>OU911092.1:6000000-6672500 GCA_918358865.1 Melinaea marsaeus rileyi
ATACCTTAGGCTTTTAAAGTACCTAGTGTTTCTATGAATAACATCGAAAACCACACGCCTCAATGCTTATAATGCCTTAATATAACTTTACCCTCGATTAAGAGAAAATAGCACAAAACTCCTTCCGTTTAAATGTGTTGTAATAATATTAAGATAATGAAAAACATTTTAATCCAACGTATCTGTACTTAACACTCCCAATATCAAACTACTTTAAATATAACGGACAACTGATGATGAGGTTCTTATTTATCAACGCAATATAAATTATTTTCACCTTTCAAAATCTAATATAATGAAAGAACATTGTAATTTAGTTAATATTAGATTTAGTTATATAAATTACATTTTATACAGCGTATACACTATAAAATACATGTTTTAAAACATAAAACACCAAGGCAATGTATTCTACTTACTGTTAATTTGAAATATTCCCAAATTCCTTCCAAGGCGTCTCTTGCGCACGCACGTCACGCCCGTTGGCGTATATTTTTAATATAAAAATATCTAGTCTCGTATCGAATCATAAAAATATAAATATTTTAGGATCGACCGCTCGCGCCGCACTAAGCTTCGTCTACTCATTGACGTATTCGTTTCAAACTAATTTCGGTGCAGTGAGGATTCCGCGATTCTGTAAACATCGCAGCGGCGCTCAAATGTGACCAATATAAGCGGATCCCTCGAATTCTAAACATTTCTTTGAGTTTCAACAAATATTGGGCCACGAAAAAAGTCTTGGGAGCCCACAGTAAAGTGGTTGTTTTGTTGACTTACAATTTTAATAATGCAGTTTATGTATACTTAATGTCGTTGTGATAAGAGCTATAATCGTATAATACAGATTAGGGTGATAAACTTTGTACGTAATAAGTTCTGTTTTAGGCACACCGTGAGTCAGATGCGATGAGGAAATGCGTGCAAGTTATAATTTGGGATTAACCAAGATTGTTTAATTAGTTTTCAAATCTAAACAGTGCAATCCTTTAGCTTAATTTTAAAGTTGAATTTTATTGTAGATCTCATTTCTGGTAATGGAAAATTCCAATTGTCACATGAGAAATATTACAAAGAAATATACGGCAACAAACAAAAAAAAACAAGCGATGGAAACGAGATTAACTCTGTAATTATTTCAAACTTTTAACATCTTTTATTTTATTAACAAACGCCATCATCTGAATACTTTTATGACTTTTCTTTTCATCTTTTAATACGTGTTTTGGTTCGCGATAACGACATTTTCAATTCTTTATTCATCATAAAATAATATTACTGTAACTTTTGTTTCATCCCACGGTTTCAAAGATAGATGGGAGCGAATGGGTTGGAATGGAATTCGTTAATTAATGAATGTTTTTGTCAAAATACTAAAAAAAACATGACTTACTTCTTCGGATTGAATATTCAACTCGGGAACCTTCTTCTATTTGAAAACTCAGTTTGAGTTGTTCAAAGAAACAGCTTTAGCGTCCATAATATATCTAAATTAGAATAAAATAAAACAATTTAATAATAAAATATATTTATTTTAAGATTGTAGTAAAGAATGAAACCATCATACAAATTATAGTTAACATATTAATTCATAATCTATCGCGGATTGCAGATAGTTTATTAATTTCGGACCCAATCACTAAACTTCATACTTTATCACGATTAGGTGATACGTTTACGTTTACATTTTCGTCATTTCGCATTCTTCAAGGCCTCGCATGCTTCAACCATCTTCAATCCCTCCAGGATGTAGAGCAGACTCTCGACGGAGGCGTCTTCATCATCATCGAACCACAACTGGAGCATATTCTTGGCTTTCGCTTCATCACTACTGTACTCCGTTTCGAAGAACTGTATCTCATCCGGTTTGTATCCTAGCTTGGCGGCTAGTTTCTTCCAATCCGGTAGTTGAGATGATACGGCGTGGAGCTGAGACGACGAGATCATTGTGACCTTCGACCTGGATGTCTTGTCATCTTCGAGCGTTGAATCCGGCACCTACAAATGCAATTATTAAATATGATTTTAATAATGGTTGGTTCAGGGATTATGAAAGGTATACGGTTGGTTCAGAAATTATGAAAGGTATGCGATTGGTTCAGGAATTAGGAAAGTTATACGATTGGTTCAGGAATTATGAAAATTATACGATTGGTACAGGAATTAGGAAAGTTATACGATTGGTTCAGGAATTATGAAAGGTATACGGTTGGTTCAGGAATTATGAAAGGTATCCGGTTGGTTCAGGAATTATGAAAGGTGTACAGTTGGTTCAGGAATTATGAAAGGTAAAGTTTTCAACTAGCAATAATCGCACCTCGGATTAACCTCATTGGTACCTCCTCCTCCCACATAACCCTCTGGCCATCACCTTCCTGGCCGGCGGGTATCCGTAACGGATTTTTCAAACACAAAAAAAATAAAAAAAATAAAAGGAATTATGAAAGGTATACGATTGGTTCAGGAATTATGAAAGGTATACGATTGGTTCAGGAATTAGGAAAGGTGTACAGTTGGTTCAGGAATTCCAGAATCGAGAATTATTATTCCAGTCACCTGTTCCAAGTCCGTTGTGTCCTCTTCCTTTATAATGTCTGTTTCTATTTGCTCCTCTGTCATTTCCTCTTCAACTTGTTCCTGTAATTTAATATTTATTATAAATTTGACAAGTTAAATTATTATATTGTTATAGATATTGGTATAGAAGGTACAATTAAAAATATGTATTTAAATTAATAAAAAAAATGTCAAAATATTGCCATAACTAAAAATAATAATATAAAATATAATCTATGGAATTATCTTTAATTACCTGTTTAACATTCTTGTCGTTTCCGCTGGAGTCACCGTTCGTGTTGCTCGATGCGTTATTCGCAGCCACCTCACGGGATATTCTTTTCACCTAATAGTTATTATTAAGATAAATACTGGTTTATAAAACAAAATGATATAAGAAGAAATACATAACAAATCCCACCATATCGTCTAGGTAGTCCGGCAGTCGGCCGATTGGGTTGTTGGTGTGTACGAAGAAGTGGGGCGACCTTCGGGCCAATAGCCTCAGGGCGCGCCATCCCCAACCCCCACCGCCACTCCCACCACCGGACAGCATGTACGACTCTGGAATATAATATAATAATAACAATAAGGTTTATTCAGAAAAGATTTTGAAGACTTACTTAATTACAACAAAATTACTTAAAAACTACTATATTAAATTAACTTAGGTAACAAGGCATAAAAATAATAAATTACAATGATAGGCACACGGTCATAAATTGAGAAAAGATTGAAGGTTTGTCAAACATACAAGATGTTAGGTAAGATGCAAAGACAGAGCCTAAGTATAGTCAAATTGACTTCGCTACGTACGAGGGGAGGTCCAAAAGTTCGTGGAATGGAGACGATGAAGCGGAGGTAGGGGCGCTCGCTTGGTGTCGAATACGAATCGGAGACTCATCATTAGTATAAATACCGAGGTTCAAACCGATTGCGTCATTTGTTGTTGAGGCCACCACAACGGACATCGTCGAAAAAGTGGAGAAAACTGTACTAGAGGCTGCCCGTTTGAAGAAAAAACAATTATCTGCATTAGTTGGAGTATCAGATACCACTATTTTGCGAATCCTACATGATCACCTGGGTATGACAAAAGTCAGTGCAAGATGGGTACCGAGAATGCTCACGCCGTTTCAGAAAGAGCAGCGCGTCGATGCGTCAAAGCATTTTTTGGAGTTGTGTGGAGATAAACCTGCAAAGATTTTGGACGGAATTGTTACGGGAGATGAAACATGGGTTCATCACTTTGAGCCTGAGTCAAAACAAGAGTCCATGCAATGGTATAAAAATGGGACACAACCGCCAAAGAAATTCTAGGTGACGGAGTCAGCTGGAAAGATGATGGCTACTGTTTTTTTGGATTGTAAGGGGATAATCTTGATTGATTACAAAGAAAAGGGAAGGACTATACCCGGATTATACTACGCAACGATATTATAAAAATTAAAGGATGCCATCAAGGAAAAGCGGCGAGGAAAATTGACAAAGGGTGTGATGCTCTTGCAAGACAACGCGCCGGTTCACAAGAGCAGAATTGCAACGACTGCTCTGCACACGCATGGGTTCGAATCTCTAGTTTACCCACCCTACAGTCCAGACCTGGCCCCAAGTGACTTTTTTTATTCACCAATTTAAAAAAAAGACTTAAGGGGAAGGAAATTTTCCGCCGACAATGAGGTGAGGGAGGCAATTTGGACTCATTTTGACGGAAATGATAAAACATATTTTTATAGTGGTTTACACTCTTTCCTTAACCAACGAAAGTCTGACTGAGTTGATCTTATTCAAAGATATAAACTGATTAATACTGAAGAGTGAAGAGCTGAAAGTATAGAAGACCATATGAACTTCATGTTCTGTAGCGGCTCTTCAGGCCGATTCTTTATAGCAGATTCTTTGTGAAAAAACAACGGTACAATGTATTAAGTAATTTATTGGGATATCACAACCGAAACACAGGGATGAAAAATCGTCAATAGTCCAAATGCAAAGTCCAAAAATTATGAAATATGCAACAGAATTCTTCAAAAACCTATATGCAAAGAAAGATGGAGATTGTTCAGCAGATCTTCCAGGTGGAGAAGATATACCGGGCATAATACGCGCAGAAATAAAAAATGTCATAAAATCCGAAAAGGCAGACAAAGAACCAAGGTTTAGCTTTTATCATTAACGAATTTCTTAAAGACAACAAAGACATCTTAACATCAATCCTCACACCAGAACAATGGACAACATCAACCATAATACTTTTTAAAAAGGCGACAAGAATAGCATAAATAATTACAGACCAATCAGCCCCATGTCTAACACATATAATGTCTTTCCCAAAATAATTCTCAACAGAATAACCACAACATTGGATAAAGGGAACATGCTGGATTCAGGAATGGATTCTCGACTTAACACATCACAGATCCACAAGTCTTTGTTGTAAAACAGCTTTTCGAAAAGGGCAAAAAATTTAATATAACATTTTACTGCTGCTTTGTGGACTGCAACAAAGATCTTCGACTCATTCGAACATGAAAAGATCTGGCAGACACTTGTCAACCAAGGGGTCGACATGAAATACATCATAGTGCTTAAACAAGTGTACAGTAATAGCTAAGCCAAAATCAAACAGGAAAAAGAAGGCGAAACAACAAATATAGAAAGAGGAGTACTCCAGGGTGACCCTATTTCACCTAAGCATTTCAAAGCAGTACTTGAGGAAGTATTTCGTAACTTAGATTGGGAAAATTGTGGATTAAAATAAATGGGGAAAACCTATTATGTCTAGGTTTGTTGAAGACCACGTCTAAGGTTTGCTTATGACCTGATAATCCTATCGCCATGAAAAGAAGGACTACAATCAATGCTAACTGACCTGGACAGGGAAAGCCGCAAAGTATGTAAATGAATATGTCTATTTAGGACAAATAACCTTACCAAATGATTTATCTTTAAAAGAAACCAATAGCTAGTGTAGGAGACGCATGGAAACAATAAGTGAAAATGACCACAAAAAGCCAACTGATCAATACATGTGATCTGCCAGTCCTAAAATATAGCTGCCGAACATGGGCGTCCACTAAGGCGCAAATCAAAAGACTAGAGACCTGTCAGAATTCAGGGGAAAAAGCTATCGGACAAAATAAAAATGTCGAAAATAAAAAAACAGATTTAAAACAAAAACATATCATAAACTATCAGATAATTTAAATTAACATGGACAAGGCACATAATAAGAAAAATGGCCAAAGGACAAAGGATACAGAAAGAGGGAAAGGGACAACAAACAAACAGATAAGAATAATAATTAATGAAACGAGAAGTAAATGTTTATAAATATAAATACTTTGACGATTAATTTAAAATGAATTTAATTAATATTACATATTAGTAAAATGTAACTGTACAAAACTGAAACAAAATCTGACTAAAAGCTATTATTATTATAATAAAATAAATCTCCAAAACCAGACATAAAAGTAAAACTAAAGCATTCCTTGCATTCTAAGAAACACTATCCTATACTCATACATTATTTTATATTATAAGATAACTCACCTAAAGCTGGCATAAAATCTCTTTCTTTAGTCCTGCAGGCGGCAAGGTTATCGGGACACAGATTCCATAACTTTGTTAAGTCATTGCTGAAAATGTCACATATTAGTATTAAATCCATACTATAATTATTAAATTACAATTAGATACCAACTTCCCCATGAAGAACTTGTCGGTGCCGGAATACTCTTTAATGATGTCTCCAACAGGCCGACGCCGTTTCCTTGAACGCTTAACCTCCTCATTGTCCGTTTGTAATGGAGGTTTCGGTTTCTGAAATTCTAAAATAACATTTGGTATAAAGATACTATTTTATTAGTTGGAATTTATTTTTATAATGCCTAATAATAAATTTATTAAATTTTTTAATTCATTTCTACTGTAGTCATATTTTTATAAAATAAAAAAAAAATAAAAAATATTACTATAGTCAACTGTGGTAATTGCAATGCCTTGTATACTGGTTGGCTCAGTATCAGTAGAATCTTAAAGAATGTCTGAGTCAACTATATATTATAGCAATGTTTTGTACATTAAGAAAGTTGAACATCAAAAATAATATCCTTCCTATTTACATGTACCCCTTTTTATATATGCTCCAAAAGCAAACTATTTGAAACTTGCAATATTGCATGTAAAATTCTGGTAGTTTGTCATGTAAGTGCATGACAAAATAATATTATTTGGCAAAGAATATCTCACCTGGGCACCCATCATTCTTCCAACTGTTCCAATGTTCCTCTCTCTTTAATATTCTTTTAACACACTCAGAAAACTGTTTTCCTTCAGGTGGAGTTTCACTTAACAGTTTGTAAATTAAAGTTGTTGTCTCCTTCACCCACTCTATCTGGTCGGTTTTAAGTTCTTGAGATTCCCTTTCATATAAAATTAAATGTTATATTAAAACAAGGCTAGTAAAATATAGTTTATAAGCCTAGTATTATAACATAGTTTGATGTGTCGTTATAAAGCTTCTAACGATCTTGGTTGACGTGACTGACAAATTATGGAAGACAATTTGCAATGTTATCTAATAAACTAATAACAAAATTCACATAGATAGTTTTAATTTGATTACATTCCTAACTACTGTTAGTAATTTGTATGTAAATTGGATTTTTTCGTCCATAAAAGTATCATTTTCAAAATCATGACACCAAATTGATCTTAGTACACAAAATCAAATAGAAATAAGTGATCATAGAAGTCTCTATAGTATGTACATAACATGTAATTATATAATTAAAATTATATCTAATTACTACTTCAATATTGATGTTGATGGACCCACCAATAAAAGAAACCAAATATACCAATACTGCTCAATAAATTAAATAAAATAATACATACATTTTAAATTTAACAGTAGACATCAAATACTGAAAGAGTATTAGAAACTGTATCAAGACACATCTTCTAAAATTGGAATCCGACAATTGTAATTCTAGAAGCTTCTGATTGGTAAGAAACTTGGCAAAATAGTGCTGTTCTTTGCTTTCTTGCATCTCAACATCAGAATTGACTGCTTTAAGAATATTTAGCTTGGACTTTTGCAGCTCTATAGCTTCCAGCTTGTATGAAGAAAAAGCTGATAGAACACTGCCCGAATGCTGAAAATTATAATTAAAATGTAATATTAGTACATCAGTAACATGCAGTAGAAGTCATTTTGGAGTTTATAAGTGTCACGGTATTAAGAAAAAATTTAATGTATATTATTTTATTAAGCAAATATTATTCTTACTGCAACAAATGTTTTCCATTGAATCTTATTATAACATGTATTAGGATTCCGGAAAAAGTCCTGTAAGCTCCAAAATCTACAGTACAAATTGTAATCAATCAAAAGTTTAGTCTTATCATCCTCTACAACCATTTCCTCATCCAGAGCATCTTTCAATGTGCTAGTGTTGTCTCCACCAAATTCAGTTATATTTTCAAGATTGAATTCTGATACTATATTTAGTCCTGAGCGCTCAGAGAATGGAAAAAACTTTGCTAAAAACAACAATATTCTGCCACAAAACACGGTATTCTGAGACCTCGATAGCCTCCTGAGCAAGTCATTACACATTCTGAGCAAATGATTTTTACAAGCTACAAAGAATAGCTCTTCTCTCCAAATATTTACGCCATTTTCGACGTACGTAAACATTTTCTCACATTTGTTTAATGTTAGCGCGTCAAATATATCTCCTAGGAGAACTACAGGCATCGTCGGTGTAACCATCTGTCTTCTACAGGATTCTATACAAAAATTTACATAGTTTTCCAAGGTATCCGGATCCTCTACTAACAAATCCAGTAGTTTATCTCTGAAGGCTTGGTCCATTGCTGATTTTCTATCGCTCTCATTTGCTTTTTTTGAAAATGAATCAAGCAAATCGATATTGTTAGTTGCATAGGCTTTAGATAATACATCCTAAAATAATAAGAAAGGTTATCCTTACCATTAAAACAAATAAAAATAATGTAAGGTTATAAGTATACCATATACTTAAGCCGCAACTCATCAAAACCATTTCTTTCCGACATATTTATTGTAATTGAATATTAAACACTCAGAAAATATTAACAAAAGTTGTTACTTAATGACAGTATTTAACACAAATAAATAGCATCGTAATATCCAGAATTGAAAATAAACAGTATTTTATTAAAATATATTTTTAAACTGTCACCGATGACTGAACCTCAAATCAGTATAATTCAAGGATACCTTAGAGTAGCATTATTTGTCTATGGATAGCACAGTATACACAGATGACAGAATAATAATGTCAGACTGCCGAAAATTGACAATAAGTGATTAACTTTTAATAAAGTCTTAAATTGGAAAATACATATAATTAAATAACAATAGAGAAAAATGCATAGAATAATACTTACATGCGTGAAAATTATCATCTATTTAAGATCGTTTCGTTAAGCTTTGCAGACGGTTTTGTCACAGTTAGGATGTCTAAATATTTAAAATGTATGTCGAAAATATTTTAAGTTTATCTAGGTTTTTATTTAAATTAAGTAGCAGATAAATCAAATTTTGTCACATTATATTACAATATAACCAATAGCAATTATTATTAAAACTGTGTTATTCAATATATTATCTAAGTAGTAATGGTCATAGCATAAAGAATTATATTATTATTTTTTCTTAAAAAAATTGGTTGGGACAACCGTGCGAATATTTTATTACTTTTCAACTACAACAAAAAGTTATTTCCTATAATTGGAACATAAAACGAAAACTTTTTGTGATTGGTTAAAATCATATAATATATAATTTTGTCCAATAAAAACCAAGATGCGAAGGCAGCTGTAAATCTGTAACAATGTTGACAGTTAAATGAATTGATGTTTTCTTGTCGTATGTGGCGTCTTGTACATATTTATCTTTCTTTTTAATAAACAGTATTGCATTTATTTATAGTTTTTTATTTAACTTTAAGATTAATTTAAATGATTAGGAATAGTTTTTAAATAATAATAAGAAATAATATAGGAGTTGTGTGTGAATTAGTTTTTCTAATTGTAAAATGGATAGAAATAATATGAGGTGAGATTCTTTGTTATGCGCTCAATACTTTCACAGTGTGGTTACGTGGACAATTAGATTTGTATTTCCCAATTCGAATACAAATAGATAGAGAAACGAAGCCATACAATTATTATGATGACCCAGTTTCTAATGTTGGATTATGTCTATTATCGACCGATTCCGACAAAAAATATCTTCAAACGTGTTATCATTTTGAAAATTTCGAGTATCTTGATTAAAAGCAACGCTTTTCCATTGAACACTGTTTTTTAATATTGTGATTTGTTATATTGATACTCTTATCAGTCCTTATCTGTTATATACATAGACAAAGCAAATGTGTTAGTATTATAAAAAAATGCTTTATACATTAATTATTAAATTTTGAAAGTTTTTCTATTAAATACTTGAATTTATACTGTAACTTATTATTATTTATAATTTTCATTATCCATTTCCAGATCAAACTATGTAAATAGTGGGCCACGATCACTCCCACACATGGGAAAGCGACACAATGGCAACAGCCACAATGGATCAAGGCTTAGCCCACCAGCACAGAACAACAACCAACAAGATGATATCATTAATTACATATTTGAATCCTGGAATAAAGTATGTATAAAATTTATTTACAGCCTGTTTAGATATGTTTTTGTATTACATAAAAACACATAATAAATGCAAAATTCTGGAACTTTGGACTTCATCAGACAACCCTAGAATGTAGATTGAAAAAATCTATTGTTAAATATCCAAGCAGAAGTAGGATTATTTTAAATAATATTATTTCTATTTCAATTAATATATATATATATTATATATGTATAATGTTATGTATTTATGCTACAGATATATTACAAAAGCAATGTTATCTTCAATATGTAGGTATATATGTATTATGTTCACTAAAACACAGTATTAACTTCATTGAATGTATTGTGCTTGGTAGCAAAAAGATGACAGACACACTGAATATATATTATTTATATACCCTCTGCTTAGCCATTCTTATTAGTAATAAAATGTGAAAAGCAGTCATGTCATATACATAACATACCTTTCCCCCAAGTATGTATATAATAATAAACAAAACAATAAACAGAAAAAACACAAAACAACTTACATAACTAACTAAACTTACAATAATATTCTAGTTACTGCATTAACAGCAATTGCAAATTGTATTACATTACAATAAAAAATTTGTAGCATTAGAAGGTCTAGTATATGGAGATCTGTCATGTAAATTTGATTTAGTTTTTATTTTACCGCCTGAATAGCCAGGGTCTGAGTCGTCTGGTATACCAAGCATCTCAGCCCATTTATCCGAACTTGGTATTTCTATAATATGATCACTATCCTGGTCTTCTGATGACATGTACTCCATTCCTTCCCCTAAATTCTCTACTTCCATTTCCTTGTGTGCCTCTGAAACTACAACTTCCCTGTCTTCAGAGGCTTCGTTAGTCTTCGTTTTAATTAGCTGATCTATATGTCGACTTACTATATTTCCATTTTCAGCTTGTATTCTAAAACTGGACGGACCTTCTTTACTTATAATTGTGCCAGAAGACCAACGAGATCCCCTACCAAAATTCCTAAACATAACGTTCTGCCCTACATCAGCATGTCTTTGTCTTTTTTTATTATTTCGAAATAACTGTTCCTCAGTACGCTGTCGAAATCGTTCGTGTGGATTAATCGTGTCAAGTAAAGTTCGTATACGCCTATTAAACAGCATTTCTGCGGGACTTCTATTAGTAGATGTGCATGGAGTCGCCCTAAGACCTAACAGCATGTTTGGAATCTTTACCTCCCAGCAAACATCAGTCATTTTTCTCAATTTGTCTTTTATGGTTTGTACCATGCGTTCCGCCAATCCATTGGTTGAAGGGTGGAACGGCGCTGTTGTAATATGCTTAACTTTATTTGAATTTAAAAATCTTTCCATTTCTGTTGAAACAAATGGTGTACCATTATCAGAAACTAAAGTATCACAAAGTCCGTGTGTAGCAAAAACTGTTCTTAGATACTTTATAACCGTAGTAGAGGTCATATTATTGACAATAAATACTTCAGGCCACTTCGAATACGCGTCTACAATAATTAAAAAAGTTTTGTTTTGAAATGGTCCTGCAAAATCAATATGTAGTCTAGACCACGGTTTCGATGGCGTGATCCATTCATACGTAGTTTTTTGTGGCATATTACGATTTTCTAAACATTTATTGCAATTCTGTACTAAAGCCTCTATATCATTATTTAATTGTGGCCACCAAACATAACTCCTAGCCAACAATTTAGTGTGCACTATGCCACTGTGAACTTTATGTAAAGCACGCAATACGGCATCACGAAGTGGCGGTGGTACTACGACGCGACAGCCTAACAAAATGCAATCCTCGTGCAGCGACAACTCTGAACGATGCAACCAGTATGGACGCAAATCGACATCAGTCTCCTTAACGGGCCAACCGCACATTATGTAATGAGTTATACGAGACAGAATTTTGTCTCGTTTTGTGGCAGTTGCTATCTGATGTACATCGATTAGGAACTCTTCCGGAGCATCAGCCATAAGTAGAATGTCACAGAGCTGTGCTTCAGGTTGTTCTGGAACAGGTTGTGGCCACCGGCTTAATCCATCAGCGTGACCTATCTGTCGTCCCGGCTTGTATATTATATCATAGCTATATGATGTGAGTATTAATGCCATTCTTGTTAAACGAGGTGACAATACACTAGGAATGGGTTTTTTAGGATCGAATATTCCTAACAGGGGCTTATGATCTGTAACAATTATAAAATGTCTACCCATTATATAATTGTGGAATTTATTTATTCCAAACATTATAGCGGTGGCTTCCTTGTCTAATTGAGAATAGCGCCTTTCATGCTTATGTAATGTTCTGGAACTCATAGCGATGGGACGTTCTTGACCGTCGTCCATGACGTGAGCCAAAACGGCACCAACACCATATTCAGAACTATCGCAAGTGAGAATTAAAGGTTTCTTTAAATCGTAATGAACTAAAGTCAAATCAGATGACAACAAACGCTTAGCCGTGTCGAAACTGCTCTGCTCCCGGTCAGTCCACACCCAGTCCTGTGACTTGTCAAGCAGCCTATGAAGGGGTTCGAGTATCGTGGCCTTATGAGGTATAAACCTCTCATAGAAATTGTATAAGCCTAAAAATGCTTGAAGTTCTTGTATATTTTTGGGTTCTGGTGTCTTGAATATTGACTCAATTTTACTTGGTGACGGATGAATGCCTTCAACGTCAATAACGAAACCTAAAAACTCTACTCGCTCCTTAGCGAACTTACATTTGTCTTTATTAAGACGCAATCCGGCCTTCTCTATCCGCTCTAACACAACATTCAAACGTGAAGTCATTTCTACCATAGTGCAACCACTGACAATGACGTCATCAATCAGTACCGCCACGCCCGGTACACCTGCCAGTAGTGCCGTCATCAGTCGCTGAAAAATCCCCGGGCACGCTTTAACACCGAAAGCTAACCTATGCACGGTATAAAGACCCTTGCAAGTATTAAGAGTTAATAATTTCGCAGTGCCATCGGTAACTACTACTTGGGTATAAGCCCTGTCAAGATCAAGTGTTGTATAATATCTTCC
Organism: Melinaea marsaeus rileyi; assembly: GCA_918358865.1. NCBI lineage: Eukaryota > Metazoa > Arthropoda > Insecta > Lepidoptera > Nymphalidae > Melinaea > Melinaea marsaeus. The sequence goes on from OU911092.1 coordinate 6,013,293, forward strand.
CCCTGAAATTGTTGCAAAAATTTCGCTCGCTGTGGGCATTGGATAAGTATCCGTCTCTGTAGCCTGATTAACCGTACTGCGATAATCTCCGCAGAGTCTAACAGAACCATTCTTTTTTATAATCGGAACTACAGGCGTCGCCCAGTCTGAAAATGATACCGGACGAAGGACATTCTCACCTACTAAACGATCGATTTCCTGCTCTACTCTATCTTTAATAGCGTATGGTACCGGTCGTGCATTTAAAAATTTAGGAACTGCATCCTTTTTTAATTGTATCGCAACTGGATCTCCGCGGTATTTACCGAGTTCATCTTTAAAAACATCGCTGTGTGCACTCAATACCTTATTAATTTCAGACAAGTCAATGTCTATAATCTTATTAACTCGAATCGAAATTTCCAGAGTTTTAAACCAATCACGTCCTATCAAGTTCGGTCCCGACCCCTTAGCTATGACTGCACTTAACACACACTTAGCGTCTTTATATTCCACTGTAACCAGGGCTTGACCTAGGACTGTCACCGGTGAGTCTGTCCATGTGCGAAGTTGATTCCGCAGGGGCCGTACTGTAGTGCGACCTGGTAGCCGTGTCCACGTCTGCTCATTGATAAGTGAGTATGCAGCACCAGAGTCCACCTCCATGACAACGGGTACTCCATCTATTGTTACCCGTAATTTGTAAGCCGGTACGCGCGTGCAAACCGTTTCGATATTATAAATTCCATTTAGTTGAGTACTAAAATCTTCACTAGCATAGTTAATGTTTCCGGCCATCTGCTTCTTCTTAGCAGTGCATATTTTAGCTATATGTCCTTTTTTCTTGCAATAATGGCATACTGCGTTAACAAAACGACATTCACCACCGTGACGATCGCCACATCGATAACATAGACGAAAATTTGGTCTCGATTTTAAAGCATTTACTTCCATGGGCTCCGGGGCAGGGATGGACGGATTTTGCGATGACGTTATGACGCAAGATTCCGGCCGCGGTAGTGTCGCGGGGCTCTGCATCATATGCGCGTCTCTGCCCGCGCTTTCAGCTGACAACATTGTGTCCACAACATCCTGATAATTGAGATGTTCTCTTTTCAATAATTCATATTGCAGCCTATGATCATTCATGCCGCAAACCAGTCTATCTCGTAACATTCGTTCCAAATTAGGAAAATTACACCCCGTACTGATTTTTCGTAATTGAGTAATGTATTCGGATGCGGTCTCATTTTGCAATTGATCCCGCTTGTAGAATTTGTAAGAAATAGATATTTCATTTGCCTTCGGGCTATAATGTTTCGTTAATGTTATTATAATTTCATTATATTTAACATCACCCGATTTCTTCGGTGTTATTAAAGCTAAAAGAGTTTCCAATACTTGAACACCACACACTGTATAAAAATTAGCTCTTTTAACAGTATCATCCGATATTCCATTGGCCTCAAAACAGTAATTCAACCTATCAATGTAACTGTCCCAGTTGTCATTATTAACATTGAATTCACTGAATTTCACTAATTTCGATGTCATATTTTCAATTTATCACTCGTCGCCACTATTATGTTCAATAAAACACAGTATTAACTTCATTGAATGTATTGTGCTTGGTAGCAAAAAGATGACAGACACACTGAATATATATTATTTATATACCCTCTGCTTAGCCATTCTTATTAGTAATAAAATGTGAAAAGCAGTCATGTCATATACATAACAATATGTATGTAGTTGAAATATATTAAGAGCCCTCTTAAGGGTCACATTTTCTGTTCCCTATAACAGGTTCAAAATTTCATGATGTGGGAGTAGTTAAATGATTAATTACGCTGTGAAAGTGTAATAAATTAACAAACAGAAATTTGTTAAAACATTTACAATAACATTAATTATCTTAGACATTTTTTATCTTTGAAACAATCCGATTGTCAAATGTCAATTGTCACAACGCAGTTATTTAAATAATGTAGAAATGTTCAATTATACACTTATTACAATTATAATTACTATTATTTATATATTATAGGTAACTCGTGAACTAGAAAGGGGTAGCGAGGAGGCCAGATACTACCAAGAGGGTATGCCTCGGCAGCTTGCTAACTTCAGACCGTTCAATCTTGAAGAGTGGTGGGGGCGAAGGTTCATTCAGAGCATGAACCGAAAACACCGTTCTTAGTGATATCAGTGGATATATCTCATTGTAACCGTATTCTTTTTTTTAAGGTTTGATGTGTGGTTTTTTTTATTATATTTTATTTACTTATTTTTGTTATTTCTATAATGGAGTTATTCTTTATTGTATTATGGAAAATTGTTTTATTTCTGAGGTGGGAATGTTAGTGATAAGTAATATTCTTCAAGAGTTAAACGGTAATCAAATAAATAATCACGTTAGGAAACACAGGATTTAAAATTATTGTATTCACTTTTATACTCACATAAAATATTAAAAAAAAAATATTTTAGACCTAATATTTTAATTTTTTTTTTGGTTTATATGTTATTTATATATTTATAAAAAAAATACAAATTTGAAATAACATATGAAGTAGAAGTATGTATATGAAAATAACTGCAATAAAATTAGTGTTACAATGAGATATCCTTACATTTGACTGTCATACTTTGATCTTAAGTTCCCAAATGAAATGTTCATTTATTTGAATAAAATCATTGAATAAATATGAACAAAAAAAGGTTTTCATATTTTAAAATAAAAATGGCATTTATTATCGGGGATTATACAATTTTAAACGCGTAGAGATTATGTAGTTTTTGTAAAGATATAAGTTAGTATGAATTTTCTATTTTTACTTGTAATTATAAGAAATTAACCAGTATAGAAACAGCTAGCTAGATATTTGGATTTGAAACTTGTCGTTTATTATGAATAATTTATGTATGTATATTAAGTGATAAGTAAGAAGTATTTATTGAATTAAAGACATCACATTGTAAACAAAACTCCTTTCTATAACAAAAATGAAATTGAACCAGATTAAAAGCAATAAAATTTTGAAATGTAGTTTGTGCCTTGGAAAACAAATTTTTATATTATATATATATGTAATAACTGTATCAAAAATGTCCCACGTAAACTATCGGAATGGTGTAATTGTTTATTTTAGTATATAATTATTTATTAGTTGTCACTTTAATGCAGATTTCGATAGTGTACGCGGGGAAAGAAAGGAGACGTCTCTAAAGTATTTGTCCGAGTTTGAAACTTAATTCACAACCAATTATTATCCAAGTGACATTCCACTCCTGGTCTTGTACTTAGCGTTTGAAGTTATTGTATATATTATCAAAAGCGACGAACAACAGATCATGGAATTTAATAAACATTTTTTTAAATAACACGTCTTTTATTTGTTGTTATATTTAAATAAGTTTGCAAGGATTTTTGAATTTAATTTATTTTCTACAAAATATATATTGTAATCAGATCCCTAGAGATCATTTATTTTGTCAAACTGTTAACGACTGTGTGTTCTTATATGTTCATATTAAGACTTAATAGATTTATATGCTTCCAAAAGGCCTGAGTACTCGACGATAAGGAGGCTAAAAACAAGAAAAATTTAATCAGTAGTATTTTTTTATCTATTACATATTTGAATGTTATCTTTTTAAGATTCGTCTGTTTGATGCAAGTACGATCAAATTATGTTCTCAATCCGCATTTTGAAACTTCTTTCAGACATTCGCCGTGCCATTTCACTAGCAGAATGACAATTTAGGGTAAAATAGTAATCCGATTTACATATTAGTACAAAAATTAAAACTTAAATATTTGTATGATATTTTAATTTAGTGCAAATGCTCTCGGAGCATCAGTGCTTCGATGACCCTTCCATCCACCACTGTATCCGTCGACACGGTTCATCACATACAGCCTTGGCGGAGTGCGCAGTCCGGGACGATCATTTACAAAGCTGGTGGTCGTTGTGGGCAGAAACTTCTCGTTTCCAAGTTTGTTACAAGGTTTGCAGTTATATATAGGGGATTTTGCTAGTGCGTCACAGTTATTAAGTAAATGACTCCGTGGTGTCCCATAAAACGACGAGGTCAACCGTTGGTGTGTTAAAAAATTACAGTTGCCGGGTAGTCTCACACAACTCCAGGGTTGTCACCTTTCTGGCCAGCGGGTGCCAGTAATGGATTTTTCTAAAGCAAAAAAAAAAGTTATAAAACTCAACTTTTTTTTTTGTTTTGGGTACATTATGTTTTTGTGCTTCCACTTTGACATTGGCACTTAGTTCCATTTATTATTTATTAATACAAAAATTAACACAAAATAATTGTATATTTCAAGTAATTCTTATTTAGTAGTTCTCTTTTCGAAGATCTACAATTATTTTTTCCCATGGTTCATTAAGGAAGTCATAAGCGACGTAGGTCGTATGACAAACAAGCTTCAAAGCGGTATTTATGTAGCCCCGAGCCCCGAGCCCCGAGCCTTAGTAAACTACGTAACTAATGAGTTTGGCGAAGTTCTCGTTTCTGTTAAACAAGTTTAACTCTACTTTGCTTTTTTGCGGTGATGTTGAAAGTGTTAAGTTTATTGTGTTTAAAAAGTTTTTAATATCTCTGTTATACTTTAACACCGTGTAGATTTAATTGAAAAATATTTTTAATAATAATAGGTATAGATAGACTGTTTATATGTGTACTTACTTATTTATTAGATCTGTTTATTAACATTTGCTGTAAAATGTATCATATAACTTGCGTTCAACCGCAAAGTCAATAGCATCAGAGTAAAACTAAATAAAAACCCTACTTTAAGAACTGTTTTGTTTTACTTTCTATAAATGAAAGTTTTAAAACGATATTCATTCAAGAATTAATGATTGTTATAGCAATGTCTTCCATTTTCATAAACGTAAAATATATTTACTATATATATAAACGAAATATAATAAATATTTTCATTTTATCCAATTACAAAAGATGTTGAAAATTGAGTAACACAGTTACTCAATTTTCAACACTAATTTAGCTATTAGGGGTGAAATATGGAACTCTGATTACTCCAATAAAACTGATCCCTTGGTTTTGTGTGTGAGTATTAGCTCCCATGAGTTGTTCGTTTATAAATATAGATTGTATACTTTATATGTATATGCTTAGATTATTATACATTTTATACGCTACTTTAAGTTTATACCGTGATTAATATGAATTCAGAGATAATACATATTGTTAGTAAGTTTTGTATAGAACATGTTTTCATCGTCAAAGCTACCAGCTTATCGAATCTACTCAGATCATTCGATAATGTTTGGTAGAGTTCGAAATATTGCAAAGAAGTGGCCAATTCGCAAAATTAAATTCACGATTTTACTTACGATACTATATATTCAGCTTTGTTATTGCAAACCTGTACAGTTATCATTCTATTCAACTACAGGAAGATAAACTGATCAGGTTTTTTATGGCCGATAAAGATTTTACTTGCTTGTAACCATTATTAAAATGTAATATAGATTGTATGACTAAGTACTCGTTGAAATTCTCATAGTCCAGATACATTTTGTAATATGTTAATTAGATTTATTTAAATGCAAAAAAATAATTGTAAAAGAGAGAAAGAAAGATCTATTTGCAATTCTGAACGAGAAAATACAATGTTATTTAAAATGAACCCAATATTCGTTTAAGTATTTCGAAACAAAGATCCCGTAAACAAATGTTATCATAAAATGTCTATAGAAGTCTTAAAGCTCATTAGAGGTTGGTGATTCCTCGATAAAAGAGACGAGATCGTAAGCGGCTTTGCGCTCCGGCGTTTTGTTATTCAAGTCAACGTTCCTTACAACGATATTAAGGAATGATAGTAATAGCTTTTGAATTTTCTTTTTTATATTTTTTCTTTAATAATTAAGTTTTAATTTATAGTGTTATATGAGTGTGAGATGTTAAACATTTTGAAAAATGGCGCCCAATGTGGGGCCTTAAGTTACGAGTATATCAGAGATACATCATCAGATGATTTTTTATAGGATTTTTAATAAAACATTTAATTATTATAACATTCTTTATTCTCAGTTTTATTCAAATTCGCCAAAGTCGCCGGTATCAGTTCCATTTTTTTTTCTTATTTTTGTTTTTGCTATAAATACTAAAATGCAAATTAGAAAGCATTTTCATATGATATTCATCGTTTTGTAATAAAAATAATGCAATAACAATAAATCAATTATAATATCGATTAATATCATTATGCCAAAACGTTCCAAGTTACTTATTTAAATCGTAATCCATTTTGCGAGCCATTAGTCATATATAAAAAATAATAAAAAATAACAATTTCATCTAAATATAAACAAAATGTAGAATTTCTAGAATTGCACTTGAAATGTGAATTCTATGCTGTGGTGTTAAAGTTGCATTTTCACGCCTCGGCGGGATTCTGCGTCTGCGCGGTGTTGCCGCTGGCGTTGGAGATGTTATCAGGGTCGGCTTCACGAACTCCCATCCAGGGTACACGCTTCTGGAGTTCAGCTCTGGATATAAGAGAGTTGTTTTACATTGACTATATATATTTTAACTATATTTTCTTGATGAACAACTCTGAAGTTTAAGAGTGGAACATATTTTTTAAGGGAACTTGGTTGGCTTGGTTGGCTTGGTAAGTTTGATATGTATTAAACGCTATACCTGTATCTGGGATGGTTGATGGCGTACACCCATGGATCTAAGCAGGACACGACCTTGCAGAACACTGCTGGTACCATTGTCGCAACCGGAGTCAGAATTTTTCTAATAAAAAATATTAGAATTTTAAAATTATTGCTCATTTTGAATTATGTTTGAATCCATTAAGTTAGGTTAGAAGCATTTAATATTGTAATTAGCATTTAAATTGAAGAGTCTGTAGCTGAGTCGCATGTAGTTAATATGCTCATCGGCTAAATTGAGCCAAACGATTGAATGCATATTGAGTGAACTGTCGAGGGGTTTCAAAAGAATTTTTTGTACCCATTTGCATGCTATCCTCATTCAACGTGCATACATTTTGAGTTATTTACGAAATGGAAATTAATTGTTTTACATTTTTAATGAACAATATTTTATGGCTCGAAATATTGGAAATTATTATATACCATTAAAGTATTATTACCTGTCACCAAAAGCTCCAGTCATGGCGACGAAGCCGTACGGAGTCCAGGAGCATACAAAGAGGAAGAAGATCGTGAAGGCGGCCTTCGCGATGCGGATCTCAACACTCTTGCCGGCATCTTCTTTATTCGCAGCAAGAGATTTAACATTCATTTTCTTAGCTTGCTCTTTGAGCATGCGTTCATGGAGACGAACCTGTGAATAGAAGTCTATTATTAATTTCTTCTCTCCACCCACCCATTCTTATATTGTACTGTGTAGGTATATGTGATCTAATTCTGTAAGCAGATAGAAAGCGAAATTAATTTTCCATACATTCTAAATATATCCCTTAAATGGTTGTGTATTTTAATGTTTTGTGCCCTGAAAACGATTACGCGCGGTCCCACAATGGCGCGAGAATCTCTTTGATGTCGGAAATAAATTAATTTTTATGTGGAACCTGAACTCGGATATCTCTGAAAATACGATTTTTATGACAGTCTAATTTCACTTTTAGAAGCGATGGAATCTGGAATACATATATATATATCAACTTCAAAAATTCAAAAGATTCGAAGAACTATTTTCCGATGCTTTTGGAAGATAATTCAGTGCAGAAATATAAATTAATATGATCCATTTTAAGGAATACAGTTTAATAAAGAATTGGTCTTGAGGCAAATCAGATGGGTTTTTGTATTTACGATTTTGATTTCAAGATTGACGATTGGACTTCATTGATCCAAAATCATGTTTAAATATATATAATATAATGTAAAATAATAATGTCATGTCATAATGCAATTATATATCAAAATACGAGTATCAGTGTGTCATACATTATTATTACGATATATATTATAAAAATACAAACGTTTATATTATTTATCACAAAAATCAAAGTATAAAAGATTTATTCCGTCCCAAGGTCTGTCCCTGTAAATCGTCGGACACACGGGGATTTGGGATTTCCCCAGAAATCTGTATGGACGTTCCATCCTCGTGCACAACACAAACAAATAAACACTTAAACCCTCTAGCGGGTTTTACTTTTTACTTTTTATAACATTCTTTATCCATTTCGTCCGGTTCCATTCGGATAAAACCTATTGATATTTTTCTAAGTGCTTACATTTTTGGTTACTTATAGAAAGGCAACCTCAAAAATTTATATACTATTTAATAGTTTTATCTTAATAAATATGTCCAACATACGTTAAAATAAAGTTGGTATAGATTTTGATAAGATAATCCGCTGACAACACTTTTATTTTAACAGTCATTTATCTCATCGTTTTATAATTAAAGTTGTTTTAATAAATTAACAATAACTTTGATTGAAATACTTGTTGAAAGTTTAATTAAATCAAACGGGGATTATAAATTAAATGTTATATAAATGTTGTTGTTTTAATTCAGTAGGGCTCGTGTTTTCTGGATTTTCTTGTGTAGTTAATTTATTTTTGTTAATATATAACTTTTGTAGCAATTTAAGCAAAATATAATTTAAAATACAATTAAACAATTGTTATCGAGAGCCGTAAAAATACGATTTAACGGACAAACATACTAAACTATATCGTACCGTGAAGCCACCGGTCCTTAATTCAGATTCTTATTTCGTTTCAGATTCGTTCAGATTCTTAATTCAGATTCTTATTTCTAAACACCGCATAAACCATTGTTATTTGCATGATTTCAGGAGAAATATTAAACACTGTTTCTTTGTGATTAGTAGTTAAATAATTTTGCATTTATTTGTAAAATAAATAAAGTTTTATTTTATTTTTATTAAGTGATTACATTGAAATAAAATAAATGAAACACACTTGACCGTTTTCTTGGAATTGGGTCGTCTTGTGACGTCCATATTTATTAGTGTCGAGGGTCTGATGTAAGATAAAACGCGATTTGGTAATTTATGCTTAAATTTGTTTAAATGCGAAAAAATATGCAATTTTTAAATAAATAATGTAATGTTTATTTATTCATGTCATTATAGATCTGAGGTTTTCAATATGTTTGAGCTTTTACGGAAAAAGTTTGATGAATTGAGGAATGGTGTTCAGAATTACCGTACAGTATATCCGTACGTTTATAAAACGCTTTCCAGATAGGCCTTTTCTTGATGATTTGTGGCAAAATAACCGAAATCGTGATTGGATTGAAACTTTTCACATAAAATATCAAAGACCATACTCACAGCACTAAACAGCTTAGAATAGAAGAAACAGATCAGTGACATCGGTATCACGTAGGACCAGATGAAAATGCACATCACGAAGACTTTGGTGTCCTCGTCCTCACTCAGGAAGTCGAAGGAGCAGGTCGTGAGGAAACCCTCTGGAAGATTGAGCTTTATTACATTTGCTTTAATTTTATAGGATTTTTTTGCTGTTTTGGGATGCCTTTATTAAAATCATTATATAAAGTATTTAGATACATTAATGTCTCAAAATAACATAAGCGGTTTAATGTAAACCATAGGTTAACCATAAACATTAAACATTAATATAATATTATATGTGGTGAATGAACACAATTGCGTAATTTCTGCTTATAAACAGTTAACCACCGGTTTGAATACGCTCCAATAATTTATTGTTGCGCTAAAATGTAACAATAAAATACCGAAAATAATATTTAATTTTAAAAGTATACAATAAAAATATTATAGAAGTATTTAAGATATTTTATTGAAATGTAAATACCTGGTACGTATCGTCCCCAGACCCTGAACATAGGTAGGAAGGTGAATGGAGTAGCCCAAACCCACGTGAACAGGATCAGCAGAGACGCCTGTGTGCGGTTCAGTCTACCGTCCAAGGGACTGGATATCGTCCTAACAAAGCATTGGGATATTCAATATTTATCATCAAGTTAATATTATACTAATATTATAAACAGGAAACATTTGTGTTTTTGTATGTATGTTTGTAATGTTTTCACACAATTAATTAAAAAAAATCTTTAACCATTAGAAAACAGCATCTTCACTGAGTGATATAGGCTATATTACATAAAAAAAAATAGGGATCCCTAATAAAAATGCAATAATGTGACCCAAGGTGTGCACAAATTGGTTATAAAAATCTATCATGGCGTGATGATAGAACAAAAAAAATGTTCTACAGTATTATAGAACGTATATAATCTCTACAAGTAAGCCCGCGATATATATCATATATCCAACTACTGTAATTATGTAACTATAACAACTTTTTTTATCTGTGAAAGTTGATAAAAGTGCCGACTATAATCAAACCATACTTTTCATACCTCTGGAGAATCCTTATCCCATTTAGTTATATTTTATTAAAGACCGTTTTAACACAAGATCGGTATTTACGCGTGTGAAACCACGGGGCATTGCTAGTATATAATAAAATAGTTTACTTGTATCTGTCGAAGGCAATGACGGCGTTGGTGATGGCGCCGCCTATCCCTGAGAGCGCTCCTAAGACCGCGTAGACGTCGCAGGCGACCCGGTAACCGAGGACTCGCTGGTAGAACGAGTTGACTATTAACATTGGCATCTCTAACATCATCATCAGGTCGAATATCGCCAGGTTTATAACGAACATGTTGCTTGCGCTGCGTAAGGATTTTGAACTGTAAAGAAGTACATATTAAATCGATAATAAAATATATTTATATCTCTTAAAACAAAAGGTCTGAACTCTGAAAACATGTAACTGAAACTTTCCGCAGCAGACATCGGAATGCGTTCAGAACAATTCCAATAACGTCGAACTTCGAGTTTCACTGCATTTAGAATTAAATAGTTATCATCAAATATACTATCTTATATTTCCATGTTTGTTTTGTAAACATTTTAATTCATAAAATGTCTTAAGGTAAATTTTGTTTTTTTTTGCAACCGACAGTATATGATACATAACATATATTTAACTAATGTTTGATTTGGTTGATATTAAAAATATAAAATTTAGATTTATACAAATATTAAATATCTTACACCAATATTAATAACTCGTCAGAGTATTATGACAGCTTAAAGATAGTCTTTAAAATTTAATAATTAGAAACGATAAAATTAATAAGTTTAATTAAAATTTTTAATATTTGAAGCGTTATTAATAAAAAATTAGATATTTAGAAGATAACTTAGAAAGAGAGATATCTATACATATATCTTTCTCGTTCTTAAATGACACAGATAAGAAATAAACAGATAAATATAAGAAGAAAAATGTACCAGTGAACATCGGAAACGTTTTCCGAACTCCGAACGAAGCGGTTGAGAACTTTTGCTTGTGACACTCATTTCAGATCTATTGTGGATGTACGAAAATATTTTTGTTTTGAACCAAAAAAACAACAATTTTATTATTATAATTGTTTTAAACAACTTACAATCGTTCAAAAACTTGTCACTTGCTCGTATTTTACGATATTTATTTCTCAATAGAATATCCATAATAAATAACTCCAAGCCGAGTCAAGACGATCTGGTAAGTTAGAACTTAATTAAATCTCTGAGTGACGGCAGTCGCTTGTATCCAAATTGTTCCGGGATCTTAACTCTTAATCCGATCTTTATTAAAATTTAAGGATATCATTGGTTTTAATTTCGTAAAGATTAAGTTCTTATTACATTTATAATCCATTTTAAATCTATAAATTATTTTCTCTATTAATAAAATAATGAATAAAAGATATAGTTTTTGCACACGACTCCGTCTGCGTGATTTACAGAATAGTAAATCACGCATAACTGCTACAAAAGGAACAGATTATCGATATTTCTATACATGGAACGTGATATATTTTTAAATATACTTTATCGAACTGGTTACAAGGTTCTTACGTTAACATACAAGCTTGCGCAAAGCTCTGAAATGCTAAAAATCCCAACGGCTATTTTCAAAGAATGAAACGTTAAAGTAAAACAACCTCCTTTGTTTCATAATTGTACGTTTTGATAAAATCAAGGCGTAAAAATGTTTGTAATTTTTATTTAAAGGAAAAACATAGATATTAATAAACTTACGTGCTGAATATCCAAATGACGATTCCGTTACCGACTGTGGACGCGACCATAAGTATCGCATAGATGAAAGCTAAACCGAAGTGCCAATACTTCCCGACGGCTGGGAAAACCCGCCAGTGTTCGTGAACGAAGTCCTGGTGTTCCTCTGGAATGTTCCAGCCCAGCATATGTTCCCCAACCTCCTGTGACACCCTGGGAACAGACACAGAAACAGTTCATTAGATTGTCAAGCAATTCAATGGAAACGTTAGTATATTTTCTCATTACTTATATAATTTAAAAACGATTTCATTAAAGACCTGAAACTCATTTTTTACAAGCATCTCATTTAAATAAGCAATTTATATTCGTCCCACTCCAGCGTCACTGTGGGAATATATTTTTCTTATTCTGTATTGTCGATTTTTAAAATGAAGTTTGCAGTTTAGATTGCTTCTAAAATAAAATGTCTGAATTTATATTACATATAAATCTTATTACTGTAAATCAATTACTTTTGTTACAATGTTAAAATTGTTACTTTTGATCGGACGAGGAAAGTCAAAATGAAAACAGCTGAAACACTAGAGCTGAAAAATTAGTAAAAAAAAAACAATACCAACATTTTTAATGGATAGGCCATAGGGCCGATATCGTCTGTGAAGTTTGTCGCCATTTTGTGCACCTTTGAAGACAAAACGGTTGACTCTTTTAAACGTTGTCACTAATTTAACATTGGAAAAAAAACAACTTAATGGCTGACTGTTTGACGAAGTGAGTAGTCCGACGCTGTCGCTTCTCACTTGTGAACTCCTCGGGTTGTGGTAGTCTTTTATATGAGTATGGTGCGTGACGACTAATTGTTTAATTTAATAAATAACTAAACTAAAGCTTCATGTTTATTTGGTCAAGTGTGTTTGTTACATGTTGTATACTATTGTACGTTTGTACGTATTGAGGATTTTCATTTAATTTAATTTCTTAAATACCATTACGTATGCGTGCTTAGTATTATTTTAATTAATTTTGTTTACAACAATATTGGTTCTGACGAATTTTGAAGATGCTGTTTTTTTGAATACATAAATTTATTGTTGTTGTAATAGTTCTGTAATAATAAATTAGATAATAATTTATTTTATCTTAATGCTATTACTCATCATTAAATGTAAAGAAGATAAGTACTTATTCAAAATACCTGTAAAAATTGGAATAATAGTTTTGTTGAAGCAGAATGTGTGTAATTTTTTACCGATATTTCCATCTACGTACTATATTATAAAGGGGGGATGAATGTCATGGGGTTATGACCCCCTCCACCCAAAATCGTATACGTCAAATCGGCAAATCCTTTAAATATACACAATTTGTAACTAATTATAAAATACTTCTTTTAATCGTCTGCACCATATATATTTGTATATCTATATTTTAAATATACTATAACATTTTCTAATAAATTTAAACAATTTAACAAAACTACAGAATAATCTGTATTGTTTTCAGCCTTTTATCAGAAACATATATCTTTAAAAACCTAAAACGGCTATTAAGTAATTTTAGGGAATTTTATCCCTCAAATGAACCAACGGTTATTAAATACCAAGAAAAGCATGTAATTTTAACATGTATTGCAGTCAAAACCCATCAAGGTCATTAAGTTCCCAAAGATTGCACTCTGACGTCATCAACTATCCGGGACAAACGTGCCATGAATACACACCCTGTACCTAACATATATATTGCACAGGAATTTATCTCACTTATACAGTTTCTATTTCATAATGTTATTAATGATATTATCTCTTATTATTAAATATATTTATGCGGATTAATTGTATATACAACATAGTTGTCTAATAAGATTTATAAGGTTATAAAACGTATTAGAAATATAATGGCGGCCATTTTGTCAAATCAACTAAATAAACTTCTTGTTACAGAGAACAATATTTTTAATATGGTAGAACTCGAATCTATTTAATACGGTTTTTTTTACTTTAAGTTATTATCGTTATATTCAATCCAGTCATTAAATATGGATATCATTAATTTATTGATTCTCAGTTTCAAAATCTAAATAATTTATAGTATATACCTACTTGTTTTATAAAATAAATTGTTTTTAAATTTATTTTACATCCTACAATCTTTACATCTAGAATCCGAGATGAAAATTAGCAATCTATCTATAAGTTCAAATCATAGGACGACTATTTACAATGATAATTGATAACAGTAAAATTGATAATTAAATTGATAAACATTAATTTCAATCTTTAAATGAAAAGATCGGTTATAAATTTCGGCCGTATTCCTATCTCAAACGATCATAATAAATGTTATGTCATCAGAGGTACAAAAAATTACGATACATTTCACCCCGAAAATATTATAAAAAAGTTTCAGACGCCTGACGTATCAAGACTGAATTTTTTATCTACACAAAACAAAATCTATTTATAAAATTGCAACCTCAGCCAATAACTTTCAATTTTTATTAAGTTGGTAGTATATAAAGTAGATAATAAGTGATATAATAAATAATCCAGTCTGTTGTACGACTCGGCGGCGCCTAATATGACTGAGTGCCGATGTGCTCTTAATATATGAAATTATATTTCCTGTCTTTAACATGAAGGTATTTCATACATTAAATATATGCTTATTTTTATAACAATTAAATTGAATATAATATTATATGTAATAAATAGACTAACTTGTGCAATTTCATCTTTAAGTGCTCGACTATACTCGACCGCCATATTTGTCTTCCTAACTTGACTTGTACGGTTAACTGTAAATTTACAACAAACTTATATTTGATTGTTCAGAACTCTGGTTATGTATATTACAAACATACACTTTTGTTTCATAACCGTTCTATTTATCTATATACATATAAATAAAATTAAAGTGTTTGTTTGTAATTCGAAATAAATTGCATATGAAGTTATTATGACTTACCGTATATAAAACAGTATATCTGATTGTTCCGGCTAATCTCTGTAATGGCTGAATCGATTTGAACAGGACTTTCACGAGCGGATAGCTGAAGTTATAGAGTAATTTTTATTAAAAAAAACATTCCAAGCGAACAAATTCGCGAGCACAGCTGGTTGCTATATAATTTTAATTACTAACATAAATGTTATAATTCAATAAACTATCAAACCAATGCAGCATGTGTGTGCCAACACTGTCCAAACCAATTATCTCGGTCACTTGGCACGATGGGAGACAAATTTATGGATTCGCTTAAGATCTATGTCATATTGTACTCAATTGCCAGTTACCTGATATAATGACACTTAATGAAATTAATTGTATGAAGATTATTCAATTTGTACATTTATGTTCACTTACTATTTTCTTTTATTGAAGTATCGAATTTTGTTATATATGTGTTAATACTCTGTATTCTATGAATAATGAATGGAAAATAAGTTAATTATTATTATATATACTTAGAGAATATTTGTATATATATATATCTATAAAAATTATCAATTATAGAGCAAGTGGACATACTCTTATCAGACACATCAAGAATAAAGTGAAGTACTATTAGTTTTTAAAGTTCATTCGGAAATTATGATAAGCAATTATTTTTACCTATTTTAAAACAAAAAGGGGTCCTAATTCGTGAGATTAGAGCATCATGGGTGGATGTAAAACCAAAGTTTAAATACACAAATACCCATAATTTAAAACAAAATGATTAGCTGGCACCACTAGCAAAAGCCTGGGCTTTATTTATTTACATAAATAAATAAACATAAATAAATATTATTCTTAGATGATATAAGTGTAATTTTTAAAATCCACAGGAACAAAGTTGGTGATTGATTCACATACGAGTAAGTCATTCATAAAAATACTTCTTCGGGAAAATTGTTTGTATTGTTAATAAAATTACGAACATCCAACATTCGAGCATCAATTGACCTAATTATAATATATTCAGGAGGAAATTACACAACAAAAGTGAATCGTATCAGCATCTCTGAAGTTTCAATTAAAATATTTCTTCATTAATTCAACGGAATGTAGGTCATTTTTTGAAACAAAGCAAAGAGCTAATGAAAAATATACTGCGAATTGTAAGTCGTAAAATAATGGTCCCTTTGAAAGAGATTTACCATTCATTAAAACGAATGTAACCACCACAATGGTAAACGAAACTGCAATCTTACCGAGAGTGGACCGTGTACTTGTAACTCACGTTGCCCTCGTTTCGCTTCATTAGACATATCAGTGTTTTCTTTTAAATTAAAGTTATACATTATAAAACGTATTTAAGATTTTATCTATTAAAGAAAAATGTTTTTGATATACGATTTTTTTAGTTATGATTAATTTTGTATGTTACTGTATAACTATGTGTATATATACGAACTGCTAGTATAATATACTTTTTTGTATATTACTCTAGTAACAAATTGAAATAATAATATAAAGTAGCTATTTTTTCTGCCTGAATTTATACCTTTTCATTATTCTTACGGCTGTAGGTAGAAAGTATAATGGCATTCCAGTCATGTTATATTTCACTCTAGTATCAAGTGCAGCGCTGTTGACTCATCCATTGTACTAAAATCATACCATCCTGTACTTAATTTGCTCCTAACAATAAAAATACTCCCCCTTCGCTACTCGTTAAGGGTGGAATC
The DNA here is from genome assembly GCA_918358865.1 of Melinaea marsaeus rileyi. NCBI lineage: Eukaryota > Metazoa > Arthropoda > Insecta > Lepidoptera > Nymphalidae > Melinaea > Melinaea marsaeus. Next base: position 6,030,069 of record OU911092.1, read on the forward strand.
TAAGCATAAATCAAAAAGCGTAAACTTTAACCGCGATCCATTTACAAATTGCAGACATTTAAAAAGATTTTACAATTTGTGTATTATAAATTACAATTAACTATGAGGGGTATCGTGAAGATGACTTTTCTCCACACTTTGTTGTTATTTTTAGTGGTTTAGGTATAGCAATGAGAAACAGAAATGTATATATATATATATATATATATATATGTATAATAGATAGAATAATTTATTTGAATAATTATGTTCTGAATTAAATTACGAGAATATCAAATGTAGCTGTAGTATAAATGAACAGAAACCATTAATTGAATTACACCAGCAATTTGTCACCTTGGATGAAACGCGCTAAATACTTTGAGTTAAGGACGAATCATCGCCGAATTATCGTTGGATTGGGATGGAATTACTACATAATTTGTTTATTACATTTTGTTGTGTGTGTATGTGTGTATGTGTGTGTGTGTCATAACGTAATAATAAAAATAATAATTATAATGGTTGCTCATAATAAATATCTTTGAAGAATATTTTTTTTTACATAACCATTAATATTAAATTTAAATAATTTTTAAAATCTTGCATTAAAATCGTTATGAATACTAAATAATTGTCTTATTATTGTCTAACAGGTATATAATTCTGATAGTATATACATATTTATTAACTAAATCTGTTATTAACTTGAAAATGAATACATATAAAGTCCTAAACGAAGCTTGTGTGTATTTGAAGTACGCTTTTGTGACATTCAAGATAAAAGGACTCGCTTTCAGTTTGTGAATCACTTTGTAAGCGAAATTAAAATGAAACTGCACAAAATAAATTAAACAATATCATTACATATAACAATTATTAGTAAGAATTAATTGGTTGAATTTGTTGTTAAAACGAATTGTAGGTGGTGTCTCGTTATAACATTTCTTAGCAAATTTCAAATTGTATTCAGTTGAATGGATAATTTCATAACAACTATTTCGAGTTTTAACAAACATTAAACTTGAGAACAGCCTTCGGCGAGGAAATTCCGAAAGTTCTACTTAAACTTATAATGACATTTGGATATTCTTGTCATCGGGGTCGGGGAGGCGACCTCCGCGCAAATTATCCAAGAAAATTTCTGGATTTCCAACCATTTGACATGTAATTTAGGAGGAGGCCGCCAAAATGAATCGAGGGTGTTATTGTCTGAATAATTAGGGCTTTTCCTTTTATTTCTTTCGAGAGTCATTACAGATATTTAATTTGAATGTTTTATCGATAAAATTTATCGGAAAAGCGGATTTCATTACGCAAATTGTACGCATAAATCTTTTCAGAACGCGGTCTGTAATGAGCGGTGAGGGCGGAATGACTATTATATTATGGTTTTGAGATGTGTCGGTTTGTATTTTTCAATATATATAAAATACAATATAACTTTAATGACTCATGTGTTACATATTAATGCAGAGCAGTCTGTATTAAGAATTCCTGCTCTTAATTGAAACAGCAGTTTAGATTTGATTAATGCGTTTTGTTATTAATGTTACATTTTAGTATTTGATGTCATCTTTTCAAAAAATGTGGTTTGAAATACCTTTATTGTAATGCACATGTCATGTCATTACATTTCATTGTATAAATGTTATGGTTGGTATTATAGTTTGGTGATATACAAACTCCAGGAAATTATGTCGATATTTCCATGGGTACACTATAAAATAACGCAACTAATTCCTGTTCGAAGATATACAAAACCATATGTGGTGCTCAAACAGTTTATTTTTGCTATAAGTATACCTATAGATAGGCTATAATTACATTTTCTAATATGAGGGACGACGCGAGACTTAAGTTCAGACGAGAATTGCTATCAAAAAACACATATTTCTTCTATCACAATGTCTGTAAGAATGAATATCGATTGGTTCCCATATACCTAAACCCAACGCAAAATCTATGACTAAAACTATTTCGCGCACAAACAAATCACACCCCCATAAATTTTTGTGTCTGTTATTCATTCCACTCCACAAACAACTGTTGGCAACTTACGAGTACAGTCACAAAGCGAAATATATTATTAATTTTTCATACGTCAATGCTTCACATGTAGAAGTTTTTATTAAAAAATTTACATATTTTAATGAATCTGTCATATATATTTTATTAAAAACTATAAGACTATAATAATTTATTGATTTCAAACCTCCATGAAGAGATCTTCATTCCACATCATGAGAATTCCATGGTCGACGGCACCACTTACGATCAGTTGGATCGCCGTTTCGTCACCTTTTCACTGTAAAAAAAAAATATGTTCTTATTATTTATGTATATATTATGAGCCTATAAAGAAATGTACTTATTACTATTTAAGTTTAATTCATAATTATTAATCTTCTGCGTAATTATATTAACTAAATAACGTATCTCGCCTCAAACTCAAAGTAATATAATGAAATGTAAATTACTTCAAATCAAATAAATTGCCCAATTAAATACAATTTGTGAAGGGTTTGAAGTCGGAATTAGCAAATTAACTGATCAGATAACTTGACTAATTTTATATTTCATTGACTTCTATTTATCTTATAGTAGAATACAGAATATATTACAGTACATATAACTATATGATTAAAAAAACATGATGTCTAATATATTTTTTATGAGATCTTACACATGACTGGGATGCGTAATCACAATTTGACATTTGTTTTATCTGTCATACAAGAATTTCTACATTACAATGTATATACACGGAAAAAAGCCTTTTTTTATTAGTTCAATCAGAAAATTAAAAATATATATGATTCCTATATTTCCAAATATGTTTATATTTAACTTAATGTTAAACAAAACAAACCGATAGAAATACTTTTTTATCGTCTTATCATTATCATTAATACTTATTAATATCCGGTTATCTTGTACACCTATATATTCTCACCTGTTATCTTTTAACGTGTAACATCTTAACAACTTATCGATAATTTAATGATCTCTGGTAATACTTTTGACTTTTCATATCTTGATGAAAAATCTCCCCTTGTTAGACGTTTGTTGAAAATATTCCTAGTAAAATAGCAGAAAAAAACACGTAGTATCTCAAATTTCTAAATTAAATTTGTATCATATTTTCAATTAATGAGATATTTATTATCAGAACTTCAATCGATTCCCATAAAGCACTTCTTTCTTGAAGGAAACTCGGACCTCTTATACGTCATAGTATATTTTAGATTCGATTGCTTTGTCTCTAATCTTAGAATATATGGTGAATAATTCTGAATGTGATAGAAACTATTATCTACAATCTAATATATATAAAACATTCCTATGTGATAGTGCTTTAACAAATTGATGATTCCAAATTTAATATGAAGTGGAGGATGGCACACCAAACTTTGATGGAACAATTAAATTTTCTTTCAATAAATTTCAAAATTCTTTCAAATTTTTCCACCCTTCAATAAGGATTTTCTTATAAGCTTGGTTTCGGCCTTTCACATTTAAAACATGAAACATCTTGTCAAATAAATAAATTTTTCTGCTTCTAGAAACCATATAAAAAATCAAGCACTACGCCTGGAACCCATTTAATTTTTTCTTTAGCTTTGCTGCAACTTTGGCAAGATTTATGATGTAAATAAATCATCAACTTTATTTTCTTGGACGAAGTAACACTTTCACTGCCCATATTTTTAAAAACAATTTCAAGTAGGGCGATAGATTATTTTTATCCAGTGTAAATTTTGGGTGAGGTGTAAATGTTCTGTGGGTATTTTATTCTGCTATATTTTAGAGCAGAAAAGTATTAATTATCAAAATGATTTTAATCTTTATTTTATTCTACTATTACTCACGTAGTTTTTCTAGAACCTAGGACTTGTCTCCTAATGTAAATCAAAATAAGCACAAGACACATTTCACACAAATTTTATAACATTTTTGCGTTCTTACTTTGTTACATAAAAAACGGTTGAAGGGAATTCGATTACTTTCTCAAACTTAATTTCAAAGTATTAATAACTTTCTGAATAACAAAATAAGTGAATTTAACACGTTAAATTGCTTCACGACTTTGTAACATCGATTGAAACTTTAATTATATTTTACAACTACCCTCAAGTTAAAGACGCATGGAAATTTTTTTTTTTTATTTTTTTTTGCTCAGTACTTTTAAACTGTCAAAATTTACTATGTTTTTCCTTTCACTATACCACCACAGATTATAAAAAAAAATATTCAATTTCATACAACTGTATATAAACCTGTAATTTATTTGTATATTTATAAAGTATTTATTATATAAGTTTGATTAACATTTTATAATAAAACAATATAATATATTCGATATTAGTCCACCATGTTTGATTTGTTTTTGATACTTATTCTGATAACTTTCAAAGTATAAAAATAATGTTTATAATAATAACAATAAAGCTAGTGATTTAGAATCCATTGATTCAATTAAACCCTTTGAAGTGCGTTCGTATGATTCACATTATGTAACATGTATTACATTAATTATATAAACAGAATTAATTTGTTTTGAATTATACTCTATATTTTGACAGTCCCAATCAAATCGACGGTGGAAATGCTTTTAAGCACGCCCCAACGTCACTTAACCAGTAAATACTTCGCCACATGTGTCTGCATCGTTCCATCATACTTGTCCACTGAATCAATTCCCGAGCGCATCCTTGCCTTGTGTAGACTATGCGGAAAATACGATAATACAACAAACCACGTCGTCCATTGAAGAGTTTATTAGCATATCATATATTTTATGCATTGATAAATATTCAATGCATTGAGTTTTATGTATGTTGTAATATAATGAACATTGTAAGGGGTTTGAAAACAAGCTTGACATTCTGTGTATGTGTTAGCAATAAATGCCAATATTGGGCGGGAAATGTGGAGACCGGAAACATGACGTGGCTGTCCAAGACCCGCCACGTTTTGTAACATAATGTCGACCTGTTTATGTCATTTTAGGGTTTGTTTGTTATTTTTTACGAATACTGCGATGAGTTATGTTATTTTCAGCTATTTCAGATTTATTAATTTCAATACTGTATAAAACAAAACCTAAACTAAACTAAATTAAAAAAAAAAGTTTAACACAAGTTCGGGGTGATCAGAAGATATAAGATTACTACATCCTATCTTGATACTAGACTTATATCTGATTTATATCGGTGAAAATTTATAAACGTAAATAATAAATATGACAGTTAAATTATAACAAACCCGAGGATATAAAAGTATAACAATTCAATATCGATTCAACTTTTTCTGAGTCATGTCATGAACTCTAAGTTCTAAAACCTAAATCAATGCACTGGAAGCGTTGGAAGTACAAACTTACTCGCAAAAGGCTGACAAATATTTAATACAAACGCTATAGTTATTAGAAAATATCTGCAAAATAATGAAAATAGAAATTATCAATTTTTATTTATTTGGTGTGTGTGTGCGCTTGCGTGTATGTGTGTGTGTTTGTGTGTTACATCATTATTAATTATTTCCAAGTAGACCATTAAATTTTCGAAAAGTTTTGTATGTATTAATATTATACATAAATAAGAATGTATATTAATATATATATATATTAAGTTTCTTGGACCGTTCCTTAGTAATAAACGTCCCAAGTCCTTGAAAGTCAATGGTTGGTTTAGTGTTTTAAAAATATATTATTATTATATCTCTTGATATGATTTTTTTCAATCATTTTAAGTTTATTCATAAGGTACCTTATATATTATATTGCCGCATGTTAGTGAGTTGGTTTATTTATTACGCTTTTAGTCCTTAACTACTCAACCGATTATGCACACACTTTGTCAAAGGTACGTAAAAGGATACGGTTACCTTTCATCCCAAAAAAAAGTATTGCTCCCGGGGGATAGAAAAATAACTTTAGGAGGCAGTCCGACACAACAAGACTGTTTTTATCTATGTAATAGCTTTTGTAAGATAAAAAATAAGAAATTAATTTACTTTTATACATTTATTATTTTTGTGAAAAATTAGTTTAAAAAAAAAATTAACTTCGGATTAATAAAAAATGGTATAGCACCTATAGAAATAACTACAAAAACCAACAGATGTATTTTATATATTTTTTTTGTTTCAAGTTATTACTAGACGTAAGACACAGATATCATAAAAATACAAATAACAATATTTTTATGATTTTGTGTCTGTTCATCTCTTTATCTATGTTTGTTCGGCCATCATGCAACCTTTGGGACAAATTTTGATTAAATTTCTTATAGAATTAACATTTTTATTTACGATAAATTTGTATAAATTAAATGTTGTGTAATTATATCAGCAGAGGTTAATAGAGTTTCGGAAGGAGATAAGATAGTCACAGTAAATATTATTTACATTAAATTAACACAATAGTTTTATAGATATATAGTTGTATAGATTTTTATTAATTTAAAGGGTAGGTACATATAGATTGAAGGATTTGGATATCGTATCAAAGTAATACGTTAAGTGGTTTATCAACTAATTGGTATCTGGATTAAGGGAAGCGTCGACATAAACCTCAGATTAGGAGATTATTGGGGATTCCTTTAAATGTTTTATATCTTTGATTGAATTCAGTCGTTCGAAAACATTCAGACCGCTCACGACTAACGATTTTCTTATATATATTTAGTTTTACAAAGAAATATACATTTATTGTTGTACGTAATATTTATTACAATTACAGTGTGTTAGTTTAATATATTAATAATATATACAGATTCTTCGAAGTGTTCTCATTTTCAATACAGTCCTTTAAACGTTGGGATCAGTTATCAATAGCAGCACGTACTCCTTCCATGGAAAAATTCTTCATTGTCCATCGTATGGATTATTTTAAGGATTCCAAATTATTATGGTGTTTAGAGCAAACCTTACTCTCTAAATCTGACCATAAACAATAATCCAGTGTATTAAGATCAGGACCAAATGACGGCCAGTCTTGAGCTCTGATGAAGTCTGGAATATTTGTCTCTAACCAACTTTGGTTGGATCGTGATTTATGATCCGACACCGAGTTTTGTTGAAATGATCATTCCTGGTTACTGAACATGGTGTTGCTAAGGGGCTTAACTACCTTCTCAAGAATGGTATTTTGATCGCCGAAGTTTCGATACTTTTTTTACAAAAATATAGCTCAGTCACTCCTTCATACCCAACACCGGCCCAAACCATCACTGAAGTCAGATATTTACCACGTTATATTCTCTTATATTTGTGAAGCTTCATTAGAATTTTTAGCATAAATAGGGTCATTTTGTTTGTTAAAATATTCCTCAATTGGAATTTTTTTTTCATTTATAAATTATCAGTTAAGAAATGAGTACATTTCTTATAGGCTGCAGGTCCTAAGTCTTCTAAAATATGCGACATGATTCGAGGTGCTATCTTTATCTCCCAAGATAAAATCCTTTGCTTTCAGATAGGATTGCTTCGAATTCTTTCCCGTATTACTTTGATCGCCTTTTTCGTACGAACACTAAGTGAACGGGCAGATTTTTTTCTGTCACAAACTAAGGAGGTTTCATTATATAATAGCCCGGTACATAAAGATTTTGCAAATACCAAGTGCATGCAAGATTTTAAAAATTGTATTTGGCTCAATACCTTATGTAGTATAAAGCAATCACAGCGATTCAGTTCTCTTTATCACACCACTCCATTTTATAAACACAAAACATTTTACAATATGTTGGCACGAAAATAAAAAACACAATAAACAATCTTATAAAAATGACAAATTCCAAATTCAAAAGTAATATTTTGTTTATTTTTAATTTTAACAATATTTATGGCCAGGCTAAGTATATTGTAATTTAAATTATTTAATTTCTTCTATAATGTTATCTGAAGTAAGTGTTATTCTGCTTTTAAGTTAAAATTCGAACGCTTTTTGTGTACTTTTAAATATCGTAAATTGTCTGTATTGTTGTTAAACTGGCAGCTCAACTATAGGTTACTTAGCTTAAGCACAGGTTAATAACATATTTCATTTATTGTAAATGTATGTAAGTACAATAATCTTTTAAAATATTTTAATTACAAGTATTATCGCTAAAGTTTAAAACAATACGAAAAACCAAAGGATAAATTTATAATATCTTTACCAGGATAACAATACAATTTATCTTACTAATTATATTCACTAATTATTAGTACAAAGTTACAATTATCAATACTAGGGTTAAACTCCCACTAATAGTTACTTTAAACCCAGGTCACTGAGGTCAACGTGTTATATCCTAACAGGATTTTATAAACCACTGTTTACAGCTGATCCATTATGATACAGTACAACGTAGTACAGTATCGGTACAAGTCACATTGTCATCAACAAATTCTATATTTCTGTACCTAATATAATAAAGTTGTAAAGTTTGGCGATTGCACTAATCTCTTGAACTACAACTACTAAATTTTCAAGACCATTTCGCAGTCTACACAGTCGGATATGATGGAAATGACTAACATATGGAACAGGCGATTTATCTGGCTTCAAAATTGGAGCATATTGCTATCCACGTAGATTCGGAAAGAGAGGAGAGAAGAATATAGAGATGATGGGATCTAGGCAATACATTATCAGTAGCTAAGAGCCATATAAGCTACTTTATGACTTCTATGAGGGAATGGTATGAAAGAGCCATCTCGTATATGATCTGAAGGTATGACTTCATCTAGTCTCTACAGCATTTCTATTTGAATATAAAAACTAAATATAGCCTCCGGTCTGTGTGAGAGGATATTGATCCCAGGACCTCGTCGCGACGTTTATTATACGGATTCTTTAAAGTATTTTATCGACCTTATATCTGAAAATGAGAACCTTAATTATGTACGTCTTAATTTTTAAGATAAATCTTTTAATTTTTCTTTGACAGCGATCAGGTCTTAAAATACTGTTAAATTAAAGTAAACTTTATCAATGAAATAATATAAATAATTTTATAAAATTATTATATTATATATTATAGTTTATTTAATTCAAGAACACTAAGACGTCTTAAACAAAACATTAAAATATTTTTCAATACTTGACAGTATCTGAACACGCTCCATTTCCCTCAAAAACGAACACGGCGGTAATCTTAAAAGGTTCCCGACAAATGCAATATCATTCCACCTTCTGCTTCAGACTTCTAGGAAAATTGTATATGACTTTCATACTTATATTATATTAAAAAAGTATTCATTAATTTTTATTTACTATATTTATAAACCAAATAGTAAAAAGTGTCGCTACAACTTCTTATGTTTCGTTAACTAAATAATTAACGTTCTAGACTTTAGTAGCTATCATAAAGATAACTAGGTTATTGCTTGAGATGGTGTACTGTGTGCGTGTGTGTGTCTTTCACACACAAGCACAACCCACATGTATCATAAATCTTCAATATTAATATTATTTTTTATACTTTTAATAAGAGCTAATAAATTAATACTATAATTTTTTTTTTAATCCACAATTTACATACTGGTCAAGTGTTCAAACCTAACTGTTTTATTAAAAAAAATATATATATAATAACCTAAAATAATCTCAGGACTTAAATTAAATTTAAAACTTCTCATATAAAAAAATATAAATACTTTTATTATATAATAAATATTTTTCCATCTCGGTGTATATTGTTTAAGTGTCACATACATGAGTGTAATATCGTAGACTTCAAATGCAATTATGAAGCACGCCCGGGGACAGACATCTTCAATTGTGTTTAAAATTGATATTGGTCCCTTTTAGACATCACTTACTATATAATTGTAATGTATATACAGCCTTATATATATATAATATCACATTTTATACTTCTTTAAGCAAGAATATGTGTAAGTTACGTTTTATTTTCTCTTCAAATTAAAGAAAACATTAAGTTTGAATAGAATAATTAATAAAAATAATTTGAAATTTTGTTGATGGTATATTTGAGTTAATTATTATAAATATGTAAATTAAGTTAATTTGATAGTCGACCCGAGAGTGGAGTCCTGACAGCTGACCCAGTAGTGACCTTAAAGAGGGTGACGGGTATCCCTTTGAAGCCAATTACTGTGGTACAAGTTCAATTTAAATTTGACTTATTGATTATAGAGAATATTAAGTTAAAAAGAATTAAAATTATTATAAAAATCATATTTAGTTCTGTTATAATAAATAGCTTAGATATAGCCTGCATTTCAAAGCTGGATCCCCTGAAACATTATTCTATCCATGGATAGCATTGTATCTTCGATCGGTACATTTTCTTACCGTTCTAAAAATGTCGTCTATTTCCATACAAATATAGATAACACGAATAAATAAATAGTTCATTTTTGTATATCTTTGTTTACATAACGAGAAAGCACTCAACACTCACATTTTGTGGGGTGCTTTGAGTTATTTTAGATCATTTCAACCGTTTAACTGTGGATTAATATTGAATATTCAATAATGTATTGAAAATTGTGAAGTTTAGTTATATATATTATTATATATATTAGTTTATAATGCATTGATCTAATTACTATTGAATTAAACAATTAATGTTATTTAATATGATAAATATAAAGTATATAGATTTTATTCTGGTTCCAGTAATAGAAGGTGGTAATGGTACGTGAGTTTGAACAACTATTGTTTGTTGGAATTCAATAAAAAGGTAGTACTATACTGTATACTATTATACTATTCAATAATTAAAATAATGGCTTGTGGCTGTTGCACTATTATATACTATATATTACTATATGTATATATATATATATAATGTTTAATCAAAATTTGTTAAAAAAACAAATTCTTGAGCGTTGTTATTTCATAAAAAGTCAGTCTACGTAACAGTTCTTAAACCCTCCGATGTTGCAGAAAACTTACGATTTGCAGGAGCTGTAAGTTAGGGTGATGCCCGCGTATTTCCCCACGGCACTATAAACGAACAATAACGGGGTTCCCTAACGAATGGATTTCAAGAGTTTTATGCAATACACTTCAGTTTTGGGAAAGTTTGAGTACACCTTAAGATATAACACCCTTTTTCTGTTAGGAGTATCCATTGTTCTGTTTTGAAGATTTTTAATTTAAACAACAATAGTAGGATAGGTACCCAACGTAATATTATCAGGGAACCTTTTTCAGTGATCCAAATCCTGGACAACATTGAAGATGAAAAACACAGGCTAGAAATCACATAGCGGCCACTAGTTAGTCTTGATATTACCTACCTACCTACGATTTAATAATACATTTTAAAACATGTTCTTGTGTTGAATGTTTATAATAATATTATAAAGTTTTTCATCACAATTATACATTATATCTATTTTTGGTCACGATTTGACCTGAAAATTTTTAATGTATGAAAACTTATTGATAATTTATAATAATAATCAACGATGCAAAAGCCTTAACAGAGAATTGAAATAATAAAACAAAAAAACTGTTTGCCATATTAACAATTAATACATTTTAGTTGTAATATAAAGAATCTATTTTAAACTTTTATATCTTAATGTTTATTCTTACGACTGTGTGTTACTGAAATTAAGTAAGCGATTAGTAGAAAAATAATTGTATTTTAAACATGATTGAACTGATTACATTACAAATTAATTTGCATTCGGCTACAGGACCGCTACGAAAAAGCCACAGCTTAATAAAATGATAGCCCAGTTTAGGCAGTATCTTCACAGAGGACGTTGACTTAAAAAATACATTATTGTGTGTCTCCTTTACTCTTGCATCCACACTCTTCCGTAAATCGAAATCAAAGCTCGTCGGGATTTATACGTAGTGAAGTTGCTTTACTTACAACTGATGTGAAGTTCGCTGCAAATCAAGGCGCGTTCGAAATGTACTATCATAAAAATTCTTGTCTCTGCTCCTAAAAAGTATTCTTTCCCTCAGAAACATAATTATATGTGAATAATTTTCACTTAACAGAATGACTTAGTAAAAAATATGAAATAGAACCATTACAAGTGATATTATCGAAATAATTAAGTAACTTGTCCCGTGGATGACAGCTTTCAAAAGTCATTGGTGTCTTGCAAGCGTTTTGATCAAGTTGAGTGAATACTTCTCAATCACGTATGTGCGGAACGTACCTGCATATGGCGGACGCTGAGTTTGTGTTTATGTCAATAAGAAAGTGATTTTCGTTTGCGCGGGTGAGGATTCATTAAAATCTATAAAAGATTATGTGCAAGTGGAACCTGTGAATTGTGTGTGTTAAGTGTAATAATGTTTCACGACACTGGACTTAAAAGCAACTACATATCTTCAGTGGACTCATAAGGGTAAGTATGTATTTGTATGTTTTTTATATATTATTTGAAATATGAGTTAAATAAAAGTTAAACAGCACAAGGAATGCGACGAATAGTTATGTTTTATTTAAAACCATACTAAGTATTCTGTATATTACACTTAGGTTGAAGTTGAACTTCTCTGTGACCTTTTTATCGTAGGTTAGTACCAGATGATTAGGTTTTTAGACACTACTATATTTATTTAAAGTGATATTCCTATTTTCTTATACAATATGAAAACATGATTACAAATGCAAAAGCTGGTTATAATTTCGTTTAAATATACTTTTTGGACTCATACATGTCTATAGTAATTGATTCACTTAATTTGTTAAAATGAAACCTTTTTTAATTTTTTAGTCTTCCTTATTTATTACCTTTTAAATCTGCAATATCTAAAAGAAATCAAAACTTGTGATATTCTTAATGTCAGAAGGTAACAAGATCTCATAGTGGATACATATTTACTTAAATTCATTAATGACTTCAATTACTCTCAGCATTTTCTTGGATCCTCTGGCTATATAAAAATAATATGATATAATAATGTAAACAATCCTTATATAAATTAAATATATAGTAAAATCTGTGAACTTACTAAAAAAGTTTTCTCTTTAAACATTAAATTCTTTAATATCATTATTTTACAAATGCTAAAGTTTTATTTGTTTACCTCTAAGTCAAAGTAAGAAGTGTTGAACTTTTAACATAACATAAGATAAAGGATTCATTAGCACATCCAAATGTGTACTTCTATGAAAACAAATAATATCACTTTTTTATTTATACAATACTTAAGGCTGGGAACATGTATGTTTATGAACGACCACATGTGTATCTTTAACCTATGATTCATGAACCATCTGTGGTGTGATTTATTGAAATAGTTTAATTTCATAAATTTAAATATGGAATGAAATGTGTTCCGGAAAGAGACATTTGAAGAATGCCATTCCTCTCTGATGTTTCATTGAAATGACAAAAAGTATTTATAAGTGTTTTTGCTACAGTATGTAAATTGATACCATATTAAGAAATATATACTGGGAAATTTTTAATTTCTTACCAGAAATTGATTGCCGACTTTGCTTTTATCACTGAACTGAATTTGAAAGAAATATTATTAAATAATGTGCAATAATATAAGATTAAGTAACACATATATAATATTAAGTTCATTCATATACTATCTTTGAGATGCACTCGTGTTGGTTAAACTGAATTAAAATTAACATTTGGTTTTATCATTCACCCTTCGTATATATAGTAGTAACAATTTATATAATAATTAATAACATAAATATGTTAAACATTCAGTTTTTTATGTTACAGAAAAATAGAGTTTGCGCTAAATTATTTTATAATATCTCAGTTCCATTTGTATTTCAGACTTGTTAATATGAAAGCTTCAATGTTAAAGCATTGACTAAGCCGTAGTATATAATAGCTGCATATTTTCATAAATTTTAAATAGGGTCATCTACATTTTAAATTTAATGATTTTCTGTTACAAATGTTACGTTCTGTTCTGTTATTTTCTGTTACTGTTCTGAAACATAACTACTAGAATAATGTCATATTTATAGTAAATTATAATCAAGAACAAATGTAAAATTATTTTCAAAAATCCGATTCTGTTAACTAGGGTTCTGGCACGCGTGGTTTGAAGAAAGCTAATATTATAGCTAATATGTAATACCTATAGCACTCAATATTATCTATATCTATAGAACCATTGTAGAGGGCTCTGTGTATCACGTTTCGAGTTTTTTTTTTTATAAGATACTATTTTTTTTTTTACGTGATGTACGTCTTATGAAACGGTAAACAGAATTAAAATATCAAAGTTGAAAAGGTTGATCCCTTTTTAAGGGTTTATTTTGAGAGCCCTTAAATTGTTTTTTGTAAAATCTTTAATGTTGGTACATATTTTTTTTTAAATTACATTGCATTGCGGTGTGTTTTTTTTTTTATAATATTAACTACCCGTCTATTTGCCAATTATGTGATATTATATTATTTTCACAACTTTTGAGATTTTTTTTTTGCCATCTATGTTCTGTTAAATGATTTAATTTTATTATGTCTTTGCAATAATTGTTTTGTGAGACTGTTGATTCACAGACGTACGAACGACATTAAACTTGTTGTACTGTATATATGTAAGTACTTATAATGGAACATTAATAACTTAAAAATTTGATATATATATTTTTAAAAGCAACACACTCTGTAAGTTAAATTATATATGTATTATAAGTACCTACAACTAATGATTATTTTACAAAACATTGCATTACATACTTTAGTAATACAGTAGATTTTTTTTTATCCTTTAGTAAAATTAAGTCACTAATAAATAAAATTCGGAACTAACAAAACATTTTGTATAAAATTTTACTATTAAGAATCCTTGAGATAGTTTTGATTAATAAAGAGGTTGAAATTTCAAACGAAACGGTCTATATAGGTTATAAGTAAATGGTATTTAAAAGGAGTCGCCTGACCCCTGCGACGCCTTAAACAGAATAGGTAACTAAAGCAAGATAAAAAGTCAATATCATTTATAAGGTTACAGACTTAATAGGACCGAGACTGTATCACTAATAACTTATGTAAATTAATTAGCTGTGGTAATTAAAAATATTAATTGAAATTAATTTATAGGCTGAATAGAAAAAAAAATCAAAATATTCCTTATAATAATTATAATATCAATACTATAGAGAATATCCAAATTATATTATGAACGCGAAATCATTTATCGCGAACCACGGAGGTAAATTCTGAACATTAAAAAAAATCATATCCAAGATATCTCGAGCAAGCTCGAGTCAATCTATTGCAATAAGTAACTATTAAACTGAACTGCAAAATTCCCATCCAACTAACTATGTACATTATAAACGGAAGCCGGCTTAATAACCCCCAGGGTAATTGGGTTAAAATACAATGTACGGGGCACTTGAAGCTGGTGCGGTGCAACAATGGAGACATTTCCAGATTATATTTCAAACTTGAAGATTATGTTTGTTCGTACACATTACGTCAATGTCTAGTAACATTATCGGTATCAGAATGTTATTGTTTCTGTGTTTAACTTTTAGGTCTTTATAGATAAGGGAGTTGAATTTATTATTAACTAGCAGGTTACCCGTGCTTCGCGACGGACGGCGAAAGTTGCAGGTTTTAGCTGTAACTTTGGAACGGTTTGGATCTTTGCAAAATCCATTCTTATTGCACCTATTCAATATGTCAGGAGTCTTGTGTCCAAATTTCAGCTTTCTAGGTATTACGGTTTGGGCTGTAGAGCGGTTAATGAGTCAGTGAGTGAGTGTCTTTGTGTTTTATATATTAAGATAACTTTAAGAGATCAAATAAGACTTACATAATTTAGCTTTTTTAATGTAAATTAATAATATAGTATTAAGTTCTAGAAATAAATTGAATATATTATTTGATTTCTAAGTTAAAGGTACATAAAATTAACAAACAGGAGGTGTAATTAATTAATTTATATGCGCATTCTGGGATGGGATACTATTTTTAGTATCGTCCGTTCAGTATAATCATCCTCCGGTTTGTTAACTTTGTTAACTTTCTTCTGTACTTAAAGTTTCTTTATCTTTTCCTAAAAAAACATTTTTGGGCAATTTAATGTTTTTATAATAAATTATATAATAACTCCTTTGATTTATTTTTATCGGAGCTAAAATGTTAGTCTGCATCAATTAGGCTATTGTCTTTAAAGCTTATAAAACTATAGAGAGGTCTCTTCCATTGTAATCAATACCAAGGCATCGTCTATTAGTATTCTTAGTTAAAAAGTTTGTATTCATTATCAACGTGAGAACGTCATACAGCTAGCGGTGTCTCAATTAGTTATTCCAGTCTACCATTGATACCGTACTTAACTTGAATTGTAATATCTTCTCACATATCAAATAAACTACGATTCAATGTACGATACTATAAAAAAAGTTCTCGTATCTGAGTTTAATGCCGGTTCTCAGTAAATATATCCTCTATATCCTTAACATTAAACCTACCGACAATTCTTGTGTACCTGTTCCTACCGCACGCGGTCAAATTGACCGGTAATTAAAAGTTATTTTATTATATAACGCAGGTAATAATGGAAATAACTAAAAGAGTGAAGAAAATATTATATGTCATGTAGTTTGATAACGATATTATAACGTTTAAAAATGTGTAAGTTTTACTAAAGTTTAAGAACGGTCAATTTGACCGGTACTGGTAGGTTTAGTGTTAAAAGTATAAGGTTTCATAAATGCAATGTATGCCTGTATGAAATAATAACTTTCCATTATTCTATCCTTACGTTATTTCACTTTTTTGTTCTCATGTTCTCTATCTTCATACAAGCAGTGTCTTTTAAAAAATCTTAACAGAATATAAGTAGCTTTTTTTACCGAAGATAGTAGTTGCTAATGAAAATTTCATGTTTAATTTATCTTACATTTTTAAGGTATTAAATATATTGTCATATATTTTAAGATTCCATAAACGAATTTACAGAATAATAAGTATTATAAATTTATAAATATTGCATTAATACTTGGTCAAAAAACCGCATACATTATCGAAGCGAAGCGATGAAAATTGAAAAGCAATTCTGAACAAAATATTCTGATCCACAACTTGTTATAAACTTAGGGCGCCCCGATCTCAGCGAAAACTTTAATTCCAAAGATTTAGCGTAAGAACTAGTTTAATAAACTTATAACCGGCTTTATACTTTCTTATACTATTTAATATTTTGATAAATTAGTCTGTAAGAAATAATATACTAGGGTCCGCCGACCGTGCGCGGCGGGTGTTGAGCTGAGCCCCTCTCCTTTCTTCTTTTCTTGATAACTTTAGAATGGCTAAATATTTTTCAATTTGTTTTAGCTATAACATCCGCGTTCGGCTCAAACATATATGAGAAAATGTTTAGCTAATTATCTCGTCGCATTCTGGAGACAACTAAACACAAAAAAAGGTTTCCCAAACGGTTAAGAGCTTGACTTACGCTCAGCTTTCTTTAATCACTCGGCTAATAAATCATTAAATACGAACTACATTTATATACGTGATCTTAAATTCTCTAACTACAACTATATATATATATGTATATAAATACCTTATGTGACGTACAAACGATTCACCGCTAACTTCATATGTTTTATATGATGTGAATTGATTGTTAATTTTAATTAGCTTAAGTTACCGACTGTTTTTTTATTAAATTAACCCGAAACTGCACTTAATAATAAAAAAAGACTGATTGCAAATAGTTAGAGATGAAGTATCATTTTAATGTTCATATTTTTAATCGTTCTTGTGTTATAGAATCGAAATCTTAATAAAAAATATATTTTACAAACCTTATTGTAAAAAATAATTGCATAAGCGTTACGTAAATATAGTTATTTTTTAAATAAATATGTTATAGTAATCTCTTAAAAAGTAAGTAATTGATAAGTTAAAAGTATATGATATTAATTCAGAGATGAATTAAATTGTGATATTATTTGTCTTAAAAAAAATTGTAATACTTATACACATAACACGGAATCACCTAAAATGTACCATATTGTCATGATTATAATATTTTTAATCTTATTTTCTTTGTATATAATATTCATATAGAACTATTTTAATTCTATATAATATAGTTTTTCAAATATTTTTTACATTACCATATGACTTTTAAGTTATAGGTAAATAAAGTTAACAAACAAGAGGTGTATGATGTGATACTTTTAACTATTTTTAGTATCGTCCTTTCAGTATAATCATCCCTCGTAGAACTTTGTTAACTTTCTTCTGTACTTAATTTTTTTAGAACTTTTCATAAACTAATGTTAACCTATAAAAAAATGTGTACAAATTAATAATTTGATTTCTTGGTGAGGACGGAGGCACTGAATGCGAACTTCCCTTGGTGTGTTGTGTTATCATTTAATCCTAGCTTTAAGAGCTTATGTAACAATTTACTGACGCTCGCACTCCCATCTGGATTATAATATACTAAGCTTTTATGCATTACACTTTTGATTGCTACAACAACGACTGCCTACGTGTTATTAAACAAGGTTTAATATAACAATAATAATATACCGAAAAGGATAATAATTAAGGGTTTTTTTTTTCAAAGATGCCACTATTCCTTACATGATCTCTCTCTCTCTCTCTCTCTCTCTCTGTTTGTTTTTAAACGTACCATACGTCTAAAAACAAACAGAGAAATCTTTTAGTTTTATTATTGTGCTACGGAACTGTGTTAATCATTACTTAATTTGAAAAATATTTAATATATACCATATATTTAAGTAAGGTTTAGTCTATAACTAAATGTTATTCAGCGTAATTGGTGATTGAGATTTGTATAGAAGATGGTGTATTTAAATCTGAAGGCTAATCCACTTTCTACTTAGTTAAACTCTAAAGGTAGGTATACATTTTTCTCTGGAGCGTAGCGTAGCGTACTTTATCTTAAGTTTATTTCTCGTTCTAGATTTTCATTTCTCAGTTAGTTTAAACGTAAGGTGTGTTTTATTACGACCATATATTATTTTCATTAATTGAATTCTCTATAATTTTAATTATTGTTTTAAATTAAGCAATTATGTCGTGTGTTTATTTTTTCTAAAAACACAACTTTTTATGCCAGTTATGAACATTCTCCAACTACAATGAATCCGAATTAAATAAGGTTATATATATAGTATAAAAATAATATTAATATATATTGTAAGATAGCAAAAAAATCACGTGAGTTTGAAAAGGGGGGGGGGGGAGGTAATCTAAAACCTCGTCACAACCAGGTGTATGGAGTTTTAAAAAAGTTGTACAAAAAGATCATCTGATAAATGGACCCAAATAATAAAGACGTTAGAAATTAAGTAAATTTACTTTACGTTTGATGAATATATTCAGAACGAAGTTGCATTAGGCTTAAGATTAATTTTAATAACTATAATGTTGTTTCAAAAATAGAAAGTGAAATTGTTAGTGAAATTATCTTTTGCAATAATAAAATAATAAAATATTATAAATAAATACATACGTTTTATACGTTTTAAAATAATTTTACATTTCATAGTTTCTAAGATTATTTAAAGTAACATATATATATATATATTAGCTAATGCTTTCACTTAAGCAATTAGTTAGCGCCAGTAGAGAACCGTTTCTATACGCGCTAACTAATTCATTTGAGTCAGTTTTAGTAAACTTGTATTAATTTAACACACGCGAACGATTGTGCGTCCGTGTGCGTGACTGAACCCATCTTACTAACATTTCACTGCCACTGAGAGCTCATTAAAATCTTTCTTAATTGTGCTCGGTAAACAAATAAAAATTCTGTAATTGGTTTCTTTGCTTTAGATAACAATGGAACAACAAGATGATTTTTATCCTCATTTTCTTATAAAGAGGAAATTGGAATTTTTATTTTAATAACACAGAACGTAAAAAGGTCAATCGATATATATATATATATATATATATATATATATATATATACTATACTTTTTTTATAAAGGCTTTTTTTAAAAAATTCTCAAACAAAACCATACATATGGTAGAACTGCATCCGTCATTATATCGTCGGTGGCGGAAGGGTGAATGTAAACTTAACGGAATCACCGTCTAGTATTCCCTCGAAACTCCCCTTCGTTCCCCAGACGCCGTTAGACACTATTAGAAAAACCAGACAGGATATTTTTAACTTTCACTCCGTTCCCGAGTGTTGGTATTCTTATCAATTTTCCATTTACACTGTGCTTTTTTTAAAGGCCTCTCGCCAGATAATTGTTGCTAAATGCCTATAATAATTCTCTGGCCATGCCAATCACAAAATTGCCAAAGAAATTTAATGAGACTGTAGGGAATTTGATTGCCCGGAGGGAAATTAGATTTATTGACTGGAAGCATTTCATCTTTCGTAATAGATAAATGTGGGTAGGTAGGTATAGGTATGTATGAATATTCTAATTGAACGGACGAAGGCATTAGAATTTATTCTATGAATTTTTTGAAACTGATGACAAAAAAGTTTGTCTAGTTGTGTTTTGTTTTTATATAAGAGAAAACTTTATTTAATACGATCCTGGCTGAAGATAACCTACTTAGATTCAACTGATCCCACGTTACGCGTGCGATATACTTTAAGGTCGATAATTACTAGGATCGATCGTCTTTTATAGATGGTCATAAGATTTTATGAAAGGACTTCTACCCCTATAACATATATATTATAAATATAAAATTGTATGTAATAACTGCTTCCTCTTTCTCATTGCTTTATGACGTTAAAATAAAAAACACAAATGACAAATATATAAAATACATTTCTTCGAAAAATATTAAACCATATCGAACATCCCGCGGTTTTCTCGTGAAGCTCGCCGGTTACAAATATACGTTTAAGTATTTTTCATTTAATCTCTTCAATATATCAAAGTTAAAGTAAAATAAATATTAAAGAATCTATAGCAACATAATTGGAAAGAGTAAGGTATCTCAAAGTGATATATAATAATACAACTCAGCATTTTTACTCTACATCGCCCGTTTTAACATATTTACCTAAAGAATTTTTGGCTTCTGCAAATAAATTCAAAGAAGGCAAATAAAACCTAACTCACTTTGATATACCGTATTTACTTACATTCTTTGCAAACTTCCATGTCCAAAGGAGTGAGGACTATTGGTACGAGTATTGCTATAGAACGAGCAACATCCACCTCCACCAATCAGCGAAGCTTATGATAATAAGTTCTATAACATACGTTTTGTTAGTTAAATACATTGAAGCGTGTAATTACTATTTAAATTTCAGTAATAGGGTTATTGCTGTTTTAATCGTGTGTAATTAATTCATAATGCTTTAAAAAAAATGCAACATTTCAACATCTTACATCGCTTGCATTCATCGTATCGTACGTTTGTTTGCGGTTAACATTATGTTTCTATTCTTATCCTTATCCTAATTATAACTTATCCTAATTATAATAAACGTATTCGTGTTACAAAAACACCACACACCCATTAATTATATCAACCATAAAAATGATATAAAATGTATCATAAATTCAAAAATTATATAGTATCCTTTAAGCTCGTCTCTGAGATCAAAGGACCATAAATATGACTTTATCTCTTGTTTGAGTTCTCTCGCCGAGATTATGGAGATATCTTGGATAGTGAGAGAAGTAGGGACGAAAATTCAACATGTGACGCGGATATGGGAGCTGCTTTGTTTTAAGTTGAGTTTTTTTTATTCGTTTGCTTTATCGACGTGGCGGTCTCTGAAATCCTGTTGCTAAGTCTTGTATTGTTAATATTTTATAATAATATAATTAAATACTTATTTTATTATATGAAATCTTTTAAACAAACCAACATATCTATTTGTTTTTTTTTGTTTGTTTAAAAGATGATTACTCGTAAAAATGTATTTAAATTCTTTAAAATTAACAACACGATTATATTTTTATATTATAAAAATATATGCAATATTTTTTCAAATTAAATGAATTATAACTAATTAATATTAAAAGTATAATGTTGATATAAAAAAATTACTGCTGAAAGTCGTTTCAAAGTATTGATCAACTTGACGTCTTTTTCGTGCGAATTATCTACAATACTCTTTTGGCAACCGAATGATATCTCAGTCTAGTCGGTATCGTTAGGTTTTCGGGGGTCATTGACATTGATATCAGACTCGTATCATCATTGCGGTTTCAGGTTTAGCATATTTTATTCTTATATGATACGTAATATTACAGTATTTTTTTTGTAGAAAAAATACTTTTTTTTTTTACAAAAAGTTTTATTTTAAAATAAAAAGTGTCATATATATACAGACGACTCCGCCTTTGTCACATTTGTCCTCTCTCCTATTTGCACAATACAACAAAACCGATGACCTAAATCCGTATTTCATAACACTAAATGGTATTGTGGGTTTATATTTTTTTTTACTTGTTTTAAGGTGTGTATAGTAGACCTTTGATAAGAAACAAAAGCACGGACGGTCCTGTATCGTCCACTCTTTGTTCCCAAAGACAATGGCATGTTGAGTCTTGGATGGGTTTTCTTCCAAAGTGTTAAAGATTTTGATTTAAAATAAGTATACAATGTTGAAATAAGCATGTTACGTCGAAGCCTACCCTTCAAAGTAACATGCTGCTGCTGATCCACGAAGAAGAAAGTGTACAGAAAACTCCATAAATTCTTTTTTTTTTTAGATTCTAATTTTCGACACTTATAGTTATATATATGTGAGAACGATTCATATAAAGGATAACAAAAATTCTAATAAATAAATTAAATTTAAGATTTCAATTAAACAAAAAATTAACTTTAAATATACAAAATAATAATTATTACATGAGTTAAGCTATACTTTTTAACTCTGAATACTTATAGACAATATATAAGAAGTGTTCACATTTAAGCAACATGTGCTAAAAATAATAACTTACGTTATTTCGTTACAGACATTACGTTGCTGACGCTGTGGGACCAAGATGCTGTTTGAAACTTCACCCGTGAGTACATACTTGTATTTTCTTTACAATATAATAAATCATTTTATAACAACATTACTGATACACATCACCGCCCTAACTGAAAGTGTACAGCGCCATCTGTGGCATTATTTTTAAGTTACTTGCTGTTTGTTGTCTGTCTTTAAATGAAGAACGAATGTTGTTTTCGCCGTTAAAGCTAGATGGCGTTGTATGTATGAGAAATATTTTTAAATACCGCTAGATGGCTACGTTACTGGACCAGAGAGTATTGTGGAGGAGAAATAAAATTATCCTGTTTCCCAGTATTTTCACTTTATTTTACTAGAGGGCGCCTGTTCTATTAATCTAGTTGCTCGTAATGTTATTCATTTTTAAACTTGCATTATGAATAATGCAGTAATATTTTAAGAATAATTCTATTACATCTACCAAAATTGAGTACTTTATACATTTATATTATGAATAATTGGTAAATATTTTTTAATAATAAAACGATTTTTAAATAAGTGTTTTAAATTTATTAAATTATAATATGACAATACAATAATATAATAAAGTACATAATAATTCCGAAATTTCGATAACCAATATTGCACCACGGGTGGTGTAACCATTGTTTGAGGCGCGATAAACCATTAATTTATATAAACCGTTTCGAGTTCAATATTGTTCGCTATATCGGTTCATTAATAAACTATACGCTGTTACGGGCCCGGTAACAATAGGCCCGGTATCGTTTTGAATTGTTCAACTCCAAATATATTGCGGTTAGAATTTTGTATATTCGTTTTCGAGCCCTCCGTGTTCTATATCGCTCCGATTGACTGGAGTCTAGTGTGCGCCCATTCACACACACTAATCTACATAGCAATAGACTAAAATCCAGCATGTCTGTATAAAGCTTTGTCGTAAATTCAAGTGTGGTCTGAGGTGCCCCGCCCCGGGCGAATTGCAGCTCTCCCAGCTCCGGATATTCAACGTTACGAATGGCTTTATTAAGACTAAATATTACAATTTCCTAGGAGCTATTGCTATAGTTGGAATTGCTAATGCGGAGACGAAGGAACCGACTGAAAAGATGCGATTGCACCGAAACCCATCCCAACCCCCGACGGTTTTCTGTTTCGTGAACGGCGAAATTGTAGTTTCACGCCGAGTTGCTAACTAAACCGGAATGTTGTTCTTTATACTAATTTAAACTATTCATTTCGCCCGACAGCCCGGGATTAACTCGGACGGATTAAACGCTTAGAATTTTTCTATGTCCGAGATAAAAATACAGCCACTTTTGTACTGCAACTTATCATCTTAATCGCGAGGAAAAATGTAATAATATCTGAAAGCCTAGTGAGATAGTCCGGTGGAAAATGGGCCGCGCTTCGCTACCACAAATTACTATGATTTAATATTGCTTAGTTATCTGCGGGTAGGTAATTTGTTAGCGCGGCTCTCGAGCCCGCGTCGGGCGCCATTGTTGCTCCTACGACGTCTTTTGTTCATCGCCTGCCCCCAAAGATAAGATCTTGAGTTATTATGATTAGGATTCTTTGCCAACTGAAGCCAACTTGCTAATTACCTCATTATCGTTTAGTTTATTTTAAAAAATGTTGTTTTTCCCAATTTTTATTTTGTTACTTTTATACATGTTGCTTCTGAGAAATCTATGTGTTCGAAATTCGTGCGGATAAAAAGTCCAATCAGCCTATTATTAATAATTATAATAATAGAACTAAATTAATTAAATTACAATTAAATATATATCAAAAAGCATTCACAAACAAAGTACGAACAATAAATAACATTTTGAGCTATATTTATCTTGTATGATATATTTTTCATTCCTTATCTTAATTAACGGGTAGTGTATGCGTTTGCGTGCATCATTTGATAAAACGAAGCCCATATGTCCGAGTGGGGTCGTATTAATAAACGTCGCCTTCCTTCATAAAGTCGATGGGGTTAATATAACACGTCACGCTGGTAGACTTCATTTCGTATAGTGCCCTAGGTAGAATCGATGGTGGCTTTTTCAATTAGTGAAAACATCCAATTGTCATTGTGTTTATATTGTAATGGCTGGTTTGTTATCCATCCATCTTGACCGTTGTAATGGTCTACCATCAACGAAATAAATAGCTCCGTTCTGGATATCGAACGCTTTGTACAACTTTGCGAAATTGCTTTCAGTTTAAATGTCAGGTGTATCGAGACTTGTAGCAGCTATCCAATATTTAGACTCTCTTAAGTGTTTCAACTTTATATATACTCCATAAATAATGTAATAACTGTCTAACAATTCACTTCATTTCTTCATATTGACAAACTCTACTGATCTTAGTACTAGTTTATATTCAACAGTCACAGTAATGTGTTATGTATTAAATTCCATGCCATTTGGTTTAGGTTTGTTTTTTTTTCGCATTTTCAAATCTATATCAAAATCACCATTTCATCATTCATATATTTTTAATAAAATTTATATTATTTGAGTTATATTTTGTTTTTCAGATCTCGTTTATTCTCTCGTGATCGTGTTTTTTTGATTTGAAGATTTCAATGATATGCACATGCTCTTAAAGAAAGTACTCAGTTGAACTTACTTTATATTTTCTTTTTTTTTTTTTATATATAATATATTCATTTTATATATCTGTTTTTATTTTATTTACTACCTCTACCTGCCTGTCTTTATAATCTTATTTTTCATTTATTAACTATTTTCTGCTCGAATTATAGATTTTATAAAGATTCCGAAGTCAATAATAAGATATTATAAAAAATATCTTCCAAGATATTAAAAGGATAAAATTTTCCAAGTAATTGGTTTATTACATAGAAAACATCCAGAGGATTAAAGATGTGCTGTAAAGAATAAATTATGAATAAATTCATGTCAGCATTGAATTAAAAATCATAAATATCCTGTAAAATGTTGTATACACTGCGGTAACAAGTATTGCAGGGCAATGGCTCACCCCATTCATTAGGCGTCGAGTGCTTCCTCGCATTTGTCAATCTACCCTCCAGACTCGGACTTTTTATCTCAAATGCGACCGTAAATAGTAGTTTTAAAAGACCAAACGGAATAAAACAGCACACTACTAATAATCATCGTGTAACAATACAATGAAAATACAGTCCCACTATATTGTATTGAATTTTATCTTTTATAGATAAATTATTTTTAGATGAAACATATATTTCATAATTAAAATTATAGATATATATTTTAATAGTACTGGTAGAAGTCCATTGATTTGTATTATGCTGTCTATTCACGAAAGTCTTGAAATAATGAGAGACGTAATATACCAATTCATCAAATAATTAAGTAGGACGGATCCTCACCAATTATTAACACACCTGGATTTAAATTACCACTTAAAGTAATATTTCGATTATATCGAATATAATTATACTCAGCGTTACTCATTAGGGATTCATGAATTTGATAGAAAGTTGATACTCCACCGGGGTGAGACGGTCTACCCTAAATTGTTTCCGAATTGTTTTAATGTTGATTTATAACGATTAATTGTTGTTATAAATGTAATATAATTATTGTTATTGTTCTCGTAAGACGTGTAGGATATCTTTTATTGTGGTGCCGTCCCATGAACGTTATGTTATGGTAAGTAGTTTACGTCGTGAACTTTAACCGCAGTTCTGGCAAATGTCCTAATATCACATGTAATTTATGTAGCTATTGGAGCCATGTTGCGATTACATCTTGATCGCAATTTTAGTAATTAATAAAGATTTAAATTGTTTATTTATGTAATCCCCTATAACATTTTTTGATAGATTAAAGGTATGAAGGGACATTAAAGAATTTTCCAACGGATTATAATTAGGTTATCTGTAAGAGGTCATACGTCAAGCATCAACGTCAAAGTGAAAAAAAAACGTTACACGCCTCACTTCCCAGCGGAAGTGAAGTGTGTGACGTGTTTTTTTTGTTTGAGTTTATTCGTAGTGTCTGTGGTTACTTTGTCAGAATTCAGTGAAGTATCGGAGTCAGAAGTAAACTTGCGAAGGGTACGGGGGGCGGGCGAGGGGGTGATACTGTCCTTTGATCATTGACGCGTGTAGGAGGGTTTGTATTTGAATGTCCCAACAAAAACAGCAACAATGTTTATTCATCGGAGCGATCGCTCCACTAAATCTATTTTTCATAAGTAATGCGATACTTTTTTAAAAGGTTTTTGGTGTTATTTCATTGGTGGGTTTTTAATCGTTAGGGTTTTAAATATATCGTTAAAATGTTCGCTTGCTGCGGAGTAATATGAGTAGTGAACACTTTGAAAGGGTATGTTATTTGATATATTTGTAATTTTCGATTTATCAAATATTAAAAAAAAAACGTATTTCAAATTTAGAACAATATCAACAATTCATGTGAATTGGGTCTAACGACTGAATAAGAGGAGCTTAAAGTTAAATATTTATCATCTAGAACTACGGTTAATTTATAAAGAGCAAAAAAAAAAATAGACCACAAATACAGTAGATAGCGAAATGCTTTTACAGCCCCGTCCGCCTTTGCTGTTAGTAGTAATCAAGAACTCATGAAAATGCATAAGTGTATCAACGTAAGAGATAAGCTGCCATTTAGGTATTCAGTTAGCCCGATTGTGGAAAACCGCTGGCGGCTGTCGGTACGCATCACAGATGATATATTCAAGGAATTATCTCCATTCATTTTGTGCCCAACCCGAAGCATCTGCACCATTAATGGTGAAGATTTAATTACCCACCGGGGTTACACGACTTAATTTCCGCTCTGAAATCTCCAGATCTGCCCAAGTTGATCGTATATTAAGCTGGTTAATCGTCGCGACTAATTATCTCCAAATGTATTTCCTATTGTGAGCTTGTATTTATCATGTAATTATCATGTTTATATAGATGACGGTAATATGTTTTCTCCTTTGTTTATATCTACGAAATTAAGTTCTGAATTGTATTATTTACTAAAA
Source organism: Melinaea marsaeus rileyi (assembly GCA_918358865.1). Lineage (NCBI taxonomy): Eukaryota > Metazoa > Arthropoda > Insecta > Lepidoptera > Nymphalidae > Melinaea > Melinaea marsaeus. The sequence goes on from OU911092.1 coordinate 6,057,928, forward strand.
GATAACAGTTTCTTTCTGTGGTTCTCGTTCATTTGAGTATTTATTATAAATGTATGCGTCCAAGATATTTTTTTTTGTTTTGCAATTTTATCTACACAAATATTTATTACCGAAATGCTAACAAAAGTTTTAACTTTAACTTTATGCCAACAATGAATGCAACTTTATGCCGTATTTAGTTCGAAATGTCCCGTTTTTTGTTGGACTATACATCATAATATCAAAATTGTAATATATTTTAATATATCCTGTTGTTTTAGTGTGTGTGTGTGTGTGTGTGAGTAGATAGATAGATACAAGGGTCAGTTCTCATTTAATATTCCGCGTCCACCTCGGTAATGGAATATCGTTGTGAGTCCGATGGTCGATGCGATCGATGTATATTTTATAACCGTAAATTGCGCGAAATGATGTTCTGTAACCCTTGTCAAGCACTCACAGTGGGTACTCCCGGCGTATGCATTGCGCATTCGTTTAAAATCACCGCTATTTTTTTTAAGTCCCACTCCGGGAGCCATTTTTTTTGTTATTGCATCAGCTAGCTACAATTTTAAAATGTTAGTGTTTTGCTTTGTTTTAAAAATGTGTTTAGATTTTTTTAATTATGTTACTATTATACTGGAATGTTGTGATTGTTGTGTTAACTAAAACTTAACGCGTTTTCCTAGGTTTTTTTAAATTTGCCTAGAAATTAATCCTAATGCAAACATTTATAGAAATGAAATACTGACATTGAAATGCTTTTTAGTACGTAATTATTACAAGTTAGTACCTAATGTTTTTTATAAATAAAACGACTAGGAATGATGATGGACACGCAATCGCGAATGTGTATTAGTTTGTTGTTTAAATTGTTAGGTGATTAACCTTTGAGTGAACAGATTCTCCGGTAATTTCAAAATGTAATTTCTATAAAATATTTAATAATCTATATATTTTAAACTTGCTTTTGGTTTGTCCCCTCGTAAAATTATCGTCTCCTATTCCGATAATACTTCCATACAAATATTGATATATCTACCTCTACTTTTCTACCTTTATCTAAGCACTCTAAGAACGGATAAAAAAATATTTTAGAGGATGCCCAAGTCATAAAAGGAATGTCTTAAGTCAAAACTGTTTTTATCGCAGTGATAAAGCTATAAATATATCGTGTTTAAAATAGTCGACTTAAACTACAATTACTTCCATAAAAACATACAATAAAATACAACGTTAAGCAATTTTAACAAAAATAAACTTTTATTAATCTGGAGCTTTATGAGTAAAAAAGTAACATGTTTTTACAAAATTAAGTTATAAAAGCCATTACTTTTTCAATAAGATATTAAGCTCTCATCATATCGAATTGACACTTTTGCTAAAAGAATTATGTCCCATAGGAGGTTATAGATAAATAATGTGCGAAACACGAGTCGACTGCCGCCCGCCGAGCTCTTATTTTATACTTATTGAGCCACCATTTTTATCTTCCCATAAAACGCAATAATGCAGGACGCTTTTAAAATTATATGCAGTGCCGGCGGAGGTGGGTTTTATCCGGAGAATATTCTTTTACTAAACACGTACAATGTTGTGCTTCGTACAATGTTAGGGAGTTAAGTTTAGTGAAAATATTATTTTAATTGAAATATCAAATGACAAAAACTAAATATTATGTGAGAATGATAGATTAGGTACTGTAAAACGACCGTCACATAATACAGAAACAAAGGGACAAAAGTCCACAATGAGAGAGCGTTAGACAAAGAAAACGTTCTACACTGGTAAAAATAGAGTTAAATCAGAGGCGTTAACACGTCGCTCAGTCCGGGATTGCTGTGAAATTGTTTCCCTGTTTTGTAGGGCGTTTAAGCGTTTTTACTCGGTTTGCTAATGGACGCGGACTTTACTTACCGCTTCCGTTGCGCTTGTTTAGTATTAATTGCGCCTTTTGTCGCTTACAGCTGCTGTCTCGCCAGTTAGGGTATTCTATTGTGGTTATGGCGAGCGGGACATCGTTTTAGTCTCTTTACAGCAATACAAATTGCAACCGCTATTTTGTTACGCTATAAAAACCTTGTTTTTTCCCCACTTGTGGCTTTATATAATGTTTGTTAACCACAGATTCCATTTATAATAGTGTTGATATCGAGTAGTTAACTATTATTTATGTATTTTGATCTGTGGTTACAAAGAAATGATCAACCAAAATGTTGCTTACAGTGTACAGTTTTAGCGCGCTTGCTTAAACGCGGGTGCAGTTGACGTCATCGTTTTTTCTCGTCGAAATAATTTTATTTATCGCCGCCATGCTCCGTTGTTGCTGGGCCGTTCATAGCAAGTTTTTAATTAAATTATTCACTTGATAATTGTTAGCGCTGTGATAGTGATGTACTTTATATTTATTGTGACTGAGTGTGCCAGTGAATGTTGAGTAACATTAAATTTTAACTAGTTTGTTAATCGAGTTCATTTTTACTTTTACAACTGAATCTAGCGTAAGGACTGAAGATAATTATAATGTTTCGCATAATTTTAAACTTAAAATTGAGGCTGCTGAAGACGTCTGCTAATTAATTTTACTTCAGATTAGAGTAATTGGAATATGGGATGATTGTATTCAGTAGGTAGGTACTATCTGTAACTCTACCTCTCTTATTTGTAGCGTCCTATATCTTAGAATAAAAAACCAATATCGCATAGGCAGCTAGGTATCTAATAACCTTGATGCGTACTGGAGCTATTGGAATATGTTGTATCTCTCGTCACACGTCATATAAACTTCACTTTTCCTCGGCCAAGATATTGATATTGACAAGTCCGTGAATGAAGAAACATGAAAATATTAGCAGAAGTATTGCTTAGTATTCCATTTCGCTATGAAAAATTGAGGTTTTTGATTAAACATTTTCTACAATTATTTAAATACCCCGAATGCCAAAATGCAAAGAACAATAAAAGCTTATTTGGATGCTTCCATTGTAAATATTGCAAAGATTTAATAAAGCCATACCGTGAACTTTGTAATAATTTAACTCCCAAAACTTGTTGAGCTAAATAAAAACAAATTGTCTGCAGGAGGTTGTCGCCATAGAATAATATACATTAACCGTGCCCCGGTTATTTATTAAGTCGTGCGGATAAAAGACAACACGCTTGCGTAATGGCGGACGGGGAAAAAAACAAAATGGCCGTCGGAGTATCCACCTGTCGCATTACAAATGTAACTTGAGTTGTGGGGACGATAATTTATGTAGCTTTATAAAGTAGATTTGTCAATGTAAGTCACTCCGCTGATGTAAATTAGTTTACAAAGATTTCCTGTGCGGTCGTGTCGATATGGTGAACGTTTTCAGAGTAATGGCGCGTAACAAATTTAGTTTGGTTTTAGTTAAAACTTGCGGGGAATTTTGTTTTGATTTACATTAAGTTAAAGATTTTTTTTAATGGGAAATTTGATTACATATAACGATATTACAAATTGATTTTATGTAATAAAATACTTAAAGTTATTAAGTTTTTGTAAAACATTTGTGAAATAATATTAATTATGATGTACGTTAAGTAAAAAAAACATTTTATTTATAAAATTCCTATACACTTTTGAAATAGAGACTTTTAAAATAAAGATACACGTTGCCATAAAAATAGGGTTCCGAAAAGGTCTATCCCTTTGTGTATGTTCTGTGGGATAGAACTCTAAAAATTATTACACTTTAGGAAACGCCCCGACCCTTTGAAGTGGTTTACAGAATCTATAATGGGGATTTGTGTGTAGCTTACTTTTAATACATGCAACCCTGTTCCGGGTATCCGACGCCATTATAAGATTATACAGTTTTTATATACATTCATAGTATATTCATTTATGCCGCTCGAATAGGCAATGTAACTTACACGCGACATTCGGCCTCCTTTATACCAAAAATTTCTCCTAAAACTTCTAATATCGGAAAGCGTTAGCTTGATTAAAATGCTGTTTGATTTAAAATACTCCAACGCGAACTGTGGCGTTGAGTTCGGTTTCCAGGTAGCGGTAGTATATTCGCCAAATAGAACGATTTTAAATATTTATAAATTGCTTTTATACTTTTCGTCCGAATTGATTCGCCGGTAGTAGTTGTAATTGCGAGCCAATTAACGGAATCACGTCAGTGTACTGAACCTTATTAGAGTTGTTTAGAAAAGCGTAAGTAAATGAGCAAAGCTGCAGGCAGGTATGATAATAAGTTGCAAATTGTAGACCATTTAGACCTTTTGATGTTGAAGCTGCATGAATATTTATCGACTGATGTTTCTTGATAATAACATTAACTTCATCGTTTGATATCCCACCGCTTCCATCTACCATCATAAAATGTTTATATAAGATAAATAAATTATGTGCAGAGAAACCGGCTGAAATATTAAGATTTAAATTTAAATATGAATATTAAATTGTTAGCTTAATAATACAAATTATATGTTTTGAAATTTGTTTAAATAAACAAGCCTCTTCGAAGTTGTTCCAAACAACATTACCTTAATAACATTTGTACAACGATTTGTAGCAAAGAATTGACAATTATAAAAGTGTATTAGTACAGGTTCAATATTAAGAACATAATACCAGGGAAATGGATGCTACAGAGTAATGGACGTCGAAAAGACAATTAACACTGAAAGTTTGGGACATGAAAGAATGACTTCCAATTAATTAATACATATATATAGGCTTTTGAGTGGTTTTGGCACGCAATGTCGTCTTTTTAACGACGACTATGTGTCTGGTGTCTATAACATTTACGTATCATATTACTGAATTGACCTCACTTATTAAGTGTCAACTATATTAGTAATTTTATCAGAAGTATATCTAAAAGAAGTGCATTCTTTTCATACAAAATTTATTCAGGCAATTCTGGGAAGATAATTGCTCCCGGGACAGTTATCTAACCGTGTGTAATAGATGCGGACTTTCATGATTGATTTGTTATACGCAGATGGACGGATTGAGGCTAATGCTTCTGGAGAAGATATTTCACTGTTATAGTTTGGTCAATAGAAATATTTAGATTTCACTGCATCATATGCATTGTTAGAATATGTTTTTTAAATTTCTTGTCATACTATTATAATTTTAAATGATTTGAAGTTCCGATCAATTGATTGCAACTAGTCGATAAGATATACTACTTACTCGTCATTTTATTATACATTAACTAGTTATATGAAATGTCTTATAAACTTGACAAAGAGGAAAAGTTGAGTAATAAAAGAGTTGGTATATAATGAACTACTAACCCAAATAAGATTGTTGAAGACTATCAGATCGAAATCATAACATAATTTGTATTACGCGTCGCTCTGATTATCCATAAGGAAGGAAATAATTACACTGTACGACCGATACGATTAATCGTACACACTAAAGTTGTATACAATTTTGCTGTTATGTTAGTGTTAGTGGCAATGTTCGATTAAACGTTGGCGTTGCGATCATCGGGAACATAGTCGCAGCTGCCAATACGTATGCGGCCTTCCGTAATCTTGTGTTCACATCTGGTTATTGAATAGTTGAATGTTCCTATATCACTTGGCCGGGATGTAATTGGTCTATTTGTTGTTTATGCAATGCACATTTGTGCTCGGAGTGTTTTGCATTTTTTGAGATCGGAATGTGGAAGTAAAGGGAGTGGAAATACAGATTTTTCATTGCTTAGATTTATTTTGGATTTAATTATAGCAGTTACATGTAAACTTTCTTCGATTTAAATTTAAAAAAAACATTTCGCTGGTAATGAGTTGTGAACACTGACATCTTTTTGTTTATCGTTTAATCGATTCGGTGACGTAAGAATTTCACAATTTCAATAATACCATCTCACAAAAACTTAACCGCAAACAACTCAACAAAACTTTCGTAGAAGCGGTCTATTCTTAAACACTGTGTTAGTAAATAGGTCAACTTGAAACAAAATATTGAAAAAAGTGAATTACTTTGTTATTGGAAAATAAAAACTAAAGATACCAAGAAGTACCGTCGCACTGCACTCGAAGACACACGTCACATTAATATGAATAGTACATTCATTATAATAAACGATGTATACACTTGCGTGTTTCGTTATTATATTTCTACAAGAAAATGTTACACAAATTATAATACAATTATCATTGTTATGAAGTTTTTGCGTGTAAGAACTAGACTCGAAAGTTCTAATGAGGTTATAGAACATAATTAACTAGGCTGCGATGTTGAAACTTTGGACACCTTATTAGGGATAGCTTATTTATTTGATTTAAGATATCGTAGTTTGTTATTTGATTAATAATAAATAATTTTAACAATTTTATTATTAATTATGTGTGTATGAATAAGCTTTTAACCGCGGCTTTGGGAATGCTAGATAGCGTTAAAGTAACTAGATTTTGAGATTTATTGACAAACGATGGTTTTATCTTTCTAATTTTTTTTTTACTTCCAGCTAAAAAAATTTATAAAAAGTATACTATATTACTTCTAATACCTTCAAAAGTACGTGTACAAAGTTTCATAATGATCGGTTGAGTAGTTTTCGCGTAAAAGCGTTTAAACAAACATACATGCGTATTCATAATATTGGTACGGATTTTGTTGCAAATTATTGTTAATAAAATATATATTTAAAGGTCCTAATTTTGTATATAAATATGTATTAATTCTGAATGAAAAGTTGCCTCTATGTACATAATCCAATGCTAAGTGTAATAAGCCTTGTCTCAGAGCACTAGGTACGTAGCTAATATTTCAAACAGCGGACGGGCTTTGAGTACTCGTCGCCCATCATTGCTAGTATTAAAGGTTCCATTATCCTGATGAGAAGTGTGAAGCTCGTATTGTGCAGGCTGTGAAGTTACTCCAGTGTACACAGACCTTTATGGGTGAGGGTTTTAACATTGATTGTGCTTTAATAATGTGGTTAAGGGGTAATTCAAAAACCTATATAAACCTATCTTTAAATGAATTTTTATATATAGAGTGGCCCTTATTTGGAGCGTTACTTATTTTGAATAAATATACGTTTTGTATAACAAAATCTTTATTTGTTAACTAAAATTATCGGATTTCATATATATTATCGCAACTTAAATCTATCAGCTTTTATTACATTGTTTATAAGTTGAATATAAATACGTGTTTATTAAAAAAATTAACAAAGAAAAATAAAAAAAATAATAATACATTTTTAATACGATCCTTCTCGTACTAATTAAATTAATATGTAACTTTCTCAAAACAATCATTAAACTCTGGTTACCTTTGTTCTGAATAACTAACGGAACTGTATAAATATATAATTTTATTACCGGGACATGTTTACCGAGAGATTGTAAATAATTTGGATTTTGTATTTCAGTTTAAAATAAGTTTTTATGGGTCTAATTAACGGTGAAACATGGATGACGACTATTCATGGTCTTGGTTTCATTTCAATTAATAGTGAATCATGGATTAAGAATTATTATGATCTCGGTTTCATTATCAAAACATATCTAAGTTAAATTTATTTATTTTATATGTAATGTTGGTTTTCGTTACGTATTGGTAATCTCCAGAACATCTCGTGAGATTGACTGACGAGGGATTAAAAACAATCCTTGAATATCTCCAAACGTTTGAAGAAACAATGATCAAGTGTTTTGAGATAAAAAAATGAAGAGCTCGTTCGTTTATGCATACTGAGTTTGTTTTTATTCACAATATACTAGATATTTCATTTAATGATTAAGTGTAGATAGTATATACTTTTTTAAATTACTATACTACTATGTATATAAATCTGAGGGTTCTGTCTTTAACACTAAACCTACCAAGTACCGGTCAAATTGACCGTTCTTAAACTTTTGTAAAAGTTACACATTTTCAAACGTTATAATATCGTTGTCAAACTACATGACAACTCTTAGAATATGCATATAATATTTTCTACACTCTTTACTTTTAGTTATTTCTAGTATTACCTGCGTTATATAATAAAATAACTTTTAATTACCGGTCAATTTGACGTCGTGCGGTTGGAACAGGTATACAAGAATTGTCGGTAGGTTTAGTGTTAAATTTATTTATGATTCAGTAATTAAAATTTTATTATCTGTCTATTTTTAGTTGGTTGTTCTATAATTTAAAAACGGCTGGACTAAACAAATATTGTATATAATAAAAATGTGACACTCAAATGATACGACATCGCTAAACTTCATATATTATTCAGACGTGCCACAAAGGAGTTTCTAATAGCGGGTCGTTAATGAATCAACACGTAATTTGCGTGAAAGTGTCACAATATTTTTAATTTGTGTGAAGTGCTCACGCGCAGGGTATGTGTTAATTACTTCGTACTGAATCATTGGCCGAGTGATGTTCACAGTAATTGCACACACACATGATTACTTTGCGATTTTATATTTAACTACAGTATTATTGACGTGAAGTACATGCTTTATCCGTCCATTTCAGTGTATTAACTTTAATAGATTACTAAGATTTTACCTTAGTCACAATATAAATATACAAATATGTATATACTGGTAACTAGTTCTAATCTGTGAGTTACAACCAGCGAACATTTCTGTCCTAGTTTTTACTTAAAACAAATATCTAACCCATAAACTTAACATATGCGTTCGCGTAGTTTATTTCGCACCACATTTAAACATGTTGATGAAGACCCCTGAATTTTTCAAGCGTGATAAGTATTTTAGTCCTTAATGAAAATGGGATGGGATGTCGGATGCATTGCATTCTGAACCTAAAGACATATCTGATAAGATTCATCCTGCACAGACACGGGGGTCCAGATGGTAAACAACGTTATCTCACGTCACTCCACGTTTAACGTCAAGTGTAATGTGACAGGCGGCCGGACGTCTCTGTCATTATGACGTAATGATAATCAGGTTTGCAGTATCTCGATAACGTTCCGAGAGTTAATCCTGATTAATGTGTGAGTGGTCATATTGTTTTTGACGTCACGGCTGGGTAGTTTTGTAACAATATGTGATGGATCCCACCGAGAATGGGTATTTAATTATGAATACGCTTGTACAAAAAGTTGTAATTATATTGTGTGCTGATTTGGATTTATCTTCTTAATTTACGTGCGTGGATTCGAGATGTAGTTTGTGAGAGTTTTGCCGTTAAGTTTTTTCGAGATTCACCGAATAGGGCGTTGTCTAACTTCGTTGAAATAAGATATTCCAGCCGTCGACTATATATTTGAGGGAAATGTTAATCTCATTTATTACTTTGATAGGTGAGATGAAAATTGTATTACGAAAGTTGTGGATTTCGTTATTAAAACAATTTTAAATATAAGACTTTTTAATAAGAGAATGGCGACATAATAAAATAAAATACTGTTAAATTTTTGTCTTTAGAAAATAATTACATAGTGTTACCATTTAATAAGGATACCTAAAATATTACGAAAATTTGTTATTCTAATATTAAAAAGACAAACTATACTAATTATGATACTAAAAGAAAAGATTTCATTATATTGTGCCAAGAAAGTAAATATTACTATCTTAATATATATATTTAATACAATTTTCTATTTAAACGTATAATCTTTCCACGGACAAAGGAGCAGAGAACATAACGAAGTACATTATTTTCTTTTGAATTCTTCGAGTCCTAAAATGATATTAAATTTTAGCACAAAAATGTAGATATACATCTGATAGTTATCCGACTGTTCTCTGGTACGTGAGAGGAATTCCTGAGAATGTTCTAAGTTAGACGTTGACATTGGTGATGGTTTCCGAGGCGGGACACGTAGCTGTATAAATAAGTGACTCGGTCCTATAACATTATAATAGTTTCATCGCATTACGCCTACAATGATAGTAGGAGTGATATTTATATGACATTTAATCAATAAATATATGATAGTAATATGTAGATGCTCTAATTATCATCTAAAACGTATTATTAAAATGAAAATAAAAGTGAAACTATCGAAGAAATTCCGGTCGTTAACCTTTCAACGCCATCTTCCTTTTTAGGTACCCGCAAATTTTAGCGGGATTTTAAATTGTCTGCTAGCTCCCTGGGGATATGTGCTATTAAAGAGAGTGTGTTTGAAGGTCCCCCGCATTATGAGTAAACGCGTACGGATGGCCGCTCAGTATTAATCATCTCTTTTGACTCTATCTGTTTACTCCCGATTGTACTGGAGATGTTTTTTTCATTAGTAGGCCATAATAATATTTTGAGGTAAATGGGGTGTGGTTTAATAATTTTAGATATTTTTAATACATTGTTTGTATTATATACAACATTATCATAATTATAATTTAATAAAATAATCTATAAAATTGTAAACAGACGGTATTGAGCGTTGTTTTTGTTGATATTGTATTCGTAGCTCGCGTAAAAATGCTATCGTATATTAAATTTATATTTTATCTCATAAAGCAGATAAAATTTATATCCTGCAATACTCTAAACCTTGTTCCTGTATACAAGGAAATTGCTCGCTAAAAGTTGTCTAATTTATACCCTATTTCACCGAGCAACTGTAAAGGATTAGTCTACTTGCTTCCTGCGAATCCGCTGATAACTCCACCCAACTTTTATCTTTATCACCACTGATATTTATATCTTTTAGTTTTAAAACTATGTCACTAACACTTTAGAATTGGCTTATACGTTTTCGAATACGATTTAACTGTCGTCTAAACGATACTTTAAATATTGTCTACTATACCAATATATATTTTAAACCTACCGACGAATCGTGTCCCAGTCGTATCGTTGGTTTGTAAATATTAAAATCTTTTATACTTAAGCTGAATGGTTCCAGAAGATATCTGAGCTTATTCTCTTCATAACTAAGACGACGTTACGGTTATATTCAAGTGATTTGCAACTCGGGGACTTAAAATTGTTAAGCTGTCTCAATTATTTCAGTTCATGTGAGTAGTTAATATGGTAATAGGTACTCAAGAGTTTGGAATTTACGTGTCTCTTAATACAACAAGGAACTTGAAATGTTTCTCTATTTTGGTATTTTTCATATAAAATAAATTGATTTATTTTTATCCTCAATCTTATCCGATTTTATATGCGTTAAATAGTTTTGTTTCGTTAAAACAATTTTAATATGGTATGTTTTACTTTATGCTTCTTTTAATTATTTTTAGGTATTAATTATTCCATCAATATTGAAGATTTTTTTCTAAATTTATTATACCAAGTACTTGTAACGTGTGTATTTTTGTTAGGTGGGTACGATGAGAACGCGTGGCGAGCCATAAAATGTTTTCGGCTTTAGTGAATTTTAATGTCTTCTTTTATTACTGATCACGTTACCTCCGAAGCGAAAAAAGTGCTTATGATAATAACATAGTAAAGCGTCGCCTCCCGCTCTCTGAATAATAAATAATTATTACTAAAGTTGATCATTATTCTTTTTATATAAAAGAAGTTTTTGGTAATGTAATGTGATTTTTTGTTCAAAAAGTTTAGATAGTATTTTTTTATAATTTGTTTTAACTGCCATTTTAATGAATCTCAAGGTAGGTAAAGCAGTTCCGGTAGTAAATTACTGATAGCCAATTATAATGCCTAATCAAATTAAATCCACCCATATCTATCCAAAGTCAATAAACGCTCACCGCCGCTCTCCGAACCAAACGGTCCATCTGAAGCAACATAACTATTCCCCTTCACCAAGAAAACGTTATTGTTAGAACGCTAAGTAATCACGGGACCCGTTCCGGCAAACCAATTTAAAATTCAGCATTGTCACGCTTAAGTTATCCGGCATCTCTGAACAAACTACCAAACAAAATTTCGCCGCGACAACGAGCGAAGTTTGTACTCATTCGCAATTTATGATTCCCTGAAAAATATATTTAAATACGCTCAGTGATATACAGTTGGGAAGTTTGGCAAAGTTACAAGAATGTCCGATGCCACCGAGCTCCGGCGGAATAGCGAAAAATGCTTTATGATGAGGCAATTTATTGGATAATTTATCGTTTTTCAACGATTCCAATTTCTCATCGTCGCTATGAATGATTGAAACAAGTTCTCTCGCTGACTTTTTCTTATAATCCGGCGTCTCAATTGTGACAGTGGAATTTTTTTTTTTTCTTTATAAAAATGTTAATTAACTTTGTTACAAATAACATATATTTTAGATTACCTCTACATCAGCGATAGGATGTGTAGGACTCAACGTAATCCATTGATATTCATAGCGACTGATTTCAATCGAACTTTATAAAACAGCTACTAGAGACCATATTCTGGTCACAACTGTACTAATAAAAAGAGCAATAAATCATTATTTGTAATCCACATTACATCGCCTGACACAAAAGCAATTTATATCACATTTTAATTTTTAAACGTCCTAACGTCGTCTATCTGCGGGTTGCGACAGTATTTTTTAAATGAGGTTTTTTCGTCTTCGGTTTTAATTTACTACCATCTCGGCGTTTTAAATATTCATTTCTAATCTGTTCTCCGAAATAAAGTTGAATCGGGGCTATGTTTAGATTTTAAGATTTTCCTCGTTAAAATATTGTAATTAATAGCGAAGAATTTATTCCTTACTTGGGTTTGTTTGAAAAGAAATAATGAATTGTCATGTTTTATTTCTCATAGATGTGTGTATGAAATAAATTTTTATTTGGTATAATATACATTTTAAATTACCGCGTTTATTAAGTAACTTTAATAAATTAAAATATAAAAGACTAAAAAAAATATTGAAAATCAAATTCCTTAGTCATCATTTATTTTCTATGCAAATATATTAATTCCGTGTTGTTTGTTTGTACAACAGCTGTTTTGTTTATTAATTAATAAATTTTGCGTTGTTTTTGTAAAGCGTATGATTGTATAAATAAAGGTGAAATTTTAAATTATTTATGATAAAAACGATATTTTGGAAATGATTTGTAAATGTTTACTTCATTAATAATTATGTTTTGTTGACATAGCTTTTACACTCCATGTAAACAAATATATATATTAATACTATAATCTTTTCAATTCACACATTTAGTGTAAATAAATTTTTTTTTTTTATACCTTTTATATGAATAATGTAAATAATTAAATCCCTAAATAACACGTGCCAAATATTTCTTTTAAAACCAATGGAGCGTTCGCTGAGATGGAACCAATTTTTTTGACGTGATTTCATTTTAAAGGGGTCCCCTCTCTGCACTCTTTTCATTATTTTCATGTCAATTTACACAAATTCCTATTAAGTGCTTAAAAAAAGCAATGAAATACGAAAATTAATGAAAACGGGCTCGGAATTTAATCTGCTATATATAAAAATAATGGTTTTAATTTTTTTTTAGGTCGGTTTTAATTATTTTCAACCTGTTGTCGCTTGACCTATTTCGGTGTTTTTTATTTTATCAATCATTAATTACACGTTGATAACTAGTCAGAAGTATTATATTCGCAACACGAGGGAGGTTGCGTTGTGCCCTTACTAGGGTGGAAAATATATGAGCAAGAGGATATAAGGGAGTAATGATAGGGGACAGCGAGTTGAAGACAAATGAAGACAAAAACTCATTTACTGTATTTTTATTGAGTTTCACTGATTTGTTTTTTTTTTATATCATATATTTGTAAAATCGACGGTGGATTATATTTTGATTTCGTATAATGTCACCTCATTGGGGTTGGATTTGACAGGTTCTAAATGTCGATTTGATATTAAACTTGTTTTCAACTTCTAGTCTATGCCTAATTACTCTTACACTGTTAAACCTTTCAACAAGTACTTGCTGCTATTAAATTTTCCTAAAGAAGTACTCTATTATGTAAATATGTTATTTACTTAGTCTCGCAAGCTATAGATAGACTTTTGTTCGGTCATTAATTTAAATACTTACAAAATACAGCGATTCAGAAAAATAACAGAAGTCTGTAGTGTATTTATAGATTTGTAGTTATCTATAGATTATGTTATCTATACATTTTGCAATTTAGCTCGTGCGCCGTTTTTATTAGCCTCGGTCTAGCTTAGAGCTTGTACTGTATGTCAGGCTTTTAGGAAAATTAACTTGGAATAGTATTTTCAAGTAATCGAAAATTTGTATTATTAGATTGAAATAATTTTGAAACTACCTTCCTCTTTAAATACTATATATATTTATATGTACATTTTAATACGCTCATAATTCTAAATACAATCATATAAGTATTGTATCGTACGTATAAAACGATAACCGGTAGTGAAATGTTTAAGTTTCACGACACATTTCGAAAGTTTCCTAACAAATGTCAGCTGAGGTCTGCGGTGTGGTAGAACAAGCGACGAAACCGCATTTGTGGTGGAAGTTGATGTTTACCCAACTATAACTTAATTGACATCTTAAATGTACTACTTTTATCAATATCACAAGTATAGAATCATAATTTGTCACAATGATTCTATGCTTGTGGCATACCACAAACCTCAACGGCAGTCTCTCCAATGTTTTATATCTTGTGGTTAACGACTAAAATTAGTTTTCGGTTCTGTTCTAATGATAAAGATTGAAATTGCATCCCATTTCTTGAATAAGTATCAACAATCGATTAAGTTAAGTCTGTAGGTAGCCATCTCAGGTTGATTTAAATCTCAGATTGCAGATCGATTATTAATTTCGACCATAAGCAGATATATCATCGTTTAATAGGGTTAAAAATTTAGATTTTAAGCAGATAATATGCAAAGTAATACAGTATTAAAGGTCTATTCGTTGTTTAGTTGGTGGCCTGTCTCAATTATTTCATTTGAGTCGCTTTATCATATTTTAATTCTCCTTTCATCTTGTTTTTGCAGTCAGGAAATCAAAACCAAGCTCATCCCCAAACTAGTAATGTCTGAAACATCTTGGCCATGGACAATGGTGCCAGTGATATCATAAATCACAGCTTGATTAATGAACTGAATAAGAATGGGGACCACGCCTGATTATGTGACCGCAGTGCGTTTTTTGTTCTACACCATATTTGTAACTCGACAGAAGAAAAAACAATCAGGGTTGAGTGAGGATGACGTCGGCTTTGTATATTAATATGATCTTTATTTTCATTGAAAGGATTACTGACAGTAAATATAAATATAAACAACAATAGGAGACTTAAATATCAAATAATATAATAAATATTGACGAGCTTAAAGTGGATGTATTGAAAACCTTTAATGGAATATCCAATCAGTAGAGTTTAATTTCCGCCAAAAAAAGCTTCTTAAACCGGATTTTTACGTTCGTATTTTATAACAGTGTCAAACATCTCAGTCGCTCCGCACAGTTGTGCAAACAAGAGAAAAAGTTACTGCGATATATTGTCCAATTTAACGTCTTTTCTTTAACTTTGTTGGGATGACCCTCGACTGATATATAGATACTCTTACTTTTGGGTTTCCTATTCTATAAGAATGAACATTTTTTTTCTTTCGTATTCCGTAAATGTAGTATTAGTTTTGTATTATTGTTAATATCATTATTAATTACCTCTGTGTTCCAAAGCTATCCTTGTAACATTAATTACGAAGTTATCTATAAATTATGGATAATTTAAGATTCGTTGAATATTAATACCCATTAATAAATACACAAATAGATTAATATCTATATTCAGAGACCTCATGCATCCAAATACACAATATTAATACACATTATTTACTACGATACATCACTTCTCACGTATACAATTTAAATTACTCGCCAAATCTAATACAAGACTGAACTGATATAAACATTTTCCACTCGCCTATCTCAGATATTTTTATTTTGAAATCTATATAAGTCTATTTGTTCTAATGAATTTATAAGTATTTTATAAATAAACCGTATAAACGTGCTAAATATATGCTTGTAAACCCAAATAAAAAATATGAAATGTTCAACCTTAAAATACTCTTCTTAGACTTAGCCACTTACAAAACTTATCCTTAGTTTGATTTGGTGACATAAATAGATGGCAGTGAAATATTGCTTTACTCCTTTGCACTAAGCTTTTATCTTTAGAAAATCCTTGCTATTGTTTTGTACAAAGAATTTGCGGCTTCGTATGTGAACTCTCGAGTTGTGACATTTTGTTCAAAATCTGCACGACAGTTGGCAGCTTTGACGATGACGCCGTTTTACGATATTTCATCTTCGTCGGGATTTTATTCGTTATAGAGGCATATTTATTTTGATTCACTGTAAATACAAATGTGATGATTTTTGTGTTTCATATCTCGAATAAAAATATCGAAAAGCCAGTTTGAAATATGCTATCAACAACTGAGTTTAAAGTTTATAGACAAAACTTGGTGAATGGGGTCGAATGACAAACAGCGAGTCCGGATACTTCCAATATCCGAGATCCCTCGCACCGTCAACCTATGTCGATTCAATTCACTAGTTTATTCCGGGAGTCGGTTTGAATTTAAATGCATGCATGCAATTAGCATTTGTTTGTTCTCGTTCTCTTTTATTTATAGAACCTCACTCCCCTTATTGATTTGGAGAATTTTAAATATTGTTTCAGAGTTATACTCTTTTATCTATTTGCTTTGTTGTTGCTCGTTATATATACCCAAATGATATTTATTGTTTTTTTTAACGAGTATAGTCTTTATTTTTTATATATATTTTCTAATTTTATTCGTCAATTGAAATAAGTAATCTTGTCTTTCTTTTTCTAAGATTAATATTAAATTATATTTCAATTAAATATATATTTATATCAATTTAAAGAACACGTTTTATTATTTAGCTACTCTATAAAAATGCAGCTCAGGTACTTTCTATGCAAGTTATTCCATAAATTGCACTCGCTTTGATAGGTTACGTTAAAAATTTAGGTGAGTTTGCCGCAGCCCGCGGTGGATGCTGTCGGTACGGGAAAACATTTTCGAAGTAATCTTTAGATTGAGATTTTTAACCATTACTTGGATGCATGCACCGTGAGTAACATCTCCTAAAGCCTACATGGAAGTTGAAAATGTTTTAAATAAATCTTTTTCTTTTAATTTGTTGGTTTTTTTAAATATTTTATTTAAAATGTTATTGTTAATATAATTTTAATGACTGTAATTTTTAAAGGGTGACTTGTGAGTATTAGAAACGTTGGTCATGTTCGTTTCATATTATAAACCAAAATCGTCGTAATGTACGTTTAATACCTAAGCGTTTTACGCGAGAACAAATTGTGTTTGTGTTATGAATTACACCAGAATGTATGGAACTCGCCGGGGACCTCGCGACCCGATGACATAAATACGAAGGTAAACAGCCCTTCCAACGACATGGGATTATTTTGACACATGCCATCTGTGATTTGTTAGACGTTTTGAATAAAAGCGTTTAATTATTTGAAAAATTACGTTATAGTCTTTGACGTTATGATGGATGCGTGCTAGAGTTGTGAGACGAGGTAATTTAGCTGAAGGCTTTTACCGTACTGTTCATTCATATTCTTTGAAACATAATATATTTTATTATAATGAATCATTTACAGTCGAGGATTAAACTCATCTTTCGTCTGTAACTAAAATGTAAATCCATTTATATTTCTCACAATTCCACTTTCAGTCTACATAACGATTTTAAACAAATTTCCAAGAGCGCAAATAGAATTAGTGAACTAATTTGGACCATTCAAGTTTGTCTCCGCGTTGAAGTTTCGAATGCGTTGAACTTGAGATATAAAATATCTCGTTTCATTTCCTTTTAAGTCTATCTCGAGATGCGATTCCCTTTTTTTTCCTTCATATCTGTTTTCTCTCCAGCCGACAACGATTCAGAGTTTATGTTACTTCCATCTAACAAGGGATCGCTTTATTGAAATACCATCCTTGATTAAACTAAGCGTTTATCTGCTCTCTTCTAATTTATGTGCTTATTATATATATATACATATATCTGAACTTCATTATTTAATACATAAAACCTTAATTAGGTATAATCATTTTCGTTATTAAAATTTATAATTCATCAATATGATTAAATAGCCTCTAAATCATAATTCAATTTGTGCACTCATTGATACTGAGTGCTCTTTGAAATTCATAATGATGTCAAACAACACAACTGGTCCGATTATCACTAAACGGATCACGTGTTATACGTAATGCTTACTGGATAAATACTATTATACGTATTATCTTACTTCAAAGTCTTCCTTTACATCTTAACTTTATACCTATCGATGATAAATTTAAACTAATCTAATATTGTAAAATGGATGAGGTAATAAACACAAGTATGAATAACTTACAACGAGCTACAAAGGATCTTTTGATGTCACATGCTTGCTCGGCTGTAAAACTTTAATGTTACAATAAAAAGATAAGTGCATCTGTAACATGCAATGCATTAGAAGTGCATTAGATGCCGTCTCACAGTATACTGCTCAGTGATTTATTATCGGGATCCTATTCTGTTATAAATATATTTAAAAATATAAACCGAAAATTAATTATTATCTACTAAATAATTAATTATACGTTTTAAGCACTCAAAAGTTTGTTAACTCTCGTTTATTATTAACTGTATCTGATAAATAGGTGGATATATAAAAAAATAATGGTCCATTAAATGATAATATTGCCGAAACTCGCATTAAAGGTTAAATGAACCAAACAACTTCGCCTATGATCCACCCAGACTTACACCAACACGAACCTCACTAGCCAGCTAACTTATTGATATTGGCTTATCTAAAATTTAATATAAACAATGAATTTTATTGCTTATAAAGATTCATAATTAATTTTCAACTTACACTTAATTTTGAACGATTGTCCTCTAAAATGAGATTTAAACAATAGAATTGCAGGAATACCATTTAATTTTCCAAGAATGTTAAAACGAAAGACAGCAATTACATCAAAGTCAGATAGACGTTAGTAATTGAATTTTGCTATAGCGTACTATAAAGACCTTGTTAAATCCAGAATAATAAATTTAATAAACCCTCATTAGCTTTTAATATATTCCCTTGGGTCGGAGTGGAAAGAGTCCAAAAAACTTCACCAAATATGGATAGATATTAACCATAATATGTTCATAGTTACTGTACTTGTAACTATGGTATATTACTGGTGATACAGCTCAATAGGTTTATATGAATATTTAAAATAAACATTTCAAATTAAACACTTACTTGGGTTTGCTTACGACTGTTTTGTGTAAAAAAAGCCTTTATTAAACGTTAATGATTCATGCAGCGTTTTTTTAATGACTCCGTGTACACCGACCTTTACATTGACAATAGGTATAAAAGCTTATCAGAGGGAGAAATAGCCGGCGGTTACAAAAGGGACCATAATAAGGATGTGTGAACTCAGCCTAGTCTGCATTTATATTATGAGAAAATGTTATTGGACCCAGTAGATTGAAAACTCTACAGGTCTTTGAGAACTAAGATTAGATGTTGTCTGTGCTATTTACATCCGCCTAAGGCTTATATGTCAGTTCATTCTTTATTTAAACAGTATAAATAATAAAAAAAAAATTACCCAAACAGTAGTTAAAATCATTATCTTCAAAAAAAAGTAATAATTATAGAAGAGACAGTACAGGGTATAAATCTAAAGGGCAGGTAAACAGTGTTATGGCTGTTGTCGTCGTCAATAAAAAGCCCTATCTGATTTATTGTAAGCATTACTTACGGAGTGTTGTCGGGAGATACGCCTGCGTGTTGGTTGTTGGTGAATTGATAGCGAGGAGTTGATACGTGCAATACTTTATTGGAGTGAACATGGAATCTTTGATTTATTACTCTTTTAATAAGTCCACGTAAAGATTGAGTATTATAATAAAATTGAGCGACGATAAGACTTAAAGATGAAAACATTTAATTAATAAAAATATAGGAATGTTTTTTTTATATATTGTTCCATAGTTTTGTTCTTCTATTGTTTAATAAGTCTTAGGTATTGTGCTTGGAATTGTCGTAACAGATTATTAGAAACGTAAATTGTATTGGAATGCTTTATATATTTTGTAACAATGAAACTACGTTCAGTTTCGTTTCCGTAACTATTATAAACGCTTACAGTATAGCACTTGAAAAGAAATATAATATACATACAAATGATTTTACATTTATTCATAACCAGCATCTCACCACGTATCTTCAGCTGGTGTTAGTGCTTCTCATGGCAGGAGATTTCAGACTTTCTCTAGATTTATTAAATTTAAACAAAACCTTCTATTTTCTGTAGTTTAGTCTGTTCATCAGTAAAATTCAAGATAATTCGTGTTGTTGTTGAGGTCTATCTAAACTGTGTAGTGATGTTAACACATCAGCTAATCCCCTAAGTCCTGTACCTCAGAAGTGCTCTGGCACAACATCAAAAAACTTTCTTAATTTAACCGACTCGAAACAGTTTCTAATTATAGGATTATGAAGGAATTCGTGCCCCAGTTAGGCGCAACTAGAATTAAAATAGTAATTACAAAGCGCAGGTGTAAACAAGTACTGTGAAAGTTATATGCGGTACAGGGTTCGTCGGCGTGTGAATAATTCATATGATTCGGAAAGTGGGCCGTGTTCGTCTTTACATTCGAACTTTTGCTGA
The DNA here is from genome assembly GCA_918358865.1 of Melinaea marsaeus rileyi. NCBI lineage: Eukaryota > Metazoa > Arthropoda > Insecta > Lepidoptera > Nymphalidae > Melinaea > Melinaea marsaeus. The sequence goes on from OU911092.1 coordinate 6,078,477, forward strand.
GTGACTCAATTTTATTTCTCTATTCACAATTGCCAGGACAAAGTAATATGTCAATGAGGAAGTCCTCTTCCTGGATGCGTCTAGCAACGGATAGACTGCATACGCTTATTTTCTTGTCATTTTTTAAACTAGGTTAGATTTGCGACTTTGCCCGATCTTGATAATTGAAGCAAGAGATTTCTAAGTATTGCTGTGAGCAATTAATTGGTTTTATAATGTCTTATATTAATATAATGCTCTGGATTCTTCATAAAACGTCGTGTGTCGGTCCAATGAAAGTCAACTATCTATATTTTTTGGCAATTTCGAAGGTCTCTGTTCCATGCTTACTTTTAATTTTGGAAGTGTTTGTTTTACCTAGCGTCGAAATTTCTACCGCGTTTCCTTAATTTGATCTTTTTTGTGGATTTTAAAAGCTAAATGTTCTTTCGTGAAATTTATTTGCTTATTTTCAAGGTTTATGAGCCTGAATTACCATCGGATAATTTAAAGTTATTTGTTTTTATTTTTTTATGAATTTTGCGTTTTTTTAAAGCTTCTTAATATTAGTTTGTTTTATGTTTAATCGACGAGATTATAATGTTTTTATCAGTTTTAAGTTTGATTAAACTTCTTCTGATTCAATGAATGACATATTGTGGTTGATATACAGATAATATAATACATTAAATAAACCTATGGGTATTCCTCGACATTAAAGCATACATTCAATGTGAAATACCTTTTATATTCATATATAATTTATCCGCAAACTCATCGCTGGAAGTACAATGGACGGAATTAACGTTTATACCCGAGAGCGTACGGTGGAATCCGAACAAGTTCAGTCTTGCTTGAATTATAATATACAGGACCTTGGGAACCACTTCTGATTTGTAATTTAGGGTTGGTGCTTTAATTAAAAATGTAATTATTTTTTACCTAATCGAGATTTGAATAGTGAGTCTTTGACACACATTAACTATAATATAAGGATTTACGGTATTAAGCATATAAGCATATAACCTTTTTTAAGAACATTATGGCATGTAATTGTCGTTATTATCTTAATTTATTCATTGTAAGATGATGAACTAAGTTTGAAACTATGTTTTGAACATTGAATACGTCACGCTTAATGTATTATCAAACGAACCAGATTTTAACATTTTTTTTTATATGGACAATACGATCGTAAGGAGATTATTTCGGTAATCTTGTTCCATTGTATTCCTGTTCTTTGGTTCACTTTGTGTATGAAGTGGGTCAAATAATAAAATACCGACAATCCCCTTATCATTTTGTATTACATTTATGATAGTTTTCTTTGTAACTCTAGGACTGAATGCGACAATCGGTCGGTTAGATAAACAGTGAACAACTGCCACTGTTTTCTCTTTATAATCTCCTTTGAGAAATGTTTTTATAAAATTTAATTATACTTGTTTTTGAAACACGCTGACAATTTAAACCCCTTTTGCATTGTTATGATTTCTAACAAGTGCTTTATGTTATGTACTAAATAAACAAAAAATCACATCATCAACTCTCTCATAAATCTTCAGCGGACAGTCTCATAATTAAAGTACAAATTATGCGATATTTCACAATTACCACTCCAACTATGGAAGGCGCAAAATATAGAGGATAATCATGATGCACGACATTTGCCTGCCATCGATCATTCCCTGCAATTTTCCGGAATCCGGATCCCCAAATCTGGCCCTTGTCGGCTTGCTCTGACGCGTTAATGCGTCTCCCTGCTTTACATGTCCAATTTTTGTGCCGCTGAGTGTAGTTTTACGGTGTCCGTATTTTATGGACGTAGACTCTGGAAAATTGTGTTTTTCAAATTTGTTTCGGTTTGTCCGTACGTTATATTTCCTGTGTCTAATCTAAGAATGCTTTCTGTACTATATTGTAAGTGTTTATTTTTTTGTTTGTAGGAACATTTTGAGTCATTTATGTGTATATTATTTATAAAAATACTAGCTGTCGGTTAGCGACTTGGGCCCGCTAATATATAGTTATTTCGTAACGATTATTGTAGCTTTCTGTTTTTTTATTAATTTTCGCTATGAAACACAAGAATAAATTCGACGTAAAATATCACGTATCTCATTTTGACAATAAAGAAACTGCCATACAAGCTTTCATCCCCTTTAAACTCTCAGGGGTGGAATTTAGCAAAATCGTTTTTCTCAAAGTCTTAACAATTACCTACACCTACCTACGTTCTTAAATGACTTAATAAGCAAAATTACAGAGTCGTAGCCCTCGTAATTTCTGAGTCATGAATAGTAGAGAGGTATTTGTGATGAAAAAAATATTCCACCGATAGTTTAGTTCGATAAATGGACCATGAGGTCAATTAGAGACTAACCCAATCCAAACGGAGGCACCAACAGATTTTTTATCAAATCCATTAAATAATATTGATGCTATAAAAATTATAAAACATATTTCCATTTTATAACGTGAAATACAGAACATTTTAAAGGTTAAAAGTTGCAGTGTAAAATAACATGTTATGGTGAATAGCGATAGTTTTAAAGGTGCCCGTAACGGTCTAATTTTCACGCTCTTTACAACAAAAGCATGGTGGATAAAAAAAATAATACTCGAATATTTCGTTCATTTAGAATTTAGTGCTTTTCGTTTGATTCTTTCTTGTTTTTATTATTGGTAATAGTGATATTTGTGTATTCTTTTGATATTATACCTGATTTTACTACTATTAAGTAATGCGTTCGGTTGACACAGCTCTGATTGTTATACACAATACATTAATTGTAGCACACCGTTACGTCTATTAGCATAATGTTCTGGCCCAATGGGTGATGTTTATCGAAACTGAGCATTTCTATGTAAATACAGAGTAGATCGTGATTGTTTGTATATGATAGGACTATCACGGCTATTAATTATGATAATTGAATATGTTAGAGATGAGACGTCGCAATCTAAGGGACAGTATTATTAATGTTTGAAATTGTTTGCGAATTAGAATTAGCAAACCTCTCGCTCGGGAAGACCTCTCGCTAATAAACAAAGACTAACAAAGAATCTATCAATAATTAAATAAAAAGCTAATAAAAATTTAAACTTAAGTTAGTTAGATAAAAATTAAATACCGCTCGGCGAGGGTCACGAGGACCCTAATAACTTCTCTTGATGGCTATCGCAGGGTTGACGTTTAAACTTTACCCGTAGATGTTTACAGCGGCCCCAGTAGGGGCCACTTACTGCAACACATAAAACTGTCGACTTAAAGACGCTGGAAGCTAACCTTCCTTTAGTTAGACTTTAATGACCGTTATTATAAAATATTTTTAAAATGTAACGCAAATATTTAACCATACTTTTAAATAGTTTTTTTTTATTTACTAAATTGATTTATTGTTTAAATTGTTTCTGACACTAAACGCCGTTTCCAAATCTTTTTAATTTGTATGATTTCCTGCAGCCATAATAATGATAATATTACAATATAATAAATCTCGGTCTTAATAACGATAAGAACGGAATACCGAAATGTTCCCAGTGTTTCCAGTATCGTATATCCTTGTAGAAACCTTAAGGAGATAATTCTGTCTGGTTGCGTTCAAGACGTCACCTGGGAACACCTAATTGCCTCAACCCGTCTAACTAACAACACTGTTTACCGAAATCTTTAAGAATATTGCTATAATTTTGGAAGCAATCCAAATGTATAAAATAAACCATGTCATTACAGGTTATATATATATTTTTAATATAACGTAGAATTGAATATATTATAGTTTATGTTACATATTTAAAATTATAAATATCGTTGGTGAAATATAAATTTCATGAAATGAAATAAAAAATTCAGTGAAAATATATCATATCGACTTCAAATCCTTAATTATCTCGAAATGACAAGATTCGGGTCAAAACATACCAGCGCGTAACCGTTTGGGGTCAAGTGGACGTCGGTGACTCCTATCATTCTGAACCATTTTAATTATAGTTAAGTCTTTTGTTATACTCTCATGGCCTATTTATTACCTCATAATTAATTTTATATAAAAACTTTAACTTTTTGTTTTTTATAAAAATGGATCCAACTATTTCAGAAATACGAAATTAAAAAATATATATATACTCGTATTTAATTTTAAAAATATTTCAAGAATCGCACAGTCAGCAACAACGCGGCTTAAAAGCTCAATACTTTAATAACGAATGGAATATTTGCTATATGTTGAAATAAAAATTCGAACTATCCGTAATAACATGAAATATTCATATTTTCGGACTAATTAGACGTATCGTTAGTTTAAAAGTAAGTTATTATTATTAAATAATTGTGTTATAAAGTATTTGTCTCCTGAATATGAGTAACATTGACGAAATACATCCTCCGTGGATCGTACAAAGAATTGTATTGTAAATCGCACCCACAACCTTTAGTTCAACTTTCAGAATCACTAGTCACTGGACCAACCGGACGTCCAAATAAAAAAAATGTAAAAGCAACAGACTAACTAACAAACTTGTCCTTTCAATGAGATTTAATCTCAAAAGTCTAGGACGTTAGACACCTAAGAATTTATATGCATCTATTATTAAAAAACGCAATATGTTTGGAAGTGAGAACTTGTTAAGTGTTATTTTCTTCAAATGTGATGCAATAAATGTTAAAATATTTTAATTAATCTAAACTAAATTGAATGAAATTGTAAAACCACTATCAAACCGTTCGAAGTTGTCGTGAACTTTGATAGTAAGAGGACAAGTCTCGGTGGCCCGCGTAGATTGCTGCTTCGACTCCAACCATACTTAAATTAGTGGTAATCAACATTGAAATATATTTAAATTGTTAACTGCAGGTTTTTGATAACGCTATTATTACAACTATTTCTACACATAATACTTACCAAAAATCAAAAAGATATATTAACATGACATAAATTAATCGGTAAATTAACGTTATCAAACAATGTATATAATAGGTTGGCAAGTAAGAAATTGCGGATTTCACTCATAGATGGCTTCAGGTGAATATTTAGGTTTGCAGACGTAGTACAAATATAAAACACATTTTGTTATTTGATAGTTGGCAATTCAGCTGTTAATCCGTAAAAAAAGTTTTTTGATAGGTTGCGTAGTTTTCGTTGTTGGCATTCGTTGAAAAATGGAAAATCTAAAAGCACATTTTCGTCATATTTTAATTTTTTATTTCCTCGGAGGGAAAATCGCATCCCAAGCTCATAAAAAATTATGTGCTGTTTTTGGTGACGAGGCCTTAAAGGAACAGCAGTGTCAAAATTGGTTTGCCAAACTTCGTTCTGGTGATTTTTCACACAAAGATGAAAAACGCTCTGGTCATTCAGTTGAATATGATGATACCCTAATCAAAGCAATAATCGATTCGGATCGTCACAGTACAGCACGTGAGATTGCAGAGAAGCTTCATGTATCACATACCTGCATTGAAAATCACTTAAAACAACTTGGCTATGTTCAAAAACTCGATACATGCGTTCCTCACGAACTGAAAGAAACGCATTTAACGCATCGCATTAACAGCTGCGATTTGCTAAAGAAATGTAATGAAAATGATCCGTTTTTAAAACGACTGATAACTGGCGATGAAATATGTTGTTGGGTTGTTTATAACAATACCAAGTGGAAAAGAACGTGGAGCAGGCCAGGGGAACCAAATCAAACAACATCAAAAGCTGATATTCATCAAAAGTTGATTTTGTTATCAGTTTGGTGGGATTACAAAGGAGTTGTCTACTTTGAACTCTTACCACCCAACCGAACGCTCAATTCTGATGTCTATATTGGACAAATAACGAAATTAAACAATACAGTTGAAAAAGAAATCGAAAAGTATTGTACTCCACCATGACAATGCAAGGTCACACAATGACAATGACGATGATGTCAAATCGTACCTGATTCAGTTTTTTGCTAATAAAAACTAGAACTTTTATGATTGTGGGATTATGATGCTGCCTGAAAGATGGCAAAAGGTCATTGATCAAAATGGCCAATACATAACAGAATAAAGTTATTTAGTTCCATGAAAAAATTGTCTTTGATTTTCTGAAAAAAACCGCAATTACTTAGTTGCCAACCCTTAGGCGTACAAATAAGTTTTGAGGGTTTTATGAAAAATGGCATAAGTGTTATATAATCGCGACAGATTATCTTTAGATTAAAATTATCTTAAAGCATCAATATTTGAGTGTATGAAACATTGATTTCATTTTGCTAAAGTATAACATTTTTTTTCCTCGTTCTGACCATGTCTACTTCTGTTCCATCAAAACACTATTTGCGGGAAGCTCTGCTCCTTTGTTTCAATTTAAAAAAAAACTTCAGCCGATGGTCATCGATCGTTGTGTGATATAGCATATGGAGAACATGCTCCTTAAATAAAAACATGTGAGTATTGGTTTCGGCGTTTCAAAAGCGGAGATTTTAACACCAACGATAAGGAACGTGAAGGGAGACCATCAAAGTTTGAAGATGCTGAATTAGAGTCCTTGGTGGACGAAGATTCATGCCTAACTCAAGATGAGCTTGCTGAAACTTTAGGAGTTACTCAGCAAGCCATTTCAAATCGTCTCAAAAACATGGGGATGGTTCAAAAGCTAGGAACTTGGATTCCTTACGAACTCAAGCCAAGAGATGTTGAACGACGTTAATGCACTTGCGAACAACTTCTCCAGAGGCAAAAAAAGAAAGGATTCTTACACCGAATCATAACGGGAGATGAAAAATGGATTCGTTATGATAATCCAAAACGAAAAAAATCGTGGGGTAAGGCTGGCCATGCACCAACATCTAAACCCAATATCCATGGCCAAAAGCTTATGCTATGCATATAGTGGGATCAACTGGGAGTGATTTACTATGAACTTCTCCAGCCTAACGAAACCATCACTGGGGAAAGTTACCAACAACAGTTGATGCAATTGAGTAGAGCATTAAAGGCTAAACGACCATAATACGCTTAAAGGCATGATAAGGTTATCTTTCAGCACAATAACGCGCGACCACGTATCGCAAGGATCGTAAAAGATACCTTGGAAGCTCTTCAGTGGGCCATTCTACCACACCCGCCATATTCGCCGGATATTGCTCCGTCTGACTACCATTTGTTTCGATCCATAAGCCATGGTTTATCTGAGCAACGAAGAAAGCAAAAATTGGATTGACTCTTGGATCGCTTCAAAAGACGATGAATTTTTTCGGCATGGTATTCAAACCTTGCATGAGAGGTGGGAAAAAGTAGTAGCTAACGATGGAAAATATTTCCAATAAAATATTCTAAGCCGTTTTTTCAAAATTAATTTTTAAAGTTGCGTGAAAAACCCTTAAAACTCATTTGTACTCCAATTATTAAAGTCGGTATTTAAAAATATTCAATTACATTAGCTTTGTGAATATATAAAGTTAATAAACTTGGTGCAATGGAAAGCATAAATCCTGGGTACAATTTAGGGTTGGGACGGTTGAAGTGACCACGAGCTAAAGACGCGGTGTCCAGATTTCATGCTTCTTGACAACGCTTAACTTACAAGCACAAACCACCATACATCCAAAATGGTTTTAATACAATGTATTAAAGTACATTTTCCTCTGTGCCAGCAGCATTTCTAATTTTGCAGTCTTGCTAAATATATTATTTAGGTCAAATTGAAAGGTGTTATATCAAATATATTAGGGTCGCATTTCGCTTGCACGGAACGCACAGAGACCCCGGCTTTTAGGAACTACTAGCTTAAGTTAATACCGTAGCCGGTCTCGTCTCGTTACCGCTGTCGGATGGACCTGACAGACTGACATATAAGTGTCATTGTAGCAACTTTGTATATTATGTTTCTTATAATACATATATATACATATTACCAGAGGAACGTACAAAAATAGAAATTTATTTTACTTTTTACGTGACGACCTTATTTTTTTATCTAGCAACTTTGTATTACAATGTGTAGGTTATTTCAAATTTATCAGTCGAAACTTTTTAGGATTTAAATCACTTTGGATTCAACTCACTTTTAACACACTGGCCTCATATAATAAAACAAATATACTCTGAATCGCAAATACTATTAAAATGTTAAAATAACACATTTTAGCTTTGATCTAAATGTATATCTAGTTTTTATAAAAGTGAAAAACAGTAAAAGTACAGATTAAACTAGGACAACAATACATGGTATGTATTCTTTATGAACTCTGGATATTATCCGGGGGAGGGATTAAAGAAATGTTACGTGTATCGCTTTCATAGTCACCGCAACCGCTGATCACGACTGCTAATGATCTAGTAATCAGGTGTGGACAATTGTTTTGTTTATATATATACTTTCTATAGTATATATATAATATATGTATAAATAAGTCTCATAATATATATGTACATATTGTAAAGAAATGGTAATAAATGTGATATTGACAACGCATTAACATTCGTGCGTGTTCGGATCGTGTAAGCAATTAAACTTCGTACATAAAAGTCGGAAGTAATCAAAATGATAGTTAAGTAAGAGTTAAAGTTTCCCAAATTATAGTGTAGAGGAACTTCCAACGTATCCCGACTTGGAGCTCCGGAACTGCAAATGCGACTGTAATTCACTATTAAACGTTGTCATTGTTCTTGTCGTACTCCGGCACGAGTCAGCAGTCTTCTAACTTTCGGATCTTATCAATAGTTGCTTTAATTTCGCTGACGTAATGGAAATTGTTACAGTACGTCTTGGATGTGGACCGAAATTCTAGCAAATAAAACATTACGATTGAAACATCAGTAATGTTCCTCGAGTATCGAATGATCATCTTGAATATTCACTGTTTTCTCTCTCTAGAGTTACGAGTATTATTTAACGTATAAACTTGTGCTGTTTCTGAAGTTTTCTTTGTCGTGTGGAATGCGTTCCTTAATAGCTTGTCTCGAACGTGCGAGTGGTATTTGTTAATTTCGCTGCATGTTTACTTTGGAACATCCGTTTTAGATTTAGCGAATTTATGTCTTATTTCGGGTTTCCTAAAATAGTTGTTTTTTTTCTAATATTTGTAAGAGCTTAGAGTATATAAATTTAATGCAATTTGTTAACACAAAAGCTTATATAAAAGCACATAGCAATCCGTCTTCAAGGCCTAACAACGTAAAGCTGCCACAACACTAAACGATTCACAGGCAATCAAAATCTTTAATAATGGTGAATTGCACCCTGCACTCTTTCCAACTATGCAACTAATAACCGCTCGCTATTTATGAGTTACCGCAGTAATTGCAACTTATAATGATTTGTGGTCGCCCCTGTCTTAAACTTCCTCCGTATTACGTGTTCCAGTTAAAGTGATGAGTTTATTCAGAGTTCATGAACTATTTGTGTATAAGGACTATTTCTGACATTTATCGAAGTGTTTCGCGTGTTTGAATTAATTGCGGGTAGTTCGAGAAGTTGCGTTTACTTTTGGTATGTCGCTGGGTTTTTTTATGTTTTTGTTATATCTGAATCGATGTTTCCTTTTGATTGTCTAAATTAATGTTGTATCAGTACAATTATTGCCAAATATGGTGTTATTAATTCTATCACAATAATATGTTGTATATATTAATTGAAATATATTCCTAAAATAAATACTTGTACATTTTTCGGTCGTTGAATGAAAATATCCGTATGACAAGTTAATTTTTAAATTAATATAGAATACAAAATACGAAAACAAAAGCAGGATACGAATATGCTACCTGGATTTATTTATATTTTATGATTTTTAATTAAATCGTATTAAGATAAAAATCATAAAATGAGTATTCTATATCTATAGTAAGTACTTATTTGGTATTTTTTTTATAATTAATGTAAATATGACAAAAACTAATAAATTTAAATTGAAAATTCCAATTAAGTACAAAGTGGAACAATTCCGGCACTAATTTGCTTGTTATTCTTTAACAATCGTCGGTATTTTGCGTTATTTTATCTCCCACCCCATTCGTAGGGTCGATTGCCTCCCCATAAAACACCTCATTCTATGGAGATCCCACCTGATACGATCTCTGATGTTCCCTTTCGGTTTATTGACTAAATAATACCGCCTTGTCCCTCTATAATTGTTTTCCCTCTGCCCTTTATTTGCGTGACTGAGGCTTTATTAGGTGGAAGATGAAAATTATTGAATTAAGTCCCTTAAAAACAATTTCATTAAATGTATACAAATATTATATATTTTTTTAATTATATAGGTTTATTAATTTAATTTGACGAATGTTACGAAATAGATTTTCGGACAGCGTCCTCATTTAAGCACATTTTAGTTAACCGTTCACGTATAAGCGGTCTAGGTTAAATGCAGTGGATATCGGACACCTGTGCTCCGATCTATAGCGGGGACATGACTGTAATGTATTGCCTAGATCGGGGTTTTTGGGATAATAGCTTAATTTGGATAATGGATCGTATTAATTATGTCTTTGGTCGGCGTATGCGAATCTTGAGTTGTTTTTTTGGACTAATATGCGTAATTAGCATTCATTACCTACGCTTTGTATAACTTCTTTTTTATTATAAACTTTTATATACTATGTGGTAGAAAGTATAGATTTATCTAGCAAGCTATGGATCGTCTATATAAAAATTATCTTCAATTCTCATTGAAATATCCCGATTTCCTTTCTGTTATTCTCTGTTACACTCGAACTCTGAAGACTCATACGATCCACTTCGTTATTCCACAATATCATTTTCTTAAATTAAAGCAAAATAACCGGTCCTATTGAATGTCTCCAGCATATTAATTCAGAATCTTTCGAATGTAATTTAGTGTTGCTGTGAGCGTTTTTCAGATAGATAGTTATTTGTTCCCGAGCCAGCTCACTCATATTCTCTTTTGCCAATATCCTAAATTTATATTTGACATAGTACTTCCTTTTGACTTCTTGTGTGACTTTTATAGCACTTGTGTCGCTCGTGTGTCGATTATTCAAATTTACGCTTCTAGTTTTATCCACTTTCGTGTTTTTTTTCAATTTACGATGCTTCAGAAACACGAATACTTTCTGCAAATTATGTATTTTAAAATGTCCTGAATTTAAATTGACTATTTATTATTTATTTATATGCTGATGTAATGTCTTTCAATAATGTTTAGTTTAGTGATGCTGCTTGTACGTAAAGATGTGGTATAGAGATTTAATTGAAAAAAAAAGCATATGAATTACATAGGCGATAATTCTAACGTTATTTTTGGAATATATTTGTACGATGTTGTACTTTCTATTGTCTTATTCTGCATCCTTTTCTTTATCGTAAAGTAACCTGAGGCGGGTATAGTCTGTGCTATTTTTTTAGTTAATTCCTCGGCTGGTACACATTACGTTAATTCCTTTCAAGACGCGCACTTAACACTAAGTTAGGGAGTACGTGAGAGTAGTTTTTGTACTGTAATGTCTTCTGGATTCTTTTTAGAGCAACTAATTACATTGTAGCTAATTATACTTCAGCAGTAGTTTTCATTGTTAACAGGGACCATCTTTTTTTGTTCTTACATTCTTAAGTATCTTCAAATCTAGACTGCTTTTTCCAACCGCTGAATATTTAAAATGATTTTAATAGAACTCGCTGAAGGTTTAGTGTACAAAATGAACACAATTTAGACGTAAAGTTTATAGCGTCGGCTGCACAGAATATTGCAGCGGTCGATATTACTGCGCTCCAAATCTTTGGAATTTAGGAAATAATGGATGTGGCACGTTTTGTAATTAAACCGAACAAATGGTTTTTATTTTTATTCGAAACTTACAACTAATTAAAGGCTTCTCGGTTGTTGATCATTAAAATTAGTTGGGATGCTCAAATTGAAAACTAAATTTAATGTGTTGTTTATTTGTTAATCCAACAGAGTTACAAAATCAAAGATCTATACAGTATTTGCTTATTTAGCTTTCGACGTGGCAAATGGCAATTAAAAAATGTATACCTTGATATACCGAATTCTAACTAAAGGATTAAACCAAGCAATCTTCTTTCATATCTTGTCTAATCTTTTCTAGTTTCCAGCCTGCTTATTAGTACCGGCTTATTCCGCTTACTAATAAATGAGGTTACTTTCTTGCTCGTACGCCATTTTCTTTCTTACACCTACCCGCAAAAATAGTTTTAACGCGCGTTCAACTCGACTTTCCTGGTATTAAGTTCAAATGAGATTCGTTATGAAATGCACTCAATTTTAAACCTATATTGTAAACGCAATATCAATAATGAAAATGTATGTTGTTTTATTAAATTACTTGTATAAATTTTGTTATCTTATTGTTATGTTCAATGTAATCAAAGTTATTGCAATTAATAATTTTTATGTTTCTTTTGTTCTTGTAATAATTATCTGGTAATTTTATTTTGATAATTTGAATGCGTTCCAATATGTCCTGCACATGCTCATATAATAATGAAAAAATATTACGTTCGAACTTAAATGTTAGCTTCCATTGTTATATGAATTTATTTTAATATATATTTACTCAAATAACATAGTAGGTATTATATTGCGAGCTATTCTAAAGTTTATTATTATTACAATAGAGTACAGATTCAACTAACTAATTAAAATCAAGTTCTGTGGAGACTAGTGTTTTTGTTCTAATTAAAACTTGGCTACGGTTGAGCGTAAATCATATTCATTCGCAGACCGTACTGTCCCAACAGAGATGTTAGGTTCTCTAACATTTGGTTAAAGAAAGATCAGTAAGGGTTGTTTAAGGAATCTTAATATGTCTGATTTCGAATACCAGATATCACTGATTTTAATTAAAAGTTGAGATTTTATATAGTGATATAACAATCAAATCCGTTCAGAGCTACCTCTATTTTAGGATAACCCTTTCAAGTTGTGTAATATTAAGTTTATCCTAAACCAATACAATGTGTTTAACTTCTTGCTAACAGATGATGTTTGGTTTAATTAGAATATTCGATAAACATACTCTCACTGGCCGCTTAAAATATAATCTACAATTTCTAAACCCTGAAAGGGTATAAAAGGTCTGATATACGCAATCGTGATACTTTTTAATGGACACTATTAATATTACGAGAAATTAAATATTAATATTAATTTAAATATAAATAAAATATTAATTCATTTAAAACTTTGACATTCGATTACCGACGAGGTGCAATAAAGGTATCTTTGTACCGAATCAGAGCATCAAATCTCATTTGAGACGTTATACGCTTAACCCAAATCCTTGAAGCCAATTTCCACTATATCAAAATGTCACGCACGTCCCCGAGTCGAGATGGCCTTTATTCATCAGGGTCCCAGTTCACACCGATGCTGTATAATGAAACAAATCCCAACTTGGAATACCTCTAGGTTTCCTCACAAAGGTCTGCCCAATTGTTGTCAAATGAAGATTCAATTGAACCATAATAAATTAGTTTTCAGGCTCCCCCGTCCTTTCGTTTACAGACATACAACTAGGGTCCTAAGATAAGCATGACTCCTTCATTGTTTGGAATCCGCAATTATTGAATGTGTTCATCCCTTGTTTGTCCTTGGTTTAATAGGCAACTATTAAACGACTAATTTATCATAATGTCACCGGTTTCATTGTATGTTAGAATGGCAAATAATTAAGGTAGAAAGATGTACGTGTTTGTTAATTTGACTCATAAACAAAACATTTATTCATGTTGGTGGTGGCTTGGTATGATATTTCTTTTACATCGTAAGCATGGATTCTACCATTTGATGCGATTTCCATTCCTTGTCATGTATAAGAAAGAACTTTAATTATTATTGCAATGTATTAGGTTCTTAGGTTTGGTTGTCGGTTTACGTGTTAAGGACATTTTCTTTTTTAATAAGAGTGTGTTGGTTAATTATGGTTTCCAATAATTACTTGTTATATCAATAGTATACAACATGAATATATAAAGTACACGTTTCAAACTTTAACGATAGTTTTGTTCAAATCTTTTATTTGTTAAAGTATGCAGGAAATTATGAATTGATACATCAATATTTGTTGCCTAAAAACTGTACACTCTATATGTCTTAAAATATAATTAAATAAGTTTAATAAATGTGCTCAATATTACAATAAAAAATGAGAGCGTTGTTAGAATGCAGAGTTGGATGGTTGAGTATATTGACCACATCCATACTTGTAGGAATCAATAAGATAGAAGAGTAATATCCATTCAAATTCTTATTCGTATTGGTTTCTCAAAAGTGACATCCATTATTGCCTTCTGAACAAACATTACCGGGCTTACTCGGCTTAAGTATCTCTTTTGTCCTCGACCCTCGATGAGAACAATTGACTGTTCTCTATGAATACCTATTTCAGTAACCCCTATGGGTCATGCTATGCATTTTATGTCAATACGATATGAACAAAACATATAAATGACTTTAATCAAAAATATAAATGTTGGCTTCTATACACTAGATAATTCCCGCCCGCTTCGCTGGGCAAACTATTAATTTGGATGTGCACTTAGGTTGCTATGGTAACCGTTGTTATCGAAACAGTTGCTATGGTAAACACGTTGAGTGTATAGTTCCTACAGGTTAAAAACTTGGTGAAATGCAAAAAGTTGAAATCCGTTGGGATAGGAATTTCGTAAAATCCGCTCTTAGTGGACGTCTACGTCACAAAAGAAATAACTATGTAAAATTTGAAGTTAATCGTACAGATATTTTCGGAGATTTCGTGATGAGTCAGTGAGGGCTAATTATTGATTAATCTTTATATATATTATATATGCATGCTTGACACTCAAATGGTAGCCAGCGAATTTGAATCAGAACATTGTCTGCTTAAACTGCAGTAATATTTATAGCTGATAAAGCACGCTCTAGCACAAATAATGAGCAGTGTCGGGTTGTGAATACTAAGACTGAAAACCACAGTACCATTAAACAACAGCTTTTGCTTGAGATTAAAATTACCTCTCATTGGATTAACTCGTACTTTTGTTAACTATTTCAACATAAAACGAGAATGGGGATTTTACAAGTATTTATTTAAGCATTGTTTTATTATCTTCATTCATAATAAAATATTACTAAAAACGATATATATATCATATTAAGCTTCAAAGGGATTTCAAAGAATACGAATGAGTGATATAGGAAAGAAAATTATGACAAGATTGAGTGAGGGTATCCCAAGAGGTGATCGAAGAATCTTGACACGTCCTGCTAATGAGATTGTGTAGATAATTGGTAGTCTGTAGTGTATTGCCCTTCAAGAGTATAGGGACAGGGCTGAAATGAACCTACGAACTGAAGTTCTGTAGGCTGTGTCGAGTAGCTCTAATAATTTATATCATTAGAGTGACCTCCGACACAAAAATAAGATATTCGGTTGGGAAATTGCACGAATGATTTTATGACTAATTAAATTATCTCTTGTGAGAAAAAAATAAATATACCTCATATTATTACTTGTATATAATATGTGGATAGGAGAAAGAAATATTAACTTATATTCTAATAAAAATATATTGTTAGATTTTATAAATTCATTCGTTCATTATAAGATACTGAGAATTCATTAATTGTATTGATTTATTTCTCCTATTTCTATTACTAAATCTATTTTACGTAATAAAAGTTATATGTAACATTTACATTTATAATTTTAATATTTTTTTTATCGTCAAAATCGTATAATTGACACCATAAGTCCTAATCACATGTAGATATTATCAAAATTATGCGTGGTAGTGCAATGTTTCACTTGGTATCGGTTAGGAAACTTGCCAGTTTCTTTGCTGGTCGTACGTCGTATGGTAATTTACCTTCCTTCCTTGTGGCCGCAAACATAAATTAAGTGTCCGCCGCCGGCCTGGTTGAAAAATTACCAACTTGTGCGGAAACAACGGCTTAGTCTATCTGGATTTGGTCATCTAATTCACTTCTTGTATATATGAACTGTCCTTATAAAAATCTGAATCTCTTGATTTTTGTTGATCAAAAGCCGCAAAATAATAACCAGTAAAGCCTTTTTCAACAAGTTGCACTTAATTTGCTGTAAAACTAAAACTATTCATAGATTTAAACTATTACTAGACTCAATAGAATAACGAGGCGCGTAAAGTTGATTTTATATGTGACGACTGATTATTCAAAGTTGGTAGCTAATAAGCCAACTTGAGCACAACTTCGTTCCCTTTGAGCTTGTATTTAACCAATTTCTCATGATCTAAATCATAAATCATTACGTTATGGATAGCTGTCTGTATATTGTTATAATCTATGCACCTTCATTTATTCGTTTTAGTTAACGCTACATTTTGAACGTTTACATATTTTTAACTTAAAGGGTTTAGTCATATACCTCCAAAAAGGTTTTCAGTTGTAGGGTCTATCTCCGACATATGCAGATGTGTGCACTAACAGAGCAAAGCCTACGATATGTCAAGTAAAAAATAATATTTAAGTTTTATATCGAATCTAATTAAGGATCTCTTCTCAATAAAAATCAAATCTCTTAACAATAGTTTTATTTTAACTTTTACATCATCATCAATATTCCGTCCCATCGGTCCCATAGTTCCATGTCACAGTTCCATTTTTCTTTGTTTTAGGCACATCTAATAGATTCAGAAGAGTTAGGCACGGAACATCTTTACATATAAATCATAGTTTCGAAGCCAAATATGATTTATTATTTTTTTTGAAACGAGATTTTTTTTTCCGTTTTTCCCGCCGTAGTTCGTTTATATTTTAAAGAGTTGGCTATAAACCTTGTGTAGTGGTGTAAAATTTCATTATACCCTAACTTATTGTAAAGCACTTTGCTTGCTTTAAATTAACCCTAATTTTGCAGAATGATCTAATTTCTAGTCAAATGTGTCGTCTAAATCTAAATACGCGACCTATATAGCTCAGATAATTATTGGATCGTAGAGGAAATATAAAAATATTTGCAAAGCCAAAAGTAAATGTTCTATAAAACAGAACACATTTATGTTTATATACATAAACATAAATGTGTTCTGTTTTCACACACATTTATGTTTATATACATAAACATAAATAATTCTTGTTTCATCCTCATCCTCTAGACAAATCTAATTTAGAATTTTTTATTTAATGTTAATGTCAATTTAACCTATGATTCTTCTTCAATTTTATTCGATTCCCTTTTTTTCTATAATAAAATTAAAGTGACCGCTGTCTTTCTTAAGTTATAAGGTATTGAAATAGTGTTTCCGTACTGTATTATCGTAAAAAAATGTCATATTAGAATATGGTTATACTGTCCTAATCATCCATCCCCTTTTTTGTAAAATGATACCGATTTTGTAAATTTGTAGATAAACAATCTTTTTAACCTTAATAATTTCTCCACTGACCAAAACTATAGCATGCACACGGCCCCATCAGATCTGAATTTCTAAGCACAAAAATTTCTGCTAAATGGACTGATCTGGACCGTGCATCGAACATTTCAGAGCGTTGTTTAAATCCTTATTAAATTTTAACTTGTTTTTCCCTTTTCTTCAAATTGTCTAATCCCAATATAAATCTATCTTGCCGAGCTGTATAGTAAGTAAGCTGCTTTAAACTGAACGCTGTGCACCAGCGCCGCTCACTCAATCAACTGTTCCCCGAATTTTTGTTCATCTTTATAAAACTACATTTCTACAAATGCAATTTTCTTAGCATTAAAATAAATATTCAACTTTCGTTATAATATAATAAGTAATTCATATCTTGTAAAATTTTATATCATTAATCATTAATACCATCTTAAATATATATTTTCCAAATCTATTCCAAAGTTATTATCTTCCACGGTGTCCTTCTATCACTTCATTATAATTATTAATCTAGCACATCTTAAGATGTTTTACAAAGTATTTTAATCATAAAATGAAGCTGTGAAGACATCTTCAATTTAACTCAAATATTTGTGCTAATACTAATTGATTGATTATTATCTTTATTAAACATTATGAGTCATAATTAAACAGACGTCTTTTCTTTACTTAACGCCAAGGTCATTCAGTCTAGACACGATGAGAAAATATCACGTTTTTATATACATTTGCTGAACAAATTTTTAAAAATATGTTAGTTTTTTGCAATTTGATTGTAGGTAGAGCTTTGATATTTTTGATTTGTTTTTGATTATTTATGATTCGATCAAATTTTTATCAACGATTCGTAGACTAGATTAGATTTCTGATTATTTTAATAAAATATACTGGGATATATCGTTCGCTTTGCAAATTATATTTAAGTTTTTTTGGTTATGCGAATACAACCATATTTTCTATTTTAAGTATCTAAACCTATTCCATTTCTAGTTTATTCGGTCACGGTGCAAGTCCATGAACACCGAGGCTGGCTCGGGTCCAAGCGGTATGATCCAAAAGAAAAAGTCTCCAATACATATGTTGCCATAACGTGGCACTAAAGTCCCCGATATGCTAATCTCTATTAGCCTTTAGAGATGCTCTGCCTCGTTGCTTTTTACAGCTCTCACTGTTAAGGTAAACTACACTTCTTTTCCCGTTTAAGCAAACTTTCAGGCTTAGCATGATGTGTCCCTTGTGAGTTTTACTCATTTGCGATTACATATCCCTTGTTATCCGAACGCTTATAGCACTTTTCGAGGCCCATAATAGTGTTTTGGTTTTGTATCTTTTAATGCCTTATAGCCGTATTACGTGGCTACAACATCTTTAAGGAGGATTTCTTAATAACATATATTATTTAATCAAATAATCTCGCTAAACATAACATTAATTTTAGTTTTCTGAAGTGAAGTATTTTCATATCCACTTCGCTGCAGAATTTACCCAATATAATATAGGAAATAATAGACAATTCACTTGCATCCCAAATATAGTGTGATATCGACCGGGAGTAAAAATGTCTCCGTCGTGTTTCCCAATTAGGGCTGACATTGATTTCGTCTGCAGCCTCCGGACCGTCGGACCGAAATAACCAGATCGATGATGCTCCGCTTCTAAATGTAAAGTTCACGAGTTTCAGATTTAGGCTATCAGACTCGTGTGAATTTGCAAGATTATTTATGGTTAGTTTAAATAATTGAATTGATATTGTTTTCGGTTTCAAAAATAAAATATAGAGGAATATGAAATTGGATGTATTGAGAAATCATAACGTTATGTATTTAAATTGATGTGTACCATGAAGATTCAAATCTAGTGTATTCAAGATCCGTAGCGTATTGACGAACGGGTTCAATTGCAGCTGCGGTATACAAGGATTGGGAATAAACGAACAATAATTCCCTTTACGAGATCTGGATGTAATCGACATGAGAATACCTTTCTTATGGCTATTAATATGTTTTTATCAAATGTTTTTTTTTATTTGATGAGGGTTGGTCTTATTAAGATAGTTTAACATAGTCGACGTATGGTGTATTATTGCTTTTTTTTTCTCAGAAAAACATACTTTACTTATAAAGCGTTTTTTTAAAATAAATATATATATTCTCAAAAAGTAATTCAAAACATCGCCAAAATCGCCATCGCCAAAAAAAAGTTGGGCGGTTTTTTATTTGTCATTCTAAAAACAAAATTACTTTTTAATGTTTTTTTTATTATTGAATTTTATTTATGATTTTACGTATATAAATAATGTAATGGACTCGGTCAGAGTTGGAAATATATTATATGTTTTTTTTTTGTACTAAACCATACATAATAAAAATGATAGATCGTTTTTTTTCAGTATTATTTTTATAAAAAACACGTATTATTGTTAGCTTCAGTCATGTATTAAAAATATCTGTGTAAAA
Organism: Melinaea marsaeus rileyi; assembly: GCA_918358865.1. Classification (NCBI taxonomy): domain Eukaryota; kingdom Metazoa; phylum Arthropoda; class Insecta; order Lepidoptera; family Nymphalidae; genus Melinaea; species Melinaea marsaeus. The sequence goes on from OU911092.1 coordinate 6,098,248, forward strand.
TTAAATATTCTGGTCACGATTGATGCGGTTGTTACCGCATGTCGCTTTGTTGTCCGCGAATCAATGCTTAATGGATGGTATAAGTGAAAAAATTTTGGGTATTTTTTTTTTGATTGATTTAACCCTAAAATAAACGAGCATTTCAAAATACGATGACACCATATTTCTAATTAATTTTCTCATTATTTTTCTTGAAGTTTTTTTGGAAAATCGATCTACTTCCTTGCCATTACACCTGCCGGTGCAGTCCAGTCAATTTCTTACATGGACCAACTTTTCTAACATATTAGTTAGTATTAACAGTTGTTTAATTGTAGTTGGACAATAATATATAAATATTAATTTAAAAGAATATCCATGGAGTTTCTTACGAGTTCTTCTCTATCTACCTTCTTTTTTAAATCTTGGACCTGGAGGCTGACCTTTCGTAAGTGCAGTGTACGCCTAATTGAATTGACTATGATAGATAGAAAGTACACACATTGTATTTTAAAGTCCAATATCAGGAAATATGAGACTATTAATCCTAATATCTAATATTAATCATCTATCATTCAGTGACGTAAATACTCCTATCTAGATACAAGTATTTATGTGCGACAGATCTTAATACTAGTTATCATATACAACTGTTGTGTGTGTGTGTGTGTGTGTGTTGGTGTGTCTGTGTTTGTGCAAACTAACATTCAAATGGGTACTTATTTGTAAAAGAATAATATATGAGATACGATTGTGATAATATTTCAACAATTATTATCTAGCTTATAACACGTACGGATGGATTATTAATTTTCATTATTGACGTTTTTCGTACAATTAATTTTCTGTTTTATCGTAGTTATTAATAATTTAATAGGCGGCCTCATAATGTACGTTGTAATCTGGTTTTTCGCATGGATTGTCTGTTTATTTTGTTTTTGCGATTTCGCTTTTGTTCAATTTATAGGATAAATATATTTCACGGGCCTTCATTATTAATTTATGTCGTGATGTTCAGTGAAAATACATTATATGTATTTTTAAGATTCGTAAAAGAACAATATGTTTTGTGTTACATTTTGTTCTGCTTGATCCAATTGGGAAATATATGAAAAAATATGTAATACTTACAAATCATACTAAACGAAAAGGTCCTGAATATGATTTGTGAACTATTAATATTTTTGAAAGCTATTTTTCGCAAAATGTGGACCGATATAATTTCTATTGTCAGTGATAGTGGCCTAGATTATTTTGACTTGTCCGTAAATTTTAACACGTTTCTGTGGTTTTGTCTTTAGAAAAACCATTATGCGTGAATTCGAAATTCATTCTCCAGATGTGACCCACTCAAATGGAGCTGAGATGTTCGATAACTTCAATAGAAATATAAATTTTCCAACCAATACAAAAGTATCCGCGTGCCTGATACAAAACTTACCCGTGTTTTCATTAAGTTTACCAAAGTACCTTAACAATATATATATATACATATATATTCCCAAGAATAAGAGCCTCGGCAGGTTCACGTACAAGTTCGCGACGCTCCATTACGCACACTTTGACACCTCCCCGTATAAACAAAGCATCTTAGATGTAATTTAATATACATAAATACATGAGAGTGGATGTCATGTCACGCTCAATATATCTGTTATGTGAGTACAGTGTTTTATCATCTCTATAAATGTTTTGTTTTTTAAACTATTATATTTATTGAATAGAGATACATTGCATTTAATGTACGAAAAGTATGTTTATTTTATTAGTATTCAAAGTGAAATGTACTCACTCATGAATTATAAACGAGGTTTTAATAAAAGCGGTAGAAAGCTTTAGAGATGTTAGTGCAAGTTTAATTTAGTGCATGCCGTGTACCGAAATTGAGAACTTGTGGCCATATCTCCTGTAGATTAACTGGGTCCCAAAGGATTTTGCTAACCAATTGATATTATCATTACATTTACATAATTAAACTACGGGAATCGAATCGGTAAAAATTTTAGTTTAATTACTCTTATATGTTTCACAGATAATAATTAACTATTGAGCACACATGTATTAAGATAGTGTATTGAAATAGCAACACCCGCTGAAACTGCATCAAATAGTATGTCACGTAGCAAAATTGTGCAAACCAATAAATCATGTATTGCTGAGCCGCAAACAGCTACTATTGCGTGTTTGTATTTACCACTCAGCTGTTTGTTTCTCGTGGTCTAAAGTGTGCAGTATAATTGCGTCGTCCGTTGCTCTGGTTTTATTCGTCCCATCCGGTTTGCACTAGTTTAAACCACTTGGAACTGGCCCGGAGCGGTTCGTGGATGGGTCCGCGCGGCTGCGTATCGGATTGACATGTAATTTGTGATCGCACAGCTCTGTTATCTATATTGTACTGTTCGAAATGTATGGAGTGGGGAGGAAAATAACTTTTATTGAGAGATACAGTTCACGGATTAAATGAAAATTGTTCCTAGATATGCGTAAGGTGTGCTGAATTAAGCTGTTTTCAGTTCTATACAATGTTGTGATTTGTGTTGAATAATATCTTTCAAATAATTGTTTGTTCTCTACTTATTTACAACTACAAAATAAAATTGAAACACATCGTATAGTAATAATTTTTTGTAATGTTTTTTTATTCATTCATACTTAAAAAATATTATTTGACAATTAAATTATTATAAAAATAATATAACACGGAATCTCTAAGAAAATTATTAACTAAATATTAAAATACTTGTTTGCTTTTAATACGTTAAACCTCATAAAATACAATGTTTTAAATCCACTCTTTCTCTTAAGCATTAACTGGGAGCAATTTACCAGTTCGTCTGTACCAAGCCTTACACTCCCGCTAAGTAAAGGCCCTACCAATGTCAACATCTTTTCGAAAACACTTATTTACCCCGGATACAATTTTGATTTATTTGGTAACTTTCGAATTAAATCGAATTTGTTATACCTTCTGTCCTTGTGCTAAAACATAATATCTAGTGTTTATAATGTGGTTGGCTTATAAGGTAAAAAAAAATTATACCACACCCATCGAACAGCTGCTACGGTAAAATATAAGTTATTTTGTATATAAAACAATGTAAACATTGTTGCAAAGTATCCACAACTTTACATATTGGCGAATAAATAACAGTTAATTTATTTAAAAGATACGCGTATTATATTCTCACTACCATATGCATACTCATCTTCATGATCATCAAACTAAGTACGGTGGTAGTGGTGGAGGCATTAGGTGGATTACACAAACGCGGCCGGAGCGCGAAATGACAAGTTAAGCACCTGCTCATCGTCTTAATGTCGAGGCGAAAACGTATACCGGATGATAGAGGGCTATTAATCGAGGATTTGTAACGAGAAATAATGAGCTTTGTAGATTACTTTAACAGCTTTGATAGTTTAAAACGACACTATTTAATTGTAGTGTTAATTAAAAATATAAACCATAGCATTGGACGCTAACCCCGAAAGTGTGAACCCACTCATTGACTGTCAGGTCGGCTGAGACGTAAGGTAGATGGATGGAAAGGTGTACTAAAAGCTAGGCTAATGTTTCGTTGGGTTATTTCTGTCCTGACTTATTTTTTATTCACTTTTGTTGGTGGAATGGGTGGTATTCGGACTACCGTGTTGGATTTTATCTGATATTTTTTTTTTTACAAAATGTTGATACGAAATAAAGATTAAAAGAGTCCCTCAAAAGAACTGAAAAGAAACCAATTCCGTAATAACGTGTTGCGTGTCGTTAAACTTCAAACTTTCAGTTTAAATTTTATTCTTTTATAAAACTTCACCGAGTGTGAGTTTTAAACAAGATCGCGGGTAGAGTGAGATTTTGAGAACGCTTCTCCCACTTTATGGGTATGTGAAATAGTGATTCTTAGACACGTACGACAACAAAACAAACAGATTTATATACAAATACTACAATATCGATGTCTTAAATACAGAAAAAATCCGGAGTATAATTAGTTAAGTAAGATTATCTCTCTCTTAAGTCCAAATATATAAAAAATATTGTTTGTAAATCTTTTAAATATTATCTGTAAAATATTAATTAAAAAGTAAACTTCACTCGAAACATGTTTAACGTGTACTTATAAATGATAATACCGCGTCTGTTTGTTCGTGAGTTAACCCTGTGAGGATCAAATTTTATTGGAATAAATATTTTCACAGGAACTTTACACGCCTCTGTCAGCTTTTAGGTTTAGTTGCCTTACGTGTTCTTACTTAGCGTTATGGAACATGCACTCGTGACGATGTTCAATATTTGTACCGAAATTATATCTCTGGAATGGATTAGTGTAACATAGTATTGGAAAAAATATTATTTAGTATTATACTGACGATGGTTTTAGTTGTATATATATATTTGTTTTTTTGTTTCTAAAAAATGATTTATTTCCACGTAAAGCTTAATAATATCATATCTAATTAAGGTTTTTACTACAATAAAGATTGTAATAAAATTTGAATACAAAGTATTATAGAAATTGTATTCCAACGATCCACAATATAGGTACTTTTTAATTATTATTCTGTAGCGAACTATTTTAGGTGAGCATTAAATGATTAGTATAAAAAATTAGGTCAGAAGACCGAGTTAGCACTCTTGTATCGGCTCTAAATGTGTCAGTTTAATTTTGGTATAGAATTTATATTAAATTTTCGGGATATTTAAAAAAAAATTGTTATATAAAATAAACGTTAAAGTTTTTTTTAAAATTCTTGTATTGTTGTCATTTTAGCATGATTATTTAACAATGACCCGAATCAGCGGTTATTCTGTGATGAATAAATTATTCTTTCCCAAGTTAAAGAATAGTATCAGATTTCGTGTTCCGAAAGAAAAATCAGTGAATTGGTACTCAGGAAGCCGGATGTCTATAATTGAGTTAGTGCTGGCACTCTCGACGACTCTCGAGATGAGGCCCCGAAAGTAGCTACCAAATATTAAAAAACTACTACGTTATTATTAACTTAGTTAAAAAAAGGCTTTTTCAACGTTCTTATAGATGGATAGATAAATTAAGCTGACTATGAAAAAAAAAATGTTTTAATGAAATTAATGTTATCTATAATGTAAATGATAAGAGAAGAAGAAGAAGAGCATATGCTATCCGTATATTTCATGGCCACAACATTAAGAGCCCGTAGCGGGTAGAAAATCAATGCGATGAATAGTCGAGAAACGAATTGTGGGTATCGCGGGGAAAGTTTTGTAACAGACCGACCGACTGCTTATATGCCGTTAATGGAACAGATCTAAGAATCGAGCAGACCATTAGTCACAATTCCGTCTCGAGCTAGACTCACTTCAAGGCTGAGCTATCTTTTGTTAGTTCTTTGAACCTGTTATTCGATGAAATATTGATTTAATATTTTTTATTGAATCGTTTTATGTAGCCTATCAAAGAATATCTTAAGTTAGTAAAATATATTTTTATTTTAATAATATATTTATATAAATTAAATCTAATTGAATGTGTAACGTGCATTTCTAGTGGTGTTTAACGGCTATTTTAATCTAACCGCAGACTTAGAGATTCTAACCACAAAGCTTAACCGTCGCTTGTGTAATGATTTTGTTATTTCCTATGTATTTAAATAAGCTTTAATAAGACACCTTTAGCATAAAATGTTATAAAATAAATTTAGAAACAATAGATTATTTATCCCTACCACCTGGATGCGTGGCGATCCTTCACTGTGCGGTTCTCAAGGACCTTTTTTCCACGTTCCACTCGCTTGTGGAACAAACTCTCTTCGGCGGTATTTCCAGATCGGTAGGTACGACATGGGTACCTTCAAAAAGGCGTTTACTTCTAACTTCAAGGCCGGCAACACTCTTGTAAATCCTCGGATGTTGCAGCAGTTCATGGGCGGCAGTGATCACGTCCATCTGTGACCCACCAGTTCGTTTGCCCTCCTTTTAAAATGACTATTATTATAAGAAATACTAACAAGTACATCAATACTCGTTTACTTATAAAGGATCGATAAAAAGAAAAGTTATGTATCGAAGTCTTATAAACTATGTATCGTGGGTGATTCTTTTGGTAATAATTACGCTATTCGTACCTTTCGTATTTGGAATATTTCTAAGAATATATATATATATATATATATATATATATATTCTTAGAAATATTCCAAATACGAAAGGTAAGGAAAGGTATATATATATATATATATATATATATAAGATAAGTAAAAAGTTCATAATATTACATACTCTAGTATCGTGTTTTTATCATCTCTGTATATTTATACGATAATTAAAATTTTAACTGCTTAACACCTTTTTTTATGTTTATTAAAGTAAGCGCTTTATATACATATAATATTAAATGTTTTTCTTTACTAAATTACAATATTTAATTCGTAAATTATTACTATATTGTCCTCGTGTATAATTCTTCGGTTGATTTGTTTCTGTTTCATGTGTTTATTGATATGATTGATGAAAAAAAATATTCGACATTTTCCGTGCGGCCGGCGGCAAGTACATTTCAATATAATCCCTCGACTTATGAACTGTGCTCGATCAATTGTATCAGATTATATGACGGAAAAAATCACTGATAGATATGAATAACGACTCCGTGTTATTTACTTTTGCATACCGGATTATCGGCTTTCACTTGTCCTAGAATATATTTAATTTGTATATATAATACCAATGTTACTATTAATAGTGAAATAAGTCTGTTTTGTATCTGGGTCACGTTAAAATATCGAATAATGTGGTGTAAAAATTAGTTTACATATTGGCTAGTAACATTTCTGTCTCGTGCGGCGTGTGTTTCACCACGGAGGCTGTATACCGGCCTCCATTACCACATTATGTATTGATGATTCTGATCCAATACTGCACACTGAGATTACAAATATAATACATTATAATGCCTGGTGATTAAAAACAAACATTTGCAAATATTTCCATGAATCATATTGAATATTCATATATATTTTTTAAAGCTTGCATTAATCTCTCTGTTACGTCCTTTGTGTGTTCGTGCCGTTTAATTTTAATCTGGTTTAGTTCGATCCGTTAAATTATATAAAAATATTGTAAGCTTCGATAACGTAATTCGGCGATAAATACACACACACACACACACACACACACACACACACACATACATACATACATACATATGTGTAAGTTTAGATTCTGGTAAGTCAAGTCATGTGAGAAAAAATATCTTTTGCTCTGAACAATTAACCGTTTTGTGTTATCACAAAACATTCACAGATTTTTTTTAACACACTATATACAAAAAGCTCATCACTCGAAAGATAAACACTTGTATGTACATATATATCTTGTAAAATGGTAAATGTGTGTACGTATGTATGTTAAACGATATATCAATATTTATAGAAGGCACGAGTGCTCCCGAATCTCCAGATGTTTTATAATATATTATCATTGTTTATGGCTGGTGTTATTTTAAATTTACGTTGCTTTATTTTTTATTCAGCGTGCAATATGTGAGAGCAAGCTTTTATCGAAGGAATAGATAAAATTTCAAATATGACGCATTATAAGATGAATCGCCCCGTACCCTCGGAATCAAGAGTAAACGTTATTACTTATTATGACTTGCATTATCTTAGGGATAAAATAATATGGATTCTTTTAATATTTTTGCTGGGTTATAATATAAAGTATTCTATGTCCTACTTTGTCTGAGTGAGAGTTGGTGTGAACGAGTTGTAATGTAGTTTAATAGCTATTAATATAAATTACTGTTGAGACTTTTTAATTATACGCATTTCAAGGCTTGTAATGGTGAATGCAAGTGTACTTGTCTGCTTCTATATAATTATGTCACTCAGAGAGACGATTATCTCATTTTTTAATATTGTCCACGCTCCAACTCTGTCTGTCAGCGTCTGAAAATATTATTATGTATCCATAGAAAGAAATGTCTATAAGAATTCTTTTTTTATACTTCAGCAGTGAATCCAAAGCAGATGCAATGAAACTGTCCAAGAAATTGTTAGCTATATTAAAATAATTCAAACATCATTTATTACTTTGATCTAAGTGCTATTTTTATATGCCTACAGTAGGATGGAATTAACAAAATCGTATTCGATGAACTTATTCATATAAAACGGAGTTATTCTGATATTAATATATGAAGCTTTTATAATAAACACTTGAAGAAAACTTCACTTACTTGCTGTAACTTGAATGTTACATAAATGAATGTCATTCATATTGTCCGAATAATGTATATATATATTGATAATTCATATAATTCATTTATGAAAATATGAATGTATTATTTAAAAATGTAATATAAATTTATAATTAACATATCGTCGCTCATGCGTCGTATTATAATCTTATTTCAATAATAGGTTTGTTATTGGTTATTTAAAGCAAAATGAAAAACAATTTTAAAGTTTTGCATCCAAATAAATCATATATTGTCTTTCAGTGTCGGTTCGTCCATTACTGTTTATGAGTTATTATTTTTTGTTTGTTAGTAATTAGTAATTGTGTTCTTTAAAAACAAATCCTATTTAGATTGCGTTTTTCGTTTTGTCTTCTTTCATTACGATTAACTTCACACATATTTATCTTTTGTGTTTCTGTCCGAACTTTTCTGAAACGGTTGGAGCATTTTTTTGTTTTTGTTGAGTTCAGGATTTTTTTACTTCTAGTCAGCCAGGTGACGTCCGCCGCTAGTGTTGAATTTCTTTTTTATTTCTCTTATACATCTGTCTGAAAAATAGTAATAATACTAGGTTCCGCCAACCGTGCGCGGCGGGTGTTGAGCTGAGCCCCTCTCCTTTCTTCTTTTCTTGACAATTTTTGAATGGCTAAACATTTTTTCAATCTGTTTTCGCTATAACATCCGCGTTCGGCTCAAACATACATGAGAAAATTATTAGCCAATTATCTCGTTGCATTCTGGAGACAACTAAACACAAAAAAAGGTCTCCCAAACAGTTAAGAACTACGCTTACGCTCAGCTCAATAATAAAATGTTATCATAAAAGTATTTATAATTTTTATTGTTTATTTTCATATATTTTCCAAATTAACCAAAAAGTTTCAGAAACCACACGGTATTCATGTGCGAAATTCTTGAGCCATTAAGAGGTAATTATGTAATTTTAATACGATTTTATTGTACAAAAGCAAATTCAGATATGGGTGAGAGTGTAATTGTGGTGGAGGCAAACCCGCCAGAATCACACTTTCTACGACTTTTAAGCCTTTGATCGCTTAATGGTTTCTACAAGATTATTATACTACGGCGTTTAGAATATGTTAAAATATTTATTATATATATATATATATATATATATATATATATATTATCATCACATTTTATGAAATATAAACCACGCTACTTAAAATAGAATGGCTCGTATCGGGTGACGAGCAAACACACTTGACGCTTTTCGAGTCTAAGTGAAGATGTCGGGGGCAGGTGATAGTTTGGTGCGAGTGGTGACGGGTCGTGCATTTTGAGATATTGTACTTGTTAGTTTATTTTTATATTATAAATTAAATCTATACACGAACGTAAGAAATCAATAGTGTAAATAGTGCTATTGTTTACTTATAGAGCCGAGTGGTATCCGTTTGTTAGTTATTATTAGAATCTTATTAGGAACAATACGTATTTGTATTGATATGTTCATAGTCAATTAGTTATTATATTTATGATGGAACTTTTGACTTCAATCGGGACCTAGATATAACTTTCATGGAAGCTTATTTATAATTTGCTAGCTATTAATTGAAATAGATTATTATTATTAAGTAATGTTATTAAACTAATCGAAGAACTAGTTTGAATGAGGTCGCCCCGAGTAAAATTTTTTAAATCTGAGTTTCGAGGGTAGTTATCTTGCAAAGTATTTCTTTGTAAGTATAACGTGGTACCGACATATGTGGCAACGTGTTTGTTTTTAGAAACTTTGATCTCAAAAGCTCGGAGTTAATAAAGATAATATTTTTTGTGTATAAGTTGTTAAACTAATATTGTCTTGTGCACAATAAGCAGAGAATGTATTATAATATATATATATATATATATATGTGGTATCTATTAAGTATACCTTTTAGAAGGCACGTGTTCCAATGTAAATTTATGTCTCAGAGTAGATAATAGGACATTTCTGGAATGTTAGTTTAGCATAAGGTAATAAAAGATACTGTTATTATCATAGTCGTTGTTATAATTTTTGTAGCATGTGCTCGAAAGTGGAACAATTTTATTTCAGATCTCGTACAGATGATAACTTTGAGTTTGTGTTTAGGACGGAGTGTTGGACGAACTTGGGAAAGATGTAAACCAATTGGGTTGGAAGGGAATTTTTATGTTTTTTTTTATTATCTTAATTTTTTTGGGACTTTTATCAAACTAACTTATAAATAGATATATTTAATAGTTATAAAACTTAACAGCACATTAAAGATATGGGAAGGATATGTTACTAACTGTCCATAAATATATTAACTACATAAATCAAATTTGCTTATGGTGTATTTCTGCAAAAGATTGCTCCTCTGCACTTTAAATTCTACAAGTAAATGCTGAAAATCTTCGATCTTACTTTTATGTTTTTATTATAAATATTACTTTTACAATTGAACGAAGTGCACGGTTCTTAAAATAATTTATATTTTATAGATTTATATTAATTTTAAAAACATTTAAGTAGTTTTAAATTTAAATTGAAATATATTTTTTAAAAGCGTATACGGATAAAATATTTAAATTTATTTTTTTATTTCGATAACGGTGTTAAAGTAATATCTCGTCTATCATTTATAATTATTTTATTACATATTTTATGTTATGTCAGAACAAATGTTAGTGTATGTTTAAATTTATTTTCATTTACTGCTCTAAATAGACTTTAATTATTTTTTATTTGATTTTTTTAATTTTACGACCCATATGATATACACTCGTTTGTATATTAAAGTCTGTTTGTGGATATACAGGTAGGTAAAGGTACTTTGACGTATCGATCTAATAAGGAAGTTGGGTAACAATAGATTGGTTTCTTTGAAGTCAACTAACTTTCTTTACCGCATAATTTTTATTGTTTTATTGTAATTACGTTTTTGAAGGATTTTTTTTTTGATATATTCGTTGCTTTTTATCGAACGAAGTTCGGGCTTCGTTTTATTTATTAGATCTTTTATTGAATTGAGTAAAATAGTAAAATAATGAAATTTATACGGTCAAATGAAAGCCGTTAAAATATTTATATAGTTATTGGTTTATATATAACCTTCGACGAGATATCTAATTAACGGACTTCATCACGGCCTATCAAAAGGTATATAACAGCTTAGACCTACGAACACCTGGACCTGGAGCCGGACCACATTAATTAATATGTGCATTAATATACATTTAGCAATTTGGTTCTGAACGTTGATTCTACATTACTATTATAGTTGTGTACCTGAATATTTCCGACTGAATGAATGAATGAATGAATGACTGAATAAACGAAGTGTTTTAACATGCACCATGTGTATTAATGAGTGAATGGTGTCGCTTTTTTTTAACGTTGATTATATATTATTGTTACAGTTATGTTTCTTAATATTTCCGAGTGAATGAGTGAATGAATGAAATGTTTTAACATGTACGTTTTTTAATTAATTTTTTTTGTAATACATATATGAATATTTTACGTTTTTCAAAATATGAATTACGTCAGTATTTTTGTTTTAAAATCAATTTGGATTTGGTATATTTTTATGTAGCCGTGGAAAGTTTACATGTTGTAATTTTTTAATAATTCAGTTATAAAAAATATATCGTTATTTAATGTTCGCTGAATTTTTTAGCAACAAATTGAACTATCAATGCAATATATACACATAAATGTATATTAAAAATGTATATAAACAAATGAGTACCATAAAATAAAACATATTATTTTTTTTTTGTAATAAAAGCCTCTTATTTTAACCGTTGTTCTTATTAAACCGCAAAATAAGAGCTTAACCGGCTTTAGCGATATAAAATCGCGTTTTCCCTTTTCGGATTACAAAATTTATGAGACTTATTTTAGACTTTTCTTATAATATAACCGAAATAACCCACTGTGAGTGCGGATTTTAATTCTTATTTCACGGATTCGGTAAAGTACGCATCACTGCCTTATTTATCTCTTCTCGGTCTCTCTTTAAAAAACCTTCTCTCAGATTCCCGCTGACTGAGACGATTCAGTTTAGACCTATGTCATTGGAGGCTTTTCTGTGGTTTTTTTATTTATCTTTTTTTTTTTTTTTTTGTTTTTACTAGTATGTGCAGAAACATATGTATTTATTACAAATAGATTTCTTTTTATAATTTTAATTTTGTGTTCTTAATATATATATTTTTTTGTTTTTTAATATATAAAAAAAAAATTACAGAAGATTTTGTTTATATTAAATTATATCCGATGTCTCAATTTTTAAGTATACGTATTAAATAATACGAAAGAAGTTCAAATATTTAATAAAAATCGTTAGAATTTTCCTAGACGGCCTTTCTTTTAAGGCTATTTATTCAATGCGAGTCCTCCAAACGAAAGGGAAATACTATTATATATATCTGACACTGACGTTTTAAACGGACTCATTAAAAGTTGAGTACAAAATCGGTTATACCAGCAGCTATAATGAATCTTACGGCCCATAACATAAGATATATAATCGATTGAAGTTATATTTTTGTGTTGTGAAAGTCTCAATCGTAGTTAGTGAGAAACCGCGGGCGGAGTGTACGGCGGACCGCAGTTGACAACAAGATTATCAAGCCGTAGACCTAAGAATGTGTTAGAAATGACTTTATACTATTTATTATATATACATATAGATATATGTTTGTATATATATTTTGAATAACATCTATTTGTTTGTATTATTTGTATCGCTTCAACAAATATTTAAATTTGAAAATTATTAGTTTGTATTTTTTATTATTTTTTTGTTATTTTTCTATTTCGTCAAAAATTTTGTCGATAGGAATTTTTAATTAATATGAAATGTTTCTTATTAAAATGTGTTATTTTTAAAGTATTTTATATAAATTATTTTAATATGTTAAAAGAAACGGATAAAATAAAGAATATTTCAAAATATATTAATACCGATGAACCATATGAAAACGGATGGGTCGTTTTTTGGCGTGTCTTAAGTTGTCACTAAGAAGATATTTCATTCAGACAGACAGATCTTTCTTTCTAGAGGTTTTTTTTAGGAATTAGCGAGATAACGATACAAGCCTGTGATACCTACCACATATAAACATATATATCTTAAAAATATATTTTATATAAACATATTTGTTTGTTTATAAAAATGTAAGGTTATTATACATTTGATACATGTTCAAAGTATTTAAATAATAAACTTCCTTGTCGTATATTTTCGTTACAAAATAGCTCTTTCAATGACACCGGGAAACAAAGCAGTTCATTGAAACGGTTCGAGCTCGCGATGCTACGGGCTACGGGCGGGCGTCAGTGCTACGACGTCCGTCGCGTAGACCGCACGCTCTACGCCGTAGTCTATAGACCAGTGTGTGAAACGTACTTGATGTAATGTGATGTGTATACGTGTACGGTTTTGGAAAGCGCATTTTCGTATTTTTTTTTTATATTTTGGTTTGTTTTTGTTTTATTTTTTTTTTATTTGTTTTTAGAGTGTTTGTTTTCTGAAGTGATGTTCGATGTGTGTTTTTTTTTCGGATAGCGCGCTATCAATATTCAATGTGGGTATGATTAAAAACACACGCATGGGATGTTCGGTCCGAATAATAAAAACGAGTAAAATGTTTGCTATTTATTAGTATTTAATTTTTTTCCGCTATCAATATAAATTTACTTAATTTTTTTTTTATTATATATTTATATAAATTGTAATCCTTACAGTGATTGAATATAATTTTTTTTCTGAATCTTTTATCTTGGAAAAAAAATATACCTTTAATCTACTGCTTTGCCTGTAAGCAATCAGAACGAACTCTAATTATGGCGTGTCTGTGGCGATTCAGGCTTTGTGAAATAGGGAATTACTCCAAGCTTTTAAAAGGTAATATAAGACGGGAAGCTAGAAATATTACCGCCGTTAATTGGAACAAAAATTTTTGTGATTTTTTTATTTTATTACTAGTTGTAGTAATTTAGTTTGATTTTCTTAATAACTGGAAGTTATAGCAAAGAATCGATTAAATGTTCTTTGTATATATTATATTGATAGTGATTTCTAGTTCTTTTACTACTAAGTGTCACTCCTAACATATATACACTAATAATTTATAACATTTTATTTCGGTTGCTATTAATTACTGTTAAGTGCATTACTAAATATATGATTATGACATATATATTATTTTTAGGGGTTCATGATTTGAAAATTAAGTTTTAAAGTAATTTCGTATCAAAAATGGCATAAACAGTAGAATATATGTAACTTTTGTTTTCTATCATATTTTCGATAGTCTAAAAAGTTTCTCGGAAATTTTTAATTTATTCACACTTATTTCAATTGTAATATATATATTACTGAGATGTTTTATAAAAAAATAATAAACGCTCTTAAATCATATATCTATTGTACATGACTTTATTTCTTTATAGAATCTATACTATTAGTGTTTTCAATAGTATATTTTTTTGTATAGTCTCATATATTTAATTAGTGGGTTTTTATAATTTCATTGAATAATATCGTGAGCCCAGCATGGCACTGTGCCACAGCCTTATCAGTATTTAATACCACAACAACCACCGCAACAACCACATCATACGCCACCGATAAAATGTTACATTAGTATAAATATTTAAAAACATTAGTTTACTTTATCATGCTCGTTCTTAATGTACTTCTCATAATCTCATGAATATTTATTTGAATGAAACGTTATAAAAGTCATATCTTAATTTAAGTGCGTCGTTAAGTTGAGCAGTCCTGTTGAAGGTATGCCGGTATTAATGTAAAATTTTAATGCAAATATACAATTTAACATATATTTTAATTGTCAAAATATATCTATATATGAAAAATATATATAGATTAGTAATTTTTCAAGTATAGGTCAGTATTTTTATGAAACGGTCCGTACGTAACGCGGTCGATAGAGGTCGCACGCTACGACCCGATGAGGATTAGAAACGGTTCCACTTGACGTTTTTAAGGTCCGCAGTCTTAAAGTCAAATGTTTTATATCCTAAGAGGTAGGAAATTGAATTTTGACGTTCCATAATAATAAATATTGCTATGCTTCGAATTTTTTATACATAATTTAATGTTATTAAAATCAATTGTTGTATAATATTGTTTTTGTATATTATCTGGATTTACTTTGGAATATGTATATATATATATTTGAGACGTGAAAGTCATGAAATGAATATGAAAAGGCTTCAATTGAAGAAACTTGATGCTTCACATTTTTAGTAAGTCTTCGCCTTCGTTAACGTCGCGAGCACTCTATTTAGAAATTGCAGTAATTTAATTACTCTTATACAAGATATTACCGTAATTGTCAATTTCTATAATTGACAAATGGTATACATACATTTTTATAAGATTATAATTTCAATAATGTTCTCATAGCTAGCTGTAATATATATAAATATATAGTGGGATTTAGTGTGAGATGCTTCCCGTGTCATGACCCTATATGACTTTGTGGACAATGACACACGTGACACGAGCCCGATTGCTTTTAATTTTTATATATACACTAGCTGACCCGGCGAACTCTGTTCCGTCTTTCCAGTCATTTTTTTTTTACCATACTTAACCAAAGACAAAACTACGTTTAGCTGTCATTTATGTTTTGTTATTCCACTGTCAGATGCGTTTTGTTATACTACGTTTCATAGTGACTTGACGGAAACGCGGTCGAACGGGATAAAAAGTATCCTATGTCCGTCTCCTGGTTCTAAGAAACCTCTTCACCTCTCCACCAATTTCCTCTCCACCAATTTTCAGCCAAATTTGTTCATCCGTTCTTGAGTTATAAATAGTGTAACTAAAACCACTTTCTTTTATATATATAGATATAACTATGTATATACATATACCTGTATAACTTAATGGCATTTTGACTGCGTTATTGACTATGTATTGAAATGAATGCGTGATTTATTTTCTTGTATTGTTAATGGATCTTTTTATGGCTTTATATTTAATTCTATATGTTACTTTAACTATTAATTCAATAACTGCTTGAATCACGATGTTGTTTAATTCATTGAAATTATAACAAGTATAAAAATTTGTTATCTGTGTCCTTGTTAAGTTAATCGCAGAGATAAGAGAGTAGGGCAGCTGGATTTACTCTTGTAGCTACAAAAATAAATAAATAGGAGACTAACATATTTGAACTATTTTAAAGCAACGGGTCTTGCTTATTATTAGAGATAAATAAAATAGGTCTAGACTAGAACTAGAAAACATATGAATTAATAATATTATTTAGAATTATTTGTGGGCAGTTTGTGTTAAATTTGGCTGTAAATGAAAAGAAAAAACATATATTATCACGTTTATTCTGGATGGTTTACCTTTTTAAATATAATTATCGAAATTGCCTGTTTGACAACACTCAGTCACAATCACCTCTGCACACACATAATCAGTTACGCACACACATAAATTGTTCTCTGTTCTCTGTGTGTACAGGCTAATTGATTTCGGGTTGTCTGAGAGTCGATTGCTCCACTGTGGAATATTTAACACAATATTACGGGTGCGACTCTCACCCTACGTTTGTTTTGTTAATGTGATTTAAAATTCCATTCCTTTTGGCTTTTGTGGTGTTGTGATGTCTTTTGGTATTCAAGTTAGATTCTTAGTCTTAATATAAAATCGAGTTGTAATATAGTCTTTATTTACAGTTAATTATATCATACAAATAAATATTCCATATAACTCTTCATACACCTGAAATTATATCTGACAACATCAAGGCTACATATAATTTCTCCATGTAGAAATTCTGTGAAAACCGAATTAATTAAAGCTTTTATACTTTAATGGAATTTACCACTTAAATATTTGATGTGTGGATTTAATTAGTAGATTTGAGTAACAGTAACCAGAAATGGAAAGAGTCGAATATTAAAACAACCAATCAAAGAATTAATATTTTATCAATCTTTGTTAAAGAATAAGTTAGTTAGTTGGTTACTCAAACTCGTGTCAATCAAGGAGTGAAGTAAAACGGGGATACGACAATCCGACTAAACATTGTTTAGTACGACACTCACGCTCGATCATCTGTAACCAACAAAGGACGGGACAAAGGAGACCCGCTTTGTGCTGCTGTAATACATAAGAGGATAGCGGTTAAGATATTTTATTCTTTCAGTATCGTTCGGTTAGTAATGAGAGGAGGAGGAGGTCTAAAGGTAGGCTATGTCGAAGTTTGAACACGTTGTAAACATCTTTCTGATTACTTTGTTTAAGAAAAAAATATCAAACGAACTGTTAATTTGTATTTATCTAGATCTATCTAGACTAGATCGCCAGTTATCTTCAGTGAAACGTGACGATCTATATTTTAATTTTGTAGTATAAAAAAAGTTTCGCTCCTTAGCACGATTTTCAATTTAAATAATGTTATGATCGCTATCGCTTACAAGTTGCAATTTAAAAATCCGGTATAGATATTTCTGTGACTGCGTCATTGTGCTGCATTATCGTAATTGTGCACACACATACACATATCCTATGGGATAACGGCAGTCTGGGTACGCCATTAGTGTAATAGATAACACTTAATTATATGCCTTCAATTCAGTATTATCTTTTTGGTTCATTAACCTCTGTTTTTAAACTGAACAGGGTATTACATATATTTCTTATATAAATGCAGTTATTAACTATTGTGTTTATAAAATTAAACGAATATTACGGAGTATGGAAATCCTAAATTTGTGGTACGGTTAGTTTCGATTTGTTATAATTATTGTCTATTCTATCTACCGTTGCAATTAATTGTTGTGTACACGTTCTATGTATATTTGTCTAATGACTGTTTTCCCCTAGCGTTATGTAAAGCTGAAAATTATTTTGAATTTTCGGTCGTATAATTCTTCGAGTGAATTTACGTTCTCGATAGTTGTAGATATAGATATACCAACGTGCACCTCAAAGAAGCAGGTGTACTCGGTCCAAATCGTTAAGCTTGAACTGCTCGAAATAATAAGTAGTTCCATCGTTTGAGTTGCGGAAAACGTCGCCGGCAATTCTATTCAAAGGTAGAATGAAGATAAATGGAGACGGTGTAACGAGCCGACGACTGTTTTCAATTTTCCCACACTCAAGATTCGATTCGGTCTAAGATCTGAAAATTTGTGATGTCCTCGGTCTTAAAATTCCTTTTTGTGGAAACTACATCGATTTGCCTGATACGAATCATATCGCTCCTAGTCTTAAACGTTTTAGTACATTTTGAATATAAAATCAGTTTCCATATTTGATCCAAAACAAGTAATATTTTTTAATCTTTATCTAATTATAACAACTGATATCAACCAGTAGTAGTTTGGGTACTGATGTCAAATGAAACATTCTTTGGTTGTCAAATTTATTTTAATGTTAGTGATAAAATGAAGAGTAAAAATATTGATTTATAGACGGGAAAGATTAAAAAGCCATAATATAAGTGTCCGTTGTCATTTAAAAATCTGTATTAGAATAGACGATTCCGTTTCATACAGTCGGTATAGCTATCGTTATCTGGTGGATAATTCATCTCAATATGGGACGAACGGATGCTGCTAACGAGACCTTTTTACACGTCCCCTCTTTGTGGTCTGTTACTTTTTTTCGTTACTTCAGTATTATTTATGAACTGAGTATTTTTTGACATATATTCAAATTTAACCATTTTCACTTTCACACCCATTATGAATATACGATCTGGAAAACACGAATTTCAGATTTGTTTATATCTAAAGTTAACGGAATTTTAAGAAATTAAGTGGAATTTTTTTTATTACTTTCCCCACTATCCCGCGGGCGATCATACGTGAAATTAAGTGCCGCTTTCAATTATCACGAAAGAACTTCGAAACGCCCAAAGCATTTTGAAACCATGAATTTACCCAGCGGGTCCAATCTGGAAAAGTAATGACCTGTAAAGTATCTCGTCGAATTGAGTAATTTTTCTTCACGCCGTCCCTTTGGCTTTTAATTGGGAATATCAACTTATAAATGAATCCTTCCGAGTCTGAGCGCGATGGCTGTTCTTAATAGGGATGGATTGTTTTTTGCGAGGACATTTTTAATTGGAGTACGAAGTGTGATGCTTTCATGGAATATTATAATGAATTGCAATTCATAATAGAATATAATTGTTATAATATTCAATAATGGTTCTATTCCAAATCTCATAAAAACTACACCGGCCACTTAGTGCAATTAAGTGGAAAGCCACTTCCTTATTTGTATCTAAATTATAGACGGGCTGTTTTTTTGCGTGCATAACTATGATAAATGCTTTCATCTTTTTTATTCGATCCCTCTCATAGTTCCGGCCTATCATATAATATGATTTCGAGTATAGACTCTATGCTAAAATCTTAAAGTACATTTCGGTATGAAGATTTTTTTATAAGTTTATTCACTACCCCAGACATAGAAGCAGTTTTGGACTCTGTTATTTGGTTAGGGTCGGGTTGGCCTCAACAAATACTCTAGTGGTATTTTCGCTCTGGTAACAAATGTCAAGTGTCCTGAATGTAAACATTGCAAAATCAAGAAATAGTGTAGCAACTCTATGAAATTTTACACGTCAAATTATTTATAATTTAGTTAAATTAAGATTGTTGCAAACGTAAACATTTATCTACATTTTTATATATATAACAATATGCTTATGGGTAAAGTGACGTGTAATAATTTAAACTTTACATCTGTGTGACCTAGACCAACTAACGACCTTCCGAGAATGAAAGTCAAATATTTTGTACATTAAAATAAAATAAAAAGTCACAAGTACTTAAGAAATATATTTTTCCATTCCCGTGAATAGGGGCCGTAGAATTTTAACAACGTTATTACAAAAACCTTAATTAGTGAGGTACCAGGTTTGTTTAAATAGACAATAGTGCAGTGGCCTAAAAACTAGGTTTTTAAAAGCTAGAAACTAAAAAGCTCTAGGGATCATCCGCGTGCCAACGAAATATATGACACTGATTCTTTTCAAAGACTAATATGGTGCTAATCAACTGTTTATTAACTTTCATACGAGGAGGTGTTGGAGCAGTGGCTGACAGACAACTCCATGGTATTTTATATATATACGTGTGTATGTATGTATATATATAATTTAGACTATTCTTAACAAAAACATAAAACAAGATATCGTTTCTACGGCCAGCCATTCTCAGATATGTTGAAAAAACTTTTCGAGGTTTTGCAACATCTGAGAAGTGTTTAGTTTATTTATTTGACGTCCAGTATTTATTGAAGTATAAAAACAATTATGATATAAATGTGGATAGTTGTAAAGATATTTCGCTGTTAAGTTGTTGTTAGAAATGATTTTCGCGGAGCCCTCTTCAGAATGAGTTAAAGTTTTAAAGTGTAACACTACTGTTTATTCATTCAGTAATGGAATTCGCGAGTCTTGTTGAAATATGAAACAAGAAGTATCTCTTGTAAAAGAAAACCATAAAAATATTGTATATTTTATTTAAACATTAAAGTTAATCATCTAAAATATATTAATATATTTTATTTTTTTTATTTTATGATATATTAATATTTTTTTTGGTACTATGAGTAAGATTTATTACTATTATATTATATATATTACATATTCTTTTCCTAAATTCATTCTTTTTCTTTCGGGATTGTTATAACGTAAGCCCTGATAAAATAAAAAATAAACTTAATTAATACTTAACTTTTGGGTATTAAAATTTAGAGGTAATATAGTAACTTAATTCTCTGGTGGTCACCACTTAATATACAAGACGATGACTATGACTTCAACCACTTCCCTAACCTTGCAAAGTAAATAAAATAAATCATTCATCACTTACCTAATTTCGCCCACAGGGAAACTGTGAAATCCAAAGTCCGTGTCGGTAATTAGGAGTAACTTAGCAACAAGTAGGTACAAGCTTTAGTTAGGAATCAAGTTTTACAAGTTAACAATATGACCTCTATTGTGATAGCCGTAGGGACGGTGAAAAATAAACAAAGAAGTTACTGAAGAGGCACTAATCTGACCTTTTAACCAACTAATGTGAGAATGTGGTTGATACGAACATTTGTATTTTCCTTTGTTATGTGTTATGTTCGCTATAACCTATTATTAAAAAGGATTACGTAACTTACATTTTACAATGAAATTCTGTGCTTCAGTCGTGTTAGACTCTTGTTGAATTACTTTCGAGGAATTATTTACTTGAGACATAACATGTTTAATGTTCGCTTCGTTGTGATATGTAGTTTAAAATAAGCACCCTATATACATTATATATACCGGGTATTACCATATATCAGTTATGTATTTTAATAACTCAATACCGGTTCAAGTAAAACAATTCACCCAAAATAGTAACAATGTCGGTTAAAGTTAACGACACTCGCCGACGTAATAATGGTGAGTTTATTACTCTTTTTACTCTCCTCGTGTTATAAAAATCATACTCAGCTTTATTAAGATAAACGTCTCATTTGCTTTTACGATCCTACCTATCTGTTGTTACTTAGGTGTTTCATAATCTTATATGATTTGATTAACTTTTATATCTTTTAATTAAATATCTTTAATTAAACTATACTACTCAATGTGTTTGTAAGTGAATTTTAATATTAAAATATATTTAATATTATTTGTTATTATCTAAAGCAAATATAACATATATAAAAGTGTTTATTGTTTCTTTTTATATATATCAGATATGTTAAAATTCCCTTTCCTCTTCTTTTTTCCTCTTTCTCTCTTTTCTCTCTTTCTTCTATCTGCAATGGCTTTTGTATTAGGATTGAATCGTTATAATTTTTTAATCGAATGAAGAATGTTGATACTAAAATTATTTTTTTATTTTTATCCCTCGATTTATGTGGAAATTGATATTAAAGGAATGTATTATAATAAATCAAAGGGGAATACTTCAAAGGTTTATTAAAATGTCAGAATGAAAATCCCATTACACGTTGTATCGTATATCGTAGTTTTAAATATATTATTTCAAAATGTTAATTGTCCGTACGTTTGTCGATTATTTTAATTCAAATTATTGGACAATTTATTTAATTGGTTTTAGTTTTGTTTCTTTATGTTTGTATTTCAGAATATTGTATATTTTGAAACGTTCCATTGAAAAGTAAAAGGTTTGGTTTGTTATAAGAAACCCAAATGTTATAGTGGTCTGACGTTCAGTAAATCAGAAATAAAGACTTCTTTGATATTTATTTCCTGTATTTAAGATAAAAGGGATATATGACATTACCAGAAATGGGTATCTTTATCTTTGTTTCGGTAATCGTTTATATTAAAAAGAATATATAAACGCGCCTCCGTCATGTAATAGACTAAAAAACTATGATTAGTAGAAACCGACGCAAGAGTTGTTAGTTACGTTGATTTGAAGAAAACAATTTCTCTCCAAAGGTCTCAATACCTACCTAAACAAATTACTAACAAACAGTTGAGTGAAAAATAACCCCAACGCAATCAACCCCTGGATGGGACGAACCGTGCTTGAAAAGAAACAAATTAGATCGGTCTCAAGAACACCGCTTTTCAAATAGATCTGAGTAAACCCGACCCGCTAATGAAGGGTTAACTGACGTAGTAGTAATTTGAGAAATGTTACCGGGAAAGCAAGAATACGTATAAGAATTTTACATTAAATCAATTGGTATACAAAAATATCAATGTGCAAGCGAAGGAGATATTTTTATCTCTCTCATTAAAAATATGACTCACCTATAGAAGATTGTTAATTTCTATATTATTTTATCTTTCAATTAGATGATATATAAAACGTATAACTCTATTCCTAATATAGAATGTTGCATTTATATATAAAAAAAGAGGTAAATCAAGAAATACAACCACAACAATAACAAACACATTTAAAAATGTTTTCAAATAACAAGTAATAGGATGGAAAGGAAAATATTGGTTTATACATGGAATAATATTTTATGTGAAAATGAGTTCTCGGATCCAGCAAGGCTTCGCTATCGAAAAGCTAACTGGGACGTTCTTACTTAGATTTCACGTATCGATACATCACGGGATGTACTGAATATACTATTGACTAACAAACATTGTATATTCGCTGAAAATATTTATATATTTGTTTATTTAAGAGATTATTTATTTATTTTATTGTTTAAAGTTTTGTAAAATTTTAAAGTATTAAGGATTGATATTACTCTAGTGGCAGGTTTCATTTGTAACTCGATTGAAAATACTATTACAGTAGCAATTTTGAAGCAATTTGTGTGAAACGATGTATTTTACTTGTACTATGTTATAAAAATTGTTTCCAAGTCATTTTTGTTACTTTTCGTAATGTTGGTATGTTTTTTTTTACTTTAAATGAATCCCGTTATATGAAATATTTATCTAAACCTAACAGTCAATAAAGGTAACAATGCAATGCAAAAAAATAAGTTAAAGATAAAAGAAAAAACGTCTAGAACAATTAGGAACAGATTTTAGTATCGTCAGAGATAAGACGTCTCTTCCCGCTTCGATCAACAATCCATTGTTGTTCATAGTCTTCAACAACATAATAATTGTAAAATAATAGAAAGTTATAAATGGTATATTAAACATTTAGGATTGTGTATTTTGTAGTTACGTATTAAAAGTTTAGTTTTAAACGAATACAAATAGAAATAAAGCAGGTGGTGGACCCACCAACTAACATGCATAAATAATTCTCTCGGCTCTCAGGGTCTGTGGAACAGGAGTCTGTATTCGTGACGCCTAATTAGGGTCCGAACCGTATGACCCTTTTAGTGTTAGGATGTGAATTGCCAATTTTTATTTATAGCGTAAAGTTAGTTGGGTTAAGTAGTCCTTATAACCCATGTTGTATTTTTAAGATTCAGTTGTAAAGTTTTTCCATAAATTTAGTTTTAAACATGGGCAGAAAAGAAAATATAACATATGATTTAAAAATTCATGAAAGTTTTTCCCTTTTGAAAGTCAATACAATATCAAATAGAGCAAATATTGTGTTACATTGAATCTCGTGATTTATATGTCGAATGTTTATTATAAGAGGGGCAAATATCTCCCAAGTTTCGATGTCCATGAGATCTATTGGATAGAATTATATAGCACCAGGCTGGCTGGAGGCGATTCTGTGCATAGTCTATTATTGGGTATCACTAATTGAATCGAAAATATTAACGGGATCTGTGAGTTTAAAATTGTTTTATTAGGTCAGCAGCGAAAGGTTATCGTTATTTTAAGTAAAGCAGTACATATTATTATTATATAATATATATTTGATTAACAACTTCATTTTCTAAGACCCTAAAACTTAGACATTTCGTAGCAGAATATGTCAAATATCTCTGAATGCTCTCGAATAAGATGTTTAATTCATATCATAGTATTTTAGAAACTGTGGTTAGAAAATTAATGCAAAAATTGCGTTTAAAATTACAAAAAATATAAAAAAAATATTAATTTATTTGGTAAAAGTATTTTAAATGGTCTGGTCTCTACCGTGCTTGGTAAAAAATAAAAAAACGAATACAAAAAAGCTTGTGAGTGAGGACGGAACATTAATATCTTCATTTTGATAAAGTCTAACTGTACTCGGTTCGCAGTCCTTTCTACAGTATTTTATTATTTTTAGTTTTTATTTTTATAATACTTAAAGTATTTAAGCTTTAACAAACCGGGTCCAAAAGTCAACACGTTTTTTACGTTTGCTTCTAATTTATATAGGTATTTCGTTCACGTATATTTTCATCTAAAATACGTGTTGATATTAAAAATATTAGTTTTTGGAAATATATATAAAGCATAAGTAAATTTTTTATGAGTCGCGTGGCAGTAGCTACTTAGTGCAGTCGGATCTCGCTGAGTGCAGGAAATATTTTAAAGTGATCTTACCAATCCTGTTCTCGGCTTTATTCTGAGAAATATATATTATATATCAAGAATATATTTAATACATATATTTTGTATATACGAGCTGTGTATGTGTAGTATAATGTTTGATAAAATAATGTATAAACTATTTTGCTTTTTAATCTTTTAAGTGGACATGGATTAGAGCATAGCTAAAAAAAATTATTGGAACACACAAACTAAAGTACATCTTTAAAAAAATCTATGATATCTATGATATAATTAAATTTTTAATTATGAAATCAGTTATAATAATGTCCAATTACTTGTCACTAGTTCTGTTTCTAAAAAATATTGACGTAATGAAAAAAATATCTACTTATAATGTAATTTCTCGTTAAATAAACATTTCCCTTATCATACATTTGTGTTATTATAAACTTTTTGTTTGAATGAGACAAAAATTGCTCTTATGGAACTTTAGACCTCGAGTTGTATGTTTTTAAATGTCCCCATGGAAAGAAATCGACAAGACACTATAAGATGTTCTATTATTGTGATGAATTAGGTGATTTTAATCACGTTTTTAAGTGCAATATGGGTTTGATAATTAGTAATATATTGTTCTACTATACTTAAATCTATTTGAACGTTATTATTGCCAAGTATTAATTTATAATACGTGTAATATCGAAGGTTAATTTAGTATAGGTACGCTCTTACGTTATGTATGATTTTATTTACAACATATTCAACAAGTTCGTAATTTGCGAGGTAAGCGAATATTGAATAACGAGGCTGGTATCTCGTTTCTGATTAGGGATCAAATATAATAGCTTTACAAGGATTCCTTTAACGTATAGTTAGTTCCTTAAACACGCCTAACCGAATTAATTACAATATAAAATATAATTATTTGAACATATATGCACAATGTATTTAAAAATACGAAATGTAATATAAAAATAAAGATTATTTCTTTATTTTAAATAAAATATAACTTTTAATTAAATAAAAGGAATTGAAAATTGATATAATACAATCAGTTCATGTCTAGTGTTGATACGATGTAAGTGGCAATGTTGTATCGAACAGATATCTGATATTAACACACCACCGGTACTTTTAAAACATTAAACGTATCAATATTAGTACAATAATCACTCATTATTACTACGATCATAATTAGACATTCCCATATTGAAAGTTTATATTTCTTTAAAATTATTTCACTGTATCCGATATAGTTATGTATTTTTCTTAATTGTACTTTCTCATTTTCTGTTACTTATAATTAAAATTAAAAATAATTGACACCAATATACCTTTTCGAATCATTAATTAATATTTTAATTTCTTTATATATTTAATTTATTTCGTGTATCGTTAATACAGTGAAAAAATGTATTTTTTTTTATAAATATATAACATAAATAAATATACAGTGAAGTAATCGTGAACAATACGTGAATAGAGGACACTCTCCTTGTTTCTGTGTCAATAAGCTTTCAATATCGAAACAAACAATGCGTTTTCATTATCTCATAACGTATATGATAAATATATATGTTGTCACTACTCATACTGTTGTGTTATTACTTTTAATGGTATAATAGCTTATACTGTGACTTGTATGTATATATATATGTATGTATATATGTATATAAGCGATTTACTCACTCATCACTCACTCATCACGAAATCTCCGAAACTATCTGTCCGATTAACTTAAAATTTTACCATAGTTACTTCGTTTGTGACGCAGACGTCCACTAAGAACGGATTTTACGGAATTCCCATCCCAACGGATTTCAACTTTTTGCATTTTTAAACCTGTAGGAGCTGTACACTAAACGCGGGGGTGAGAGATACCATAGCAACGGTTGCGATGACAACGGATAATATGACAAAGGTTACCATAGCAACCTAAGTTCACATCCAAATTAATAGTGTGCCCAGCGAAGCGGGAGGGAATAAGCTAGTACATATATGTTGCTTAGTCCTACTTTAATTTAGCATCACAAATAACTCGTAAATTCGATGTACAAACAAAATATTTTTTTACATAAAACTTATTGTCAAACGTGAAACAGATATTTAAACTGCTGAGATACTTCCTTATAAAATGCAGTTACGTTTTGCTGTTTGAAAGCTTCTTATTAATGAGTTTTTTAGTGATAGTTATAGTCGTTGAAATAAAACAATTAAAAAATAGTGTTTTTTAAATATATTACCATAAATGCCTTATATCTAACTTAAAAGAAGTGTAAATTTTACACATTTATTAAATGAACAATATGAAGGAAAAAAAAAGTATATTATTTTAATAATTAAAACCGTTAATTAATCTTTTCTATTGTAATAGCACTTTAATTATTTTATATTAAATAGAATTTGTTTTAAATTTTGGTGCTAGTTAAAAAAAATATCGAATATGATGAGGGCAGATCCATTAAAAATTTTGGTTATTATAAATAATTGAGTTAATAATTTCGATTTATTTAAAAAAAAAAAGGTTTTGAATTCTTCTTAACTAAAATATAAAATATGGGTAAGGTCGATCGGGCGTGTTTACGAGAGAGGGATGGCGCACATTATTCTTTGTGGGACTGCAATATGTCTTCACTTGTACCGAAATGAGAAATTTATTGACATTTGATTTACAGATTCTTGCTATTTTGTTTTTATTTGATGAAACGATCCGTATTGTAATGCAATTACATTTACAATACATTTATTTATTGTTGAATAATAGTTGTATATCAATACTTAATTCATGCTATCTATTGTGAATAATATTTAAAATATTTTCCATTTATGTTTGTATTTCATATATTTACATTACATTGGTTTATAAAAAAATATTATCATAACAAAGATACACATAGGACCTTTATAAGCGTACCCATCAATATTTACATTATATTTGAAATTATTTATTTCGTGGGACGCGTTTCGCGCAAACACTTACAATGTTGACCTTATCTTATTCATATTGTTGATCTTTTGTTCGATGATGTATCAAAACCTTATCTTTTGTTGTGTGTGATACAACCTTTGCAAACATGAATGCGTGTTTGTCTCCGAATACATTATTTACCTTCGGAGTTACTCTAGATGGCTCCCGAATACTGTCCGTTCGGTTTATATTTGTATTGTGAATTAGTTTTGTTTCTAAATCAATACACCTTTTCTGTAATTGATTTCCTTTATTTACATTTTTTTTTCCTGTTCCCAAATCGTTGGTATGTTTCTGTTATAATTGTATGTTATTTATATTTCGTCAGCCGTCGTAAAGATTATGCTAATGTGTCTATGGTTTGCGGTTTTATTACCGGGTTTATTATTACACGGAGGAAAGTTTATTTCAGCCGTCTAAATGAACACACAATGAATAGGCTTTTTCAGTCATTTGACGCACACAAACGACTAATATAATTCACGTGGCCGCAGCGAAAAACTCATCCAATAACGAAGTAACTCCGAGTCGAAGCAAAAACTGGATAGATGTACAAATTTACGCTTAGTGACTTATTTATCTTCAGTGTTCTTAATTAACGATTTTTTTTTCCGCGAAACCACAGCAGATTTCTTTTTGAATATTTTCCGTGAAAACCGCTCAAGGCCCTTATATTCATTAGAGACGTGACAGGCAAGAAATTCTGCCTAATTATTCATCGGGTCCGGCGCTAAATCGTCAGTTTGTGCGTCCTTTTAATGGAGTAGAAAATAAAAAAGTTTGAAACATAACAAGCGAGCGCGTCCGGTGTTATACGTAAGATGGAAGTTTGACAGGAATTTCTTTAATATTTTATAAACAATAGACGTCGCTGTGTTAAGTGTTACGCGCCTTGGAAACTTTGTTTTACGGGTTTGTAATGTCATCTTTGAACACATTTCTCAGAATTTTCCACGACTTTCATACTCTTTTATATGATTTTAGACGTGGATATTGTGAAAGTATTTAAATTTTAAATCTTCACAGTTAAAAAGACCATTATTTACAGTTATATATGTTTTTAGAAAGTGAGCTTTATTTCAAAAGTTATTTTATGAACTGAACTGATTTATAACACCTTATAGATTTAATCTTTTAATTACATTTATATCACCGCTATATCTAAGTGAAATATAATTACACCGACGTCTTACACCGCTATTCCGCTATGCGATATCAAACCTTCCTAATTTACATGTAATAATAGAACAACGGGAAGGTCTGCCAATAATTAATACAAGTTTAACTCCAACTTTAGAGAGCACTTCGCTAGAGAAGTTAGATTGAACGCTGTACATCGACGCGTATCAAGCGCGGCGCGTAACGAAGCCGTGGTTTTGCTTGGAATTGTATTGCAAATTAGTTTCTGAAGTGTCATTTTTCAGAAAGCTAATATACGTTGCGGTAGGGGGATTTTCTAATTCTTTTGCTTCTTTTCGCTCTGATCAAGGTTTATACAATAGCTGGCTTGTAAGCTCTACTAATTGGTGTTTCAATAATTTAGTAGGAAGAAATGCAAAAATCCACACAAAACTGTAGGAAAAAATCTTTCCGCTTTTAAATGTAGATATTTAAACAAACCAATC
Source organism: Melinaea marsaeus rileyi (assembly GCA_918358865.1). NCBI lineage: Eukaryota > Metazoa > Arthropoda > Insecta > Lepidoptera > Nymphalidae > Melinaea > Melinaea marsaeus. The sequence continues at coordinate 6,127,899 of OU911092.1, forward strand.
AGGTGAGCTGTAAATCTTGTGTTCCGTCCACATGAGTCGCAATCTTGTGCATAAATCCCGGCCCCGTCACGTGATAAGGTCCGAGCGACGTATTGATGTTAGCGATAACCTTTGCATACGAGCCAGAGATAGTGTATGAAAAATTAGTGTGTTCACGTTTTGAAATGTTAATGTAGTTTTTGTGATTCTTTACCTCTTTTATTCTGTACGGAAGTGGTGTAGGATGATCGGATATGTACAGTGGCAAAGAAGTGCACGTTCGAGTACTAAATGTGTTGACATTTTTTTTAAACCAAACGTTTGTGTATGCTTTAAAATTTTTCTGAATTTTGAATCTTCAAAAATTTTTTTCTTTAAAAAAAGTATGAAAATTTCTTCTCTGGTAGTAATCAAGCTTGCGACCTCTTGCGGATCGCAGTGAATGATTTGTGGATGTGAAAGATTTTTATATAGCTTAACAATTGGAAAATCATCAAATTACCGTTGTGTTATCCATTTCTTTAATCTTCCTCTAGTAATTCAGATAAAAGATTACTGATAGTTATTATCAATGTTAAACGTTTACGAAACCCACATGAGCGATGAATTCTTTCTTAAATCTGTTATCTGTCGGTCCTCATCCGTTGAGATACCTCACTAATTGTTGAATTGGTTTACAGTCCATCAAAGAGTTCTATTATTTATGATGTACTTATCGCATATAAAAAAATACTTGCCTTTAAATTAATTGATATTACACTTCTAAATTATTAAAAATTAACAGCGTTTGTTCCTGGATTTTTTTATGAAGTAACTTTCTTTCTACTTGAAATGATTTACTATTCCGTGGACGTTCTCTGGAGATATCAGATGCGAATGTTTTACAGTTATCCAGTAAAATAATAAAAAAAATCACAGCGATCTAAATTCAATTTACGATTGAGAAATCGTTGCTTCGCATAAATCTCAGCTGAACGATAAATGTGTCCAGTTCAACGTATTTCACTTTGTGTCACTATTGTGTGGTACTCGGCAACTTTATCAGGTATCATATATCATATATAGAATTTATACATTTACATATTACTTATGTTAAAGCTGTGAAGTTGAACTATAAGCTGTGAAGTACGCAGCGGTTGGTAGATATTTTTTTTTATCAATCAGATCCAAACTGCCTTCTTTTCTGATTAATTTGATATGGCCATCAAATAGTATGTACTCGTATGTTCATAACATCGGATATGTACGAAAAATGGTTTCTGGTAAATGAATAAAAAAAGATTTGGCAGCACTGTTAAGAGTGTTGATTGGCTGTCGATTCACGTCATCAACCAATCAGAAAGATTAACACAGGATTCCATAGCAAATGAGGTGTCAGTGTACTCAAACAGATGGTTGAAAAAAAAATACACTTCTACACAGGAATACTACCAGATGTTGTTGGTAAATGTGTCAGATGTATCGACATTGTTCAGACAGAATATATATATATATATAAAAGCGAAGTTTGCTAATTGGCTTATGTTTTTTATCTATTGATTTTATTTGAAAATGTTAAAGTTTATTTTTTTATTTTTTAGACATTTAAAAGTTTCGATACTTTGCTCTAGTTATTTTTTCGGTCTGCTAATTCTTTCCCTTTGTTTTTTTTTTCTATTCACTTTGTCAGTTGAATGACGTATATTGTTTTATTAAATCCCACAGTAGAAACATTTTGTGCCACAATGATTTAAAAAAAAAAAACAGAAATATGTATGATATGTTTTTTTGATTGTAATTTTTTTTTGATGATATTTGCATTTTGCAGTAATAAGAAAGGCGTAATATAATTTTGTTGTTATTTTGCGGTGAAACATTAATTATTATTCATATAGCAAGAGACAAAATCCCCCGCGTCTCGATGGGTAATATTATCCTTGTTAATTGTATGTTTGTTTTACACAATTACGCTGAAATGTGTCAAATCCGTAACGCTGAGAGAGTTTGAATGTTCGTGAAACGTTCATATTTTGGGGATCATCTTAAGTGCGTGCCTGCGTTTGTTATACGTGTGTACGCATACACGTGCGTGTGTGTGTGTATATACACGCATATACGTTGGTGTGTGTTTACGCATACACGTGTGTGTGTAAATAAATGTTTAATATTCGTTATATTTTAATATACAGTATAATATCGCTGAAAATTGTTTGGTTACATTTATTAATGTATATGAGTTTCATATATTTTAACGATAGCTTTAAGGAACGATAAAAAATAATTAGACAACTCTATTTTCATATATATAATCATTATTATTTCCAAGAAATAATGTAGGATCTCTTTAAGTCTTCGCATCAACATGCTCAGTCCTAATATAAATGGCTTGATCATTTGGTTTCGTGGTTAATGATCTTGGAGCTAAGCTGCCGCTGAGCTGAATCACGGGTTCAATTCTCATAAGAAACTATTTTTTGTGTTATCTAGAGATAGTTGTTTGGGTATGTTTTTGTATATTTGAAAATTCCACTTCGAATAATAAACGTATTAATAAAATATAAAAGCTAAATAACAAAAGCTAAGTAAAATCATAAATATCAGTACATATTTAGGTAAATAAAGTTTCACATAAGATATTCTGAACAAGTTCCGCAAACCTTGTTTACCATCCTTATTTTGAAACAAAAAGTTCTGACCCCGAGAGACGGGTGAATGAAAGTTAGAAAAATATACGAAGACCCGCCCAAGAGTAGAGTAATTAGTGATATTCTTCATTTGAGTACATTCATTTACTGAATAATAAATATCGAGATCTGATACGTTTTTCGGTTCATTTGCTGATTATTCATCGGTTTCTATTTAGTAGCATATGAAAGAATTAGGAGAATGAATGAATTTTATTTTTATTCTTTAAAGATAAAGAAATACTACTTACTACTGTTCCAATAAATTCTTAGGCTTAAATGTTTTCCTTAATAGAGACAAATGTTAGAAGTAAACTGTTGGTTTTGATGAAACAAAGCCTCAAAATCGATACAGTAAACATCAATTATATTAGCAACACAACGAATAGAGGACATGACGAAACGAACGTTTATATTGGTTGTGACAAATTGGCTATCAATAAACTTAGTGAACCCGCACCTGGACTGAGGCTTTTTGTTAGTATCGAGTTCATGTTGAACTTGACCGGTCCATGTGCTTTGAGTATCTCAAAACCTATATATATATATATATATATGGACGCAGGATGGTCTTTCTCAGAATTATCCATAGTTATTTACGTATGTTATATGACAAAAAGTCCCAAAATGGTTTCTAGTTATTTAATTACACTTAACGATTCACTTAAATCACAAAATAACAAATCAACTAACTTTCTAAAGGCATTAATGATCTAGCAGACATGAATTACAATTATAATAATTAACGATTGCGTCGGTAACAAGCGATTCGTCGTGAGCGTGGTGCGCAGGCGGTTGTCCACACGGGAAAGGGCCGATGGCCGCCTCGCTGCCACTCATCTGACGTTCCGCTAGAATGACAGCTGTCATTTGTCGTTATGTCATCCTGTTGCCGACGTCAAAAACTAAGAATTGCAAATGTCATTAGCGGCGCCGTCACGGCCAGACTGACATTCGACCGTCCTCGGGCGTAATTCTAGCGTTGTTCTGAAACAGGCAATTTTATTCTCTGATTATCAACTCGTCCAACCTGACAAAAAGTGCAGCATCCAAGAAGCACAACAGTAGAAACTATCAACTATCTATCAACTATCACGTATCCCTTCGACCTTTTCACGTAAAGGACCGGATGACGCCTTTCAATCATTATTTCATACACACAATTCGGACCGGACGAGTGTGTCCCTTCGACCAGCCTCAAGGGCAAGGACCGGACTGCACTGTCCCTTTCACCGATTCACAGACAAGATAAGTGTGTCCCTTCGACCAGCTACATGGACCGGACGACACTATATCTTCTACCAATTATACAACCCCAATAATCCGAAACATGGACCGGACGAGAGTGTCCCTTCGATCAGCCGTAAAAGCGACATGAACCGGACTACTCTGTCCTTTCGACCAGTTCCATATATTATTATAGCGACACATACTTACCTATTATTTATGAACAATCTTGCTGAGTATGAATTTCGACTTCACACTGTACATCTAACGTTTCGGGATCGGAGTAGACACTGAGCGTATCAGAACCAGCGGTTAGGGTTGCAGAATTAGCCGAGGCAGTGTCGGAGTCTACACCCAGTGTTTCATTTCTGATATCTAAGTTATCGCTTTTATCGATTTGGTTTCGCGGTGATATAACATGACTACTACTAAATTGTGAATTCTGGGCATCTTCTGCCGCCGTCTCGGCCTCGTCATCATTCAGTAGAGTGGTAGTGACTTCCAGTAAACCGGCGTGCCCCTTAGGTACTGCACGCAAAAACTCGTGTGCGTATTTATAAGTGCGGTGAGAACCACTAATACTTTTTAGTTCGTACCGGTCATTCTCCAATACGGAGGTTATAACGAATGGACCCCTAAACTTCCTATCTAACTTGGTTTGATTTCTTTCACAATTCTTAATAAAAACATAATCTCCCTGAGTGAATGGTATAATGTTGGCGCGTTGACGATTAAATCTTAGAGTGTCCGCCGCCGCGGCCTTTTCAATATTATCTGATGCATTTTTTCGAACACACTCTAAATCTGATCGAATATTGTGGTCTTCAGAATGTGATAATATCTTAGACATGCCTAAAGAGTTTGCACGTATGCCAAACATTAGTTCCGTAGGAGAGTATTTAGTAACAGCCGATTTTGTACTATTGAGTGCTAATTGAATACTGCCTAACTCATCGCGCCATGTTTTATTTGGATCGTTCTCTACTATTGTGAGCAAGGTTTTTATCGTTCGCATAACACGCTCAACTTGTCCGTTTGCCCTACTTGTGCCGGTTGCAATAAAATGCAGGTCTATTTTATGAGTTTTACAAAAGTTTTTAAATTCATTACTAACATAACATCTACCCTGATCAGAAATGATGCGTTTAGGAGCCCCGAAAAGGCACACAGCTCTTGATAAGGCTTGCACTGCGCTGTTAGCATTTATTGATAATGTGTGCTCTAACAGGACATATTTAGTAAAAGCGTCTATTATCACCGAACAATACTCTTTCCGGTCGCTTTTACCACTGAGTTTTCCGGTAAAATCTATGTGAATAGTGTGCCATGGCGTAGATAGTTTCGGGATCGAATGTAATCGAATCTGTTGGGCGCCCGAAGGTCCCTTGGACGCTTTACACACTATGCATGACTCAATAAAGTTACGCACGCATTTGGACATTTGCGGAAACCAGTATTGTTCATAGAGTTTATCTAAGGTTTTGTCACTGCCAAGGTGTTGGATTTCGTTATGGACGTGGTTAATAAGTGTCCATATTAGAGAACGTGGAACAACCGGTAACCAAGAAGTGGTTTTGTTGCGCTCAATTTTCCTATATAAAATACCGTCCCTAACGTCGTACGTTTGCGCTACGGAGTCCGGAAAATCGTTATTAGTATGCTTTGTGATCAAGTCTTGGATTTCGCTGTCGCGTTGTTGTTCAACCGACAGCCATCCTTGATGTAATTCAACGAATTGGACACATTTTACTGCGGGTGTTTTGGAAGAAGATGCGACTACATCCGGCTGAATATTACGAGAAAGGTAGTCGGCATGTTCCATATTACGACCTTCGCGGTAGACAATGTCAAAGTCGTAGGCTTGTAGAAAAGCCCACCAACGATGCACACGGGGTGTCAGATCGATCTTTGATTTAGATGCTTTCAGCGAGTTGCAATCTGTGTAAACTACAAAACGTCGGCCGTACAAATAATGCCGAAAATGCTCCACTGCACGTACAACGGCCATGGTTTCTAATTCGTACGAGTGGTAGCGAGATTCGACTTCAGATGTACGCCGGCTAAAGTACTCTACAACGTGAGGTAAGTTATCTCTCCTCTGTATCAGTATAGCCCCGTAACCCTCAGCGCTAGCATCGGTATGCAACTCTACAGGCAATTCTGGATTAAAAATCGTAAGAACTGGTTCCGATGATAGAATTTTGATGATATTTTTACGGATTTCTTCATGTCTGGCAGTCCAATTAATAGGTCCTTTTATTTTAGTTAACGGGTACAATGGTCCGACAATATTAGTAAAACCGGAAATAAACTTTCTAAAATATGACGCTAAACCAAGAAATTGACGAACTTGTGTAGCTGTACTTGGCGGGGGTGCCTCAATTAATGCCTGAATTTTACGAGAGTTTGGTCTGATTTCGCCAGACTGCAAAGAATAACCTAAATACTCTACTTTTAATTTCATGAGTTTACATTTTTTAAGATTAAATGAAAACCCTGCTAAAGTTAGGGCATTCAACGTTTTGTCAAGACGCTCCAAACCCTGTGATATATTAGGAGAATAACACAAAACGTCATCCATATATATAAGAGGTCTATCACTGAGGTCATGCAGAGCTCTTGTGATGCATCTCTGATAAACTGATGGTGCATTGCGTAAACCGAAAGGCATCGCGAGATACTCGTATTGACCCTCCGGAGTTACAAATGCTGTCATATGAGTTGAATTAGGGTGAATCAAAATCTGATGAAATCCACTGGCCATGTCCAATGAAGAAAAGTAATTAGCACCAGTAAGTTGATCTATCTGCTCCTCAATGCGGGGCAAAGGATAATGCTCGGGTTGTGTATTTGCATTGAGTTCCCGATAGTCAACGCACATCCTATCTGTATTATCCTTTTTCTTCACAAGGAGTATTGGACTAGCGAAAGGGGAAGAACTCTCGCGGATGATACCTGCATCTAACAGTTGTTTTACTTTTTCGCGGACTATTTCTTTCTCTACGGGTGCTAGGCGGTAAGGTGATCTACGAATTACTTTATGAGGATCTATCAATTTAATCTCTAACTGCCCTGTTTTAACGCGCCTAGTAGGTTGACTGTCAATAAAATAATCCGAATATTTATTAATTATTTTTGATAGCAATATTTTATCCTCCCCTTCTAAATCTGTATCTATTAAGGAGATATCAAAACCTACCGCTTTAGCTTCGCAAAAGTTGGTGCGCTCTTTGGTCTTGAATATAAGTTTGTCATCATCTATTGTTACGCGAAAACCCTCATTTAAAATATCTCTACCTACAATAACTGGTATAGAAATGACTGAATCAGGTATGACGTGGAATAAAAGGTCAACAGATATATCACCGATTTTTACTGTACTTAATATTTGTGAAGTGCACTGTACTTCATTACGTCCTATACCGGTCAGATAAACAAGATTATTGTGTACAATGCCCGGAAACCGATCGCGGATACTATCAGTCAAAAGAGAACAAGACGATCCACTATCAAATAAAAATGGAAATTTCTCACCGGTAGATGTCTCTAAGGTAGATCTTGAAAGTCGATGTCCACAAAGGTTGACTTCCCTTCGTTCAATCCCGTCCTTAATATTCTTTTCTGGGCAGACTGTAGAAATGTGACCACGCTTTCCACACGTGTAACAGGAAACTGTTGAATTGTCTTGACTACGTGCAGGAGCAGAGCTTGATTGATTCTGGGTCTTCCCGGCGTTGATATCTTCCTTACGCTTTCTACAGTCAGCTTGTCTATGACCAGACAACCCGCAGAAATGGCATTTTCCGGGAAACCTCAAGTCAATCCGAGGCCGCTTCATGTCAGGCTCTTGATTTTCATTGCTAACATCTGATCGTCGCTTCAGTGATATACCACTGAGAATCCGAAATAATTGAGCGCGAGTAGCAATCATATGTGTAGTTAACTCCCTGCGTATAACATAGTCCTTTTGGCATAACACTGATACTACGAATCCTGTAATAACCTCTTCAGGTAATTCAACTTTCGGTATACGCTCGATCAAGTTCCATAAACGCATCGCAGCCTCTGGCGCGGTTTCTCTAACACTGATTTGAAATTTTAAAATATCATCAAAATGGTCTTGTATGAGTTTGGGCTTAGCGAATCTTGCTAACAAAGTCTCTTTAACAGCACTCCATTTTAATTCTTTAAGGTTTATTTTGGTTAAGAAAGTCGCAGCGCGACCCTGAAGTGCCTTTGTGAGTGCCATAAGCAAATCCACACCCTCAAGATGTTTTTCTTGCACTATAATCTCAGTGACATTACACCAACCCTCAATATCCGCCTCTGGATCGTCAGGGTTAAATTCAATAAGTTTAACAGTGTGAGTACTTACAGCGGTAGCCGGTGGCGATATCGCAATTATTCGGGATAACATAGACTCCATGTTTGAAAGCAATCTTGTCGCCATGAGGTTATCCGCAGATTGCATATTTTCCGTTTGACGTTCGTTCGATCCCACTTCTGATATGGACGCAGGATGGTCTTTCTCAGAATTATCCATAGTTATTTACGTATGTTATATGACAAAAAGTCCCAAAATGGTTTCTAGTTATTTAATTACACTTAACGATTCACTTAAATCACAAAATAACAAATCAACTAACTTTCTAAAGGCATTAATGATCTAGCAGACATGAATTACAATTATAATAATTAACGATTGCGTCGGTAACAAGCGATTCGTCGTGAGCGTGGTGCGCAGGCGGTTGTCCACACGGGAAAGGGCCGATGGCCGCCTCGCTGCCACTCATCTGACGTTCCGCTAGAATGACAGCTGTCATTTGTCGTTATGTCATCCTGTTGCCGACGTCAAAAACTAAGAATTGCAAATGTCATTAGCGGCGCCGTCATATATATATATATATATATATATATATATATATATATATATATATATATATATATATATATTTTGTTTTAAAATAAGATCACTTTACGACTTTAAAGACGAAATAACAGGCGATCTCTTCTATTTTTGTGTAATCTGATTTTATAGCGAGTACCAAGCACATGTTAGTCGTAAAGCAGATGTGCAGTGCATTAACAGATTAGATAGCTACGTGACGACAGGACAGCTATCTGTATAACACGGTCTCGGACTGTATCAAGTAACTAAGATTTAGAATATAAAGACAAACACACAACCCGTGTGTTTGTCTTACACAACTCATACAGGTGTTTCTAATTATACTCTTCTGTTTTAGTGTGCCAGTAGTAAATTATTGTTTAAATTAACTGTAAAATTATATATTATTTTCAAGCAAAATTTTATATTATTATTGTATGGTAGTTAAAGTAAATTTCTATCGCCCACGATCGTTACAAAGCTTCAGTGACCTAGATTTCTTTAGAAATTGTATGCTTTTATTTCATGGCGCGAAAGAATATTTAAGGTTTTGTCGTCCACAAATAATTTACAAACAGACCTAATTATAAAGTGAAATAACCTAAGTGATAGAATTATATAGTGGCCGGTAAAACTTAGATAGCATTTAAAGATTTCATGAAACAAAAAGCTAGTGTAGTTCCCGAGGGACGTGTGTTAAGGTCGATGTGTTTTTATTGTTACGTAAATTCTGAAGGGATCGTTACGTCCAGGGTATTGTTTTTTTTAAGTTACCGGGTTTTTGGAAAAAACATCATATCTATATATTTGCAATATAACTTACTTATGTTTAAAGAAAGTTATATCAATTTTTGTTTCTAGTATATTTTTAATGTTAATAGTATATATGTTTGACGTCCGGTTATTTATATCCGGATAAATATCCGGTAAAATAACCAGGATGTTTTAAATGTACTCATACCACAAGCTGAGCTTTTCATTTTGAGGCATGTGTATTCCGGATAGTTTTCACAGAAATATGAAAGTTTAGCGAATCTAGAACATCTCTCACTCCCCAAGTGCGATTTTGTGTTTCACGATGTCTCTGTTCAAGTTTAAAACGATGTATATTCTCGTAACGCGATCCGATAGCTGTTTACTTTAACAGTGACAATACGAAATGTGTTCACGTCATCTTCAACTACTCATTATAATTAGATTTCTCGAACTTACAATGGAACCGAGTCGTATAAATATATTTCTATATACTTAAAGTTTTACTCCACAGACCTTTTGACTTCTCAAACTGATACAACATTCGGCCGTTTCATTACCGGTCCCATACAAAGTTTATACTCTAAAAGCTTTCTCAATCGTGAATAATTAAACCTATTATTACGAGGTCCGAAATTGACTTAATTAAATCCTTCCAGGCCCTACTAATTCCCTTCTTTCATTTCGCCCTGTTTTAACTTTTCAACGTTGTCGCGAAAAATGATGGGTCTTGTTAAAGGCGGATCAAATTAAAAGTCTAGAAGAAAATGTATTAAAAATATTATTAACTAAATTTTTCACTTTTCTACTATTAACATATAAAATTATTTTTAATACAATATCAGATTAACATAATTTTAATACTCATATAAAACGTAGATAGCGAGTACTTACTCTGCTAAGTGTTGTAATTTGAAATTTATACGTAGAGGAATTTAAAATAAGGAATATATTACATTAGTGTTGTCTCCTTAACAGTTTCCACGGAGCAGATGCTCCTTAAACAATATTATCTCACCGTCGATAACGGCGTTATGCTAATGGCTCATTGAGAACGGACCTCGTGGTATTATTTTAAATATATCCAAAATTACACTTAAAATTATCTAACCGGTTAAGTCAAATAAAGATCAAATATATATTCAGCTGTAGGTAGCTGTGGGTGTGCTGTGCGTGGACGGTCTTCTAATTAAATTCTTGGCAAGTCTCACAGTTGACACCCCTTCACTAAGCCCGATTCGGAGTTTCTTTAAAAACTTCATAACTTGTGTTTTAATTTAATTATGAATATTATAATTCTCGCCTCGGGGCTCACTTTCGGACGCAAATTGGCAAAGTTTATTATTTATTGTCCTGATCTGTTATAAAGTTGCGGCGACATTAACGATATGGTATCTCCTATGTTAGCATAACTTGGAAGACATATATTACACGAAATGTATAAACAAATCTAATTGTATTTAATTTATTTACAACCTAAATTACATTTAAGGAGCTGTATCGTAACAGTTCTTGTAAACTCTCAATTTATATATCAAATATTACTTACTTCTACCACAATGAATTTTTCCTACTTTAGGCCAATACCATTTAATTTAATTAATTTAATATATTTTCATGTGTCTTCTGTTGGTTATATTTAGTGTTGTTTTATTAAATGTTATCCCGCAATCAGGCCAGATGTAAATCTTTCTCTGTACTGTTACATACAGACAGGTTTAAGTAGCAACCGAGTTTAATAAGTAGGAGTACAGCTGCATTGCGGCTTCAGTTCAGTAATGTATCTAAATTGACGAAATTGCTTGTTGGCAAGACGCAATGGAAATCGCATGGAATTTTTGATTAATTTTGATAAATACATTGCATTTATCCCAAAATATATACAGAATAATTCCATATGCACTATATTGTACCAAGGAATCACCAGGCAGATTTGTATTCTTTCACATAACCCACTGTATGAAATAAAACTAAAACAAACACAATCTTCTTATAGCACGCCATATTACTATTTGTATAGATCAGTACAAATAATATTATTGAGGTTAGGAGTACCCTTAGTTTATATCGTAACCGGCTGCTCTTAATGTTAGCCTGACACTCGCTAATAAAGCTAATATTATCATTTTTAGAAAATATCTTAACTACTTGTCACATATTTGAGGTTAATTAATTATTTTTGGTATTTAAAAAAAATAATTGTCTACCAAATTGTCAGTCTTTAGACTGTTTATTTTATATATATAAAGGGAACGCAAAAGCCAATAATATGGAAACTATTTAAAACAATTAATTTCCTAATTTATCTTAAGCGTAGATTTGCGGAGTTGAAATAATCTCATAATGTATAAACAGGTTTGTTTTATTGGTCAAAAACTTGCGCCGCCCCGCGGAGATAAAGGTATTACCTTCCGTAATGCAATATATTCCCGGGATCCTGTTGATTCACGTACTGTTTTATTAAATTTTTCATAGTTATTGAACTGACTTTTTAATATAATAACGGATGTTGTAGCGTTGGAAACGTTTTTTACTATAAATATTATACAATAATTTAAATGAATTATATAATAATATATTTTTATATTCGTCAGTTTGTGTGATTTGAATTATTATCCGCTACTTCAATCAATTCAATCAAACTCTCCGAGTTAACATTTTTGTAGCATTTCTACGTTCACACATCCGTCACTGTCGGTCCTACATCGGGAATGTTTTCAGACGCTTCTTAAACTAAAATAATAATTTTATTTTCTAAAACTTTTAAGAAGTTTTCAATGTTAACATTCTTTATTGTCGTATTATTATGGAAAGGTATTATTCCTCAAGTCAATAATCCTCGTTCATTCATCGTTTAATATTTCACAGCCAATTATTTGTATATATGTATTTTTGCATTATTTTCTACAAGTAGTGTAGTAGTGTTCTTTAACGAATTTTTGAACCCTATCAAAACATTTCGAGTATATTTTTCGAACGGGGAAGTGTTTTGTTTCTTTGGAAGTAGAAAAAGTTGAAGCTGGGCCGGTAAGCGTCGAGAGTTTGTATAACTCATGGATTTATAGAGGCCGCCCGGAGAGTTCTAAATCTATATTTTTTCCTTTTACCTTCCAACACCATGATCTACGGTTTGAGTTTCGCGTCATTTGAAATTCAGATCCACCTTTTCTTTAATATGAGTGTCATTGGTGGTATCTTTTTAAATATCACTTCTTTAATAAATAAATTATCTAAATAATATATGTTTTTTAATATTTTAACTGCACTTTTACTAACAATTAAGTATTAAAATTTTTTATATAATGATAGTTCACAAGATCTTCTCGACTCAATTTCCATTAACGGTCACTTGGTATGGAAACGTTGTTAGCATTAAGGGGTACTTTATTTCCTCATTTTCTTTTAGCGTCGCATTAAATATTACAAGACTACGTTTATGCAAAGTAAAAATCGAGTGAAATCATTACGCTAACTGGGCGTCTTTGGGTCGGTCGTTCCGAGTGTCGATGCATAGAACTTAAATGACGATAGTTCCGAGTAAAGCTTTGGAAGCGCCCATTAGACACCGAAGTTGGCGCATCTATGCGCGGGCACCATTCTGCCGTACTCCGAGCCTTGTCGAAACTGCGTTCAAGTTTTTGGGAAAACTTTTAATATGGTATAAGTCTATTTTGTCAGCATTATACGTATCGTATAATGCACATAACTCCTAAATTTCACTTTGCAGCCAAGTTTCTGAGTTATTTCAGATGTATGTATGTATTTATGATATTTATTCATGATTATTAATATAAACAGTTTTAACAGGTAAAATATTTTATTTCAATATATAGTTACAAAATTAAAAAAACGTTTACAAAACCTGCTATTTTTCACAAACTACAGAACATGTAGTATATTTCAACGAGGTTCCATCTTAAAGAAAATACGTTTTATTTCAGTAATCGAAAAATGTACTAGTGTTGATATTTGGCTCTCAGCCACGGTTAGAGATCCTGCACCCAATAATAAGCACCTGCAAGGAAGATGTGGTTAGAATTCCATTTCAACTGTTCAGAATTCATGAGCTGTTATATTTTATTGCGAGTTTAATATGATTATTTACTGCTCAATAAAATTTAGTCCCAATTGGGTGAATTGGTATTGTAAAGTTGTACGGGGTTCATTGTTAAGTTGTAAATCATATATATATATATATATATATATTTACGAGGTCTGGTAAATTGATTTTCACAAATTGTGAACGAACAAAAATTTATCCGTGATTTGGTTCGTTTGCTTAGTTGTGATACGAGTCTCCATTTTTTTTTCCGAATAAGCATTGCTCTTTTATTCTCAGAACTCGACTAATTGCTTTTTGCTTCATATTCCGATAAAAAAAAAGGTTGTATCCATTCTATTTGACATTCAGATTCAATTGGTGTTTCGATACTGTGCTTTTTGTTCGTGCTATTGTACTGTAGGTGGGCTTGGAAGTAATAAAATAATTGTTATATGTATATATTTTTTTTAATATGTATTTCTAGAAATAAATTCTTTTTATCTTTGTGAGACAGTTTAATATGGTTGGAAGATGCATTGAAATATTTATAAATATCGTTCTGTGATATAAAATTTTCTATGTATGCCATCTTATATTGGATTCTTGTGCAATTTCTTGTTTTTTTTAATGTTTCTTGTGACTAATATAAAGAAATGAATATAAGAATCTATTAAAATATTGAAAATTGTATATAAACACGATAGCAGGGATATGTTTTTAAATAAATATATAATGAAAAATTCATTACAGTAATTCAGAGATAATGGCTTTGAGTACTGCACATATTTATAAATAATTCATCATATACTTATTTTAAAAGTCCTCGATAATAGAAAAATAACTATCTTCCCGTCGCCTCCGTTTTTATAAACTTTAATTAACTTCTCAGTAAAAGAACCGTTTAATAAAAGACCTGGACAGCATTTGATCTGCTTCAACTAGACGATAGGATATCAAGTACTATATTCAATATAATTTACAAGCACTAAGTCCTTCCCATATAAAGAAGAGATCTTCTTCAGAAAAGGTTCTACCGCATATTCAGATCCATGAATTTAAATGCATAGGTCATAGAATAATAGTACTAAATCCTCAACATAAAGAAGATCTAAGGTACTATCTAAAATTCACAAATTTAAATAGTCCATAGAAACGTTAAACGTATGGGAGCCACAGACACTAAGTTACACTTATCAAGCCGTATCAAACTCGACCATTTATTTCATTCTCGCCAAAGATTTAATCGTAACCCTGATAATGTCAAAGCAGGCCGCATGCAAATGTTACTGTACCCGTGTTTAAATTCTACCTCCATATTATATATGTATGTATGTTTGTTTATTTTTTTATAATAATCCATTAAATATATAGCTTTAATATTATATAAAATAGGTGGTAATGATATCTACAAGTTGTTTAACAAACCTCGTCTAGTGCAGTCGCATACAGAGTGCATCGAGCTATTGATTTTATTTTCTGTCCATTTGAGAATCGAGAATCGTATTGCTTTCATTCTTTTTATATGGTTACTATATTTATACAAGTCTGTGTATGAACTGGTCGGTTATTGATATAAAGAAATTTTTATTTAGTTCCTCTTAACAAAGATTGTATAATGTTTATTGCCTGTACATAGAATATGAGAAGCAGTTTGTGTGAATGTGAAAGCTTAAAATGATGGCGACAAAAAATGTATACTTGTAAAAATTGTTATGAAGCAAGTTTTACCAGAGATGACGTATGATAAAGGGCGTGGAGGAAATTAACATGTAGCGCGGACCTCAAATAATTTGGATAAGACCAACACGATGACGTCTTCAGTGAAACTAAATAATATAACACATAATGTTTACGTAAACGTTTACATATCCAATCCAATCTAAATGTAATATCAAAAACAGATAATAATTCACATACTTATCGGGCACGTTTCCGTTATAAACTTAGTTTATTTCGTGATAATGTTATCGGTAGAGCAAATGCTCAGTGAATTATTAACGGAAGGTACGTACGTCTGTATCAAAGAACATAATGTATACGAGGAATCTTTGAATTTCGATGAATATGTTATTCTATTTGGGCACTTAATTATGCAAGGTAATATAATTTGTGAAATAGTAACTACATTCTTGTAATAAGACGTATTCCTGGTTTGTTGAGTGATGTTGTGGGGTGGGAGTGTATTGGGGTTGTTTATTTAATTTCATCATCATCATCATCATCATCAAATTGAATCAAATGATCATCAAATTGAATTATATTAATAAAATAGAATAAAACATGACCGCAACAAATAAAGTAGCAACTGAGTTTTTTATTTCAAATTAAAAATAATTGGTCTCGAATATCTTAGAATAGTTTCGTTTCAATCTGAAAAGCTTATATTTATTCCGAATTATAGATTTGGATCACAGCCCAGATTGTGTTTCATTTAATCTAGGCTAAAATGCTTTG
Source organism: Melinaea marsaeus rileyi (assembly GCA_918358865.1). Taxonomy (NCBI): domain Eukaryota; kingdom Metazoa; phylum Arthropoda; class Insecta; order Lepidoptera; family Nymphalidae; genus Melinaea; species Melinaea marsaeus. The sequence goes on from OU911092.1 coordinate 6,143,905, forward strand.
GATATGGGCTGCTCGTTCTCAGTCAAAGCGCTCTCCGCTCGTTAATTGTCAAAGTTCCGGAGCCCCCGGCGTTATGATATTATAATGTTAAATATGTTTGCATTTATCGTCTTTATTGCAATTGTTTTTGATGAAAAATTATGAACTTAATGTTACTTGCTGATTAAAACTTGATCCGGTATAATTAAAAAAATCATACTCATTTCATCCGATTGATTGATTATTATTGATTCTTACGTTAAAGTTTTATTTTTATAGTAATATGTTCTCGGTTATAAGCGAGCTGAATTCCTTAAAAGGCCTTAAAAATTCTGTAGAATAATATCCATTTTCAAGAATTACTTTCGTATCTGATGAGGTCTTCCGAGAAAACAATTTACCTTAAAGCTAAGATACGTCTTTTATTATATTAAATAAATATTCTATAAAAAAATCATTTTAAATATCTTATTTTATATCTATAAATACGTTTACAAACGGTTGTATAATGTAACTCATATCAATATAAGCATGTTTTATTATTCTGTATCTAAAGAATAAAATATTTATATATTTGAAGTCCATGCTTTAGTCAATTATAAAAATATTATCTGTCTATTTATGCCCAGTATTCATTTATTCTTATATTAATGATTCTACAAATAAATAAGTAATCGTCTTAGGATGACCTCATTATAAAATAATTCAAGGAACATGTACGAAAAAAATTCTAACTAAAATACAAAAATATAATTTCGGTATAATTCTCAGGAAAAACGTTGTTTCAAAAGTTTGTATAAAATATGCTTCGAAATTTTGTAGCACACGTATCTGCGTGGTCGGTTATTTGATATGTGTGTGTAAACGCAAAGAGGAACAGCGCTACGGAATAAAGCAAATGTTACCATTTTAGTTTCGTTGGGAAGTTTAGGTTTATGAAATACATTAGCGAACAATGAAACCAGTTAAGCTGCTGTTGAATTATGGGTACTATGCTGCTTCTCTAAGCTAGTTTTATTTGATTATTAGTTAAATTAGCGGTTCGCGAATACGCTTATCAATTGATGTTTATCGTTATATATGTTCATGTGTGTGTGTGTGTGTGTGTGTGTGTGTGTGTGTGTGTGTGTAAACATGATATGATGTGTGTGTATTTTATGTATGTGTATTAATCATACTTGTTAAGATTTTTTTAAAATAACATATAATTACATACTCGTAGATCGATGTTATATATTTATATATTAATAATAAATGCTTTCGTCCACAACTAGTATCTGATAAACAGTGTAGAAAATCAAGTCAAAGTATCTCTTAGATCAACAAATGGATGTTTTCGTCATAAGATATAATATCAGAGAGAATATTATATGAGAATAAATTTCAAGCACCATTAGGCAAAATATTATTATCTTCATACGACCCAAAACAAGTGTAATTACGTGTTTGTGAGTAAGTTTGGAGTATCCAATAACATTCTAGATTGCGTAACGAAATGTTATGAAGTGATATAGTATGAAACCTCATCCTATATAATATTAATGTTTTTTACTTATATATACACAAACATAAGTAAATTAATTTATATGTATATATATATATATACCTTGTTACTTTTTGTATTTATATCGTCTTAATCGCGTTTCCGCCATGTTCTAAACTCATAAAGACACCGAAAATAGTCTGACAGAAATTCGATGTAATTAACTTGAGTGCAGCCGTTTAAATATAGATATAAGTATAGTTAAACTTTACCCAAACTAAAAATTTTAATTTACCTAGCATTCAAGAAGAATAAAATAATATAATTAAACACGTCTAGTTGAGTGAATCTCCCGGGACAGCACTCGTTCTGAGACGTTAGCATATGAATACCGGGCCTCATTAAAATGACAAAGATCACGTCTACAACAGACTCAATTAATCATTGTGTTTACTGATTAACATTAGCATTCAAATAACTTATCTTGTTAGAGGATTTACATCCAGATGGAATATCTTAGTTGTTCTTTGTCATCCCAATTCTTGGGTTCGTCAAGTCACTAATTGGGACACTTTTCGACTTATTTTATAGAATGTAATTCGACTTCGTTAAAAACAACTATTTGTTTAAGTTTTGGTTAGGTTTTAAGTTTTAAATTTATTAAAAGACAAAGAAATGTAACCCTCCGGGGGAGGGGTTAGGGGTACTACATTTTTTAATATTGATATAAAGGACAAAATGCCTGTGCTTCAGATTAAGTATTTACTTAAGTTCTTATGAACGTCTTTCACTTAAACGACAAAGTTTTAGAATAAATAATCAGTGAAGAGGATAGCTAATGTGTTGGACGTATCGGAATAAATTTATTTTGTAAAAGCTGTTCCAAATTGGAGGTCTCGAGAGCCGCTGATAATGATTGGGCTTCCCTTGCCTTAAATGTATTCTTTATCTTTTAGCTCATATATGTGTGCTGTTTTTTAACTTACAAATTAACGACATTAAACGTTTTTAACCTAGCTTAAAAAGGAGGGTTATTAATATATAAAAAGGTTTATATTTATTTGTTTTAATGTTACAATATAAAAATAAATTATATAAAAATCAGATCTCAATTAACTTACCTCGTAAAAAAATAAGAAATTTTGCCGTAACTTAAAATTAATATAAGTTTTAATTAATAAAAATGTTAATTATTTAATTTTGTTCAGAATCAATATCTTAACGAATATATATAAGTGATATTTTTTAAACAAATTAATTTGCTTATAACAGAATATAAAATATTTAAACATACTAAAGCCATTTTCAACCACGACCGAGTCCATTGCAATGTAATAACTGCATTCTTACGGATATTGAATTTTCATATACATCGTTTGTTATTGGAATCGTTTTTATTTATACGAATACTACCGGGGACTGGGGACTGGGGACTGGTGACAGGAAATTAATGTTTCGGCTGATTCAATTTATATTAACGAAATTGATCATACAATGAAGTTTGTATTGTCGAATTTTCTGGTCTTGCTTTCTTGCTTAGGTTTAGTCTTGTTTGTATTGCTTTCTTCTTTAGTTTTAGTCTTGTTAATCTTAAAGAATGCATCTTTATGTTTTGTCAAATACGGTATAAAGATTTTTTTATATAAATTAAACGTTCCTTTTTATTAAATTTTAATACTAAAAAGTGTGCGGTACATATTTTAAAATATCCAAGCTTCTAGATTAGTTAGTTTGACGGCTTTAGAATATTTTTGTATTTTTTATTCAACAGCTCAAGTTTTTCTTGGAGCTGAAGCTATTTATCGTTAGTGAGTTCTTTTAAAAATTCCAGAAGTTATTCAATGTGAAATTTATGTCATAATACAAGTTTTTTCTGTTACCTTACAAAAATAGAGTTATTTATTTTTCAAAATACTAGCAGCTACTACTACTACTGAAAATAATAGCAGCTGTGATCGACGCACGAGTTTTGCTATGTTTTGTTTTGTGAAACAACAATAACAGAGGTCCACAGTATCGTGAGCATCAGTTGGGAACATTGCTAAATTCAGATAAATATATGCGGACAAACATACCGCTGACGTGGCAATGTAGCGAAACGGATTCGTTTACTGAACACGCTCACCGCGTTTTCCAACTACAGTTATTGTGTCATTCGCGGTCAGTATAAAGGGTTCGTGACATTTTTTGTTGCGGTACACTTGACATTTTGGTATTAGAAACATTTTGTATCCGTTTATTACTCTAAATTTATTATTTCATTAAAGAACTTTTGCTAAAGAAGAAAAATAATATTGAATGTCGAAGTCGAAGACAATTTAGCATTTATGATGTCAGCCTATTAGTGACGTCACACCTCATTAAGTCTCCACAGAACATTATCTGCGGCCACGTGACCACTGTCTAAATGAGCACGCATGTCTAATGGTGCATAAAATGGCCGCCAGAACAGCCATTAAACTAAACTAGACGCTAAAGTCGTTAATAGCTTATTACTATGCTCTATTAAGATGCATATTGAAGCTTTGACCGGATATCGCAAACGTTGCTAGTGTTTAATAGTAATACTATTCATGATTACAATATTTTATATTTACTACTAATATATATAAAGGAACAAATAATGTTTAATCATTCAACCTGGCTTTTGTTGAAATTAATATAAATGTTAAGATGGTACAGATCAGTCATCTAGATGTACATTGTAAATATACCTTTCCAACTATGTTTTTCCGTGTATAAAAATCCACAGAGCAACATAGTTGCGGCGTATTCCCCGATAACACTGACAGCGTTGCGGATTAGCCCGATGTGACGTTTTGTTCTGATAATTCACAGCATCCAAAAAGCCAATTTGTCATACGAACATGGAACTAAAGTTTCGACTTTATTTGTCGTGTAGCGGTCGCTTTGGAAAGAAATCAACAAAAAACATTTTCAATTTAAATACTAACTAATATTAAATATTCGTTTGTGGATTTTGTTGTTGTTGTTTTTTTTTCTTATTTGTTTGTTATGCTTGCGCTTTATAATCGATTATTATAAATTTTGGATAATTTTGATTTAAAGAAAAAAAACGTTATCTGTTGAAATGTAATATGTTTCAGTGATAGAAAAATATTTTTTAAACTGCCGTCCGCAATAACTAGACTATCTAAACAGCACAAGCGAAGTCGACGGCGAAATATAGTTATTAATTAATAGTAAACATGAAATAATACTTGTAATATTATATTTTAAAATAAATGAATACTGTTTATTTTATATTCAGTAAATAAACAAAAATATCTTAACGTGACTGAGATCAAATAGGTTAATTAAGATCAAGTGATTAAACATTTCAGATTGATGCCGCAATTTACTTCTTTTACCGACTTTTATCTTTATATACTTTCAACTGTTCCCTACACTCTTGAGATAATATTAAAAATTTATATTTTATTTAAAATCCTTCATTTTATAATTGTTTTATTTTTGCTCCGATAAAGGCGCAGTTAGTTAAAAGTTGTTTAAATACAATTGTGTAAGTTAAATTCAAAGTATTCTGGAAATGCAAAATAGAATTAGATCCGAGACAAGTCACCGAAATAGTCGCTTTAATAATTTGGAAGTCAGAGTGGAGTACCTTTTAAATTAAGTCAACTTCTACTATGCAAATACCTTCACTCGTCCGGTCACACCTGGCCTCTTCTTATTGAATGTTATAAGTCGTTCAAACTATTATCTCTATCTCTTTCTATCTATATCTCGTTCTATCTCTCCCCCCGTCTTTGTATCCGTCCCTGTCTAACTGTGAAACTGAGAATTCTTTATTGAATTTCAAGGTATTCAGATGAAGTTGAGTGAGGAAGTTGTTAGAATTCAATGTTCAGTTTTCATAAATTATTATAGTCGCCTGTCATTGAAACGGTTTTCTATATTTGGTATTATAAATCTTCGGTTTCATATCTTTTATTGAACGCCATATATTGTGGTAATAACGGAGTTCAAAGTTTTCTTTAGAAAGTGGTTCTCTTGAGTGTTTGAAAAGTGATTCTTAAAATATCTAATGCATTTCATATTTGAAAAGTTTATATTATATACTTATGTTATAGTATATACTACTTTATATAGTAGTAATTTTGATATTGAATGCACAAACATACGAAAAATCTCGGACCGAAGACCATTTAAATCTTAAAAGAAAGTTGTAACGTTAAAGAAAAATAAATTGCAACTTTGTAATTTTAAAGTAAATAAAAGTTGAAATTTAATTAAAATTGCAACATTTCGATTAAACAAACTTAACTCATTATAGCAAAATAATCCAATAGTCGCTATTCGAGTGCCCTACTTGAGATCACCGGCGTTAACTTAACTTGCTCTAATATAGACTATTTCACAAAACAATAAACACACACTTATTTATAGAAATATAGAATAGTAGTATTATATAAATATAAAAACAATATTTTATACAATGAAAGGTTTATTTATAGAATAGAACTGACTAGAAATTTTATATTATTTTTATAGTTAGAGGGAATTCAAGTCTCTGGATTCTTATTGACATAGTATGGTATTTATTTATATTGTTTTGATAAGAAAATCTTAAATTATTTATAGTTCTATTTAACAGTTATATATTTACAGTTTATATATTTACATATAAGTTAATTATAAACTCAGGGCAACGTAGAAGGTAGACTAATACACTGAAAAAAGAATTTTATCACTAAGCATTAAGAGTGTATATTGCGTAATGCGTGTTCAAATATAGATATTATCGTACGAAAACTTTAAAAACTTTATACGTATAACAGAATGTATTTTTTTTGTGTATTTAGGTTTTTGCTAACTATGTGTGCAGTCATTATTCCACACGGACCATCTTTATCATATTTTTTCATATAATTGTAGTCATGTTTATTCTCAATATAACGATTTATTTAATTAAATTTTATTTAAATTATATGAAATGTAAAAATATCAGCAACATTTTCTTGCATTTTGACGCACGGACGGATCCCTCGCCTGTAATATATTTACACGGAAAGACTCTTTAATAAGACGGACTGTCCATATTACATTTTATATAATTGTTATATAACTTTTATTTTCTTACCATTGCAAGTACCGCATACTATGTAATGAATATAGTTACACCAATGAAGTACTTCGGTTCCAACCAATGTCAACAGCTAACTTGATTTATTGTACCGCGGCACTTGCATAAGTGCTTTGAGCGTTTTAAAAAACGATACCATATTATTTAAATATGAGCTTTTTGATTACCATTATATCCTTGCTGCTATAATTTTAGAACAATTTGTCAGTATTCAAGATTATATATATGACATAATTATTACTACGATTGCGATCTCAATACTATATTTACGACTTTCATTGTATGCTACGGCATCATCACTTGCTACGAGCGCTACACACGTAGCTACAATGTATCTTCCCGTAGCGCGGTGCTACAAGTGACTTATGCACGCGATACTGTGATATAACAATAAATTTACGATTCAATAAATGTTCTTTGGATTCATGCTACGATATAAATTGTATACCTCAATATATATATACATATATACATTTTTTTTTATTATTATTTTTTTTCAAGTGAGGTGCGCTTTCCAATACCGACCTGTCAAATGTTTCACATCAACATCATTAATTTATATTGATGTCTAACATTCGGGACACTCATTACAGGGGTCACCCGAGGAAGACGTGGCCTATAATTATAACAAGAAGTAAAAAATGTGTTTGATGAAAAGAAAGTTCGGTTGTAGTGTTAACAAACGAACGTACAAGTGCCGTGTGTTACAAGTATCCAGTTGAGAAACAAACACAATAACGATGGAATATGGATGAAACGTCGATCTCGTATCAAACTAACTGTGCTTCCCTAAAATGATAACGCGCAGTGATATAGCCTAAAACACGAGATATAACGGACGATTCAATATTAAAGAAAAGATTATAGTTGTATATAAATATAATAGTTACTAATCGTTGTCCTTTACAATACTCTCTTAGCCTAATATTTTGAATATTTTAATCATCGAAGCGGTTGTCGTATTTTTTGTGATAAAATATTTTTTAGTCTAAATTTTTCTTGAATGTATTATCGTAAGTGGCAAAACTGGGTTGTGATGTGTATATGTAAGTAGTATATATAAAGTAAGATTGGGTCGAAGCTGTCCTCGGCATCCACTGGCACCGGTCGGGTTGGTCGGAGGGTTAGCGCGGGTGAGCCGCGCTGTGATGTTGGGTACAGTGCGTTGTCACGTGGTATTTGGCGCAGGCGCAGCCCGGCGCCAGTAAGATGAGAGAGAGGCGTCGAGAGCACCGCACCGCCGCTCTACTGACCGCCTGCCTCTTCTTCCTGTCTCAAGCCGACGCCGCCGGTGAGTTTTGTTCTCGTTTTAATCCTGAGACTCGTATTGATTTCGTAATAAAAATATTTGAAACTTTAAAGTTGTAACGAAGGTTTATTTTTATTTGAGTCAAAATTTTGCAATTTATATTGTTCGTTAGTATAAAGAAATTCACGACATTGCATAAAAATTTAACTCAAATGTGAAATAAATGGGAGTCTCACCAACTTGCACGCTACTTACTATTATTAAGTGATTATATAAATATTTTGGAATGTAAAGAACGAATTGACGACATAACGGCACGGAACTATATTGTTATAATTATAGACTATCGAAATTAATACAACCTATTATTATTATATAATTTAAGGGAAAAGGAACACTTGCGGGTCAAAATTTCATTTGCTATGTGACATTGATAGTACTTTAACTGTTTTAACAATTTCGTAAGTATTGTTTTTTTTCTAATAGATATAAGAATCACAATGAAATTATAATTAATAGGTGTTGTGAGTAACACTTGTGCATTTAATTGACATTGAAATTGAAAGCTACGAAATAATAATATTAAAATATTAAAACAATATGATGTAAGAGGTAACAAACCATTCAGATTGGAGAGAGCTGTTATCCTGAGATGCATTTATAATGTGCATACTTTGAAATATTATTACAATTTAAACGTAGTACGTATGGAAGAACGTATTTATTAATAAATAGCAACATCAACTCGTTAAACGATAAGATACTTAGTTATTTATAGAAATGAGCATAAAAATCTACTGAATTAAATACGAATTGAAATTGTAGCAACCGACATTTGCTTCTCCACTGACCCATTTCTACTATAATGTAACTCGCTAAAATGTATTCTATTTAAGGTTTAATAAAGATGATTTTACAACAATTAACTTTTGCTTTAAAACTGAATGAACAAAATTAACATAATGCCCTTTTACTAAACTTCGTAACGATGCTTATGCGGGATCATAACAGAAGCGAACGAAGGGTTAAATAGTGGTTCCATATGAACACGTCTCGTGTGCCGTCATTAGCATAGAGGGAACGTTATATTAACATAAAAGTCCAACCAAAAATCGCATCCCCGTCTCGGGTCTACCGTACACGTACCCTTCCTGAATAATTATGTTTCACTGCTTTATTATAATGATATGTTAAAATGACTTCACGCGTCGAAATTAAATGTTGAGCTTTAATAACAAACGTGCAGCCTTACTGATAAACAATATACATAATGGACCCACTTACGTATCGCACGCCGATTACATGTTAAAATGGAGGCAAATGAGAAGTGATATTCTCCACAAAAATGTAATTGGATATTGTTACGATAAAAATACTTATTTATGCTACTTTTGACAAGATTGATTGACATTCATAAATATTATGTAAAATAAGCCAACCATAAACTTATTCAAAGGCGATTTAGACAAAATTTATTACAATTCTTTACGTGGCTTCCTGAAAATAATTTGCTGTAAAGCAATCGTATTTATACGTATTGCTTCTGGAAAAAAATATATGAATTGGTGCATTAGAAGCATTAAGTGTAAACAGATATTGACCTGCGTGAAGAGAGCACCCATTGCTATTATATTTCTTAAATTGTTATAATATCGTCGTTAGAGACACGCGGCGAGTCATTTGCATAAGCGAGCCGAGCGGCTGCGTCGGCGATAAAACGACCCAAGCCCAACTTATGAACGCAATTAATGAACGAAATGATACAACAACGAAGACGAAATTACCCTTTTTACAAACCCTATACAAATTGCAGTATGACTTCAACATTAAGTTTCGATTAAGAATTTTATTGCGATCGTAAAGCGCGAGAGAAAAATGGCCATCGTGCGTGTGTTGGGTTGAGTAAAAAAGATTTTTTTGTATTAGATCTTTACGACAGCGAAGGAAATATATTACAAACGTGACTATGTTCGTCGGTCTCGATTACGCCCGTCGAATCGATTCGTCGAAAAAATTACGCAGCCGCCGACTTTGATTTGCATTTTAATATGCGCAAGGGATAACGCGAAATGAACCTGTCATATTGTACTAGACCGATGCGTCGAAGAGTCGATCGATACCAGGTACCCAATAGAAGGGATGTAGGTACTTCGGCAAGAAAGTAAATATAATGTAAAACAAATTAACTACAATTATCATAGCTCTTATGTTTGCGTGTATTTATTGTTACACGAGGTTGACAATTAAAACTAAACACATATCAAATGTAATTCGATCCGAACGAGGGTAAAATAAATAATTTAAAATGATACATTCCTTTATCCGATTGAAGATATAATTTATAAGTAAATAAACCATATTCAGAGAAACGACGTACGCTGAAGATAATCTAAATGCTAATACGGCGTCACGTCGTATCAAGGATTTGAAAGCGTTGTTCAGATATCTATGTTGTGTTAACCGATGTTTTAATAAACATTGTTAGAATGTAAAATTTTCCCATTTATAATATAAATAAACTAAGTTAAATATGTCGAAGTCATTCAAGAATTAAAAAACTTAAATAAATAATTGTAAATCTACGAGACCAAACATTACATGCCATAAACCTTGCCTTTTCAAGTGATCCTTCACTCAACATAAGTAATCACCATTTTATATCAAACATGGAATTCTAATGAGACCCTCAAATATAACATTTCGCTTCACCGCCCCGAGCGATCCATGAATATGTATGAACGATAATTCAAAGGTACTTTTGTATAAGTGTTATTGTTTTGCGTACTATTCCTATCGGAGTATCGCCTCGCTCCCGGCTATGTATATTGTGTGACGCGTTTATAATATGCAAGCGTTTTAATCAATTTCATATGTCTCAGAAATTAAAATTAATCATACCAGGTAAGTTACAGAACGTATTCACTTTTCTATGTTTAAATGCAAGTTTCAAGAATAAACTCAACATTCAATGTTTCAAAATATAAAAAAAAAAGAAAGTCCGAAACCACAAAGGATTTCTTTTGAAAATCTCATTTAAAGCTCTGCTCGGCGGATAGATATTAATCCTAGCCCAATAATCAATTCTGATAAGAGATTTCTATTCGATCCCCGGTAATAGAAAGTTTCAGCTCGGCTTAGTCTTTGCTTTTTAAATATCTAAGTTATTGGTTTATACAAACGATGCTACGAAAGGTAATATCAAATAGACGACAGTATGAAAACTGTTGTCACAATAATGTACATTTAAACTTGTGTTGTATTCGAAAATAATGAAATATGTATATTGTATTTATATATTGTATTGCGAATCAAGCATCTATACGGTAAATAAGATTCATTTCATCCAAAACCCTAGCTCTTTATGTAATATAAAGTTTAAGTAAGCAAGTATTAATTATAAAAATATTTTTAAATTTTCATAAAATATAACGTAAATTAATCCGAGATTCGTAAACGCCATTAGATTTGATTGTATTACGATCATCGTTACAGAATTACTTCCACGCCATTAACTTTTCATTTTGATCTGAAGTAGCACCGAGAGCTCAAGGTTTTTGAGCGACAAGATCAACCAGATAACTTGTTTATCTCCGAACGTTTATATAAAGGAAAGAAAATGAATCGATTTTAACATTATTTTCATAAATACATCTCCTCATAAAATAATATTATTCTAATAAAATATAAATAACGAAAGATAATGTTTACCTTCTAAAAGTAGAAAATAACATAACACTTTAACACCGTTTAAGTATAGATGCTACCTCAAGTTGCGTTTGTAATTACTAACGTTAGAAAAAATTTAAGTTGCAAAATAGAAGGTTCTAAAGACCCGAGACAGAGTAAACAGGAGGAGATAAGATGCATTCACTGAGAGATTGTGAGAGCGGCGAGGGCGCCACACAAAGAGTCTTATTAACCTGACGCTAATGGACACCGATAGGGTTAAATTCTAAATGCTGAAGGGCTAATTGCACCCTTTAGCGTATATCTTTTTTATTTACAAATTTTTAAACGATCCGTTTTAAGGTACGTTAAATAATAAATGTACTCGAATCAATTAGTGACGATAATAAATTGTACATCTCTTTTATTTGTTTTAATATAATTCAATGAACAATATACAATGTTAATGTTTCACATTAGATTGGATTGGATTGGATGTGTTGAAGCAATTTGTTGAACAAATATTTGACTGAGCAATGTGTAAAATGCAATTTTAGGGTGATTAAGTCAAGTGCCAGAGTTGCTATATTAGGGTTGATAGCTCCAGTGTTGTGAGGATCATTAATGGATTCTCGCAATTGAATACCCATTATTTTGAATTTAATTGAATTTTTAATTGTTTCTAAATGTTTCTATTAGAATAATTTATAACCATTTCAAAACGTTGAGAGATTAAATAAATGTGTATTAAATGTTAAGCTCTAGGGTCGTTCTACCACTTAAATAATCATTATAATAAATTATTAAAATTTGTGTAGAACAATATTTTATTTGAAAATATATTATAAAGATCTCCAAAAAGCCTTCTTGACCGCTCAATGTATGAAAAGGCGATAGCTACAAAGATCGAATTGACGCTTTGCCGATGGTTTCTTTAGAATCTCTTCAACTAGTGTGAGCGTGAAAGGAGATGCAAACAAGATACATGCATAGTTTACTGTCTTTACTTTACCGAAGTTAATGGGGCTGGTTGTGGCACGTATAAAAGAGTCTGCCTTATCTATTCCTCTAAAGAGCCTGAAGTTGTTTTGTCGTGGCTTCAGCGATGAAAAGGTGACCGCGCTAAAATGTGTTAAAAAAAATCACAGCTAGCCATATTCATGAGCTTTGTGTGAAGTTTTTTGAATTCGCTACTTCTTAACGCATTAATTTCAATATAATTATAAATTAAATTTCATCTATGATGCTATTTTTCACTCTATTTTCGTGATAAGTTCACAGTGCCTTATCACAATACGCCAACATGCTTCGCCACTAAATTACTAAAGTTCTTTCCGCTCACCTACGATATTAATATATTTTTTTAATCTTTTTTCACACTATATAATATTTCGTAACTAATAAGCTTTTCTGTAACAATCCCGGTTTTTAACTCCATATTCTCTGGAATAAAGCGATAATATTATTAAGTTTGTCTCATTTTGTTTTAATTGATACACCTACCAAGTGGCGCTGCACTAAAGCTCTGAAAAGTTTTTCACATACGAGTATTTAGTGACAAAGTCAAAATATTTTCTAGTACGAGCTATCGTGAGGACATATTTTCATTGGAAGCCTTCCGTTCCTTTTTCACAGTATTCTTGCAGTCTCAATATTGGGATCAATAAATAGTCACTTCTTTTAATATTTTCGGAAGAAGTGAAAAAAAAAATCCTACAAATGTTTGCTTTATATTCTATGTAAAATACGTTTTAATTGATTATCGATTCCGTTAAATAAACATCCACATCCACTTAATACATCTTACATGATACAACCATAGCATCCAAGAACTGTATCAATCCGGTATGTTTTTATTAAGTCACACTCCGTCGTTATTGCTTTCGGCTTCACCACAGTTGCGGCTCAATTTTCGAGACCCCGGACGTGTTTTGTGACCATCCCGTATATTTTTATGTCGATACTCGTGTATCCGTGTTCGGTGATCTCTTTTATGTCTTCGTGTTTGTAAAAAAAAAAGATTTGTTGTGTTTCGTTAAATCGCTTCACTTTTATCGCTTCTTCTTTATTTTTTCGTCAATTTAGAAAGTATTTACGGATTGTGTTTGATACTCGTCTGTATGTTAGTGGATTTTGTATACGTTTTGTTATACACCTATTAAATAAGTTATACAATTTTACGTAATAATTATGAAATAACTAATTATTGTTTTTTCAATACTAAAATTATAAGACAAAGGTCAGAGGAATCGACAAGCGTTGCGTGTGAAGGTTCCGTGACCGCTCTTCAAATGACTCCACAAACTATGTTTTACATAAGGCATTCCCTGGCAGGAAATGAAGGAGTTGTTTTACGTCATTATATTTCAATTAATTTGTATTTAAGTTTATTTATGTTAAATATTAAAGAACGCAAGTCGTGACATTTTTTATACACATACACATTTAACATTTGTTATCTGTTCAGAAAATACTTCTTTAAAGGAATGTTAACAGCAGGACAGGTTGTATCTTATATAAATGTCTGTTGTTTTAACCAGTTTAAAGTATCGGATCAACAACATATCCATATTGAAGTAATTCATTACATTATAATAATAAATATACTCCTTCCTTAAATAGTAGCAATCAATTGAAACTGTAAATCAATATCAATGGACTGACATAAGAAAGAAATTTCAAAATCTCATTGTAAATCTCATCAAAGTAAGTTAGATTCGAACCTTACAAAACATATAACAAAAACGTTGCCCCGATGTAGCTTATAACTCGCTCCGTGTTCACGATGCGTGTAATTATTTACGTTACGGCTTGCTCCGTATAAACAAGGTAATAATACTCTTAAAGCAGAAATATAGAATATAGATTGGTTTATAAAGGCCACATCTCTAGCCAAAGATATACTTCAAAGAAAAATATAGCTTAGGGTCAGTAACTATTTATTTAGAGATATTATGGGTCTTATGCACAACTGTAACTTTTTTTTAATTTCTTTAACTGCAAATAATACTTGAATTTCTGAGCGAAGTAAAATTTGGATGTAACTTTTATTAGCTCATAATCGCATAGCTCTAGCTTCACATGTGTGTAACAGCGACACGTTATAACTCCGGTCGGAATACAGTCGGACTACAAAATTACCTCTTTGGTGTTACCTCTTTGGTGACGTATGATGGAGGTCCGAGTTGATGTAGCTACCCAATTATTTACTAGCCACTAATTACATGTATTCATTCCTTTGAATCTCATACTTTCTTTTCCAAGTTTTAACCTACGGACGCATTAGATCTTTTAACTTTATATTTTAAGACCATTTAAAAAGATGTTTAAATCATTAATTTCACACATAAAAAATAAGCCTATTGAGATTATCTATAAAATTCGAATGCACTGTTAAAATTGTGACATATTAAACCACTTTACTTCATACACGTCCTGTCCTTTGGTACGATAGAAAAGTGAGTCTCCCGCCAGACACAATTCCTCGCTATTACAACTAATTTTATAAAATCTATAATCCTCTAGACATTGTTCTAGCATTCGAAGCTAGGGGACCTTGGCTATATTTTGTATATTTCACCGTTAAGATCAAACAAAGTTATAATAAATAATAATAAAGTATTGATATACCACCACATTAAAAATATTCTACACGTACCAACGAAAGTGATAAAAAATTAAATTCATTTTGTAAATTTCTGCCCAAAAGTTCATAGCCTACACTCGAGAGATAAGAGATAATTTATTCGCCTCTTAAATTGCAAGATAACTTCGATAAAATTGGTGTCACAATATAATGTTCGGAACACTTACGTATTCTCTTTGCGTTTTCCTCACAAATCCTAAAATTCCCTCTTGGCTGGCCGCAGTATACTGTAGCGTTCTTTATGAACACCACGATATAAGGAAGCCTACAAACAGAGCGTGAGCCCGCATACCTAAAGTAAACGCTTCAACTAGCATTAATTATTTTACCTTTATAATTAAACTTTCATTAAGATTTCAAACTTTAAATATAATCTTTCGTGAATTTGTTTAATTAAAAGTTTTTAAAAGCAGTACGAGTACTAAGGGGTTATGTATGATGCATTTTATATAAAAATAATCGTAGGTTTCATTTCAAAAGTGGTTATATAGAATCCATTTGAGTGCATTGATGGTTACCAAAAAGTTACGTCCATTAACGATCATATTACATTTTGTAATATAATTTATTTTATAGGATGAGCGTCGGTAGAAAATATACGACACTTCATATAATCGTATTATATAGTTATAGTAGTAGGTAATATGAGTATTATCTTTAAGTTTTTTCCATACATGTGTTAAACATTATAAAATATAAAGCCGATGAAGTAGAAATATGTGTTAGAATTAGATCTGGCCTTATAGTAAAAACACTGCTATCATTTGATACTTTTACGCTGGAACGATAAAAGTTTGTACAATTAGCAGAGTTCAATCTTCATTTTATATTGAAAGATTAAATTTCATTTACAAGATTGTATATAGTGCAAAATATAAATTACAACTATATATATATCAAGAGCATCTGGCAATGCATTAAGCTTTGAAATGATGGAGCATTGCACTTTATCACCACTTATTATCAGGATCACGGGGCGCTTATCTCTGGATGTGTGTACACTTATCTAATAATATCCTCGTTTGATATATAATATTATTTCTTTTTTACCTTCAAGTTATTCTTGAATTTATGTGAAGAAAATTTCTAAAGCAATGAATACTATATCTATGATAAGGTACACTCTATAACCGTAAAAGTTCACAACAGGTGCGAATACCATCCAGTAAATTGGACGGAGCCTCTCATATTATTACTCCGCGCGACTTACGAGTCATGTAGCTTACGGGGTTGAGGATTTTCTTTAAGGTCGTTACTGTTTTATTGACGTGATCTTGCACGAAGATTATTTTATTAGATTAGATTGAAATATTAATAATTTTAATATAGGATTATAAATGTAATTATAGTTTGTAAGTTTAAAAATGTTTTGCCTCTAGCGTGTCATTAGTTCTCGACAGGAAGACGCCTGAAAAATTGCATGACTAAAAGTTTTACTCCTTTTGTCAGCTTATATAGCAATAGGGTGCAATTACGCTGTATTCAAAGTAAGCTTCAACTATTTATAAGAAATTTCTTTGCGCTTTGACATTCTACAGTTTAAAATTGCCGACGTCCTAATTGTTAAAATATATTAATAGTTAAATATTACGTGGTAACATGAGTAGTACATAAAAATTGGTTATAATATTACAGAATTATAGACCCCTAGAAGTATAATGTTATAAAAAAAGCACATGCTGTAGTTAAACGGTATTTAAGTACTGTAAGAGTAGGGAGTGCCCGTACCAGTTCTATGACAGATAAATGAACAAATAATTCTAAATGATGTTTCATATTGTTTCGATTATGGTTATTTTGTAAACTGTCATCTTTTTTTTTATAATTTATGACTTTGATTTATGTCTTATGAAATAGTACTATTGTTTTTTCATTTACTGTCGTATTATTTTTCCAATATATCTAAGTCAGTATTGTGATGAAGATAAAGGCACTATCAAACATACAAAAGAAAATACTTAACTCGACACACGTGAAGTTCCCAGTAATCCCAAAGCAATTTGTCTAGATATTTCCAATATTTTATAATTCCAAAGTCTAATATTGACGATAAAGTTTCCATGTGCCGTAATAAGCCAAGGTTAAATATTAGGTTATCGGAAGCGAGGTCGGCCGGTAATTTAACGGTGGATGACCAGATAACTACGTAGAAGTAAATACGTTAGGGGGGGTTTAAAATCTTTGAAGGAAAATATTACACCGATCTCGAAATATATACAAATAGGTAAATAGGTAGTTAAAATCTGTGATGGATTCGAACTATGATAAAAATATCAACGGACGATAGTCTGTGAAAATGTCAACTTTCAACATAAACGTTTTGGAGGTAGTCCGATAAAAAGAGAGAAAACGATGAAAGTTAGCCTTAGGCACCGTCTGAGAATAAAATTTTAAAAAATCTGATATTTATTTTGGATTACTTTCAGTATAAAACTATTGATAACACCCCCCCCTCCTCCCCTAAAGACCCCGCCTACATAAGATACAATACAAGGGATAAAATAAACTCCTTTCCGGTTGGAATTCAAATATATGCACTTGAACGACGACGTCGCCTATACTCGTATACATGAGAGGTATATTTCTGGAGTTAGTATTTGTTCATTGTATGGGTTCTTAGGAATAGTCTATTGATCAATTTGTAATACAACGTTCTGTAGTTTCTTAATACTAGAATCAAATAAATATTCGTTATTAAATTAAATTTGATATTACATTGTGTCTCAAACATTTTATAAACGTATGCGAGTTATATTCACATAAATTTTTATATTGTATAAGATTGTTAAACATAATATAGTATCTATATTTCGGAATTTATAAATAAAATTTTTTAATTCGCAAATCACATTTGTTGATACGAAATAAATTTAAATCTAAATATTAATCTATATTTATTTGTATCTAACCCTTTAGCTTATTTTACACTCCAACAAATAGAAACAAAACGCTAACTCGCCCTGTTTAGTAACAGCATCGATAGCACAAAGCGAAGGCGTCCGAGGCGAAAGCTGACGCCCCAAGATGTCAAGTGAAATAGCTGAATTTACACTGCCTTTGTTAAAATACTACATTATTTTTTTTTGAAATTTCGTCTTATTTGCTGTATCTAGATTGATATTGTAAAGAGAAAATGTTTGCTTGTATGTTTGTATGTATTGAATATTATCAACAACTTGTTGACCAATGTCAAAAATTCTGTTCCCCGTTGAAACAAATTACCAACGAGTAACATAGTCATACTTATTCTAATATTTTCACGGAATTGGGACCTACGGGAATAAAACGGTGGACTTTAGAGGAAAGAGCGCTACAGTGTGTATATTATACGGTTAAATTAAAAAGGCTTTTCATGGAGACCAATTAAAAAAACTGCTGTCCTCAGGAACGCTTACGTCAACGCGGACGGATTCGACGCAAGAGCTAGTATAACATACAGTATATCATATCATAACATTATAATTAGTATATACTAATGGAAAATTAATATTTGAATGTTGACGATGTCCTGCATTGTATATAACGTTTATTTTAAGCATTAAACTTTGGGTATGATTTTGATTTTCAATTATGACGATTGATTGCATATTATATTATAATTTAATTATAATATATTAATATTATATTAACTGGTAAACTAAAAGCATTATTTTATTGTAAAAATGTATTTATATTCAGGCTAATACCTAAATCACTTTAGACTTTATTTTAACACTCCAGCTTAATATCACATTAAAATAAGCTAGATTTAAATCTTGATTCTAAGCTTCATCACAGAAAGGATTATATTACAGAAATACTTTTGATATTGAAAGTTTTTTTTTAACACTAAGGTTATTTAAGTGTTTAATACGAGTATGCACTTTATAATCAAATATGAATTTTACGTGTCAATATTTAGCAAAAATAAAATGTTAATATCTTTTGTCAAGTCATCGTACTCAAATTGTAATAAGAAATAATATTTGTGTACTGCTATTATATATATATATATATATTTTATATAAGCGTCCATTTTTCTACTTGTCCACTTTTTGTTTTATTTCTCGTTACCCTCATAGACCCACGGTCGGTCGGCTCGAATGATATTTTGCTTATTCAATTGTACTCTTTCAGCCGTGACATTCAAATAGAATATTCCGAATTCGTTATTCAAATATTCAATATTAGACGGTTGGACCGAAGCCAGAGTACAGTCCTTATTAATAGTTGAATTTAACCTTATCAGAATATAAGTAATAACTCGGTAATATTGTTTTATATGACAGTAATTACAATGGATATGTAGATGTAGAATAGATTTAGATTAGATGATGATGATGATAGAGATGTAGATGAAAAGGTACGAGGCATACTAGTGGACATTCATCAAAAAACTTTATATAATATTTGTTTTAAAGGCCACCATAAATTATCTCATTAAATTTTTATTACACAATTGTTATTCGTCGGAAACAAAAAGCGTGTGCCAAATTGCCTATCCGCAAAGTCCTTATAGCTCTCCTCAACAAAGTTAAATATATTTTTATTTCGTTCCTTCCCGTACGGTCCGACCCTGTTATTACGAAGTCTCGAGTGTTTCGACACTTCTAAAGAAACATTACTTGACTCTTATTAATCACGTCCTGTTTCGCGATTTTTTTTTTTTTTTTTTTTTGACCGCAAGGAAATAATAAATTTCGCCCAATTTGCATTAGAGCCCTTCTCTTCTCGGCTTTATTGAGCAATATTCAACATTAGCTTTTATTATAATTTTAATCTGGTCGATGGGTTTATATTTAGGAGAAAGAAACTTTTAAATATTCCTGCTTAGTTGTATTTATTTTGTTAATTTAAATCTGGCATCGTATATAAGAAACAATCTGCAAAATGTTAAATCCATCCAGTAAACGGAATGTTATCGCTGTCGATATTAACAACAAGAAGTACATTTATAGTGAGATAAATTTTTCGCAACAAATCTAAGATAACTGGTCAGGCGTTCGATCTCATCAATCATTACCCAAGGGCTGATAGATGTAGCCCTGGACGAGATTGCGAGCCTTCCTTGACGTATCAATTTATAAGACAAAGAGTGAACTGTCAATCTTGTTCCTGATTAGAGTTAAATCAATGTTATCGGATACTTTATCTGGTAATTTAAACTTTGTATTAATTATAATTATATAAAATATTGGTGACTTCATCTCAGCAACCATGGCAACGATATTTCAAAGTGATTATACGTAACTGAGGTTATATAAAATGTTGGTGATATCTGTTCAGAATACAATGCAAACTATATTTCGGCGTGATCATGTGTAACTGAGGTTACCTGTAAAATATAATGTTTCAGCACTTCCGCGGCTTTGGCCTGCGGTTTCATCTATAAACTTAGTTATTCAACAAGCTTCCAACTCGTAAACAGTAACATTATTACCTATGCCGCACATAGTTTAAGCAAGCAAGGAGTATTTAAAACTCCTTTTGGCCGGAACCAAAGTTTGTCTGATGGGTAAATTCCTAACTTTGTTGATATAACAACTCGATGGGTATCATGTTTAACGGGGTTTATCTGGTATTATTGTGACATGTGTATTATCGATACCTTTGGAAACTAAGAGAATTGTGTCAAAAGTTTTATTAAAGTAATCTAAACAAGCGTCTGTTTCGGATACTATCGCTGTGAATTGAAGTCTGTTGTCATTTTAGTTTAGATTTGTATTGTATAAGCGGCGGTATTGTGAGCACTGTTTAATTTAGTTGCTATAATATTCACAAACAAAATGTCAAACTTATTTATTGTTAAGTACTTACTATATGAAATCAGGATCGCTTTCTGGTCGCAACTTAGATACGTTTCATAAATTGATACTGAACCTTCGTCCAAATGCCTTTTTCAGTTTAATCATAATAGTTGAGAATACAATAAAAGTAGTAAAAAAATTTTAAATATGAAAGTTTTGGTACTTGAACATATCAAGATTTCGCCATTTGTCCTAATTACTTGATGAATTGAATGAGTGAATGAATGAATGAAATTATTATTAACGGTTATATATACAATATACGTGTACAATTTTGTCATTTCTTCCTCGTTCATACGTTGTTCTTACACTCATTTCGGCAAATACTTCATCTATATCGTCCTCCTTGCCAGCTGTTAAGGGTTAAGCAAACATTCCCGAGCCTTCCAATTAGTCGTCGATCGATTTTCATTTTATCCCCGCAAAGTATTAATTGAATCGTTTTCGCATCCGAAGATGGCTTAAGAATAGCAACTACTTCACTGAAATGTTGATTACGCCTCCTATTATTCTCGATAGGAGCGCTCGCTTTAGTAATAAGATAGATTTTTCGGCATTAACGAGGAAAATTATACAGTAAAATGAATTCCATTTTTTAGATGCCAGGTTACACTTTAACTGATTTTGAGTTTATTTTCTACTGACGTTTGTAAAATGTTGTTGTTGTTTTTTTTTAGCGCTTTAATACAGTAAATGTGTTGTGGAAGTTTACGCCTGTCCGTCAAGCAGTAAGAAAACTCTCCCACTCCCGCTTCTCGGTGTTTTTTTTTGGTCATTGTGACCTTTGTTTATCCGTATTATTAAGTTTTTGTTTTACTATTTTACCTAAATTGTTTTTACCGCACCATTCCATTTAATTAGCATATCAAGTTGTATTTTTCATTTTTATAGTAAATAGAAAAATATATATAAAAAATTAAAGCAATGAACAAGTCAGATTACAGACATAATACACAAAGTTGGAAATAAAAAAGATGGTAATTCTAAAGACACTGTCTGGCGATGTAGGAAGGGAAGATAATTGTTTTCTTGATTAACTCTGAATACGAAAACGTTTCACCGCTCCCGACGGAGATACCATCTAATTATAATATGTAATTGAAATAGTCACTGCTGTTCTGTTTATTTTAAGTAGCCTTTGTTGTTATTAACTTTAATTATGTTATTAATCTCAATTCAATAATGTAATCCTTCCTGACAATAATACTTACAGCAATAGGTCCCATTAGTACCAATCGATTTTAAAAAGATTTTTGGTTCGAGACCCGGCCGCAGTTAAATATTTAAAAAATATTTTATTATACAATTCAAATCGCTGAAAGAAAACTTAAGAAATTATATCTTATGAATCCCACCCACCACTAACTAACCACCCAACCCAGAAATGGGATGAGAAGACGTTTTAAACTTATCCAGCAACCAGACATGTATATTGTCTTTTACGTTATTAAAATAAATATTAAAGAAATATTTATACGATATAATAAGTTTTAAAACTTGAATTTAAGACTACCTGCGATATTAATATTAGAAACGATCTTTTGCATTTTCCTTACCTTCCATTCTGTTCATTTCATCTCAAGAGAGCTTTAATATAGTTAAGTGCTGCGTTCATTTTTTTTCGTACGTTTCATATATTATTTGTAGATACGTAGTGTGTTCATTCATTTCGATGAGACTTTCAATACACTCAATAATGCAGAATCTTTCACGTCACTTCTTGTATACATATTCTTTAAAAACACTCTTTCCATAATACGAACCCCTCGTCTTGAACGTGCTCTGTGTTCATTAAAATATTTTAAAATATGGGTTTTATCGTGGAAACTCATTTATTTTTTAATCAATCATCATTTATATTTAGATAAATTTCAATTATGTAGTATTTATTATCTGCATAATTTATTTCTTACCAACTTATGCATTAACATTGTGTAAAAACTTGTTATTGTAAAATACAAAGGTCAAATTCAATTTATCGTAAATAAAATTTGATTTATTCGACAGAAAACGTAGAAAATCACGATACCTAATAAATAACCATACAAATTGATTCAATTGTCCAATTGGCTCTTTATAGGTAACATTCCTCGACTTCAACTTCACCCGTTTCTGCCAAATTTTATGTAAATAAGCAATACAGTGAAATTCAACGTATGTATTATTATAAATTGGAAACGGTCGGGCGCTATTCAAATGTCGACGAATATAAATGCTTTCAAGCTCATTATAGTACGCAGAACATTTCAACATACTTTGCATATTATATGTATATTTACGTATAACTTTTCTTAGAACCAATTGACTCTTATATCATACCCGTTCAATTCAAAGATATTGTGAATACTTTTCGCACGATTTGTTTTTAATATATTTCAACAATACCATCTCGAGTCAATCTGATCCGTACACTGGGAGAGTAGTCTATTTGGATGTGAAGTTTGTTTCTATTTGGCTTCCCAACTTCAACATAAGCTTACTAAACGATGTCATTGAAACGCGCGACTTCCAAATATTATGACGCTATCGATACTCTGTAGGGGAACAACTTTTGTAGTTTGTATATTCCTAGAAATTCTTGTATCTGATCGAAGAACTTTATTGATATAGTTCCAAAAACTTATTATATTGTGTCTATAATATACGTAACACTTGCAAATGCATTCATCTTTGATATAATAATATATCAAACAAGTATTTTATCTCTCATTCTGATGGATCTAGTTCTACTTGATCTCACGTAAACATTGCAATATCGTAAAACTGTCGATATTAAAAATCAACAGTTACCAAAACAGTGGTTGCGTTATCATCAGATCCGTTTGTATCTGCAAGCTTTGCTGTGTTACACGCTCAAACAATTTAGCAGAGTGCTCCCGAACGCTGACGACTTTACGTTACTGATGTACCTCAAATGTCATTAGGTCCTTTCACATTGCAGCCGGTTTTAGTCTCGGTTAACACACATTAAAAACTTGGAGCTAAATATTTGGTACATTACATCGCTTTCCAGGTTTTAAATTAATTAATCGTAACGTTTACCTTTCACGTAATCCAATATTATGTAACTAAAGTATATTCATATTTATGTTATATTAATGTCTCACTATTAGAATCATCGGTATCTGAATTATATAAACTTTATTCAGGACGGGCTGTATTTACGCTCGGCGTACAAATGACGGTTAAATTGGAACCTCTTCAAGAGCTCCACAGTATTAAATTAGCAATCGAACTAGCAATTCAAAGTTTAATATGATACCAGAATAGGGTTATGTTTAGTGGCTCTTAACACGTTTTGAAGGACATAATCGGATCAGTACTTTGGAACACATAATTCAGTTAATTTAAATTCTTAAGCGTCACCCCAAATATAGTATTTCAAGGACTTTGTTGCTTTTGGTAATGTAATTTATATTTTCTTATCTTATTATTATTATTATTATTATATTTATGATTTGGTTCGGTTTTATTATTATTTGATTATAACGCTTGTATATTATTGAACGTAATTTTAACGCTATCGCTTCAATTCAATGGGTTGTAGATTTTTATGTGCTGTTCCGCGATTACTATCAGTTTTATAGTAACTGTTGTTATAAATAAGCCCTTATGTTATCCTTTATAGGTTGTTTAACTTTTGTCTACTCGGAATATTCGGAGATAAACATTTCACATTTATTATACTAATTTTACAAAATCATTATTAACAGACGTTCTTGTCAAAAGTTATCTGATATTTGAGATAATTAGTTTAGAGAATTCTTGTGTATCTTCTTCAACGGTTTCACTGTTGAATGGTTTTAATCGCGGTTTATGTAAAGTAAATATCTTCTTTACTTAAAATTTAACAATATTATATATTTAAAAATTCACGATACACTATTACATCATGAACACATTTTACACTACAGCAATACGGCCATTACAGAAACAATAAAGTGTAATGGATGCACGCCCATCCAGTTACCTGTTTTATAAGCAATTTGTGTAATTTTATTTGCACTATCAGTGATTTCCGTGTTCTTTTTAATGGCAATGAATGTTTCCACAAATTCTTTACGATTGATATAATTTGTTTCAAATAGGTCTCTTTTCAAATAAAATTCAATCTGTATTAAATTTTGTCTATTTTTATTCTAGTATTGGACAATCTAGTCTATGTTTAATTCGCCCAAATAACTTAAAAAGGAGAGAAAACGGTGAACAAATGCCAATTTGTCTATTGAAATCTCCAAACCATAATTAAATTAACATACTCTGCACGGGCTCAGTGTTTCGAGTGAATTTTTCCGCGGATCGCTCCACCCTTTACGATCGGCAATAAAAGAGAACGGTCAATAGTAACAAGTCCGACCCGCGAGTTTCCAGTTCCTGCTGGAAAATTGCAAGTGTTGTCCAGATTCCACTTTTTTGTTACCGAATGCGAATTTTGCACTACGAACTGGTAGTGAGTATTTGTATTTCGCTTTGTTATCTCTTTAGCCATTAGTGCAGACAGTGTATTGTTTTCAGTGCATATCTGTGTACGAAGTTAATTTTTATGTACAAAACTTAAATCTCGCAATTTGTTTAATTATTGTTATTTACATTTTAAGTATTATTTCTATCATATATTTTTTTTTTTATACAGTTTCAGTTGGATTTAAGTTGGATGTTAATGGATGTTTATGTTGGTGTAATTTATGTTTCTTTATGTAATGTAATATAAAAAATTAAAATAAAGACGTCTTTTATGATGCTTCTAGGAGCAAAAATAATATTAAATCACCAGCAGGGCCAACGTACCCTTTAATGAAACAATGCGATCTGCTATTACGATTCATTTCGCTTCGGTAACATACTTTTTTCTCCTCGTAGTGACCGTTACGAGTGGCCATAAATGGAATGGCCTCAGAAATGGGCGGTTGAAGTTGCCTTACGGACTTTCGATGAACCCAATCGTTCCGCCTTTTTCGTTTTCGGAAGAGGGATAGACAGTTCGGCGTGAGAGCGAGTTAAAATATTAATATAAAATAGAACCTTAAGTGTACGTGAGTGCAATGCTGTGTTACCGAAGAGCTTTATAAGCACTCCTTTATTTTAACATTATTTTAATACTACTCTAATATTTATTAATTTAATTATCTACTCACTCTCCTTGCAAAAATCTCCTTTCCCTTTAAAAAGGATTGCGGAGTTTAACAGCTAACTAACAAAGGTTTATAAAAGATTAGAGTTTAGTTTGAATATTATGATTTAAGTAAATGTTGATTGAAATATTGATTGTATAAGTATGATATTGCGTGATATTTTGTTTGCTAAACAATGTTGGACGTCAGCGTTATTTTAAATTACATTAAAACCATGTTTTACGTAGTTTAACGTTGTTTGATATAATGAATTAATACGTTACCAGCTCGCATTCAATATTTGTGAAATCGTATCATTTAATTGTATGAAAACAAATAATATTATCAGTTTCATCCATTATGTGATTACATGCGTAACTTAATAAACAGTAATATATTAAACTTCTAATTAATCTACGTATCTAAAAGTTAAGTTGTCTAAATCTATTCCCTAAGATTGAACTAATTGGTGGGTTGAGTATCCAATTTGTTCCGTCCCAAATTATCTTTAATGCGATACATCTCTATCAGGCGCTTTATGGCCTAACGACAACCCATAGCGTCCAGTTGCCACCTAATCAATTGGAAAAAAGAGAGATAGATCCTCCCCGGGGACCCGATGAAATCCATTACGCACTTTGCACGATACAGGCCAGCTCCAGACATGATCCCACATCCCTTGTCTTTTGAAAGATCATCCATTACAAAGATAAAAGGTTCTATTATAAGGGCGGCGAATGTCTGCGGTTTGTAGTTTGTATACTTTTCGTGTTTTGTATGGTTTATTTAGTTTCTATTTTAGGAAAATTTGGGTTGGATTAGTTTAGATTAGTTTAGATGCTCAATTTTGTTAATTTATATATATTCATTCTATAGTCACATTTCATTCAATTCATTTTTGCAGACTATAGCAAGCTTATAATACAAATCTGACAGAACGTCATAAACAAAAATTTGTTAAAGTTGCATACACGCTCGGGCGCCTCGTGGTATTATTCAATTTTAAGCAAAACTTTTGGCTCTCTGCCCGAATGTAACGACATTCCAACGAAGTCAAGTCGTGGTTTTTCATAACGTGTTTATGTTTATGAACCATCAAGCTATTTGCAGATTTATTCATATTTCTTTGATACATTCAATATAAAGACATCTTAAAAATGTATTTTTTTAATATCAGAACTCAAAATTTGAGACAACTTACTAAATTATCGTTAACCTCATAATTAACAGTCAGTCATCCAAAAGGCGTAGTTTGTATTTGAATGTAATTATTTGATCAACAAATCTAAGCAGGACTTGATTGGAGCGTGCATAATTACCAAGTTCACCCACCTTCAACACCGGCATGATTACCTACTGTGAAGGAATAACTACCGCAATAACACGCGAGTCGTGTTCCGCGAATTACTTTACACAACTTTATAAAACGCCTCGTCTATCATCTGAAATTTCCAAAGCCTCCTCAGAAATCCAGAAGCCTTTAATGGTATTTTACGGTACATAACTTTCGAGCTAATGGTTTCCATCTGATTTTTATGTCCGCTTTAAAGATGTAATATAAACTGCGCGCGATATATTACATATATATATATTTATATATATATGTAGGTATCCATGTTATTGTTGGTATATATAATAATAACTTTGTACGTCAGTCAATATCGCTCGCGTTTGACTTTCAATTACCCTAATGAGTGGTTATGCGTTGAAATTAAATTGATGCTCCGGTACTCTGCTGTTATAATTAATTATTTTTTGCAATTGACAATTAACTGAACATAAAAACCGATAGAATTATCAAACATTTCGTCTATTATCAATTTTATTAATATATAATATAAAGTTATTTCATTTTATTTCCATATTATGACAATTCTATCGATATATATTTTCTTCAGAGTAGTTTTGATTAAGTCCTCGCGTGTAAGGTTTTATGGAGGTATAAAACTGACTGAAACGTCGTTAGAATGTTCTGGTGTAGTTAATTGAGTTTGGTTTTTGTGTAGTCAGTAAAGTTAAATATTATATATATAACAATGATGTCATGATGATTTTTTTGATTTCATATCATGATATCAATAAAACTTCTTGTATAAAAAATAAATAATATCTTTGTAACAAATTGATGTTTTGTATCGTGTGATCATTATAATCCTCACAATTTATAAAAATTGTTATATAAAAGATAGTAAGCGATATTATAGTAATACCACACTTTTTCTTCGGATATCTCAAATCTGTAAATAGCCATCAAACCCAACTGCCATCTCAAAGACAGCACTCGCCCTTAGTCAAAGGTAAAGAAAGAAATCGACGAATCTAATAAACGGGTCCAGTATCCATTCCTTTTGAACCGACACATCCACAATACCGAGATCTTTTGGGTAACATCTATTTACTCTTCGTTAGCGTCCATCAAAATGACTCGTAAGGGGTCGCGGCGGGTCACCTTACGCTGGTGCCGATACATGTCCAATTCTGCGAAATGGAAAGACATACCCCGGGGACGGGCTTTCACAATAGACCTTTCAGAATGAGGGCCATTAATTCGCATCTTTGTTTTACAAAACCCGATGTGACAAGAATCGACGTTATGTGAGATTATTAAACGATAATTTAGCGTAAATGTTTTTACACAAAAAAGGGGTTCAACCGTAGTCCCTTTTTGGATTAATCGGATCAAAATTGCGATCTTAAAATCCGTTACACGCGTGGGCTTTATATTCATTATTGTTCTATAAAACATTCAATGTATCATAAATCAAATTTAGGCCAAATTGTAATCTCAATTTCAATATATCTCTTGGGATCATCTAAATTTTATATCGGTTTATTTTTATCTTAATTAGAAATTTATTATCAAACTTATTCCATTATATTTGGAAGCCGAAGCAGTTAATATAATTTTAATAAAATATATTATTTAAACTCACGATCTTATTGTACGAAATGATTGAGAAATTCGGTAATCACAAATTATTCGTACACAAAAGTAATCCATTCGGGGATTATCCTTCTTGCGACATGAGATCCAATACGACACGTTTATTGAAATAAATCACGTCCACGCGAACAATGCCGTTCTCGTTCACTTGTATCCGTTTTTTTATTAAGCCGGAGGACGGATCGGTCCAATGTACGGGGATTTACGACTGTTTGCGGGGCGAAGAATCTGTTCAACCTCCGAGTGGCCCACACGAAGAAACATAAAATCTGAACTAAAATTGGGTACCTACCACAATAAATTTTTTTGTTTCATTCCCTCCTGGGCCTCCACTTTACCCCATAAAATGTTTATCACTTCATCTATTGGATTTCTTAAACATGTGTACACAACATTTTGGATATGCGTTTCTTTCTGTTTTCATTATTCCATTGATGACATTCGTTTTTAGAAAGCATTTTGGGATTATCATTAAAGTGACTTCTATCTTATTACTTAGTGTAAGTCGTAAAAGTATATGATGTGTATATTTTCCCTCTTAGTTTAGTCGAGAAAGATGACTCGCGACATATAAAAGAGTTATGGCGCATCATAATATGAGTATTGCTGTGAAGATGTAAGCGTGATACGTCAGCGCGAGTTATGAATTTAGAAGTAGCGTGAAATATGAAGATTCTTGAAACTATTCGCCTATTTTTCTCTTTAAGTCAATGAAAAATGTAGATTGCGTAGTACAATTCAGATGTAAGAACCTTGGGATTTACTTGAAATTGTGAATCTCTGATAGAGCCTTAGGGGAGATATTCATTTTATATTAAAAAGGGTTTGTATACTATATTATATTTAATTAAGTCCATAATATTTATCCACATTCTATATACATCGTTTATAAATATACATGAAAGCTAATAAATATTCATTTGAAATTTGAAACATGAAAATTTTAAATCAATTTCGTATATGATTTCAATTGCAAGGCTTATGTAAAAGAGCAATAAACCTTGAAATACGACTTAAGCAAGCTTCCCTAATATAATAAGCGAAGTTATTGTATAATCTGCCTGAAAAATTTTATAGTCAATGTCCAAAATTTTGTTAACATCGACGTAAAAGCGTGTGAACGATGTCATGAAGAGTCCACGAGCCGAGTTTAATTTTGTGTGGTCATTCTTTAGAACATTACGCATGTCATAATACCGATTTGGGTCCGAATAAGTGAATATTCGAGCTCGTGTATCCCTTTTATGAAATCCTTTATACAAGTTATTTCAATTTGAATATGTTGCAATTTCCTGTAACGGTACTCCTAAAATATTTATGGATGCATTGATATTTAATATGGATGTATGGATGCATTGAAGAATAAATCGCCGGTTTATTCTTTACGACTATCAGTTTTTTTTTAATATATGAATATCGTATTATTTTATCTATTGAATATATTTTATTAGTTTACTTATATTTAATGAGACCTACAATACAAACAGAAAGGTATCTTGGCAAGAATTGCACTAGATAAATGTATATCCTTATAAATGGATAACTATTCTACACTTGAACATCTACAAAATACAACGATTAAGAATTACTTACTATTATTATTACTTACTGTGTCACTTTTACAATGACTTTTCCAATCCAGAGGAAGTAACCGCGCGGTCGATTCAACAAGACAGTGACACTTTATTATGTCTTAAAGGTTTTGCTGTTTTAGAGTAAACCCTTTCCGCGGAGATCTTCCGATTTTATTACTACAAATCTGTTCCGGTTAAATCTACACTGAATCTCAGATTACTAATGAGGGGGTACTGAAGGAAACGAGTTCGTATTACTTCCTCAACCTCACATCCAATGGAGTAATGGAGCGTTGGTTTTACGCTCAATATGCGCCAAATAAGGCTTTATCATTTCGCCAATATTCTACATCCGAGGACGAAATATGCTACTTGACACGCTGCCAGGAATAAATCGGATTCCCGATGCGGTTTCTAACGTCTGGGGTTACGTGAAATGTAAGACTTCTGTGGTAGACGTTAAAATTCAAATTGGCTTGTCTGTTATGCACGAGATCTGTGTTTGTTGCATATTTAATGAAAGTAATCAGACTGTTTCTATTCCTTTAATTACGGTTAAAGATAGTTGTTTAATTCGCGTCGGAGTTATAAAAGAAATCTAAACACGTCATATGTTTACCGAATACTCTCATGAGATTCTAGACGGCTTCATTATAAGAAAATATGTCGTATCGTTATCTAACTACTGTTAGCATAGTCTATTTTTCTAGGATAAAATGCACTAGATAGCATTTGTATACTGTTCCCCAGTTGTTTTTGAGAATTTACATTTCGCTTAAACAAATATTGTTGAACAGTTCCCTTTAAATGTAATGCTACACTGAATAAATTGTATGAAGACTGCAACTTCACGCCTTTGTCTAGTTTTGACAGTGGGATAAATGATTTACTTTGCGCTGCACAGTTGGATTCATTATAAAATACACGTTTAAATTTTATTTTGTGGAATTTTCATTTCTTGAGATAATAATCAGGTGACAGCATAAATCATGCTGCTTACAAAAATTAAAATTGATAAAGGTGCTACTTTAAAACAATGAAAGTTAAGTTCTTTTGACCGTTCTCATTTGTTCTTTTGAGTACGTAAACTAACTCTCGTCACTAATCTGGGCCCATCCTTTATCCGAAGTACAACCGGGATTATGGTTCCTTATTTTTTTTTATTTTTCGACATGAGCACGAGATGAAAACTTCGCCGGAGGGCCGTCAAAA
This sequence comes from Melinaea marsaeus rileyi, assembly GCA_918358865.1. Classification (NCBI taxonomy): domain Eukaryota; kingdom Metazoa; phylum Arthropoda; class Insecta; order Lepidoptera; family Nymphalidae; genus Melinaea; species Melinaea marsaeus. The sequence goes on from OU911092.1 coordinate 6,175,662, forward strand.
CTTTTTATTCACTAATCCCGCCGTGAACGCGCTAAATTCACGTTCTACTTTGTTGCACAGTTGGAGCTTACTCCGAACCATATTTTTAAACGGCTACCACTTTCATAGCGGATATATCCGACCGTTTGTTACCGTTTGTTAGAAACTATACCATTGACCAGAGTGTATCTATCATGTACAGTTAATCGATCGAAATCATTGCCTTTTCATTCCATGCCATTTCATTTCCACCTCACTGACTGGGCAATTTGTAAATATGTCCAAGTAATAAAACTGGGATCCACTCTAGTTTATAAACAGATACAGAGATCTCGAGGTGAAATTACTTTCTTACTTTTATTGAGAAACTGAACAAATCTCGACCGTAACAAAGTTTGAACTGACCGGCATCCTGCTGTCTAACTTTTGCACCAGTTTCTGTTATTGATATTGGGAGGCTGGGGAATGTCGCTATGAAACTACAGATGCCACAAAAACGGTCCCAATACACGGTCTAATGTCAATAAATAAAGCGGAAAATTGTCCCCACTTACGCGCCCCTCCGTATATCATTTCTAGTCTATATCTTCCCATTGTCTTTCCTTCAGTGACTTTGCACAAGGAATACGATCTAACAAAGGTGGCGTCTGTTTATTTCTATAACGATACATTAGTCGAAAAGATGCAAGATATTTTCTTTTACGTACATGTGAGCCTTTTAAACAAGTTTTTAGTATAACTCTTTGGCACGAAATTTTGTTAAAGGACTCCCATCTTAAGTTAAAAATTCTTTAATAAGATTAATATTAGCATCTTATGATTTTTTTAATTATAAAGTTTAGGCCTAGTTATCTAAAACAATAAAATGTAATATAATGTTGTTGTTAACCTTATTTTGTTCTTATTTAAAGTCGCCCCCCGGAACGCGCCGTGCACGTGCCGATGTGATTTATGATCCTCTGAATAAATAAGTCGGAGAATTTAGAGATTTTTTCACAACATTAAATGGTGTATTTCACTCATCAACAATAAAGTCACGCGTGCGGCTGAGAAAGAATTTATCAAATCGTTGTGGAAAACTGTTATCTGGAAAAACAAAGATAAACCTTTTTAAGCTAACTTACGTAGAAAAATCTCTTAGTAAACTACACTATATACACATATATAAAGATATCCTAGTTATGTAAAATATTCGTAATGATTGAACGAGTGGTTTGTAAATATTTACTAAACCTACGCGTTTACGTTAAAATATTTGAGATAAACATTGTTAATTGATATCAGATGAAATGTCTAAAATATTACCGAATATTATATTGCTCGGACGGTCGTTAGCGAGAAACGAACAATTAATTAATTTTGTACAAATTAATAAAGATAGCAACAAAATAATTGACGAATAATAATATTGTTCATTATAGAATTGTACGTTTTAGTTTAAATTTAGCTATAACATAAATTTTACCTATTTTCCGACCGTACATATGTTTTTCCAAAAGAACAAATCATTTCTCTGATTACTTGTATTTTATTTTATATTTAATTCTTTTTAAAATATTTAATATTTGTCAATACATATTATATATTAAATATAATATCCTATACTGGCAATTTCTTAAAAAAATACCACGTGTAAATATCTGTATGCAACTCTTTTAATAATTCATAACATAACTCGACCACAAGTGAACTCGATACTAGAGTTTACCGAGGCGTATCCAAATAATGTTTATTTACTTACCCTCCTTACTTTACTTCTTCGAAATGTTCGCTTCACTTTTAAACCAAATTGCTTTTGACTAGACTTTACGATTCAATATTAAACATGTATAAATCTTTATGAAATACTTTATTTTTATCCCTATAATAAATTTTATTTTATTTGTGGTACGATTAATGATGGAAAGTTCGAGTTTAAAATCAATTTACCAAACAATATCTTTATTGCAAAGACATGTTAAAATAAATACGACGAAAAATAGTCGTTTACACTTTGTTTATATTTAGATTTGTATTATGAGAAATAAAATTATTGATTGTCTCTTACGAAAGCTTGCTTGAGCTCCGTTGCTAAATCATCCCTATTTTTAATCGAAACTCCACCTCGCCTTCGATTATTTACCTTGAGATCTTTTTGTTCAATCAGTTTGAAGTCATGACGTAAGAATAGTTTAGAACTGTCCTTTGTATTATTATTTTATTGAAAAATCAATCCTGAATGGTAATAAATTTTCATCCCTTTGGCCTATGATGGCTCTATTTTCATAATTTTTAAATTCCATGGGTGAGCCAGCAAAAAACTTCAGATAGTCATCAATGAAACCACCGAAGTGCATAACAGTTGCTACATCAATTCTTTTGTTTTATATTTTATTTGACTGATCGTTCAGACGGCCGTCACAACACCATTTAAATTATCCTTCATATAAATTATAAAATTGTTTTATATTAAATAATATTCGATAATAAAAATGAGAGCCACAATAAAGTTCCTATTTGCCGTAGTCGTGTGGGAGTTCGCGTGGGTGATGAGATTGTATCTACATAAAATAAACCCTTACTTACAAAGTAAATTTATTAATAAATATCTTCATCAGTAAGTTAATTATCTATATATATATATACCACTCACTGACTCATTACGAAATCTCCGAAATTATCTGTTAGATGAATTTAAAATTTTACATAGTTACTTCTTTTGTGACGTAGACGTCTACTAAGAACGGATTTTAAGAAATTCCTATCGCAACGGATTTCAACTTTTTGCATTTCGATAAGTTTTAAACTATAGGAGGAGCTATACACTCAAAGCGGGGATAAGAGGTGCTATGGCAACGGTTACCATAGCAAAGGTTACGATGACAACAGATAATAGGACAAAGGTTACCATAGCAACCTAAGTTCACACCCAAATTAATAGTGCGCCCAGCGAAGCGGGAGGGAATAAGCTAGTAAGAAAATAAAATTAAAAATAAAATAACAAATGACGTCATTGACTGTTCGTCAGATTCGTTGCCGTCAATGTTGTTGTGAAATGTATATTTATATAAATAACATTTATAGAACACAGTCATTATATAACTAACTTCAAAATAACGTATCTTATATAATAGGATTCATAATTTATAAATTGAAGTTAAAAATACAACAGTCCCGGAGCAGTCCGTAGTTTGTTTGTTATTTCTATCCTCTCTGAAATGGAGTAATTGACTTACCGGGGATCTTAATATAACTTTCAATGCACTTGTGAGTTGATCTAAACGAACAATACTGGTGTGCTCCCACGACGGGAGAGCGTGTCTAATTATAATCCTGATTAAGTAAATAGTTATTTATATATATGCAATTGTGAAGTCTTAAGAAACGTTTTGATTTATTCATATATAGTGATGGAACAAGAGAGTTTATTTTTTTATCGTAAAGACGTCTGATAAGTTAGTAACTAAATGTTTATCTTACACTAACAGGAGTGTGAATGTAAACATAATATTTTCCAAAGTTATAGAACCCTTTATAATACAATTTAAAATCAAATTTTATTTAAGGGATACTCTCGTAAGCCCCTTACGGTTCCTCATCGTTACAGTTTAAGCCCGTAAGGGTCAGGCTTTGTTTCATGAAGCTTAGCAGCTGTGTTGACCCGACGAGATCCGGTCTTATTGTTTTATTAGTTACATTTTAATTATAAAATATATAATTTTAACACTTAGATGAATAATGACAAGCTGTATAAGTTCAGTTGTATCAATACAGAATAACATAATATAAATTGTCATAAATTTTAACGCCACCGACCCTCTCGAGGCAGGTAAGCTCTTGAGGAGATTGAAAACGTGTTTTGACACGCTTCACCACTTTGTCGCAATTTGTACTTATTTCTCCCTATTTTCCAATTCCTCCCTTTCTTTATCGGTGAATAGCGTAAGTATAATATATCAGCCATTTTGTTGCAAATATTTGGATGTTGTAAAAGTGTGTTTGACATTCAATTGAATTTCATTCGTATATTATTTATTTATTATTATTATAATTGTAACAGTTGTGAGGAAATATTTTTTCAAATGTCTTAAAATTAAATAACAATTGTATAGTTTGTATACGTAGTACTTTTAAAGAGTCATGACATTCACTAAAATATATTCACAAATATTACATACATACACACACACACACGTAAATACGTATTATAAACGAAACGTTAAGCAGATTTCAAGATCAAATCTCGGCAGGTTCCGTATCAATTCGAGAGACATTTTAAATTCGAATGTGCACATGTTCTTTAACTATTTAAACCTATACATTTCAATATCAACTTTATGTCATTCGAGTTTGGGTTTATTTTACATCGTACCAACATTAAGGCAGCTTAGATACACCCACTGTTGAATATTGAGTCCCAACTCGCGCGGGAATTTGAAGCCGGAGTCCTTTATACATTCTCTAAAGTCTATAGAAAGGAAAGCGTATGCAAGTAGTTAAATTATTCTAACATCTTCTATGTGTTTGAGTTAATTTTAAACATAGGTCTTTTGGTAAATACAGTGTAGTCATAAGAGAATGAGCGTTATATATATGTATATATAACGCTCATTTTCTTATGAATACATTGTTTGATATTGACAGTGTTTGATATAATATGTAAACAATAATACAACGAGACCAGTTTTATATTTTCAAATGTTTTTTTTTCTAAATCTTTCTCTTTCTTACTTCACTTTACTAAATAGGACAAAGATATGTTATTAAATCAACTTATTTAATATACATACATATATATATATATATATATATATATATATATATATATATATATATATATATATATATATATATATATAACTTTAATGCGTTGAAGCTGCCGTGTTTTGTGGTTTGAATTAACTATATAGTATAGTAGGTATCTAAATTCAGCCCTAATATCTTAAAAAATAGTTAAATAGCCTTTTCATTATAATATATTTTCAAATGAGAATTTTTTTTTTGCTGGCAAATTATAAAAACATCTGTAAGTCAAGTTTTTAAATTACTATTCAGCATACACAATACAAGCATATTTTTGTTAATGCTCTCCTTTTAATAATTATTCTGACAGAAATTTTAAACCAGGTGGTCCATTGTGACCCTAAATATTGAAAAAGTTCGAAACAGACTCGTGATGTTCTTTAGTTTTAAAACAAAACATATCTATTACATATACTGTTCGCGATTCTTTCACAAAACCTCATTTATTTGAGTATACAGATAAGTATAATCTTCTCAAAAGTTTTCAGTAGATTTTTTTACACTTATGTGTTATAATTTTTTTTAACGAAAAAGCCTGTATATTTTCTATTATCTTAACGGTAACGTCGAATCCAAAAACTAACCAAAAAATAATATTTATGCATTCTGAATATTTGATACAAAATATTAGTGAGAACTGAGCGTTCATAGTGAATCCTATCGCAGCACGACAAAGACAAACGCAATACAGAAACCATTTTCACGGTTGCGTAATACAAAATCACTCTGAACCGAGGCCGTCGTTAAATTTATATTGGATTACCCAATTAATTCCGCGTAATCGTCGGACAAACTAATTAATATCCCACTTCATACACGGATTGAAATTTAATAGCCTACACTGATCATGAAGGGTGTTTATCCCTTCACTCGCTTTAACGCGACACACTCGCAGTGCAGTCCAAAGTTGAAAGTTGCGTGTTTATTTTAATACCGCGTTCACTTGACTTCATTACGCACGAGAGATTTTATCTCTGGACGTGTTAATTACTTAAAATTAATTAGAATTATAATCATGTGGATATGAACATGATTTTTGACGACTTATGTGATATTTATATGTTGTTTTTCTTCTTCTTCTTAACGACCTTCACTGATGTTTATATTGAAATTCGTAAACAAATTTACACGAGGTTTATTTACAGTCCCATAACCTGTTCACTTACATGTTGGGTCTGCGAGACCCCTATTATGTCCATTAGCGTAATTACCCGGTCCGAAAGGCCGATCCGCAGCTTCAAAGCGTCCTGCATACATTCGGCTATTTGAGAGTTGCTAAAATTTTCAATTTACCGAATAATAGATAAAATGAATGGATTGGAACCAACAAACAATAAATCTGATGAAAACCTTTTATTTATATTGATTTCGTTTATTTATAAAACATATTTTTTACGACACCGTAACCTAGAGGAAGCAGATTCGAATCCTGTCTGTGTTTTAAATAAAAGTAAGATTGTTGAGAACATTAAATCACTGTATATTAAAATGTATGAGGAATAAAACCACTTCTCTAGTCTGTGATTGTAAGTAATTAAATACGGAAAGCACTTCTGCAGTGGAAGGAGGTTATTAAAAATGCTAGCTATTAGTACTATTGATAGCTGAGCACAGATAGTACATTATAATTTTGTGGTCTTCGATGAGCTTGACATTATTCCCGAAAGATAAATCAACATATTTTCATTATTAAATATTAATTATTGTTCGTATTTCTTCAAATTCAGAGATACTATCCGACCCACTCGGCTTTCCCCCCTTCATGTAAAACCTAACAATATAGATGGTGCCAACTAATACCAAAATACCGAATAATACTTATTAAGCTTTTATGAACCACAAGTCCGTATGGTGTCGTATATTTTAACCCTGTAGTTCCGTAATATTTTCAATAAATATAAATCTTACTCTGGAGGATAGGACTGTTTTATTCTAAACGTCCGCTTCTCCGGTTTTATTAATTAGCAATAACCGTATGCAGATAAAGGGATGTTAATTGTGTGTGGGTTTAAAATAAAAGTGTAAACAGTAACGACGGAGGCTAATTGGAGGCGATACTTTGGCAGATTTATTACTTAATTATTCAACCCTTACATGCTCTGGTCGGAACTTGGGTAATTTGCCAGCTTTGTTTTGCGGTGAATTTTGCGAAGTTCTTACTTCATTTGTAAATTTAGAGTTATGAGGCAAGACATGGATTGCGTTCGGTTAACAAGTTTGTTTTGATTTGTATTCGTTTTAATTGTTTCAACTTTATAATATCTTGGTTAATGTTTCTCTTGTTTCCGTGTTCATTTTCAAGTTGGAGTTGCATGAACTTTTCTATTAACATATTACTCTGTGTTATTGCGAAATTATTACACAGATTATTATGTGATAGACGGGCAGTCGTAACTCGTGACGGATCTGTCGAATACTTTCATCCTTTTCGAAACAGGCGAACAGTGTTCCGGATGTTATAAACTCATTTCTGTGAGTGATGTTATTGCAGTTTTAAGTAATTAACGAAAATTCTGATGACCGTATATTATATGAAATATTTGAATTGAAAGAGTAAAATAAATTTTTAAAACCACACTTGTAATTAAATAGTCAATGATTGTAATGTCTCCTTTTTTATTATTTAATAAACAAACTTAACTTGATAGTATTATTTATTAATTTTAAATATTAACTTTTAAACATTTAAATTGCCAATATAAGTTGTGGCGTTTCTTTTAATACTTCGTAAATTTTTATGTAATGGAAGTCTATTACTTCACATAAATCAAATATTCTATTATAGTTTCGAGCTTCAAAGAGTAGTTAGGTTGATCAAACAAAATTAGGTCTGACAACTTATATAACTCCAAATTACTTAAAACTAATATTTGCCTTCACTGTTAGGGTTTAAATAATATTAATTCTCTTAGTAAATATTGGTTAATCTAGTTTAATCTAGACAAATAATGTCTATCATTCAATCTTTTTGACAGAAAAAATATGTATTAAAAAATAGTGGTCTCGGCGGTTCATAACTTGAAAGTATGGAAAATATCCTAATTTGAAAATGTGTTATTGTAAAAATGGCTCCATGATAAAAATTCTAAATAAATCTAAATTTTTTAGAGCCTGCTATTCACCTTTCCTAGTTCTAATATTCATATTATCGACATCCCAGTTTTGGTTCGGGAAAGATTTCACCGATTTAACCATTCCAATAGGCTGATCGTCTACGGATCGTTCGAAATCGGATTACGTTGAAAGAAAACGCGGATTAAGTAAACGTCGTCGTTCTATTTGAATTCAACCAGCTCTTACAGTAATTGAAATGAAATTTCAGATCCAGGTTTCTATCCTTCTCGAAGGTATGAAAGTCCCGGATAATTTGCAGCTATATCTTAGCGATTGGGTTTCGGCATTGGCTTCATAATTGTGATATTGAAATCCGAATGCATTTATCTGAAACTAGAACTGGCACATTTCGTATAAATCTTATTTTACTGTTTTTCATTTAATTTTTAATAAATATAATATATGTTGATTCCCGTTCGTGTTGATGTTTTCAGTCTTTATTCAATTAAAATTTAATATATATCTCTTACATTCTTGTAATAAGATTACAAACATCTAATATTAATATCATTAAACCTCGGTTTTTTACTTTCTTCTTTACTTGGCTTTAAATATTCAACATCTTTGTCTTGTTTAATATCCTAAGTAGTTTGCTTCCGTTTTCCCTCCATAAATATGTAACCTCCAGCTCTAATGTTTTTTCGTTGTAGTAGAAATTCAGTCTTTACTTCATGCAAGGAGTTAATTTTGTTTACGCAAGCATTTATGGTATTAGTATTTTATTCTAAAGGAAAACTTTAATAAATTTTTAAAGAAAGATTAATGTTTCAAATCTTAAAATGCGATAAAAACAAGGCAATGATCTGCGCTAATGACACACACTTTTATTTAATATTTTTTAAAATGTAATCAGAATCAAACCTTTAATAAAATTGATAATATAATAAATTTTCATCAACCTAGATACAGAGTACACAAATCATTTCCGAAACACAGGTAAGTGATAAAAGAATACACTAACTCACTAAAAGCGTAGTAGCAGGACGGACCGAAAAATATTAGCTTCAACAAAAAAAATATCGCACGCGGCTACGCATAAATTGCCGTCATAAATTCGCTGTTTCGAAACAAACATCCTGAATGGTGTCCAATTATGGAGATAGCTCCATCTTCCTTCCTGATGTGTATTTTTATTTCACCGGACCTACACTTTCTACCTTTTGTGTTTCTCTTTGCCTACCGTTATGAGATTTAGTTCCTCAGAAAGTAATATATCCATACGAATAATATTATCATAAGTTAAGTTTTTTATTTTGTCTACATTTCAATTCAAGACATCAAAACATTGTGATAGCAGTTTACAGTCATTGAACATAAATTCGTATTTGTTCGGATAAAATCTAAATTCCAATATCGGACTCAGTAATCATCGGATTAGTCCACCCTCTGACAAACGCAGCGGTTTCTAACTCTGAGCTTCCTCTGAGCACAATTGATAATCATTATTGCGCATACAATTATTTACTCTGCGGATTAAATTATCCATAATATTTGTATTTCTGATATAAATATTATTAATTAAGCTGGAATAATGAAATTCTTTCCTTGAAATCCCAAGTTTTATTAGGTTAAGAATGACATTACAAACGAATTTATTGTATCTTTATTCTTATTGCTCTTAATTTTATACGCATGCTATAGAATAGGCTAATCCGCTCAGGAGCAAAGAATGTACTATAATTTGTTGAATAGCTCTAAATTTAACACATGTTTTGATAATGCAAGGTCAAAAACTTGACAATAAGTGATATGAAAAGTTAAATAAAACTTTCTTTCACAAACAATCTTAAAATCTGTTTAAAAGGCGTCGTTAAACATTTTAACGAGGAAGCATTCGATTCAGCTTCTTTAATTTAGCGAAGATTTTATAAATCTTAATATAGATTATAGATTTAATTTGAAGGAGCGACGCGACGTCCGCCGCCTTTATTGGGAGCATTGTCGCTTAGCCAAATTAAAGGTAAACTAATTCGCAAATGGAAGCGTGAGCGAAAGGACCCGAGATAGCGTTGAGTTTAATTAATAAATTTTCCTTCTGTTTGTTAAAGCTGGAATATTTTATGCATCCCAATAAATAGGCTTGGAGCGATTGCTGCGTTTTTTTATAACATAGTTCTTCAGTTACAATTATTCTTTACATTACATTTTATATTTACTGAGTGATTTTACAAACAAAAACCAACTAATTAAAAGTTTCAATACCAAATGCAGCACTACTTTAATGAAATGAAACTAATTTGAATTTTGATTTTATTCATCACCAATGCTTTAATCTTGTTTACGGCACGATGAGATTTAGATGTCTGCTGTTAGTTATGTTAATTTGTCATCTATCTAAGCAGGGATTACCTGATAACTGAATTGTATGAAAACAAAATTTCAATATAGCTTTTAACTTTGCATCTCCATCAATAATCAAATAAATAACATGGATGTATTTACTTTGACGTTGCCGGCAATTTTTCATTTCCCCGTAAATCGAATTGAGATTTCAAGTGCTCGCCAAGGGGTTGTTCTCATGCAATCGAGATTGGATTGTAATCGAGTAATTTACATCGATAGCCTATATGCCGATACCGTTCTTTGTTTATCGGCTAATAGTATAGAATCAATTCCAAAAGCCTCCACTGGTTGTCTAAACCGCTAGCATGATTTGTAAGTAGCCTATTTACCTGTTGCTTATTGCAAAGGAATAAATTTTTTCTTGTTCTATAAAATAAATATTTTTTGTTTTAACACGAAAAAGTAGATTTTTTTAATTATTTTTTTTTTAGAATATTTACCTTATATTTTTCTATATTAATATTGTTTAACATATATTGAAGAACAGGAAAATTAGTGATGCCTAACTATCACTAATAATTACTATCGATATCGAAGATATCGAGCATTATAATTCATAAAAAAAATCTGCTGTACTTAAATTATAATTGAAAATGTTTATTTAAAATCTGTCCTAGGAGACTGTAAAGTTGGTAACCTTCAAACTCGAAAATTTCCTCCGGGACATTTTTAACATACTGCTTTTCATTACGAATAAATTTAGAACATATTTTTTTTTTTATAATTGCTAAATTGTAATACTATAATACTATTATTATTTCTTGCCGAAATGATATACTTTTGGAATATTGTGCCTAAAACTTACTCTTAATTCGAAAACTTGCTTTTTAATGATTAAAATTACTCCAATAATTCCTAATTTATATGAAACAGTATATAAGTTAATACATATATAACGAATTAAAGTGTAACTAATTTCTTGCATGAGTTTGCCATTTCGCACATATATAATATATATATATATATATATATATATATATTGGATACTAAATAATGCTCTTTGTCTCGGACGTTAATATTGTATTGAACTGACATTTTGAAAGTATAAAGATTGTGGTCATATTACTTAAAATATTAAATTAAAATTACTATACGAGTAAAAAAGATGAAACGGTAAGATATTTTAAGTACTTAGTTCCAGATTGCCGGAGAAATTTTGAAGGAAAGAGACTCGGCTCCCACAGAGTAATTACAATTACCACAGTGGCAACCATTTAAGTTTTTGACTCCAATTACAGTTTACCCTTAAGTGAAGTTGTTCATTACGCTAATTGTGAACCGCGGCGCCGCGCACATTTTTCTATTGAAAGTTACTACAATGTTTTTGAAGTTTGTCTCCTTAAAAAAACTCTACTTGCTCATTTGGAGACTTTAGATTAAATCTGTAAATAACTGAATACTTAGAACGTTTATAATATTTATAAAAGAAAATTTATAATTGAAAGTTCATAATTAATTCGCTGTAAATTTTTCATGATAGTGAAATATATATATCAAGTCTTGGAACTCAAAAGGTTTGTGATAAGTACCTACTTATATTAAGTACATCTAAATGATTCTCAATTATTAAAGGGTCTCCATTTCGGATATAATCATTTTGATATAACCTGCCTGCCTTTGCTCTTAAATTTCGGAATAAAAAATATAAGAATATAACAATAAAAAAGTACATTACACATTTTATTATATTATCTATAAGTAATTTATTGTTAAAAATTAATTAAAAGTCATTTTCTATCTCGGTCGTCCCTCGAGCCGAGGGCTTGTTCACCTTCCTGGGATCCGTTTAAACATTATTCTATCTACTCGTAGAATGTAGCCGACGTCGATAAACTTTTTTTTTTCTCTCTCTTCTTCATAAGAAAGTATTCTAAACATCCTGTGTTATTTGTGTGGGTATTTATGAAAGTTATTTCTTTATTCTCCTATAAAAGGCCCTCTAACAAGTTTGTTGGCAACTTTTAATGTGTATGAAAGCATCGTCCGTCGCTCTCTTGAGTGTGGAGGGAATACTTATTTGCCCTTTTAAAAAGTTTTTAACTTGAACATTATTATTAATCATACCTGTCTTAACATGGAGGTTGTATAGGAAGAGTATTGATTTATGACTTATACTGTATTAACTTACTTAATTCATCAACTTATTCTAATATATTTGGGTGATTTATATTATATTTCATTTTCCCAAAAATAATATGACAATTATATATTAAATAATTATTTTAAATATTTTTATCTGATCTGATCTTTAATGTTAACCGACACCAAAAGTTGTTTACAAAAAAAAACCCTGATATATTTTTGTTTAGATTTTTTTTAACCTATTACTAAAAATATACAAGAAAATCAGGTAGAATCTTTCCTTCCAAGCCATTGACTGTGCAGTTTTGGTAAACGTTCGATTTGTTTTCACCCTATCTATCTTTATATATAGATACATATTCTTCTGTATGTGCGTTTTCACTGAACACCTTTTAAACGCCTGGACTATTTTATGTAATTTTTTGTATGCGTTTATGTGAATACCTGAACAGTTTGGATTTTTGCAGCTGCGATTACATTCCGTTCTTTTTTTATTTTGAAGGTAAAAAATCTGCCTGCATGCTATATGTATAGCAATATAACAATACACATAAAATATATAAGTAATTAATATGCATATTGTAAACAGTGTGTGCAATAGGTAGAAGTTTCTATATATCTTCATTAATATATTTTTTATGTTTGACTCCGGTTGTCAACATTTTCTCCTAAAAATTTCCGTAGAAGTTTATAAAGGGAAGCTGCTCCCGAACTTGTATCTCTCTAATTAATCCTCCCGTTCGTTAATTTTAAACTTTTAATTCAGCCTTACGGAGGATCATGACAGTATCGTTTGGGATCATTTGTGTGAGAAGATCTCTTAAAAAATGTGGAGTTGTTCAAAATATGTGGATTTACTTTGTTTTTTTTTTATATTTCTATACCAAGATTTGTGGCTTGAGAGCAATTAATAGAATTCTAAATTAAGGTTCCGAAGTAAATCACATCGCCCGCGAGCTTAGTCTTAGAACAGAAATGAGTCAGCAATTCTTTTCAATTCAAAAATCCTTTTGACTTTCATTTTAGAATTCTACGCCATCTTAAGACTTAAATGAATTGTCCGGGACTGCTTCGCTCTCGGTTGACAATCCCTTGACATGTTTTATGTTCTAATTTAAATTGCTATTATCGTGAACATCGCAGTTATGCGTACTGTTGGACCTCGTTTTTCACTTGCGTAAGCTGAAATTTCTGATTCCAATTATTGTAGAGCTCGAAAGATTTCGAAATTAACGTTTTGTTTTTGTAATAAATTTAATTATTCAGTTTATTCGCAATTTATTTTTAATGTTTTATTCTTATTATTTTATTATACACATATAAATGAAAGTATAGTTTCTGTTTCTAATTCCAAATTAACAGCTGTTCACTAAATGCATATTAAAGTGGTACTTACGTTAAAAAAATTTTTTGTTCTTTCTGTTCTTTCTCGTTTAATCTCTGAAACAATTGGACCGATTTTAACAGGATTTTCAATGGCCGATAGCTGTTTTTATAAGGAGTAACTTAGACCACTTTTATTTAATAAAAACATACTTCGCTAACGAAGCTATGGGCACAGCTAGAAGAACATAACGCACGAGTAATAAAAAAAATCTTGACATTCATGTTGTATGATAATATATAATCATTTCAAATTGGGTCTTTAGGATATCTCTTAAAAGTATAAATCTATAATATATTAAATAAACGAAACGAAAATATACGAAAATATCAGATAGCAAATCTACGATATCATTTCGCTAAAGTTCCATGCAAATACCATAAGATAAAAAGATACGAAAAAGCTCTATATCAAAACAAACGTGTTATATTTGCGAAATATTTCCAAGTGAAAACGTATACGGCGTAAGGAATGGGGCGGCTAAAGGGGACCATCGGAGCATGAATTTAGAACATACTTCATTACAGGGAACTGGCTTAATATCAGACATATGGGTGAGGATATTGATTCTTTTACTGACTTTGAAAATCTTTGAAGTCGATATTGGAATCTTATACTTTAATATTAATTGGATCTCGGGTTGCTTTCAAATATATTACGTGAGATTTGTTATATATATACATATATAGTATAGAATTAAAATTCTAAGATCATTTGCGTAATACACTCGAGCGCTCATAAGTTGTGTAATTTTTATAATATAAAAGAATTGAAAATGTGTAATTTAACTTACAATAGAGAAATGAACAATGGTCTAAGAATTTAAGTCAGATTTGATGGCAGGAGTTTTAGTTTTAGTTTATAACAATACACTGTATGAACTTTTAACATTTTACCTCAATTTTAATTTACAATTCTCATTATATTTGCGTTTTCACGTTTTAATATATTTGTCGTTACTAAGTTTTACCCGTTATTCCGTTTGGATGATTTTTATTTATTATAAACTCTACAAATTGATTTGTTTTTAATGGAAACTTATTAATGCTAATAGTTATTTTCATGGATATGAACTAAAATAGAGTCCTTTATTCGTAGTTTTACTATTATTAAAAATAATATAAGGTTAGTATATTACAAAATATAGGCTGGGAACGACTCCTTGAAGTCTTAGGATCGAATTCTACTGTTTATAATGTTATATATATAACTTGAAAAATTACGGACTTTCATACAACCTTTCATCCATTATATAAAAGCTTAGGGGTGTAATTGCCAAAAATGCGATGTGAATATTTCCTTCATAATATATTAAAAGGAAACTACAGTAAAATTTTAAGTTTCCAACCCTTGGGATTTAAGGAATATTTCATCTGTTAGTCATAGCGTCTTTTTAAACTATAAAGATTTTACAAAGCAATGTTAAAAGTTACTTAAGTTATCTTTAAGAAAGAGTTAATCAGCTGCGGAGTCCGATCTTCATCCGACAAAGACGTCACAGCTTGTGCGTCCCAGATGCGAACGGAAGAACGAACGAAGTATGAACGAACAAAGGAAGCTCCACGCAGGTGGCGCGGAAAGCGCCTTTATATCGAGCACTATTTATTTTCTATACTCCTTAAAGCCTTCCCGTACGCAATATAGTTGATTTACTTTTATTCTGTTGGAGAATTCCCTCTTGTGGCTCCGAGGGTGGAAGTTCATTTGGATATTCGATTATTTATCAATGTTTAAACCATTGTGGCCGTGAATTTATTAAGCCTTTTTTGTATTTCAATTTTTTATCTTCGTTAAAATTACGCGAATATTATGCTAATGTTGCCTGCTCGATCGATGCGTTAATGGATTATGATAGTTTTTGTTTTTTTTTTTTGTTATTTGTAAATATTATATTTTACATAAATTGCACATAATGTGCAGTTTAAAAGTAGCATGCTATGTGTTGGTATCCGAAAATCCCGTTTGAGTTATGTTATCGCCATACTCTCCGCAGATTTGGCTCAGTCGATATTAAACCGGGTTCAGACCTGATGAAAATAAACGTTTGGTTGAAAATTAGTGAAGTTTGTTGTTCACGAATTAAACTCTGTCTTATACAGATTGTATAGAATGTAACCGGCGTTTTCTCACAGTGTAACAGGAATTTAATTATGTTATAAATGTAGTTTTAGTTTGTATGTTTATAAATATATATTTAAATATTATTTTATTTTATCCTTTAAAGTCATATCAAAACAGAATAAATTACTGTTGGTAGGATAAATATTCTTATATACAATTATGTGTGTAGTGTATAATTTATATTATAATAAGTGTGTTTGTGTGTGTGTGTGTTTGTGTTTTTAAAATGAATACAAGAGAGTATAAAAACCTTAAAATATTAAATGATATAATACAAAATTAAATAGGAACCCCGATTTTCTTATATAATATATTCCGTTCGTTATCGCCCTCCCCGGCGATGTGTCGGCTTGATTGGACGCCGTATTGTTTCATTATGAACCGCCACTTCAAGAATTAATAACTTTTACCCCCTATATAAAAATGTCCCACCCTTTAATACGTATCACTAACAAGCCACAAAACAAATGTACACTTCGAACTAATAATAATTATAGTTCTATAGCTAATATTGTATTTATTTATCATAAAGATAGTGGCTATAACTAAAGGCTCCCTCAACGCCGATTTTAAAGATTAAAATGCGGTTGTACCATACTATTAATCAAGTGAAGGCCGAGAGAGAGCTGGCTGTTACTTGTGTGTAATTAAAATGATTAAAACTCTACTTAATTAAACGTAAATCTTATTAAGGAATTTTAGCAATTTATTTTATTATGATTATATATATTTTTTTTTATTATTATTATTTATTATTTATTATTATTTACCTTCACGCCATACCCCTTGCGGGGTAGCCAGAGACGACGGAGCGCCAAATGCTACGGTCTCTGCATACCTCTTTCTCCTCGGCCACAGACATCAACCTCTTCATACATGCTCTCCGGGGGGTCCTCATGCTTTTTACGTGACCTTCCTCCAGTATCGTAGCTACTGTGTTTTCGAAGGTCACTCGAGGCCTCCCCATGTCTCTCTTTCCGCTCACTTTTCCCATATAAATCTTTTTTACCATTCTTTCATCACTCATTCGTTCAACGTGCCCAAACCACCTGAGCACGTTCTTCTTCATTTTTTATTCGTCATATTATACCTTATTAAGTGCGGACTGATTACAGTGAATTAACTGAGACAGATTTAATTTTATCAGCATATTGTTAAATATTCCGACCGCAGTTACGGAAATGCGGAATACGGACGGCCGTGGTAATAAAAGTGTGGTCTTTATGGCAATGATTGCCTAATTAATGTATTAATAATTGTCAATTCCGCGTTCTTCGTTTATTTATTCAGTACATATATTGAGTTCATAAAACTAACTGAGGAACGTTTCCCTACGTTTCTTTGTTTTTTCACTTGTCGTTGTAAACTTAAGTCAGTTTACCCCATTTACTATTCAAAAAACGGCATATTAACACTAAACCTACTATTACTGGTCAAATTGACCGTTCGTAAACTTTTGTAAAACTTACACATTTTTAAACGTTATAATATCGTTATCAAACTACATGACAATTCTTAGTATATGCATATAATATTTTCTTCACTCTTTACTTTTAGTTATTTCCATTATTACCTGCGTTATATAATAAAATATTTTTTAATTACCGGTCAATTTGACCGCGTGCGGTAGGAACAGGTATACAAGAATTGTCGGTAGGTTTAGTGTTAATGTGATTCAAAGCAAAATCGAAACACAGTACGGTGAGTTGGTCTTTGATATCTAGATATAAGATCGTTATCCGTTTGTGTTTAACTTTAATATACCTTCAAACAAGCTCCGCGACACAATCTCACGCTATGACGTCACGTGACAGTATAATGGAGCTTTAGTGCTGTACGGATTTTTGATTCGTATAGTTTAATTAATATCTATTAGTATAATTTTATATATTACTAGCTTTTAACCGCGGCTTCTCTCGCATTGTAATAAATAAGTATTAGAGATCATTGTGATAGAAATGAATCAATACGATAACTATATTTTATTGCTTGGCTGGGATTGTAAATTTTTTTTAATTATTACACACAGAAGTTTCAAAAACATAAAATATGCTTTATAGAATTACAACAACAAATTAAAAAATATATTTTACTGTGGCTGTGTTTTTATTATTTTTTTATTTTATTTTTTTTTTTTTTACAATAACTGTCCTATGTTAATTCTAATAGTTCCGAAAGGATGTGTACAAAGTTTCATAATGATCGGTTGAGTAGTTTTCGCGTTAAAGCGTAACAAACAAACTTACATTCGCATTTATAATATTAGCAGGGATGTATATAAAATATTAATGACACATGTTTACATTTAATCATATGGAAATATTATTTTGCTGTTAAGTACATGTGTTTTAATTTAATATATGTAAATGTGTAGAGTTGTATCGAAATATTTTGAGCTACAAAATTGTTTATTTTATATTAATATGACGTAAAATACATCGAATATATTATAGAATAGCATTGATTTTATATTCTATAGATATAAATAAAATTGAAGTGTCCGTACGTAAAAATTAATGCAAATGAAAATATTGTATGTAGATAAAAAGTCTCCTTGTTCCGACTAAAATCTGAAACGGCTTGAACGATTTTAACGGAACTTTCAATGGAGGAAAGTTATAATATAAGGAGTAACATAGGCTGCTTTTATTTAAAAAAAAAACATTTCCGCGCGAACGAAGTCATGTTCATAAGCTTGTAAATAACAATCTTTTAATTGAAAATTTTTAAGCCTAAGAAGCTTTTATAAATACATGTAAATAAATGTAGGTGTTTACTTCAGAGTATGTCAACTACACTGTGTAAATAGTTGACGATTAATTAACATATTTTATTATTATACCGTAATGTTTGTGTTATTATATTTGCAATCAATGATTTAATTATCCAAAAATACAATGCATTGTAAGAGGACTGACTATATTGGTTTTTGCGATGATTTTTATGTGCAAATATTTTGTGTTTATTAATGTTTGCTGTGTGATTTTATGTGTGTGTGTGTGTGTGTGTGTGTTCTTTATTGATATTATTGTAGTATTAATGTATGGCACAAGCATTTCTAGTAATTAGTAAAAATAGAAACTGACCTACTACTAATATCTCAGCTGATAAGTTTCAAGTTCTAAAATACTAAAGTCAACATGCTTTTTGATAAATTAAATGTGTTGTAATAATAAGTTTATAACAAAACACCCCTTTCGGTGCAACAGTAAATGAGAAATGTACCGTAAATAAATTGAGAACTCGAGGGCGTAGATTCTAATGAGTTAAGAGGCCGAATTGAAACCCGTCTTCCCAATAAAGCATTTGTATTCAAACGTTCCTCGGTACCGGCCGCATTTTAATTTACTTACTTGAATTAAAAACGCACGTGATACGAATCCGATACGATTTTTATTTCGATACTTTATTTTTATCGTTGATTGAAGACACCGGCTCCTAGACTGTTATTATTGGAGGTATTCTCGGGATCTCGCTCTTGGAATTCAATTGTATATTCAGGGATGTTCCGGTATACTTTCAGAATAGCCCCGGCTCTAAGGCATATTTTGCAAATTGACTATAAGTCTCTCGTGATAAAGACGATTGTCACCAGTCGTTTATTCATTCAATTTGTGTATTGAATGGTCTTAGCGGATCGAATTGAGGTCCCTTCTGTATTATTTCCATTTCTATTCACTTAACTGATAAACGTTGAATTTGATTTATGTGGCAATTGAATTGAAATCGTATTTCAACTATTGCACCGTTTTTTATCTCCAATATTCTATAAAATGCATGCAAATTCTTTCTATATTCGTTTGATATATTTTTCTAAGAGTATGAACTATTTATTTATTTCACTTCACGTCATATCCCTTGCGGGGTAGCCAGAGACGACGGAGCGCCAAACGCTACGGTCCCTGCATACCTCTTTCGCCTCGGTCACAGACCTCAACCTCTTAATACATGCCCTCCGGATAGTCCTCATGCTTTAGTATGAAGTATAAAGTCTAATTAAAAAATGCTTATGAGAAAACGTCTATAAAGCTTATACTGTATAACTATTGTAATATTAAAATATAACCAATGATTAATAACTCAATATATGTAAGACTCAACGTTAAAAAAGATTTGATTCGAAAAATAAACTCCAAACACGTCTCGATACTTCGTATAATGATAATAACAAACAGCAAGGAACACCTCTGAGCCAAAAACTTTTACACATTTTTTTTTCTCCCATGCCGCTTTTATCGGAGAATTCGATGTTTATATTTACACAACAATCTCCTGCAGAGGGCGCTTTGTTGTGGTAATTTCATTAGACAGTCGCCGGCCGCTGAATATTAATTGACACTAACACGGCGACTGTGCTGTGCTGTGCTAGCTTCCTGCACTTTTACCTTTACCCTATCTATCTATACACGTGCGTTATTTTTTTTTAATTTGTTCATAAATCGATTTATGTTAATGGTATTGTCTTTTTCATCTAACGCTTTTAATAATATTACTCTCCTCTTTACTTATATTATTTAAGGAAACCTCAGTTTTTGTTTATATTTCGACAACATTCTTTTAAACGCTTCCGGCCCTTTGGTGCGGTTGTTTCATTAGACGGTAACCGGCCGCTGAATATTAATTAAGGAGGC
This sequence comes from Melinaea marsaeus rileyi, assembly GCA_918358865.1. Classification (NCBI taxonomy): domain Eukaryota; kingdom Metazoa; phylum Arthropoda; class Insecta; order Lepidoptera; family Nymphalidae; genus Melinaea; species Melinaea marsaeus. The sequence continues at coordinate 6,196,098 of OU911092.1, forward strand.
GGAAAACTTTGCTTGCAAATATTAACACTTTCACTTTGGTATTTAAAAGGACAATGTTATTAAATTTTGCGGTGAGGCTCCAAGTGTTATATACGTTAAAATGTGAATTTATACGTTCGATAATTTGTTTTTCAATAATACTAATATAATGGATAGATTTTTTTTTTATATTTATACAAAGCGAAACGAGAAACACAATATTGATGCTAAGTGCACGGCAATGTGGAGGTCTTAATTCGATTGAAATATACCTAAACTGAGCACAGGTCCAATTTATATAATGTATACCATAACTTGGTATAAGGATATATTATTAGTAGCAGGTATTTGATGATGTATGGTCCCACTCTAATTACCGGGAACCAAGCAGCAGGTGGCATTTTAAGTTAACGAGATAATGCACTACACTTCATGGAGATCTTAACGTTTATGTGGCGTTTTAGTTTATTAGATTTAATATAAATTATACATACATATACTGGTGTTAAAAATATAAAGGATTTGATACACGTTACTAATTATATATTTAATATAAATAGTGTTTTGTTTTCTGTTTATTTTGGTATTTGCATTTTTGTTAATGTTATCTTATCCCCGTGTCGTAGGTGGTATGAAAAACAATAAAATAATGGATTCAGAACAACAGTGTGAAATACGTAACAATTTTCCCCTATTTGAGTAGAACCTACAACCTCTAATTCAACTATAAGTATCGCTAAGCACTGGATTAACGGGCCGTCTTTTATCAATTTTATATTTAATCGAAGAATATTTTTTATTTTACCTCGGTCGGTCTTTCATTGTATGACATAAAAAATGTTTAATAAACTTAACCAAAAAAAATAAACCTATAATAACAAAATTCTTGTCCCGTGTGGGCTGATTGAAACTCCCACGTTGTAGTGTGGGAGTAAGTAAATTGTAATATACTTAGAATATTTCTTACATAATTTATATTTTAGGTAGATAATTTTTACAATAGTTTTTTTTTAATAACATAAAAACCTAAAACTCCCTTCGGGGGTATTTCCAGATCGGTACGACATGGGTACCTTCAAAAAAGGCGTCTACTCTTACCTACAAGGCCGGCAACACTCTTGTAAATCCTCGGATGTTGCAAGAGTTCATGGGCGGCGGTGATCACAAGTCATCTGTGACCCGCCAGCTCGTTTGCCCTCCTCTTCCATAAAAAAAAAAAAACCTATTATATTATTTCGAACTCATATACGATAGCCCGTACGTCGACGGATTTGAACGTGTTCACTAAAATCACAAAACAGATGATACAATAACATTCCGTGTTTTGTTTCTCATCCAAAATCAACTAGACGTTTTGTGAAACTTTGTGTGCTTGTGATAGACAATATTTATAATGTATATAATAGCGGTGTGGGGGAAATGTAAATAAAGTTACCGTTACTTAATACGGGCGTATAAAATATCAACAAATACAACACATAGTTAATCGAATTTATAGATAAACTTTGTATGTCTGTAGTCACCTTAACTTTTGATATATTTAAATTGTACATATACATTACATTATATAACTTTATCAACATAATATCCTAAAACAGTCATCACCGAAATGCATTCACGACATAACTGCACGTGGACGTAAAATAAATGGCCAAAGGTAATTTCGTCCGCGAGTGTACTTCGAAGTGCTCCACTGTAATATTGTTTATGATAAGCAGAAAATCATGTTGTTTTAATATATTTTGACTGTAAAATATGATATAATGTTGTGCTGGTTTAGTTGTTCTGCAAAGTGTCTTTACCTTTATCCTTCAATACCTTTTTAAAAACGTTCCGTTGCCGTTCGTCAATTGCGTTCTAATATATTATGTATATTAATAGTTTTAATTAAGTCTTCTTAGTTAATAAGGTGTGCAAATATCTGTAAATATATTGTGGCATAGAAAAGGTATATTTAGATATTTTTTAATAGGTATATGTTTATTTTTCTATTTTACTTCCCTTTAAAATATTGTAAGAAGTCCATAAGTTCTTACCTTTAACACATCTTCCAAATTTTTACTATAAAAGTATTATTCAATTTTAACGTTTCAATTTAAATATATATACAGGCTTTTCACAAAGCCATAGATAGCATTACAACCTTAACGTAAAATCAATCATATAGGTCGAATACGTACATCATAGTTACAATTACATATATATATAAATATTTATTATTTTCTGTAAACTGAATACAAAAATGATATTCATTCATTTATTATTCCGTGTGTAACATTTAAGCTAGTAAAATTGATAATGTTGAAAAATATTGGAATGGTTGAGTCGAAGTGAATTTTAGTAAAAGCATCGTTTACATCGAAATTTTATTGATAGCACTCTCGTTACAAGTTTTCAACGAAATTGCTCTTATACGTGTTGTATTAATTTATATCGCTTTAAAACATGGATGGAGTCATTTTAAAATATTCGGGAAATTTTATTATTACTCTACTTTGAAGATATGAATGTTGTTTGAATTTTTTTGCTTAAAAAAACCTTTTCAGGTGGTACGGCCTGTCCTATAATTTGACTTTGTCTTTGTTTGTTTGTGTATTGTGTATGTCAGTCTCCTGCATCCCTATACCTCAAAGGGGACAACTCATTTGTAATTTATTACATAGACTTTTGCCTAAATATCATTAGAGACCAAAAAACATTAGAGTGTCTCTTAATTAAGCAAGTAATATATTACTATAACATAGTTCTTCTGGTCTAAGCGACGATAGTCTTTCGCCGTCTTTTTACGTATAACCGTTAGGGAAGAGCCATTACGTCCCCCATTGTTGTATATAAGTCGTTTATTTTGACTGGAATTACGCTTCTTGTGACCGGAGCTGCGTCTCATTTGTGGAAAAGAGCACAGCAGATAGATTATCTAGGTAGATAGATAGCGCCTCGTGACTAAAGAGATTTATTGACTTGCTTGAAACACTTTAGTAGTTATCATACAGGCTTTTAGTGTACAAAGCGGGGAGAGTAGCAGATGAAGTTGTTTATGACTGTTCTGTTCTACTCTGTTCTGTTCTGTGTATTGTATTATTTAATTTTTAATATTTATTCAGATTATGCTCCTTTATTATTTTATTATATTTTAATTAAATCCTCGTCAAAAAATGCAGATTAAAATTGAATAGTTTTTTTTTTTAATTTATTCCATATGATCATTATATTTCATATCATAGTGGTTTAATTATTCGTATATAATGATTTTTTGAAGTATTTTATAAAATTGACCTCTAAATGTGAAATCCTTTCTATGTTCGCCGCCACTCATTAGAGCTTCGTGATTTTGTTTAGAACGTTAAGTAGAACCGTTTTGAGTTATGACTGTTAATGCCTCCCCTTAATTAAGGTTTCTACGAATTGCGTTATGAATAAATTAAAAAAACTACTCAATGAAACCTTATTATAGATGTTTGAGCGATCAAGGTATCACGCAATCGACTCGACATTTTAATAAATTTTCTTATTAAATATTTTTCTGGTAAAAATAACGAAATTGAAACACCCAGGACGTTTTTTGTCTCTTCCAGAGAACATTAACAAAGCTCCCTCGTATCATAAATATAAAACCACTACTGTTCCCCGTTATCCTCATTATGCTGTTTCATAGTGTTGGCACCAAAACATGATTGCACAAAATGTTTAACACCCCGAGTTCCGACATTTGAATGCAAATGAGGTTTAAAAAGAAAATTCTCTCCAGTTATAAATACTTGTTCATTTTATACTGGTGGTATACGTGAAAAACTTAAATTTTTATCGGACCTAAGCTTCTGTTTAACTTTAAAGTTTTGTATATAATAATTATATGTATATTTGTGAATTGTTTTTTTTTATAATGCTTCTGAAACTTGGAAATTAATATTGCTAGAAAGTTTTTGAATTACAACAGTAACTTTTCAATTAAATTCATAACGCGGAAGACTATAAATTCACATTTTAATTTTAAATATAGTCATATGCCTAAATATATGAGCAAATCTGGAATCTGAGACTTCGTTAGCTACCTACTTGTAGTAAACCGTCAAGCGAACACTGCATGTGCAAATATGTTTACAGATAATATTAAATCTTTAGTCGAATACCAAACTACTAACTACTAGTTCGAAATAAAGAGAGTTATCTGCAATGTCAATATTTTGTTCCCGTCCGGTCCGAGGGGAGTATTAAGCCAAGGCGGATAAAAGTTTATAATGTTACCGCCACCGGCTATCGGTCTCACACAACAATGAAAATATGAATAATGATCTCGCCCATCTCTTCAGACGCTCAGAGTATAAATCTTTCAATAATCGCCGTTCCTTTATTTATTTATTGCTATACTGTGTGGGGAACTCAGTTTTTATCAATAACAATGGACTGATTTATAACACTGCATCGTCTGTATCTCTATCCAACGTAAGGGAGAATAAAATATGAATAACTCTTCACTTTTGTGTAGATATAAATCTGAAAATACCTTTGCTTTAATATATAAGTAGTATATAATGTATGTGTGTATGTATGTAAAAATACGACAACCGTTTATAAATTATAATTATTATTGGATAGACGAAATTGAAGTGTCAGAAGACACTCTACCGCCACTGGATTTTGTGACAGAGGAACCAATAAACGGAATACCACCCATCAACGATACTGGGAATATTTTCATACGATATCTCACACGTAAGTTTATTAATTGACATTATTTTCAGGATTTTCAGGTGCTCCAGGATCAACGGCGACGTTTATTTTTAATTCTTCGGATGATTTGATTTGATGATATCTGTCCTTTTGTTTATTTACTTGTTTTTGCATTTTATTTTTTAAACGCAAGAAAAATATTTTTTATTAGGATTATTATATTTCTGCTAGCTCAAAATGTTTTATGTAAATTTCACTTATATATAAAAGTTTGGGATTTGGATTGTTCGTTTCAATGAAGATATAATTGTTTAGTTTTGAATCATACAAATTAAGAGGATTATTTTTATTAAAAAAAAAATTAAAATGCTCTCCATCAACTCAATAATTTCGTAGCATACGTGATTTGCTTTATAAAATGTTCTAAAATATTTTCAATAAAACTAGAAATATTCTCTGAATGGGATTTTAATGATCTATCAGCGTTGCTTTGAACCTTGTGAATGTGAGCTTAAAGCTCTAAATCCAACGCCATTTGGGATATTTAAATAGCACGCACTGATTGACACACTTTTTTAGTCTTTAAATCGGCGCTAACGTGTTGCTAAAAAAGTTAGTGGAAAGGGACTACTACACTAGACTAGTTTTAGTTTATTTTTAAGTACACCACTAATTTCATTTAAAGCTCTTCTTGTTCGAGTTTCATACCAAAATAAAGATATTTTTGAATAAGAAACATAATTAGGTATTATTCTCATTTGAATACGTATAGTTGGGGCACAATAGTGATATATTTATCCGATTTGGAGCCAGATGGCGTTGTACGCTTGAAATATGCAAATGCAGCGTCAATTTAATACCTGGCAATTTAATAAATTTTGGGGTCAAATTTCTATTTGACCCTCACCTAAACCCAGTGTCGACGTTATTGTCATAAATTTCAAATATCATTATTACGTTAATACTTTGAATGTATTCGGATGATTCATAGTTTAATCGATTTTATATTAAAACACTGAAAATAAATATCACTTCAATTGGTTAAATATTTCTAAATGTTTCCTAAGAATATAATAACTTTGGTGAATAGTGATATTTTAAATAAATTGTATAAATAATCGAAATTTGCATAATTATCTGAAATTTTAATTTGTCTGATAAAAAAAAAGGTTTTTAAATATAATATATATTGTCAATATGAAATTGCATTACAGAACAGTCATATGACAGCTGTTAATAACCATTAAATAGACAATGATATGTTAGTCGTTATACGATAACCGAAATTAAATTATCGATAACACCCATCCGTTATTCGAATATAGAATATGCGATTATTACCCATGTCATGATGGGTGATAATCTCGCATACAAATATGCTGTTGCATTTAAATGTCATTATATAAATGTGTTGAAATATTGCTACGTGAAGATAACGCTGGATTAGCGGAAAGCAATAATTATTAAGTCAATTACTTGCCTTAAAGAAAAAAGTGGCAAAATAATAGTCATAAACTGACCCAGTGACCCAGAGTTATAGTTGGATGTAATGTTTGCTTCGGACCGGTAATTGTATGTTGCATGGAAAACTACCGTGCCATGTTGTGTGTCATTACCATCTACTATAACGACACTTTCGCCACACTTTTATATATTTTTAAAGTCGTTCATCAATTCGAACTAATAATACGAATTACGTTCAATTTTTGTTTTTTGTTATAATATTTTTGACGCCGACTCATTTTCAAAGTGTGACGAGATAAACGCGAAATCGCTTCCACGAAGCAATTTAATTTCGCACATAGCGACGTCTAGGCGTCGCGTAATTTAATCCAGCTTGGTTGGCGCGAATGGTGGCAAAAAAAAATGGCCGACTTTTATTTGTATTCGTGCGTCGGCACGTCCTGATGCCCGTTTCAATCCCTCGTACATATAAAACGTGACCATTCACGTCCTCGTCCGTCGAGGAATAAACATAATCTGTCACACGGTTTTTCAACCTCCTCCGCCCTACGTGATTTACAAGCCAATATCTGAATACAATGCTGATAGTTAGTGAGATTTGTAGCGATTGCTTATCAATGTCAACTGAAGGTTATTAATATTAAGCCCTTGTAGGCGATCAGATGATCTCCCATTCGATATGTCCGACAGCTACGTGTACGATTTCACAATTCTAATTGTAACATGTTTGAAGTTATGGCCAGACCCATATTTTTTATATCTCTGCGGCGGTCGCTCTATGAATATGTTAACTTTTTGTTTGACACCGAAAATACATTACGGTCGTTTGTTTATTAATGTCACATTGATTGCCGGTTCGACCCGAGGGACGAGTCTCGGATACATATAGAACACTAAAATGGGATTTCGTTTTCTAGTTCAGGAGTCAAACGCTGTCCAACGTCCTCCCCGAAGTCCCTTTGGACATTTTTGTTCTGCTTCGTTTAATTTTGGGATTTCGGATGTTTAGGAGAAATTCTCATGTCTTCTCGAGCATAATTGTTTTGTGCATCAGCGAACGTTTTCCGCAAAAATAATGCAATTAATTTCTCTGCGAGTAATTAAAATGTACTCTCGTACACGATAAAACTATTTTGCTGTCGAATTTTTGTTGTGCATCATTCAAAGTTCCCGAAAGTCTGGTGCATACGACGGCATAGAAACTGCCGACTAAGAATTTATTGTCGGAATCCACCTGAACGTATGAGGCTCTATTATGTTTTGAGTTATGTTATTACGGAGGGTCTTAAGATGTTTTTAATTTATTCATAGATGAAAATTGGATCCAAAATGAACTTTGTAATAGGCTTCCATGAATAAAAGTTTCTAATCCTTTAGGTTTTCAAGTAACTTTTGTATTAACACGATATGAAACATTTTAAGCTAGATCGAATATAATAAATTAAAAATATTATTGTTAATATTTATTTTATTGTTTATATTTTAGTTACTTTTTATTTATCATGATCGGCAAAGTAATGTGTCAGTATTAAGTTGTTTATTTTTTTCTGTGCAGATCCGCCCGAGATCACGATCCGCCCACGCAACTTACAAGTACGTGCGAACGGTATCGCGGCGTTCTACTGTGCGGCGAGAGGCGACCCCATACCCAATATACAGTGGCGAAAGAACGGCAAAAGAGTATCCAGTGAGTATTGCTTCATTTATATAATTGTTTTGACATTTATTGCCACGGCCGACATCTTTCCTATTACAGTTTTAAATTAACTTATGTACAATGATGTAATCACTAAGCATCCTCAATTCGAAGAATCGTCTTTAATTTAAGATATATTATATAATTTTCTAACAAAAATCACAGGCCAGACTCCATAATCTATAGACCAAATCAATTTGTCACTCCACCCGACTAAACTAAACGTATTGATGGTATTTTATATCCAACCCAGCAAGGTACGGCGTGACAAACGCGCAACATAAAAAACACAGGTCATTGAATCGGGAATTCTGCTAGTGATTGAAATGTAAAAAACGACGTTTTAGGCCATAAATATGTGAGGCCGGTAATGACGTCTATAAGCCCGAAGCAATGAGCTGGAAAAACGTATCGCCGCGGCCACGCAGGCGAAAAGTCCTCCCATAAAACCATTCATACTCCTCCCCCCTCAACCCCTAAATAGTTTCATCGCCTGCTACGAAAAATGTAATGTTATTAATCATATAGTGGATAACACAAAGGAATGAGGCTCACGTTCGCGGCTCGCGTTTCGCATTCTGCTTTATCAAATTTTATTCTCGATTTGTCCGTCCGTCATCGGGATCATCTATCAGGATGTCTCGTACGAGTGTGACGGGATAACATTCGATGGTGATATGGATGAGCGGGAAGATTTATTTTGGTGGCCGACTGAAATTCTATGAATTAATTATTTGCGCGGAGTGCCCTCACTGCCCTTCCGAAATAAGGTTCGTCGGGTATAAGTTAACTAATTGAATAAGAAAAAAAAGAAGTGCTTTAATATTTAAAAACATCAACATTTCCCACAAAATGCGGTGAGAGTTTGTATCTTTTTTTCTTGTACATTTTTTGTAATATTTCCATATTATGAAAATAGATTTTGAGAGATTTCATTATGAAATTTAAAGCCGACATTTTCCTGACCTACATAAATCTGTCTTCCGAACTGTCTGTTTGTTTGTCGCAAATACGAACTTCTACACGGGAAATTTAAGGAGGACTAATTCGACCAATCCGACTATATCAAACAATAGTTCCATTTTTGTCTCTTTTTCAAGGCAAAAGATTTGGTTTGCTTATTTGAGAGCAAACAATTAAATAATACCCATAATATGAAATTATATAATAAAAATATTAATTCCATTGTCATTCAAATAACTACATATAATTATTATCTTATAAACGTAATAAGGTCTTTTCAAACTGAAGTATCAATATTCAGATACTTATTCGAATATTTATAGGTTTTTTCCTATTTTAGTCCAATCAAAGTTGATAAAACTCTTCGGGGTTTTATTTGATTCTTGTCACAAGTTGAACGTATGAAGGCAATGTGGTGTACCTTGTTAAGTATAAAAGAAGTTACGAACGGAAAATATATTTGACATATCTATTAATATATTTTAATTATCGTATATATATTTAATCAGTGTTATTTTATGAATAAGAATTAATAATTAACTCAAACCAAAAATTAATATATTCTGATAGTAAATGGACATACATTTTGACATGTACTAACATAGACTCAAAAGTAGTTTGTGTAGTTTCACACTATTATAAGTCCTTCCCTTGGTTGAAATTGCATGTAAACTCTTAGTACATAGTATTCAAAAGAAAATGTAGGTTAAAATAAAACGAGAGATCTGATGTAAACTTTTTTCGATGTAATAAATTTTATTATAATATATAATGTTTGTTCTCAATAATTCCCTTTGCATTATAAACATTTTTGTCTTGTTAAAACAAACCGAGTTATTGTTTTGATATTGTTTAGAAGCATGTAAAGCTAATTAATTTTTTGGGCGAAGCGAGCGAACTGAGCGCAGTGCTCCACTCGAGGCTTTTTCACATTGTTTGTCACGAATAGACTCGAAAACTACTTGACGGAAAATTATGAAATTTTGCAATCAAAAAGATGTGTGTCTTTTTGATTGATCACCTAATGTGTATTAGGTGATGGTTTAAAATAAATTTTTGAAAAATGTCGTTAAGGAATAATCGTCAAAAATCTGATATCCCAATGAAGTCAATGGTACAAAAAAATTCGCGCGAAAAATTAGCTTTACAATGAAAAGCGCGTTAAGAATTTTTTAATCGAATTGTAATGTCCCCCTGTTCGATTTTTTTTTCGTGCGGGCTCGCTTCGCTCGCTCGCTTGAGGGTCAGTTGGCGCCCCTTGTTAAATATAAAAAAATAAAATTACATGAACACGGCAGAAAACAAACCTACGAAATCTGAAAAATATGACCGTCGCTCTAATAATTAAGCTACTGTGTCGCTTCCCTACTCGATGAATAAAGCATTCTGTATTTAATCCTCATTATTGAGACGGAAGCGACTATCTATTAGGCGTTTTAAATCCTAATATTTCTAATACAACCAAAATGAATATTTCTAATACAACCAAAATGAATATTTCTAATACAACCAAAATGAATATAAAATAGTATTTAAACGTGTTTTAACTAAAATAAAATATGTAAAGTTCGCGTTCCACCCTTGTAGATGTTCTTCATTCCTAATTTATTAAAAATTTTAACTAGTTTTAATAAAAATATTTTGATTCTAAACTGATATATTTTTCAGTTACATTACTGAGTCAGTTTTGTCTAAAATTCCACCTTTAAATATTATATAAAACGTGTTATAAATAACAAATGTACAGTGTGCATCATGTTACAAACGTTTTGATTTGAATCGTTCATAAAATATAAATGTTTTTACATAATAAAACTAACATATTTTTACGCGTCTTTTGTTTCGGGAAATTAAAATTTAAAATAATTATATCTTGTCTAACTCTAAAACTAAAGAATTCAAATTCAAAATATCTTTATTCAAGTAGGTATTTACATGCAATTTGAATCGTCAATTATTACAATAAAAAAAGTCAGTGTAGTCAGTCCGTGAGTGAGCTATACAATCTCGGAATACTGCTCTGCCGAGAAGAACCGCCCAGAAACTCAGCAGTTGCTCTTTTTAAAAGAAATTTTACAATAAATACAAAAAACTACGTAAATGAAAATAAAAAAAACTCCCAAATATTTAAAAGAGGAGTAAAAATACAACTAAAGCTATTGTATCGTGATCGGAATATTTATGACCACTGAATTTATTCAATTATTCGTTTCATTTCGTAGTATCAGTTGTAATAAAACATAACAAATAATATTATTTTCATAAATTAACATAATATATACTTCAGCGGATATAATTAATGGTATCTTCGTTAGCTTCAACGTTACTTATCTTTATTATTAATATTATTTAGCGAAGCGTGCGGAGCGCTCTACTGGAGACTTTTTCACATTCTTTGTCACGAATAGGATCAAAAAGTACTTGACGGAAAATTATGAAATTTTGCAATCAAAAAGACACACATTAGACGATGGGTTTAAAAAATTTGAAAAATATCATGTCGTTGAGATATAATCGTCAAAAAACTGATATCCCATTGAAATCCATGGGAAACGATGAGTAATTACACAGGGCTCGCTTCGCTCAACAAGCAAACGGCACCCGATATTTCGCGAACGTAGCGAGTCGAAATTGAGGGTCTTTTGGCGCCTCTAGTAATAGTTTGTATTGTACTTTAATTAAATTATGTATTAAATGACTACTTTTTTAGTTTGAAAATATAAAAATAGATCCAACCGACGCATTTTTTTTGTAATATAAAAATAAAATGAAGTTAAAACTACTCGTATTACGTTTTGAAGCGAGATAGTAAAGCAACAATTATTTTCACTTGTTGTGAAAATACATTTCTGTGGCACTTACTACGACTGGCGATTTAGCTCTGTCGCCCCCCACCGTCTAGTATCCGACTTCAACAAACTTTCCAGCAGATGGAACAATGCAATTTAAACTTTATTCCCAAGTGTTAGGATATAAAAGCACAGCACAGCGTCGCAGATCTATGGTTTGTTGTTTTTTTTTTTCTTTTTGCAATCTCCAGTTGCAAAATGCAAACGACGCCGTGTAATGAATCGCGGACATTTCATCTGGCGTTATAAGATTTTCAATAAACATAAAATGTAAATTATAGTCTAGAAGGTGGAGTCTGTATTATTATTTTTCAAACGTCCTTAAAATTTATTTTATATTAATATTTTTGAAATTCAAAATATCAAACGCTTATTTGTTAATAAAACCGAATTCTTCTCGTCTCTCCGTCCGATATCGAATTCGTCCGAATTCGTCCTTGTTACAGTTTCAAATTAATATATAATTAATATATCAGCTGTAAGTATTATATAATAAATTTATAAAGAAATAATTATTTATAAAGGAATTCCGTATCATCTCATCCTTATCGTCTTTAGCAATAGAATAGTTCTCTCAGAAAATCTCCTAAAGAATGTGTTGGTGTTTGCAATAGGGTTGGTTTATAACAAATCATGTTTAACTAGCCAAGCAGCTGGGGAAAACTGTTAAAGTTCTCGTAACGAGAAATACCTAACTGCTAACGTTTAATTAATAAGTAAACCGCTACTTACTTTATTTAGTTGGAAAATGGGAATTATTTGACTTTAAACAACGAAAAAAGCAGATTTTGTTACTTGTATTAATATGAAAGTTATAAATTTTTGACTCACAGTAAATAAATTTATTTATATTAAATTTATACTCAAGTTTATTACTACTCAGTTTTTTTTATAATTAAATTAATATAATCTAATTTTTATATGTTCAATAAACAAAGCATATAAAAAAAAAAAGTGGTAAATAGAAGATATTAATATCGTCTATCTTTGACCAGGTATGCAATCTCGGTACTTGGTATCTGGTATGGACGCAGCGGCCGGACCCAACGCTAACGGAGCGGTGCTGCGCATAGAGCCGGTCCGAGCGCAGCGCGACGACGCGACCTACGAGTGCGTGGCTGAGAATGGCGTGGGTGACGCCGTCACAGCCGTGGCGACCCTTACAGTCTTTGAAGGTACGTGTGGTTCATTTAAAACGAGTTTTTAGTCTGAGAAAAGGGATAAACTAAATATTTTAAAATGATGAAAATCCTTAATGAAAACCTTAATGAATCCTTAGTTTTAAACAATTTTTTTTTTTCATTGTCAAATTGTATAACGTGTAGCTTACAGTCAAAGTTACACGTTACAAGCTCAGAAAATTATTTGCCATGGTGCTGAATAGAGCTAGCGACAGAAACTCAGCGGCCTTGTCTGATGTTTCTTTTTTTATAAAGCATTTTAATTGCATTTACAATAAATTTCGGAGAAACCTGCAGTTATCGCTTCATACAGGTTGCATCATGTTATAGGAATCTTTTATTGATTAAAGAATAAAATCTTAAACGAAATAACAATAATATTTCTGATACATATTACCATGTCTTCACTCAGTAAGTACTGGGTATTAAACACCCAACACTGATCGTCAGTGGAAACCTGCCCTCGCAGCGATGTGCAGTGTCGGACGATACGCCATTTATTATTTCTGATGATCAGAAAAAAAACTATTGAAAATTATAATGAATATTCCACGGCAAAGTGATGCTTGTATAAGAGCAATGACACAAACATACATATCCAAAATTTATACATTTCATAAATGTTGTAATAATATATCATGAATAATTGAAGGTATCGCTAAAATTCACCTTTTTCACTGGTGTATGTTATTTTTATCCAAACTTAAAAGATCATTTACATTTCGTTTTATGAGTCCTAAGTTATGAACTCACATTTAATATATACTTTTATTAAATCTGCCCATATTCTTGGAAATACGGTAAAAAACCGACGTGTGGTTGTTTTGTTTGAAACATCACTCACTATATAAAAAAAAATCAAATAATATTTATCAAATTGTATGTTTTTCATGAATAATTAAAGAATATGAATAATTAAAAAAAAAGATTAAAAAAATTGAATCTAGACATTATTTTAATATAAAATATCTGGATTATGTTACATAATATATTTAATATTAAGACTTGTAAAATTTATTACTATGAAAGTAAGAAATTTGAAAGAAGTCTTGTAAAATATAAGTTTGTTCTAAAGATTATAATATACATAAAAATACTAATAACTTTGTTCATGTGTGCCTTAATTTAAAAAACAAACGAAAGGTTATTTAATCAAAGACTTGAAAAATATATATCTGAATCGCTTTTAATTCGTCACAGGCGCTTCGTCAGCGCGAATTCATCTCGTATAGCACACTCCCAATTAGAAGTGTTTGTCGTAAAAGTGTATTTGCATGTCAATAAGGCAGTCGTTAATTCTATTTCAAACTAACTAATAAACTTTAACCGGTCAATAATTAAAAACGTGTCAACCGTTTACGACGATGTTGAGTTTCTTAAATTTTATTGGCGACATCTTATTTGAAACATGATATAATTACATTGTAAACGTTGGATATTGTTTAACATTTGTACAAATTTGTACAAATACAATTATGATTACAAAGTTCATGACTCCAGTTCTATCGTACAAAGTAGCAGAGAACTCTTTCTCAGTCTGAACCACTGGGCAAACAAGTCGAACAACATTTTCTGTAATGATATAGCCTTAGTGAGAAGTCATACGGATAAATTGTTTCTTATATAATCATTTTGTTATCCAAGTTTTATTATATATTTTTTTATGTTTAAGGTTCTTTTATAATTAAATAAACCGTTTAATCTTTAACGATAGTTTTTTAATTAAGACATGGTTGTTATAAAGAACCATTCGCTTTCAGATTTTTCTATGAATTGTACAGTTGTTTTTTTTTTGTTTGTTTCAATTTGTCTTCACATTACGACTTCGTTTCTGATGGAATGTCTTTTTCAAAATAGAAGTTCTATTGTACTATTTATCTTTGATGAATATTTAGGGTTGAATTTTAGAAAAAGTCTCCTATACGCCTAATACTTTCTAAAGTTCTAAACCACTGCATTTCCATTTTCTATCTGATAACGTCCTTTTCATTTTAGATACAATTTTATTGTACGGATACTAATAACCCTAGAGTAAGTTTTTTTTAACATCCTTAGACTTTTAAGAAATAACATCATATTTTTTTTATCTTTCTTGTATAATATTTATTTTTATTTATTTTTTTCCACTCCGAATGAATACCAGTGATCACTTGTGTACGTCAAATGGGATTATCAAGAGGGTTTATTTTGACGCCATGCTTATCGAAATTAGTCCTTCCGTGAAGACACTCTCCAACTTTAAATAAGTCAACCAGGGTTCCAAATACTCCCTGATCTCAGAGGAACTACACAACATACTTAGGGGCCTTTTTTATTGTGGTCACTGTTTCACAAACGTCAATATTTAATGAGCGATGTACGAACAACTAGAACCATAGCAGCCAATTCGATAACATTCTAAATACGACAAAAAGTACCCAAAGCACTGATTCACCGGCAACTATTAACACCATAAAACACCCCGCGGTGACACCATGATCCCCGTAGTTACTGAAGACAGGGTCTTTCTATAAATAAGCATTACACCAATCTCGGACGTTACGATAACGGCCGGTGGATTGAGGTTGAAACTGAGCCATTTACCAGTTCATTTATAGCACTTTGATTGGAAGGTCGTTACGCCCCATTGTTGTAATGGTTCTTCGGATTATTGCTAAGAGCTCGTTAGCTAATTATCAGATATATATTATTAACAAGCATGATATTGGATGTCTTATCTAGTCGAGTCGCTTATCACTCGACTCTCGATTCTTGGTTCAGTGTGACTCAAACCTGCAGTGGGTTGATGGTTACTCGGTCTGTAATTTAATAAATCGCGATAATTCTGTCATAATTCAACCGTTGGCGACACACTCTTGCATACATTTACTTGGAATTACGACTGCGGTATATCTGAAAAGCACAAGAAATTTAAGGTTATTTACCTCATTTCTTGTTTATATTTGTTCGTGTTTTCTAAGTCGGGACCCTTGATAGAGTTGGTTTGAATTAAATTTCGTTAAAATTTTGAAAATAAAAATAAGGAATCTTGAGAATTTTATAATTAAATAATACGATTAATGGACCAAACTTTTTATATTTCTTTATAGTAATATTAGTTTGTATATATATTGATATATCGAGTACTTTCAATATGTTTATATTAGTTTAGTTGAGTGTTGGTAACTGAGTTGATAGAATCTGGATATTCTTAGCCTACGAATGAGATGTTAAACAGAGTTGGTCGACGGTTTTGACTTTAAAATATATCTTATGTACGTGGTACATAAATACAGCGGATGAAGTAGATTTAAACTTTATCAGAAAGATTTAAGGAGATCGATTCTACCAATTTATATAAATCAAAAGAAAAGCAATAGTTTAATTAAAAAATAAATATTATTAATTTATTAGAAAATTAAATTTAAATTAATAAAAAATACAAGGTTATATTATTGACTTTGTTTTTTTTTTTCAATCACGATATTTTTGAAGGGGTCGTTCGTTAGGGCGTCATCGACATTGCAGGTATTCATAATTATATTCAACCCCTGAAGTATCATTTAATCTGTAGAGCCCCGTACGCGGGGCGTATTGTTCATATTACACAAGGTAACTCATCAAGGTAACAACGTCGGTTAGTTATCCACTGCATTACAATGTATTGAAATAATAATCGATAGTACAATAATTATTGATTATTTTGAGGGGGGAGTCAGCTCTACCACGAGATACAGTCAAATCACTATAGCCAGGCTTATCACCTTATGTTAATAAGGTTAAGTACGGGTAAAGGGCAAGTTTTGATAAGTTTTACAAGTTCGATTGCTGTGGTCATACGCGAGTAGTTGGTAATAGTAAAAGTTTTAATAAGACGCCTAGTTCAAATGTTTCGCAGGATATTAATTTAACTATATTAATATTTTAGATGTTTTGTTTATTACTTACTTGTCTATTTTTTAGAGTTTTTACATTAAAAGATAAATTGTTGATTATAAAATGAATTTCAGATTGTAATAATTACAATATTTAGTATAAATATATCTTATAAAAAGAATTTTAATAACCACATCAACAATCTCCATTCATATAAAAGTTTCAAAAGATGAAAAATACTTAAGTACGTGAATATAAGTTAATATTCTAAGGAAAAAGTTTTCCCAGTCCACTTTCTTTTCCCGGTACATAATGAATTAAAAACTATTACTTGAATCCAGAAACTTTTAATGCACGATTTTAACTTGGATATATTTTATTTTTTATCAGGATTGTAAGGATTTTAGGTTTATGGAATTTACCATTTGGACTTTAATTAATATTATTCTATTGGTGATATATTTTGCAATTGTGTAATGTCCTGGGTTCGATTAATAGTAGATATGATATTAGCTTCTAGTTCATATTCAGGTTCGAATCGAAGTCCATCTCCCTGAATGTTTTTTTTTTTTTATATATCCTTTAACCGTGGATAAATATTTAGCAGTTTGGGGCTCTCCGTTTGTTTTTAATCAAAATAGTCATTTTTAATACGATTGCTTGCCCGATTGAATTATTTTTTTATATCCTTCATTAGTATATTTGCCAGACTTTAGTACTGGTTTTCATTTAACCGAAAAATAAATTTTATAAAAGTATTTTCAGTAAGATAATAAAAACTTTGATAAAATAAAAAAAAAAATAATATATATATATATATATATATATATATATATATATATATATATATATATATATATATATATATATTATATATAATTGTATGTATGTATATATATATATTAGGGAACCGGATTCACTTTCAAACATATAGAAAATTACGACGTTTGTGAGGAGCATGCATATATGTAAAGGACAGAGTACAACTTTCACGAAAGCGCTAAAAAGTAATACGATTACGTTTCAGAGTTGGCGTTCGGTTCGTTCGTTTCGTTCGGTTGGCGTTAGTTCCGTATGTTTTAGGTCTGCAGTTAGTGAATGTTAGTGTGTACGCAAGTGAATGGTGATATGTGGTGTGCCATTACTTTCTATGCATGTACAATCTGCATGGACACAGTTGTACGTATTTACGTAGCCGCTAAACGGAATGTACCATACGTGAAACATTTGTGTACATTATTTAACGTGTATAAACTGATGCAAAA
The DNA here is from genome assembly GCA_918358865.1 of Melinaea marsaeus rileyi. Lineage (NCBI taxonomy): Eukaryota > Metazoa > Arthropoda > Insecta > Lepidoptera > Nymphalidae > Melinaea > Melinaea marsaeus. The sequence goes on from OU911092.1 coordinate 6,214,021, forward strand.
TAGTTTTCCTCTCTCTCTCTCTATAATTAGTTAAAACAATAATAATCCCCAAACTATTCCGCATGATCTCCGCATAAATCCCAATAACTGCATATTGAAGTCACGTGCGGTGTAATAGAGCCGTGGACGCCCACCTGGCTTTAATCTGAATATAAATTATCCATAATTAAAGAGACTCGGACACCGGGGGAATAAATGTGACCACTTGAAACAAAGCCGAGTAATGCGGTCCAAGTGATGACCGACCGTTAGTTTTGTTAATTTTGGTAATGAAGCTGTTTGTACAATATTATTGATAGCTGTTTCAAGTAAAAGATCGAAGACGTAACAAGGTTTGTGTTATTTCTACACAAATATCTCAGTTTCAGTAGACAGCCTTTTAAAAAGTTTGCATTTGTATCTAAGCTATTAAGAATAGGCATCAAAATACGCTAAAATATCTACATATTTTGGAAAATAATAATTTTTATTATAACAGATAGACAGATCGTTTAAAATAAAATATATATTTAAACTAAATACGTCTTATAAACTTATTAGTAATATTTTCTGACACGACATTCCCATTCTTTATAATAATAAAGATTTTCCACATACGCCTCTCTCTTTAGTATTGCTCCAATCATATTTAACCGGGCCCTTGTAACGCGAGCTCAAACGGCACCATATTTTTTCGGGACGCTTTTGCAAGTAATGGTACTAAATTTGGCCTCATAAGCCGTTGGAAGGCTATGAGATAGTGCTACAATCTGCGGTCCAATTTAATGGAATAATTTCAGTTGCAATACTGAATTCTATTTTAGTTGGGAATTACGATGTACGGTCTATATATTACTTATATTGTATAAGGTTTGGTAACGAAAACTTATTAATATTTCGAGAAAAATTATAATAATTTATTCCAGTAAACTGCAGACGAAGTTGTAAAACGATAAGACGCAAACCAAGTAGAAAACTTAAACAAAGTACACTTATGCATAGAGGTGTTATAAAAAAAACATGCAAGCATATATTTATAAACGCTCGAGTCTAGGAAAACGCGCAAACGATTTCCATATAAAAGATCAAGTCAACAATACTGTAACACTTGAAACTCAAAGCCTTTTTCTAGCGAAGTGTACCTACTACCTACAAGTTATCGATCCAGCTCGCGAAACTTTTAAAGTTGCATCTCTTAACATATTTTGCGACGAACTCGATGCAAAATGTGAGAGTTTTGAAACCGTATTTTAATACTGGAGTTTTATCTTTTTTTTTTTTTTTTTGAATGATTTTTATTCAGTTTCTACAGTTCACCAACGCTCCCGCACCTCGGGTTATATTCAACATTTTTATGTGATGTTACTTACGATCGTGATAAATTCAGCGGCTTGGGTGTATTTAAAGTAATTATGACATTATGCTTTTTGTTTTTTTTTTTTACTATAGAGAAGTTTTGTTATAAATTACACAAAACGAAGTTTCATTTAACAATGCCGACTCGCGTCCTTAATCCTCTGAGTAACCTCACGTTTTAGTTGTTTTTGACTCTTCCTCACGAAACCGAGTTAATCAAGATCAAAAACGTCAACTTTAAGAAGTAACTTATTGTATTGAAAAGGCAAAGTTAACTTTTTCATTTCAAAAAGGCATACGAGTGTCTATTTGGAAATTATTTTATGTGTATATAAGAATTTACATTATGTAAGTAGGTTTTAAATAAAACACGGGAAAGTTATTTCGGACGTACATAATATTTTTCTAGACATAAAGTAATGTTAACGTAAGTATATTAACGTCTTTGAAAACATTTCAAAGAGACTTTCTTATATTGGAGATGGAACAGGCTCTTTATAAGTATTAAAGGATGGAAAGTTAATGCTTAAACATTACATTTTTAAGTTATTTCTTTTAATATTGAGATTAAAAAGAGATTCCCGATGAAAAGATTTGTATTTTTAATGTTTTTTATTATCCAGAACTGATAGATAAAGTCAAAAAACGTAAGATTTGTTTTTGTTTTAATATCAATTACCACTTATGTAACCAGCCTTTAAAAGATTCGGTACTTTAAAAAAAAAGCTACTCTGTCTTAGGACATTCATAGATTGATAATAACGCTTTGATAAATTTTGTATGATGTTCGGGTAAGTTAAAATTATTATTTGAATGGAAACTGATCAGTTTCCATTCAAATAATAATTTTAAATTAATAAATATATAAAAATAAAAACCATAACGTCTACACTACGTCACGTAAAATAAACCCAATTCACGTGTATATAAAATATGACTGCCGCAAAATTGCTTTCCGATTGCATGCAGGGTCATCTTTTAAATTGTGTAGGGAATTCATATTGAAAAATAACGACAATAATGTTAAAATTTTAAGTTATATATTATTAATATCGTATGTTATAAGCATAACATCGTCTTATATTATCACACGGCTGTTTGGGTCCTGCACTATATGCATACTTCTTCCACATCTTCTTCTTTTTCTATCATATGGTACATCTCCACAGTTAAAACTTTCTTCTGTGCCATGCCATTTTTCGCACGTTCCATCCATGATTCCAATTATTTCTCCCACTTCTCTTATAACCCACATTCATACTTAACTTTTTTCTTATAACCCTACCACAAATGACTTTCTATTTTAATATCATTATGTATTATTAGGTTCTTACATATGAAATTGGCGTTTGGTATGAGAGGAAGAAAAAGGAAAAAAATATATTTATCTAAGCAAAATTTAAATCATTGTTATCTATGCATTTTTGCCATCTCATAGGTTCATTGAACCCTTTACTAAAAAAGAAACCTTCGGACAGGAATCAATAAAATCTTTGAAGGCGGTTTAGACTGCCCCATAGGAGTTGAATTTTTTCACTTGCAAGAAAATATATAAATAGCAAGCAAGGAAATAAACAAATAGCAAGGTCCAGGGAATACGATGGATGTCTTAGACATTCCAATTGAAGCTTTTCTAATTTAGTAGCCGTCTGTTGTACAAAAAATGTGGTCTAGAGTTGTTGTGAAGGAGAAGTGGCGTAGAGCAATTAACCAACCTTGGTTCTTCAGCTGCTAGGTTTTCCATCATGGTTTGCAATTGCTGACAATATACGTGCGCCATAATCGTCTGGCCAGATTTGAGAAAATTGTAATGAACGACACCAGCACTAGTCCACCAAACGCTTGCAAGTAACATTTTTTGGGTAAATTTTTTGCCTGGGGCAGAATTTGGCTGGCTTGCCAGGATCCAGCCATTGCGATAAGCGCTTCCAATTATCGAAAATCTACTTTTCATCACAGGTAATGATTCAATTTAAAAAGAGTTTATTATTGTGCCGGTCGACGCGCTTTCGCCGGTTTCTTCAATCAATCGTGAGGTATCTACCTCTCAAGCTTTTTAATCTTTCCAATTTACTTCAAGTGGATTAGAACAGTTTTATCGCTAATACCGCACCCTGCAGCTAACTCGGACGTGGTTTGCGATGGATCGGCTTCCACAATAATCTTCAATTCTTCATTATCAACTTGGGTCTCCGGCCGTCCGGCCGTCCACGGGGCTTGTTTTGCAGGCCAAAATTACTAGAACAAAGGCGTTGGAACCAAAAAAACGCACTGTATTTTCCTTTGCAACACGATCGTCATACACATCATTAACCCTTCGAGCCGTTTCCGCAGCAGTGGTGCTACAGTAGAACTCGAACTCGTAAATAAAGCGAAGTATCAAGATTTCCATTTTGTAAACTGAGTGATGCAAACAGAAGAAAAAGACAAATGAATGACGGTTAAAGAAACACAAATACATGTGTCAAAAATATATAAATTTTAATTTAGAATTCCTAACCAAATAGAAGAAATTTGTGATTCAAGTGCCCAGTACTACAAAACGCCAATTTCATTATAAGGAGCTATTATTGAAGCTTGTAAATCCAAAATATTTATCGTGCGGTATAAATAGTTAAGTATAGTTGAATCAAAGCCTTTGGCAAAGAATGTATAACCAAACTTGAAGGCCAAGAGTCGACGATTCAAGAATTGAGAGTAATATGAATCTAATCTTATTATTATTTAGTTATAGCTCTAAAAATATCCTAAACCGATTACTTTACATTAATTCTCTATAAAAATAAATAAATATTTAAATAATTGGCAAATATTTTTAAGGTAATAATGAAAATACTTGTCTTGTACTTGTAAATAATGTCTAGAATCATTTAGAATACTGAAATAAAATACAATTTAATATTATATTATGAACAAATAAAATAGTGTAAGCTTACAAAAAGTTTCAAATAATATGCTATTATATTAATATATTATTATTCTTTGTTATTAAAACAACTATATATTATTTATTATATGTCTAAATGACTAGAGTTATCGAAAAAAAATTATCTTAATAACTTAAACTTATTCTCACATCATATTTTCTACATTTTCGTCAAACTATGACCTATAGCATATATAACAAGTTTCACATATGCTTAATATATATCTATTACGTATTTCAAGTATAACTTTGTCGGTATGAAAGCTTTGTGTATTTCGTTTTTATTTTTTTTTTATATTTTTCACTTGTGAAGTGGCAAAGTGGCCACTCTTCTGTCAGTCGAGTGCTGGCGTACCAACGGTGAGATCTGAAAAATGTAACGTATACCAATAATAAAATATTGGTATGGGCTTTAAGTTTAAACCAAAAGGTGAACTATATATTTCAATTTACAATGTATTTAATATCTGAAATATAGTTATATAACTATATTTAGAAGATTCGCTGTACTATTTAGAAAACGAAGCGAGTGAAGAGAAAATAAGAATTAAAAAGCTTTCAAAAATTTGTATATCCATTACGCGACGTGTTAAAAATAAAAGTATATGTAATAGAGCAGCGAGGAATAATTAAAAAATTGTATACAGATTTTATAATTGAACAGATAAATACAACAGTATGATGTAGTCGGATAAAGTTATTAATAAACTATATTCCGACTCATTTCATTTCCACTCCGTAATATTAATTGGTAAACTAGTATTGAAACAGATTTCATATGACGATAACAATAGTATTTGCACTTCGCTGTTTGCATAATTAACCCATCAAGATTCGACGTAGTGTCACTTAAAGTACAAGCGAATATCACACATATTCAAACCGCACGAAGGCTGTTATACGCGTGTACTGTTTTAACGTTAAAGGAACACGTACCGTCTGTGTACACGGCGTGTGTTCCAATAGTAATTAATGCACAAAGGGATTTCTCATTTGGCAATGAAGTATTAAAGTTGAACAATGAAGATGAGTCAATACTGCCACAGAGGCTTTAACATGTACTAGGCAAAGGCGAGCTTTGTTAACATTACATTAGGACGCTTGTCTTAACGCCTAAAATAGATAAACATTTTTGGAATTTATATCAGTTCACGATAAAGTTTCCGATCTAGAGATATAGATGTCGAAATTAATAAGCGATCTACAATATGAGATTAATATCAACCGAAAATGACTTTCCTACGCGAAGGTCAGTTACTGTCGCTGGTATCTCAGAAACAAGGATTGTATTCTAATCTTTAGTAACGAGAATGTAATTTAGATTACTAATATTATTTTTAATATAAATAAAATGTATTTTATTCATAAAAAACAAAAAAATTACACTATTATATAATAAACCCAGTCGGTTGCTTCTTATTCGAAGATGTTATCAAAGCACGGTCTTGGGTTGAAGTCAAGCAATCCAATACAATTTACCTTAATGGGTTAAAAAACAACACCGACACGTACCACTATAACACGTTTACATCAGAAATAAAACTGAATCCTCGGAATAGGAAACGTAGATATCATAAAACAACGAAAACTATGCAGTTTGTATTAGATTATTTTGAATTCAATCCTAATAATATTGTTAAAGTTTGTAGGTTTGTCAATCAATCACGTGAAAAGTTTTTGGATATATATATTTGTACCTAATTTTAACGTTAAATTACATTTTTAAACTATAATAAAAGCACTGCTTCTTTTTTACTCTTAAAAATATTTTAACCAGAATCCCAAAAATACTATATGTATATTGCCTTACTTTCACTGTTTTCCTATTTTAATTATTACTTTAATTAATTATTTATTTTAAATTGGGTTACATGTGTTTTATTCGTTTTAGTGATATGTAACGGGACCTGGCTTGTTAGTTAGGATTTAGTTTTTGTTTGTTGCAGTACAACCCCGCCCGTCCAGATTAGTCTCGGATTTATGAATAAATAAACATTATATACTCGAATAGAATAACCCTGTCGGTCCAAAAGCTGCTTCACTTTATTGTTTGATAAGATTTATGATCCTCCGAGGTAAGAAATGTAAGCCTCCAAATATATGTTAATATACAGGAGGTTAGGAACTATATAATAACTCTTTTTTATTTGACTGCTTTTTAATTGCATAGAATGTATATGCTATTTTTTTCTTTACATTAATTTACATGAATATTGAAGTACCTACATTTAACATTAAATCTGCAGATAACGTTGTCATCTGGTTCGGTTCAAACAAAGCGGTCGGATGCTTTGTTGGATTAATTGCCATATTTGTTTTCATTTAACGTTATTCGATTATAATACATAATGTATATTTATTGTGTAACTTTTGTCTATTATATTATTATGTACGATAATTCGAGTCCTTTGTTAAGTTATTGTAAATGTTTTTAACCCAAACCGGACCTTTTGGTATTGAATTTGTAAAGTCAAATGTTATATACAGCCTTAAATGTAGTGTCCAATATCAGTACAGGATTGTAAATGTTCATACATTGATTTTATCCCAATTAACGCAAATATAGGTTACTGGATCCGGATTGTTTTTATTATTTACAAGTTTCTCCCGTGGTATCGCCTGCGGACGAATGATTAGTGCTATTATATCAACCTCAGATTTACATGTATTGTGATATTATTTTCTAATATACAAATAAGGTCATAGAAAAGTTCATCACATGCCAAGAAAACTCCTTCCTTCCTTCGAACTTTTAAATTATTATTTTTTATTATTTTTTAAACAGAGATAACATAGTATTCTAGATATGTATATTATAAAATCGATTCAGAAGTTAAGAGTATCGATTACAATCAGAATCAGTTTTTTTTATAATTTTAGTATCACTACCAACGGCCGAGGCGTTATCTTACTGATGCTGAAAAGAAAAGAAATTGTATTTTTCTAACCAAAAACTTGCTACGAACTGCCTCAAATAAGAAATCAAATTTATATTTTTTCACTAACAATCTATCCTATTAAACTCCAATCATTAAGCTAATCATTAATATCCTTAGAGCAATGAAATGTTTTTGACAAGCATTCCTCGATTTTATAATACTAAGCGATTTGTTTAATACACAAACGAAATACGAGGACGACCTGGAAGACGACTTTCCGTCTTCGTAGATAAAGATAGATACGACTAGATCTATACATGTCTATTTGAAAATAGACTATAATAAGGAGATTAATTCATTGCTTTTGAATAAATATAAATATCTAATATGTATTTAACACTAAACCTACCGACAATTCTTGTATACCTGTTCCTACCGCGCGCCGTCAAATTGACCGGTAATTAAGAGTTATTTTATTATATAATGCAGGTAATGATGGAAATAACTAAAAGTAAAGAGTGTAGAAAATATTGTATGCATATTTTAAGAATGGTCATGTAGTTTGATAATGAAATTATAACGTTTAAAAATGTGTAAGTTTTACAAAAGTTTAAGAATGGTCAATTTGACCGGTACTTGGTAGGTTTAGTGTTAAATACAAATAACTTACGCAATCCCAATTATACGCTTGTTTTAACTTCAGTAGATTTAATAATTTACTCTCATTACATTAAAAATACATCCTACACATAAAGATTTAATAAAATCTTTTAATGGTGCCATTAGAGGGAATGAAAACATTTCAGATTACCTCCTTTGTTCAAAGTACCTACAGTCGCCTGCAGTGGCGTTTAACAAAATGTCCGCCGACAGCACTAGTGAGTACTATCTCCAGGGAAGCAGACGTGTACAGTGAACAACAGAACACATTAAAAACCCTTTAAATTATATATCTATAAGATGATTATATTTTTTATATATGTTTTATTATAAAACGTTTCTCTGTGATTGTACTTTTGACATATGTCCAAATGAAAATAATATTTATAATATAAAATAAAATATAAAACCATTTATTTGAATAGAGAACAACGTAACAGAATGACTGTCTTTTTAAGACTAGATAGGTAAGTTTATTTTTATATTTCGATATTCGATGTATGAGATCGTACACTAAAACAGTGCACTATTTTCTTAGAATATAAAAAGCTTGTAGTACAACTGGATATCGTAACAGTAAGGAACGATCATAAGTATGAACGTTATAATGAGGAACGATTAGTATGAATCCGTTCTTATTCATAGATTATGTATGTAACATAAGTCAATGACTATATAAATTTTTTATTAGATTATTTTTATTTTTTCCGTTAATTTATCCAAAATATAAATAAGAGAAACAGGTGTCCTTATCGGTAATTAATTAATATCGATAATACGGTAAGCGGATTACATCGATAACTATAAAATTAATTAACCAAAGTATGTACGTTAATGTTATATGAATAGATTACTAATTAATATTATCATATATTTTTTTTAATTATCAATTTATATTTAACGAATACAGGCCGTATAAATAAAGCCGTTATCGCAAAGTGGTTCAAAGGTTTTGAATTCAAAGAATCACGGTTAACTTCACCGACAGATTTTATGAAGGCTTTGTACGAACTGATCAAATGATATCAAAGATTCTATCGTATTCAATATGTTTTATAAATAATATATATATATATAGAGACAGAGAGAGTGAGAAAGAGATATATGCATAAATGAGGGTAGTACTAAATAAAAATTAGTTGTCATTATTATTATTATTTATTTCATTAACACTTTTGTACCTCACGATACTTTCCCTTGCAACTAAATGTACTCTATCTGTAATGTTTACGTTTAAAAATAAAAAAACAAGTATTTTGAAAGTCTAAAGATATAAACAAAATAATATATAAGATAAATTATTACAAGCGATATTCTCTTTCGATTATTACACATTCAATGTAACGGCAAACAAAGCGAGCGAGCTTCGAAAAAAATATGCTTTATTTTTATAGATTTTTTTTTTCTGTATTAATGTTTTCTTTATACGCGTCGGTAATGGAAGGTAATGGTAAGCTTGTTTGCCGACACACCAACCCTCTCAACGAGGTCTCAATATCCTAGCTTTGAATTTGAATCCCTCTTATCTCTAAATCAAATATAAACAAGCGAGTTTCGCTGTTTCTCTCGCGTTTACGTTTGTTGTGCTTTAGTTCGTTATGTTTGTTTTATACGTAACTACGTATGTCTTGTACATGTCTATTAATTTGTACGCTTTTTCTGTTTGACGTACGTAATTACGTAAATATTTATACGTGTTCTCGGTTCGTTGTATCAATATGATGTTCACTTGTATGTATAAATCTTCAGCGTTCTTTTGGAGGTTAGAGATTGTGGTTTTGTGAGATAAGTTGATCAAATGTGGAGTTAGGTATCAGTTATATACTCAAGCGACAAGTATGCTTAATATTGTATTAATATGAATACTATATTGGTACTTAATAATATAATAAAATCATTGTAATTCAATCGCGTTGTTAATATTTAAATGTTAACACCGAATAATGGAAGACATTATGGTTATTTATAGTTTTTCATTATTCGAAAGTTCCTTTTTATTATATTATTGTAATAAAATATTATTTATTTTACCCAAATAAAAGATATACAATCGCAGTGTTTGTGAATTTACGCGTATTTTTCGTCTGAAATTTTTAGGAAGAAGAAAATCTCTGATAACGCTACGTTTCCAAGGCGTATACCGTATCCTTATCAAAAGTACGCTTACCTCGGGACATAAGCACATATTCATTTCCATACGAGATAATACAAGCCCCTCGGGCACATCTCATACAAACACAGATACACTCCGAGATATACAAATTAATGCAAATAATACATCTTTTATTGTTGTCGATAAATGTTAAAAGTTAAACTACTTAGTGACATAAATTTACAGCAATTAAATCAGAAAAAAAAGGTATTTTTTAATCTTATTTAAAGTATGACCTTCATGCTTTGATGTCACAGCGATTGGGGTATATTTATTTTGTGATTTCTGAGCGGAAATAACATTGACGTTGTCATTCCGCCATTTTGTTTTGAGGGACATAACTCAATTCGGCATAACGGCATCAATATCGCGACTCATTGTCTTTGTACGTCTCAGTGAAATTGGATAATGTAGACTCTTTGTTGTACGGTAGGCCGAATTAACGTGTTACATACGGTAATATCACCCCTATTTCTGTAACAATAGGGCACATGAGGACGTGTGTACAAAATTCTTTTGTGTTATCAAATTTGTTATAATAACATCCGATGACAAATGAGACGGAGAGGTGGGTGGTTTTTGTTAGTCTAGAAAGTTAATGTGATTTGAGATTAGAAGCGAAGGTTTTGTTTTTACTTGTAATAAACAAATATTTTATACTTTTTTAAAATACAGAATTGTTTGAAAATCAAGCAACATCAAAGCATATTCAGTTAAACAAAGTGGACATAAACACGACGAGCAAGCTTTTTATTAACTACGGGTGTTAATTAACTAGACGGTAAATAAAAATACCAACATAATACAACTAAAAATGTATAAAGTCTTACGTAGCGGCGTCTCTTAATTTGCATTTAAATAATAAATTACACTGAAACAAAGAATATTTGTGTCTCATGCTTAAATTCATACATTCTACGACCGAACAGCAATCTCACGGATTCCAAGCGAGGAAACGTATTTTATGCGAAAATCATAATTAACTTTATAGTATGCGTTAGTTTAGATTTGCACATTAATAAGACACTTGAAACCTTACATTGTTTTAATACAATTATTTAAAGAATCACTTTATGGTATGAAGGTATCTCTTTATATTACAATGATTAAATAGTTATGAATATATTAAATAATAACCGAAGCATTATCTGCATATGTATATTTTTTTTAAAGATATTTTGTAATGAAGTGTTTGTCCTACAGGCTAATAGATTCAAATATAATCTTTTAAATCTAAGAAGTAGTTAAAAGAAAAAAAAGAGAGAGCGTTGAATAAAAAACCTCTTCATCCTTTCCATAATAATATAGTGTTACTAAACCATATTCCACCACTAGTTCCTTATCTAAAGCCGTCTTGTCAGACATGTATGCCGTAAAAAATGTGATATTGTCACTAAATCCACCTTAAGTGTAACACTACTCATAGTGTCGCTTGGCTACGTGTCATCATAATGTAATGCTCGGATGACGAGAGCCCTAAAATTGCTCCAGTTTCAGTTATTGTTGGAAATTTGCAGGCGGGATGACCCCTTCAACCGAGATCCCTAATGCTTCAGCGTTGCTCTGTTTACATTATACTCTTGTCTTGACGAGTAACTGGTATTTGATTTTGAATTTATATTTTATAACTTTGATGTTTGTTTTGTTTCATAAGCTCTCTTATAAATTTACAATTATACTGAGATGAAATAATGTTTTATCAATATAAAAAATATACTAATAAAATTGTTAGAAATTAATTAATTATGAACAGTTTATTCAAAAATCATTTATCGTACTTGGCAGAGTAAGTCTACTGGCAAGTACTTCTCTACTAAATAGACCACAGCAGTGTGTCCCAACTTTTATAGACACCCAGTCAAAATTTTCAACTTAACCAACTTAAAATTCTGTCCAGATATCACAGAAATTCGAAAACATATTTTTATATTCAAGTCAAATCTCACATCTGAACACAGCTCAAGGTGTAAATGGCAGGATTTCAAGTCAACATCTCTACACAAGACACGCTCTTGTCACTATAATGGACATATCTTTCTTCCTTGCCCCCTTTTGATGTACACTCAGTAACAACTTGTTGCCACATTGTGATTCTTTTCGTGTAAATTGCTTTTAAAGTATGTAGTAGAATTTTTTAGTTGTGTTTCTCACGCACCGTTGTTATCTAGTTGTTATCCTTCGCAATCCAATTTATATTTAATCATGTGTTAATACAATTTTCCAAACGTATTATAGAAATAGAACTACTTTTGTGTTAAATTACACTTGTACATTCATTTACATCATTAAAAATGTGTTTTAAACTTGAGTTTTTGTCTCCTATATCCTATACCCCCTTTATATAATCTATTAACGTGATATATGTGATTCTTATGACGTCATTAGATATCTATTTGATTTGTAATAAAGAAAACATCAAAACCAAAAAAAAAACCTGCAAATCGAAACCAATTTATTAATATCTGTAAACACGACGCCAACAAATTCGTCCCTAAAGATTTTAATACTGCCGAATCGGGTTACATTATTGTGAGACGAATTACTTTCTTGGAATTGCTCGATACCTGACTCGTAAACCTGCAAAGCCTTTATGGGAATGAGGTAAGACGATTCGGAGATTTGAAAAAGCGAAGAAATCGTGTAATTGTGAAATATGAAGCTATTATAGAGATTATTCTAAGCTGGTCGGCTTTGTTCTATATTTTGGATTGTTTGCAAAAGCTTTGAGAGTTTACTCGCTTGGGAACTCATAAATAATTGATATGCGTAGGTTTTTGCAATTAATTAAATCTATTTCCGAACTAATTCTCTCTCTCTCTCTCTCTCACACACACTCTGTCTCTCTTTCTCTTTATTTTTCTGTCTTAGAATCTAAACCCTCTCTAGCTGTTTTCAAGTTGCTACTGTAAATATATTTAGATTTTTATTTCGGAGCTTAATAATTAATCGATACATTTGTTGTCAAATCACTCCACTGAAACGTTCTAAGACTTCGAATTGTGAACTTTATGTTATAAGCGATAAGGGTTATATTTTTTAAGAAATATGTGTGTAGGTATGAATTATAATCAAACCACGTTTGATTACGCGCAATTAAATTTCTCCGCATAAGGAGAGTGCTTTGCTTTTTAATTAAAATTGTCAAAGTAATTTTCTCCACTTTTCGACTCTCATTGTTTGCGTATTATTTATGATGGGAATAATTTTCGATTTCTTCCGGCTTAATTAACTTTAATAATAATCAAGATCTCGTTTGTATTAAATTAAAATTCTTTGTAACGTTTGAAAGAAAATGTTCTAACCAACGATTTGTGCGACGAGTTCACTTTTGCTAGCTTCTCCCGCTGTAGCAAGATCTTTCTGGGGTTCCGCAGTATTAATCTTTATGAATAATAGAGAATCTCCTAAGAATTTTTAAATTTAAAACTAAAACATTCTTTTGTGCGCCGCAAAGATGTCCGCCATTTTCTTTTTTTTCTCACCACTATCTGAAACTTGCAGCTTTCTTAGTATTTCAGCGCTTTGTTCCTTTCCGTTCCCCAACATTTAATTACTACTGTAAGTGCTCTTGAAATTACTTATTTTATTTCAATTCTGCTCTCGGTTTTGTCTCTGGTTTTAACACTCGTTTTGTTGATTTTCTATAATTATCCATGAGAATACACAAGATGCTTGTTTCCTGTTAACGTCTCTCATGGTATACATTTGTCCGATGCTTTTATTATTTTACATTTATTTTTTTCACACAAACAAAAAATAATTATTATAGTCCATAATCAGAAATTACTTTAAATTATGATAATTTTTTTTGGAACCAATCAAAAAAATGTCCAATCTTATAAATTACATACATTAAAATCCTGATTATTCAAGTAAAATTTCGTGTGCTCGTCATTTTTTGAAGTTTATCGTGTCTCATGATTATTAGCATCAGTGAGGAGTTGAATCCAACGACTGATAATATTGCTTGAAGAAGCAAACTTTACAGTTGATATCCTTAAAGTGATTTCCTGGTTTAGTAAGTTAGTATATTCATATATCATTCATAAAACTTTGCCTTTGTCTTGTCTTAAGTCACTTTTGAACTGAATCTTAATATTCCAATCGAAAACCACATGTATAAGCTAGTATATTTATAATTGAACACTAATTTTACTTTTATTGATGTATATCATGTTCCAATTAAGTATAATAGTATATAAAATAGTTTTTTTATATAAGTAGAACCTATTAAAGTAATTAAAATAACAACTTAATCGTTTTATTCGTTATATAAATTGTGTTTAAAAAAAAATAAACATGGTTGTTTTCGGTGTAATTCATAAAATAACAAGGTTTGTTAGCCTCAGTTAATTATTTTGTAGCTTTTTATGTCTCGTAGATTATTTCGATAGCAGTATTACTTGGACTCTACATAAATACCGAGACAAATACTGTATATATACATATATATATATATATATATATATATGTATATGTATATATGTATTCTTTCACGTTACCAATAGGACGAAATTATTATTTTCCACGTAGATGTTGTAAAGGAGATGACATAAGTTCCTTTTTATAACGAGTTTTTTTTTCCTGCTTCCTTCAGGCTAGAGCTGCTAGCTAAAGCTTAATAATATTCATATTTTATTTATCATTTTTATTCTCAACCTTTTCGAAACCTTTAAAGACAATACACGAATGATGTGTGTATGGTTTTCAAAATGAAACTGCCTAAAGCCGTCACATGAACAGCTGAAATAAACTTAACTCCAATATATTACAATATATCTCGTCTTGCTATCTTTTTTCTATTAAATATTGTTTTGTGAAACTTGATACATACTTAGGCATCACAGCTGAACGTTCTACGATTGTCTAACTACTGTAATGTATTTTCATGATTGTGTTATCCTCCAATTAGTATTTATGTTGGATTCACAATTAATGTATGTATTATATATATATATATATATATATATATATATATATATATATGTGTTTTTTTTTTATTAATTAATATTTTCATTAAGTAAACGGGACAATAAAGACCTTTCCTCGAGGGTCTCCTTGTCTAGAGTGCTCCGATATCTGTTATCTATAATGAAAATTAATTTTGGGTTAAGAGATTTTTGGAATTTCGTTTTAAACTAAATTCCTTTAAATCTTCTATTCCCAAAAAGTGATACCAATATATTATATGCAATACTAATAACTGGTAACTGATTAATGGTTCAAATTTAAATTACTTACGTTTTTATGGATTTAATTTAAATTTAACATAAAGGCTCTTTTAAGGCGCAGTTTTATCTTACACTTAATGTTTGATATTTCACGGATACCTCATCTCTCTCTCTTTTATTCTCACTAACCAAATCGTAGGAGTGAGATAGATAGATAGTTATATGATATAATAAATAAATACTACATACTGATATAGTGATAATTTATAATTAAGTTTTAATTTCTTTACCTTCATATTTGTACTTTCTATCTGCAACGTAGTTGGATATTACAGTAACTTTTCCAAATGGCACCTAAATGTCAAAATAAACAGATGTATCACGGTTAGCTTTTGTGCTCCTGCATTAAGTTTGTCCACCCTTTGTCTTTACCTCTGTATTGTCCCCAACGACCTTCAAATGACCTCACATTAACCTCTCCAAGTATATCTATTCAGTTATAACAAAAGAGTAATTTGTAATTAAGTTTGTTAAAGTGCTTCTAACTATTTAGATCTTCTTTAAGAAAACTATTACAACGTCCCCTATTAATCCTAATCCATTGAGATCTTTCAGTTAAATCTTTGTTATTAATTTAATATTATATATTGTTTAGCGGCTTAATTATAATACAGTAGGTACCGTATGTTCAAATCTCTTTCAGAATTAATGAAGGCGTGGATGGTTACGGAAAATGAAACGAAAATATTAAACGTTAACAGTAAAGCGCGTCTCTCCCTGT
This sequence comes from Melinaea marsaeus rileyi, assembly GCA_918358865.1. Lineage (NCBI taxonomy): Eukaryota > Metazoa > Arthropoda > Insecta > Lepidoptera > Nymphalidae > Melinaea > Melinaea marsaeus. The sequence continues at coordinate 6,229,925 of OU911092.1, forward strand.
TCCGCTTCAACCTTGATTTTATATACAATACATAAAAAATATCTTTTTTTTTTTTTGGGAAACAAAAACAATGTTTAAATACTTAAAAAAAGTAACGAACAACCTCAATCAAGTCCCCACTGTAACTAAAACAAACATAAAATGAACTCCAAAATATCAAATCAAACATTTAAGAATACATCGTTATATATATATATATATATATCATCTAAGTAACTGATTTATCCAATTTTTTATTTTGACCTATTTTCGAAGGTCAAACCCATCTTTATAAAGGTAACAGCATCTTCCTGATCAGTTACATTAACAGACTCTGGCTTGATAATGCAATATATAAGTATATAAGCTTGTATATATTTATATATATATTTATTCCATATGTTTTAAGCTTCTAGTGAGGTAAAATCAATATCACATCACGAACGAAACAAAAACATATAAATTGAGATCATAATATACCCTCAATACAAAATAAATAGCAATAGGTAAGAAAAGTTTTGGGATAACGGAATCGTCAAGTTCTCCCCACACTTGGGTCGGAATTAGGTATCCATAACAATACTTCAATATTTCCGTGGTATGATATACAAACAAAAGTTATATGAAAGTTTCATACCTCTAAAAAATTTCTAGCCTGCATTTGAACTTTTTAAAAGCTATTTAGAGGCGCGAAGCATTTTAATCTTTATGTCGATAGTGTAAGGTTGGTAATCGGTCACCGTTAACATGATTTGCATAATTAAAGAAAAATAATATCAGCTCTATCATTCGGTAATAGGGTTGATAATCATAAACTGGAGAATCGGTGATAAATTTAACGCAAACTTGATATTAATTACGCAGCCTGCTCCCGGACTCGCCGCAAATTGTAATTTATTGAAGCAGTCATTATATTAACTGGTCATATAAATTAATATATCATTCAGTGCATTGATATAGACTGCTCGGATGATGTAGGTACTTTTACCATACCTCTTGTGTGATTTACCACAATCTTATAGGATTATTTCAAATCAATACGAGTACAACCTTTAATGAAGCAAGGGATTCCATCATCGTTCAGTCGAATTTACTTTGGATCTCGAAGTTCTTTTAAACCCCCTCGAAAAGATACTACACTATAAAAAGCTCGTAACCTTGTTAAACCACTCAGAAATCAAGAGGAGAAAGTATCCAATTATCCTTCGGTAATTGATATTGCGAGAGGAGCAGCGTGCTTTAACTGGTATGAGGAAAGCTGAGGTATATATATATATATATTTTTTTTTCCCCTAATGTAATATCTTAAAAGAACTTAAATGTACCTAAAATAAATTTACCCAATTCGGTCTTACTTGTAATAATAAAAGTGTAAACTAACATTTTATTTTATTTATATATTTCTATAAATATAATATAAAATATACTTTAAATATCTTCTCAAATAGACTGAGATAATTCTTTAGAAAAATATAATTTAATATCCATAATATTTTATCGTAAAACATTCTATGCACTTTCAATTTTCCAGAAAGTATACATTAAAGCCGGATTGCACTTTACAGCACGTAATCTTGTTATCAATTCGCGATCGGGAGGTGTGTTCACCGCTTTATGGATATCGGAGGGCGATTATTGCAGATTGTTTTACTTAAACCCGTCGCGAGGGATTTAAAAAATAAAGATGTGTTCATATAATGGAGTATATATATGTATATATATGTATATATTAAAAGTCTATACAGCCGTCTGTGGATTTATAGAGGATCAGCTTATAAATCTACCCCTAATGGCGACCACAACACGTTAGGGCAAACCAATAACTTATGTAACATTGAATCGATTCTCGAACTTCGATATCGATATTCAAGCACAATTAGGTCACAGCTTGACATATTTTAAAATATCCGAATGACACTTATAATTAAAGAAAATTAGAAAAACGATTTTTTTATATTCGTCTTAAGATTAATAATTATGTGGTTTTCATTTCATATAAGGAAATTAAACTTAAGTTAAAGTTCTATTGGGTTTATTTTTAATATATATTAAATAATTAATAATGGTTATTTCTATATTGAGAAATATAATTGACATTCATGTAGCCACCGCCTAAAAATTATATGTAATTAACGTAAGAAAGGAGATAAGTGTAGGGTAGAAAAAGCTTAGTAGATTTTTTTATTTCCTAATAGAGTAATGGATTAAGAGAGTAAATAAATTTTAATATTATATTGATGAGAATGAGATGTGATCCCGCTTTGATACAGCCTTATTACTGGCCATATGAGGGGTTTAATATTTAACTGCTAGATATACTCGGAGGTGGGTCAGAGTGCAGATATATATTGACTGCGGAATAATAAAATAAAAATAATACAAATTTCTAACTTAGAAAAATTAATTTTTGGTTTATAGTTAAAATATAAATGTTAAAATGTTTTTATTTTCATCTTTTCTATTCTATTCTATCCTATTCTATTTGCTTTAACGATGTAAAACATGTATTCTTATATTTTTGCCATATATACATATAAAAATAATATTCAGAGATTGTAAAATTGTTAATTTTGTTTTGTTTTTATTATAATAATAATCGAAAATTTTAACTCATTGTGTTACAAGATAACACCAAAATTAATGATATTTTAGCAATCTTGTTGACATTCAATACAAGGTTGTATAGTGCTAATAACACTACAAGTCAGTGGTAGTTAGCACGGCTCTCTTACTAACCGTAAGGGTGTGTACATATCGTTAATTACTAATAATTTTATTAACAGCTATTATTATTTGCTTTAATTGTCTAATCTATATATAAATATCTAAGTGATTTAACATTAACTGACTCATCACGAAATCTCCGAAACTATCTGTCCGATTAACTTTAAATTTTACATAGTTACTTCTTCGTGACGTAGACGTCCACTATGAACGGATTTTACGGGATTCCTATCCTAACGGATTTCAACTTTTTGCATTTCACCAAGTTTTAAACTTTAACGCGAGGGTAAGAGTTACTATAGCAACGGTTACGATGACAACGGATAATATGATAAAGGTTACCATAGCAACCTAAGTTCACATCCAAATTAATAGTGTGTCCAGCGAAGCGGAAGGAATTAAGCTAGTTTTATTATATTTTCTGATAGTTATTTAAATTATAAACCCAATTATATTAAAAATGCTATACTAAGAGAAGTTTGTGCGTTTGTGTGTGTGCTGTTAAGGTCGAGTGGTGATCTATTTTTATTTTTATTTATATTATTATTTTTTTTTTTTTTATTTACTGCTACCAGTCTACATTCAGCCTATTGTTAACGATAGCCGACAACGGCTACAATGAAACCTACATGTGTTATTACCCAATTAAAATGACTATTGTGAAGGAATTTGAGCTCTATTCAACCGTGCTATGGTCCGGAATCGATTGTATTTAAGTCTATATGGTATTTTGATTTTATATTAAATTGCTTTTGATTTTAAATAATAATAAATATTGAATATATTAAAAATTCCGTTGTTGCTTTTAATTAATAATATCATTTTTAAATTATGCGTAATGTTTTTTTTATCTTATAATAATGACGAGGGATCCCGGTATATTGTGCTTTTCTAAAAATATAATAAAATCTTCCAATCCGATGACACCGCCACCTATCGGTTGGAAATGTAAAATCAAAACAATCTGGTTACTCATTAAAATGATCATCAAAAATTTTATCAAAATCGGTCCAAGTAAAAAAAAACCCTGGTAATTTTTTTATTGTCTTAGCATTAATATCCATAAAATACGTTTTTTTATTGATTTGTCGTGATTATAAAATTATTATTATTATTTTATCGCAAACACCTTGTTAAAAATTAATCATAGCCTAAGATGTGTTCATAAATACTTACATTTAGCGTCTCATTCATATTTTATGAACGAACGAGATCCGTTGTTCCGAGTCCCTCGCAACACTCACCCGACGACGCAACGAGAAATAATGTCAGTTTTGTTACTTAATCAAATTTCGTTAAGTTCGGTCGGGAGGGAAATTTCATTTGGGGAATTAACATTTCACTATCTCAATTTTACTCCGCTTTTAAGATTTCGCGAGATATTTCCGCACCAATTTCTAACTCGGGAGGGATTTTGAATCCGTTTCTGTTGAATTCTATTGTTCTGTTAATTGAAGTCCTAATTGTGTGTTAGTATTTTATTTGTTGTGTTTGAATTTTGTTTATTAAGATTTTGTATTATTTCGTTACAGCCGACAAAGTGCCGCCGGGTTTTCCGAGCATGACTTTGCCACCTACCACCATGGTGGTGGAGGTTGGACATACCGCGACCCTACCGTGCCAGGCCACCGGAAATCCGACACCACGGGTCCGCTGGCTGTGGAACTCTCTGCCCCTGGACGTCGCCTCAAACCCGAGATACGCGCTGTTAAATGACAAAATGCTGGGTAAGTAACAAAAAAAGATAAGAATTTATGTTTAAGTCTCCTTTTAGGATTTTTTTGTAATTAATAAATATTCCGTAAAAACGTTCAGCGCTAGATTTATGCAGAAAAAAATACAGGACAAAAAATATATCTAATAAGGATAACAGGATATTTGAACATCAGAGAGTAGTTCATTTGTGTTAGATAGTTCCATAGTTATACCAGGAACAGCAGTGAGTAGTTCATTTATCTTCGACAGTTCCGTAGTTAATACCAGTCTGGAAGTCTCATGCATTCAAAAGTGATTCTTAAGAGAATCACAAGAATACTTAAGCTGGTAGTTCGTTGATATTTTACCTGATTTCATTAAATTGTGACGAAAATAATAATTGTCAAACAATATTAAAAGTTGTGTTTGGTATATTTGTGATGGGGTAATTTGGATGGATGAATTTGTTTTATTTGTATGGGTGAAATGAAACGCCATCTGGTGGTAAGTGGTAACAAACTGTTGATGAGACTTTCGCTTGCTCACTGTCATACGAAACTATATACTGTAATTACATGATATATTGATATAGTCAATTTTAGTTAGTAAAAGTTACTATTCTTAGCTTTAGTTCCACACTTTTTGTCCCTTTTTATCTTCTAGATCTTCTGAAAGCTTTAGTATATAATATTGACTTAGTAGAGAACGCCTGTTAGCATTAGGCCCGCATTTTGTGCATATTTTTTATTTTTTATTCTGTTTTAAAAACAATTAAATAAATACATGAATTATTACAAAATAATATTATATTAAAATAATTTTATTTAAATGGATTATAAGATAAAATAATTAATTATAAAGATTAACAAGTGATGGCTCACACCGATGTTACAGAAATTGAATATTGAAAAATAAAAAAATAAAAATTTTTGCCCTCTTTGATGAACGCCTCCAATTAATTAGATTTTATTAGGAGTAAAAAAAATACGATAATTAAATATTAATTATGTAAATTTTGTGATATCTTTAATTTTTTTTCCTATAAATAAATGTCTTTACTTTCTTTTTAATTAAGCTCATAATTTCTTTTATCGGAATCAATCACAGATCTAGGATTCTTCAATAAGATGTTTATATTTGTGTGTTTGTTTGTTTTTATTCTTATTGAAGTTTTTATTAGTGAAAGCAATATTGGAATGCAAAAAGTAATACAACTGTGTACAGCCTCATTTCAAAAGATAATACGTATTATAAGTATCTCTACAAACATGGCTTGAACGAATATTAATAATAATAGAATAGATACAGTTTTTAAGGGGAAAAGTGACAAACGAGTGGTACCATCAGCCATCGCCAGCAAAATGGAATTACGTTGATTGTTAGAGAGTGGTACCACCCCTGATCGTGCGCACCACATTGCCATGATGTCCTAACACAGCATTTCGTTTATTTATTAAATTCAAAACGTTAAAAACCGTCAGGGAAACGTCAAAGGAACATCCCTCCGCGTCACGAACGTTGATAAATTTAATTATAATACTATTATGCACTCCGAAAGAGGTGAAACTAATTAAAATTCATTTAGAACAAGACCTCCTAGACCTTTAATCTCATTATTTTAATTTATTCCCGCGGATTACCTCTCGGTCCAATATTTCTTAAGGTATATTAATGACTTGTATTAAATTGAAGAATTCGTGGATGGTTCGACTGCGTCCTCCGTCTCGGATGATCCGAGATGAATCTTTACGAATGATAAAGTAAATTATGAACATAAAACTTTGGATTGCCGAATTACAGGGATCGATGGTTTCCCCCGGTTTTGGATTAAGCGTTCATCTTTGGATTGATAATTATATAAATCAAATAACCTACAGCTACAACTTAATTCTTAAAAGCAGAAGCTGTCGTGTATAAAGGATATGTAATGTGGAAATGCCCACATGAAATATCTTGGAACGTAATATGCACTTTAGCTCCAAAACTTGGAGAAAATTTGACTCAACTATAACTAATACATAAAATAGCTGGATATAATAAATATTGCATTGTCATTGTCTAAAATATTGTCAAATACTCTGCTTCCTTTTTGACACTGTTAGTGTCCAGATAAGGATTTAAAAATAATTGTTATAGTAATACCAATTGTAATAGAGGAAACAGTCTATCTATCTATCTAATCTATCCAGAATTAAAATAATATTAAACAATTATAAGGTATTGGCCAAAAGTCTAAAAGTAGCGATTATTTTTCTGTTCTGACATCACTTTATACGATTGCTTTTTCTTAACATAATCTTTAGTGTCACAAAAATTTGTATATCAATAAAAGTATTTACTATATATATATATATAAATATATATTCATTATAAAAACGTCTGTAATGTTTATAATTTACTTTTATATTGCAATAGAGAAAATAAGATGGTGGTAAGTAATACATACTTCTGAAATGGGATCTTTAAATGTTATTTGTGGGTATGCAATGAGTTCTGATACCCTCTTAGCACAATAAGTGATTATATAACAAAATAACACAACCTCTGTACACTATTACTTTACTCTCATAACGGACGGTAATCAGAACACAAAATGGCTTCTTTGAAATGGAATACATTATTATATATACAAGAAATGTAATGATGTAACAGCTCTCTGTATTCTGGTAATGAAATAATAGAATAAAGGTCTAAATTAATCCTAATTCTGACCATATATTTATACAGAATTATTATATTATATAAACGTTGTTTATTAGGTTTATAAATTATACGAAACAAAGACGAAAATGCTTCACGAAGTAATTTTAGCTATTTACCTCGACCATATGTGACACGGACGCGTAATTAATGGATACGTCATCTATTTATTTTAAAGGAATATAACATATAATTATAGCCATATTTCACTCCTATCATATCTAGTTTCATCTGTATAGATGTTCTCTGATTGCGGGCTACGAGGCGAGATTACGTTTCATTTGCATAGAAATGCGGGTCCCGAGTCTCAATGAGACGGCATTGCCGACTGTTGTTCTAACAAAAAGCAGCTCTTAATTCCTGCAACAATAACACCGGTGGGCGGACCTCGTCTTGATTGAGGTAGTGTGTTCTGTGCGGACACGCCCCGTGTCTCATCCAGTCGCTTTTTCTATATATCAGTTGACTTAGTTGGTTTTAGTTATTAATAAAGATAGAAAATAGTTTTCGGAATTTTAGGTTCGAATAAAATCTTTCGGAAACAAAATATATCAGATAAGTTAACCCTAGTTCTCCCCGTACCCGATTAGGCCTATGTTTAGACATTCAGCCGAGCTAGGATAGCAGAGACGGATGACAGTTTCTCGTAGAAAAATGAGAGCCATAATCTCAAACATGTCGGGCCGAAATCGCAAGACCCTAAGGCTTTCTCGGTAATCAAATAAAAGAGTGACGTCTACGTGAAGGGACCCGGGGATTACAGTAAGCCGCGACATGTAGAAAACTAAAATAAAAGCAAGCAGTTATCGCCTGTATTTTATTTAGCTTAAATGTTAAAATTGTCTACAACTTTTTAATATTTGTCTCGTTCGCTTCTAGCTAGCGCTAGCGCTCTCGAGTTGGTCTTTTCGAATTATTTAACGTCGTTTCGTTTAGAACGGATCGTGTTAGGTTTTCATTTGGTAATTTATATATATTTTTAAGCAGTGAAAGTGAAAAAAAATGTGAATTAATATTCTATTATCACACCACGTAAATTATAAGAGAGACAAGTAAAGATTCCTTTGTTAAAGGGTTATTATGGCTTCGATATATCCCATCTCGCCTCCCCCTTTATATACGGTGGATATTATTCTCGAATTACTTTTCAATTTATCATCCCCTCTGAATTGTTAGCTATAAATCTTACGTCTACAGACGACTCGCATATTTTTATAGCACCTACGAGATATTAAGTTGAGATAAAATACTTTCTAAAGTAGTCGTAATATACGTGAAGTAAAAAAATATTTGTAAACAAAATGCTAACAAGTTATTATATATATATATATATATATATATATGTATATATATATATATATATATATATATATATATGTATATATATATATATATATATATATATATATATATATATATATATGTATAATAATAAATATCTGTTTATCTGTCAAATTCCGTGTTAACCTTTGTGATTAGTCGATGGAGGGATAGACAACCGGTTATTAGGTACAATATTTAATATAATAATTTTTACTTTAATCATATTTTTATATATATATATATATATATATATATATATATATATATATATATATATATATATATATATATATATATATCGTTGCGATTAAAATACAAAAATCATATTTATATATTGTGGTTAAATTATATAATTAATTTTCTATGTATTCTAGTTTTAACCACACCCATAGGCACCTCAATAAGCAACGTACTGTTTAATAGTTAAATACGTTGTACTAAGAGAATATTACACTGAACTAGTGTAATCAAAATATATTATAATATTAGGTATGTATGTGTGTGTATCTACAAGGACAACATAATTATATAACATCAAAGTCAACGAACAGACGGCGGGATACACAGATGGAACGCAATACAGACCGGTCACCATATATTTGCACTGTTCTATACCATTTAATTAAATTGTCTACACATATTTGCTTTATATACATATATATGGGCTTCATACTGCAGTTATATGATATATATAGATATAAAAATATATAAAATTTGCTTTACAATGAATCTCCTTCACTACCGACATTGTCCACAACGATGAGTCATTACACCAGGCTCGCTTTCCTCAATATGCAAACCGCACCCGAGATTTCGTGAGCGCAGCGAGTCGAAATGGAAGGTCTGTTGGCGCTCCTAGTTTTTATATGGAGTTACTACTACATGATACCATCACTGTATTATATTCAGTATCAACACAATGACTCAACAGACAGCGTTGAGGGCGTAATTAAAAGAAAAATAAGCGTTATTTATAAACGTCGGACGGAATGGCCGACTCGTAGCGGTATTATATACCACCAGTCGGTCTTGACCCGCAATGTATATAAAGCGGGTTTATAAAATCAACAGCTCGCAACATCTTGGGGGGTCAGATGTGTGTGGACGGATGCTTTATCACGGTGGAGCATTTAATCTAGTTCTTAGGTGGAGGTGAGGTTTGGTTCACTCCAGCTCAGTTGATTAAACGCTCGGAATGATCTCGGCGGGACACTTATGAGCGACTAACGGAATGACGGAACGACGTAAATGATTATTACGTGTGATTTACGTCGTCGTGACGTTACAACGTCATCCGTCAAGATAACGCCCGGGATTACCTTATATTAATATAACGTTATAATCAGTGATACGTATTAAGTTGTGCCTAACGTTGGGATAAACATGTGACTGTTGATTAAACTTACGAAACGTGCGACTTCTTCGTTCTTACTTGACGTTTAAGGGACATTAAAATATTAATCTTAATATATAAAACAAAAAGACACTCACTGACTCATTCATTATTACGGTTTTCAGTATTACGGTTTGAGCTCTACAGCCCAAAACGTAATAACTTGAATGCTGAAATTTGGACACAAGACTCCTGACATATTGAATAGGTGCAATAAGAAAGGATTTTGGAAAGGTCCAAACCGTTCCAAAGTTACTGCTAAAAAACTGTAAAGTTTACCTCCCGCTCCCTCTCTTCTCCCATTGCATTGCAGTAGAAATTAAAATTATTTGGCTCCTCACTATGTTTATTCGTAGGATTAGGGTTTCGTAACTCACATACAGTTTGTAATTATATGTGATTATTTTCAATTTACCTACATACAGTATGTGATTATTTGTGATTATTTTCTATTTAACCACATACAGTTTGTGATTATTTGTGATTATTTTCTATTTACCCACATACAGTATGTGATTATTTGTGATTATTTTCTATTTAACCACATACAGTTTGTGATTATTTGTGATTATTTTCTATTTACCCACATACAGTATGTGATTATTTGTGATTATTTTCTACTTAACCACATACAGTTTGTGATTATTTGTGATTATTTTCTATTTACCCACATACAGTATGTGATTATTTGTGATTATTTTCTATTTAACCACATACAGTATGTGATTATTTGTGACTATTTTCTATTTACCCACATACAGTATGTGATTATTTGTGATTATTTTCTATTTAACCACATACAGTTTGTGATTATTTGTGATTATTTTCAATTTACCCACATACAGTTTGTGATTATTTGTGATTATTTTCTATTTACCTACATACAGTTTGTGGTTATTTGTGATTATTTTCAATTTACCTACATACAGTTTGTGATTATATGTGATTATTTTAAATTTATCCACATACAATTTGTGATTATTTAGTATTATTTGCCCAAAAAAACGGGCGGGAATCAGCTAGTATGAAATATAACTCGTTTCAATATAGGATACTATGAGAGGAAGTCAAATAAAAAAGAAGATTAAAATAAAATTAACGCGTAACATAGCGTAGTTCCTTGTAAGATATATTACTTTAATAACCAATTGTATATATAATAACATTATCGTCCGTACTGTCCGTTTGTTTAAAAGTTTTCCCCACCCTTTTAAGTTTTTCGAAACTTCATCTCGTGTACGTAGTTCGATAAACGAATACTGAATCTTCGTTACCGTGCGACAAACATACATTCAATGTAATTTTCCAATTAATGTATTATATATATTTATTTATTCATAAAATATATATATTTTTATAGTATCCACAGAAATGTAACTATAATTTTAACAGCTCTGTAACTACGCAAACATTACTTCGCGAGATTGAATGGAGTTTTCAGTTACATACAAAAAATGTATATAAATATATGTATGTATATTTTCCATATTTGCCTTTACGAGCTCTGTTTACACTAAGTTGAATCCTCGCACACTGATTCTCGCATATAAAGGAGGCTCAAGTTACATTGGTATCAAGTAAATTATGAAGTAATCTGTTAATTAAAAAATATATATGTTATTAGAATCTAATCTTTGAATTAGATTTTAGAGTAAAAAGTTAACAAAATTGTATCAAAATAAGACCTTCATAAAATATCAGTAAGTGAGATGTACTACAATATATATTTTAACCCTTTATAACTAATCACTCGTCGAGGCGACGACGTGCCACTTGACGAAATTCGAAATCACCTACTTCGCTCCGTCCCCTGACCTTGACTCTTTCATTACCTTCCTAATTTGAGTAAACAGTGCAGCCCGTGACACTATTGGGTCCACGCGCATCATAGGACGTGCTCTGTGACCTTTTCGTCGTCCGCTGGACGAAGGTTTAGTAATAACAACAACTTTATTGTTACGGTACGTACATTAATAAATTCTTATATTTATTGTTTTACATATTGTAGATCTGCTTTTTATCGATAAATGTAGAATAGTATTTATTACATTTCTAATTTAATTTATTGGATTGATTTAAATAGAAAGTTTAATGCAAAATTTAGTAGTAAGTACATTTTTGGTTTGGTTTAGATACACGGTACGGAGAAGTGTAGAGATGTTTTCACTTTTTTATATTTGTTTTAGATGGATTTGAGGAATCAAGAGGATCAGATTCGTCATTGGCTGGAGTCAACATCGGAAAGCGAATCGAAGGAGAGATCTGACAGCTGAACATCGGAAACGGACGGCATTTTAGAGAAATATATTAGTTTCATTTAACGCCAAATCCAACGAAGTAGTATTTTTATTGTCAACTATTCGTGATCAACCTATTATTAATGAAACGACATGAAAACCAGAAATAAAACATTTTTATAATAGCACAAAAGGTGCAGTGGACACCGTCGATCAAATGTGTGCAAATATAAGCTCTAACCGGGAAACCAAGAGATGGCCGGTGTGTAACTTTTATAACATTCTCAATATATGTTCTATTAATTCTTACGCTATTCATGTCTGTAACAACATAAGAAATAAGAAAAAGCCAATGACTGGGGGCGATTTTGTAATGAAGTTAGGAGATCAGCTAATGGAACCCTGGCTTCGGCAATGATAACAGACCGTGAGTTTGGGGCGTAATATAAGGGTCATGATTGAGGATATTCTTGGCGAATCTTCAACAATAGAAGCTCCTATTCCTTCTTCGTCAAACGCGCGTAAAATTTGCTACCTATGTCCATCAAAGGCCCGGAGAATGGCCAAGCACCGTTGCACCAGATGTAGAAAAGCTGTTTGTGGTCCACAAAATGTTGGTATGTGTGGTCACTGTGTAAATTGATATTATAACATTAATTAATACTTAATTTGATCATTATAATCCTTACTTTTGTGCGATGAAACAAGTTCTTATCTTAATTAAATATCTTTTATTATATTTCATTGTTTTATTCCGTAGTCCGTTGGACGAAGGTGTAGTAATAATGTAACAATGAAAACAGTTTAGTTATCTAGGGTTAATAAAGTTTACATTGCCTCGTGACTTTACTTCCTATTCTGTATAATTATTTATTATTAAAGCACTAATTGGTAACTACAAGAACTTTTCCAGTTATTTATTAAAAACTTCAGAGTCAGTATTATCCATAGCTGCTAATTTACGCGTGGGTTTAGCTTGACTTCTGTCTCCATAGTACATACAAATCTACACTCTTTTCTTCTTTATATATATATCCTTATATCATCACAATCTCTTATGAAAATGATGATTTAAAAAAATTATAGAATTTCTTCTAAGATATGCTCAGTGCAAGGCTTCCTCAAGTATGTCATAAAATAGAAAATACAACACGCTACCGCGATGTAGAACACTACTAGCGCCATCTAGTGTGGAGGAGTAATAAACACATTATACATTAATACTTCGACTGCAAAAAAAAATAATAATTACAACGAAACTTATGATAATCGTAATAAAATTAAATGTATATAATATTTTTTTGTCCAGTCTGTCCGTATCGCGTTGTTTACGACTAGTACTAGACTAGTTCTCTTTGACAGTTTTCACAACTTGCACCGGAGCGCTGTAGGAATACCAAATGGAGTGTTCACTATACGTGTTGCAAAACACTTATTCAATTTAAATGGGTCTTTACTTTGGTAGTTTGTTAAATGTATGAATTGTTTTGGAACATTTACTGTATTTATTTATAGAACAAATTCTTATATATTATATTCTACTTATCTATATAAACTACTACTTATCTACATATATATACAGATATACTAGGGGCGCCAACAAACCCTCAATTTCGACTCGATGCGCTCGTGAAATCTCGGGTGCCGTTTGCATATTGAGCGAAGCGAGCCCAGTATATAGACGCATCGTTTCCTATTGACTTCAATGGGATATCAGTTTTGGACTTAATATTAAAAAAATAATAATAATAATATTTTAAGGACATTGTTCAATTTTTTTTTTTAAACCATCATCTAATGTGTGTCTTTTTGATTGCAAAGTTTCTTAATTTTGCGTCAAGTAGTTTTCGAGCCAATTCGTGACAAAGAATGTAAAAAGTCTCCAGTAAAACGCTTCGCTCAATAAATATATATATATATATATATAAGCGATTTACCAATCACGGACTCATCACGAAATCTCCGAAACTATCTGTCCGATTAACTTAAAATTTTATATAGTTATTTCTTTTGTGACGTAACGTCCACTAAGAACGGATTTTATGGAATTCCTTATAGCTACAGAGGTTTCATTATGAGTGTGTACATAGATGGAGAAGAGTTACTATAGCAACCGTGACCTACCAATGTTTACCATAGCCACAGTTACCATGACAACGGTTACCATGACAACGGTTACCTTGACAAGTAGTAGTAGTAGTAGTTACAATAGTGTGCCCAGCTGAGCGGGCGGGAATCAGTTAGTATTGTATAAACCTTTTTAACTCCACACGGGAATTGAGCGAATCTCATACATTTGTAACATTTACAGTCAAACTAAATTAACATATGCGAAGGAAATATAATAACGCTTTCGTGAAACTCTTAGCTTAAGTGAATCTTAATATCGTTATCGAAATAATAAATTACACAAATAATTGCATAACATACACTGCCGGCTCGATATTGTTGAACACGCTCACGTCAAACCAACAGCACCGGTGCTTATGAACTATATTTAAATAACAGAATTCATATCGTTATTAATTCACATGTATTGTTTGGAGTTTGTTTCAAAAGTTTCGTTTCATATGAGTGATTTAGTTTTATTATAACTTTCACTGTAATTTGGTTTTAAATTTTTAAAATGACACCTAATTTCTCATAAAAAATTCAAATTTTAATTATTATTTTTTTTATACTATAATGATAAATTTTTATGGTTTGTTAATGAATTAGACCAGCTTCGATCAAAAATCTTAACTATACTATTCTCCGATAGATGGCGCTGTTTTTAAATTTAATGCATCTGTTTAATATAATTTATACAAAATAAACTATAAATTATTCATCACCTCTCATTATAATGTCGTGCAAAATTAAATATATAGTTCTATAGTACATAAAATTACGGATATTTTAATGTATTTTCATTTTTTGTCAGGTACGCTGCAAATAGTGAAGAGCGAGGAGGAAGATCACGGGAAGTTCGAGTGCGTAGCCGAGAACGCGATCGGTACAGAGTTCTCTAAACCAACCACGCTGTATGTTAAAGGTATGTATTTTAAGAACTTTTAATATACGCCGTACCCTGCGGGAGTTGAGTTGAGCCCCCTCTCCATTTAAATAAAATATTATATTATATTTATTTACTAGTTTTTATGTGTTATAAGCGTATTTCAAGGTTGAAGATCGTCAAGCGCGAGGAGGTTCTGATAACGTTAAGTCTATGGGAATAACAGTTTTTTGACTGAATTTCTGAAGGGAAGGAGATATTTTAATTCCGTTTTTAAAACATGCCCATTCCTAAGCTCTACAACTCTGCCAATTTTCATTCAAATCGGTTCAGTAGTTTTTATGTGATGTAATACAAACTGCCACTAAATATACTGCCT
This sequence comes from Melinaea marsaeus rileyi, assembly GCA_918358865.1. Lineage (NCBI taxonomy): Eukaryota > Metazoa > Arthropoda > Insecta > Lepidoptera > Nymphalidae > Melinaea > Melinaea marsaeus. The sequence continues at coordinate 6,245,350 of OU911092.1, forward strand.
CATACAAATTTGTTATATATTGGTAACAATCATCAAACATAACAATTTATAGTGAATACAGTTATCCCTCCTATAACACGGTACTCTTATAAAGCGTTTTCATATTACGCAATTTCAGTCCCTCGTACAACACGTGTTTCCCCCCCTATAACACAGGGTTTTTCCACGTTATATTTCTATACTATGAAATTTATCTTATATAGTTAGTAATAATCTTTTACAGTTCATAAATAATTTCGCTTACCTTTGCACATTGTGAAGTCAAAAAATTAAATAAAAATTTAATGGAATGAAGTTCTTCTTAATTTAACCGTCTTTAACGAGAAAAGTTAAACGTCAATTAATTGTACATAACGCGTTATACGGTCATATGAGTGCGTTATACGAGAATAATCCTACAACGCGTTTCTCTATAACGCGGAACGACTCTACTGTGTTATAGGGGGGATAACTGTATTTCTTGAAATTATTTTTAATTATAACATAATATATAATAAAATTAAAAGTAATTAAAATCCTTAAACTACATAATCTGAAATAAGGTCACGCACTCGGCCACACAAACACTCGTCGTACGTTAGCGAAACATCGCTGTACAAAATTACATACGGTAGTCGTTATTTCGCTGCAGCGCTTTATTATGAAGACAGAAAGTAGGCTGCGGTGAGAATTTTGCAATATATTCGCATGAGATGGTGCCTTGAACTATCTCTCGTCAGATAACCGTGATTGAGGACTAGGGGATACCTAAAATAGCTTCGTTTATTTGTATCGCATTAGTAAATGCACTTATATCTGCACTAATACTCGCCTTTGAATGTAAGTCCTAGATTCGAGGGGAAATTTGTTAAAAAAAAATATGTCGGAAAAAATAAAGTTTTATATACCATAATATAATCCGCCATCACTCGTTGAAAGTGAAATGCCACAGATTAATTAAATTAAGTGTAAAACTTAGTGTCAAAACCAACAAAAATCAAATATCTCGCAGGAATATCAGTGAAGGCAATGACAGTAAATATAATGATACACGAACATAATAAAAAAAATGCATTTGTAAGAAAATTACTTGCAAAGTTATCAATGCGAGTCATTGCTTCGAGCTTATAAGGAGAGATAACTGGGTTACTTTTTAGTCTTACAATCTTAGATATGCTGTTACAGAGTGACAAACAGACACTCACCATATAAATTCTTGTACGTTTCATGAAATTTTAACTAAAATATAATACAAAATTAATAATATTATGTGCATAAATTAATTATAACACAATATTTCCATTTGTAAATGATATTTTCAATTATAACAATGAATTAACGAGTTACACTGAAAATCGTTGCAATTAATAATTAACGGAGACCAAAACGATGCATAGACATATACATATATATTAAACTCTTATATTGTTTATATAATGGTACTAGCTTATTCCCTCCCGCTTCGCTGGGCACACTATTAATTTGGATGTGAACTTAGGTTGCTATGGTAACCTTTGTCATATTATCCGTTGTCATCGTAACCGTTGCTATGGTAACCGTGGCTATAGTAACTTTTACCCCCGCGTTAAGTATGTAGCTCCTACAGGTTTAAAACTTGACGAAATGCAAAAAGTTGAATTCCGTTGGGATAGGAATCGTAAAATCCTTTAGTAAAATGCTGTAAAATGTTATTACAAAACAGATACTCTAATTTAATTTATACGTGAATGTATATATTGTAAAAGATATTTCTAATATGTAATATAAGAAATTAATACCTGAAATTCTAAATTAAGATACATTTCATCTTTATCCATCTGCGATCATTCCAATAAGTCCATTCTTACACTTCTCCTATCATACGTCATCTATCTTATGTTCTTCTATGTTATGTTCTTCAATCTTATGTTCTTCTATTTTATGTTCTTCGATCTTATTTTCTTCTATCGTACGTCATCTATGTTATGTTCTTCTATCATATGTTCTTTTATCATACGTCATCTATCTTGTGATCTTCTATCATACGTCATTTCAGTGGGGACTTGTTTGTTAGCCTTCAATTTGTATAAAGTCCATCCATGTCTACTTTTTCTGATACACTCTTAATAAAGACTTATCTCGTTACACACTTTTATCTCTTCGCAATATATGATCATACCACGACTTTACTTCTTATATGGCCTTTAACCTGTCCTTGTTTCTAAATAATATTAAAAGGTCAAAGTATTTGTATAAAACAAAGAGAAATCACCTTTTGATTGTCTTATTTTTGTAATAAAGTTAATTTGATTGTTGTGTTGTTATTAACGCCTCCCGAAGCCGTTCAGTTACCATTGTTCGGTAAATCAGTGTTTTGCTGACAATTGTCGCAATGAACGCGTTTCATTGAGTAAGCCTTTGTGGGCAAATTAACTGATAAAAGCGGTCAACTGAATAGACGACTGACTGAATATATACATTTATGTATATTTATATATATATATATATATATATATATATATATATACATATGTATATAAATTAGCCGTCGATAATTACATCAAACAATTAGATAAATTAAACAGGATTTATTATTATATATATACATTGTTATTTTAGTTTTTTTCTGTATTTTTATATCATTATATAATTTTCTAATATCTTAATGTGGCATCTCATGATTAGGAGTCCATTATAACATTCAATTTTAATGTATACTTCAGACAGTACATTTATTTGAACGGTACATAAAAAGAAAGATAAAATTTATTGTTTTTAAAAGAAGCGATATCGCAAATGAAGCCGACCTAATATAGCCAGTTAAGCCAGTGAACCCAGTAAAGCCAGTGAGGCCAGCGAGGCCGGCCAGTAATGAAAGACTGAGGCCATCACTCAACGTTCGTTTGTCTTGGAAGCCATTCTGGTAACTTGCCAAAACATTGCTCTGTGTTATTATTGATGGCTATTGACATTTCGGAGTTTGACAACTGCGGCCTGAATACACAGATCCTAAGCCGGCTCTGACGTGACCAAGTTCGCTAAATCGTCGAAACAACAAACGCGTTTATCAATTTATAACAATTTTCAAATCGGCTTAAATTCGAAACTTTTACCGACGTTACATTTGTTCGTTACGAAGCTTAGATGATTACTTCGCTCGCTACTTTGATATAGTTTTATTATTTTATAATTTTTGGTTGGTAAAGAAAATCTAGCAAATTGGACTGCGACTGTGTTGGCGTCTAAATATTTTAAATCTTTTAAATTTTTAATAATTAAACTGGGGGCGCGAACTGGACCCCAATTTTGACTCACTGCGCTCGCAAACCTCGGTGGAGTTCGGCGAATTAAGCGAAGCGATTAACCCATCTTCACGTTCAAAGCTGAAACTTACAGGCAAAAAATATAGAATAATCAAACATCATAAAAGGATTTTTTTTACATTGAAGTCTATGAAACTTTCATTGTCTGGTGATAATTCCTTAACGACATGATTTTTTTTTCACTTTTTGTATAAATCATCGCAATAACATTCACTATAAATGTTCAAAATTTCATGAAGATCGGTAAAGCCGTTTTCATGCCAACACCGGACATGGGATGCGAAAAGTCTCACATAGAACGCTTCGTTCGCTTCGCTCAATAATACTAAGATTTTTGAAACATCTGTATAAGTATTTTAATTAGATTTTTGAGTCAAAACGTAGTTTCATTTCCCTAGCACTGTTCACTAAAATCTACCTCAAAATACCTCCACATCAGGATAATCTCTACGTTATCTGTATAAATAATTTAACGTTAAAATGAAATATGTTTTTCGACTCTCTAACATTGTTTATACGTAATCGTAACGTAATATATACGTAGGTAATAGCGTATTTTCTTTGTCTTATTAACATTTAAAGCACCGAAAACAAAGCTCCTCGTCTTATTGTTACTAAATGTGAATAAAATACGCAACGCGTGAATATAAAAGTACGTACGTACGGATTTATGAAACCGAGCGGTAAGATAATAAAGAATGAAAAAAAAAGATGGTAAGAATTTTATATATTAACTTTTTATGACAGTAAGTTATAAGATTACGTGCAACAAAGTGTATTGATAAAAGTAATTATTTGGGTAAGCGATGTCAGGTCTCATCAGGCGATGAGGCTATTATTCACACCTGGTCTGTCTCATCAGACACTAACAGTAATTTTTGTCATTTATACATTGTATATACCAGAGCAGTTGTTATAAGGTAAATAATGTCTGAATAAAGTTTAATGAATACATATAACACACATACAATTGTGTCATATATATATATATATATATATATATATATATGTATATATATGACACAAACTCTAATTGCTGATTCTGTATGAGCGTGTCTAGACACGCTCATACAGAATCTAAGTCTAGACTTAGAAGAAGGCTAAGTCTAGACTTAGCCTCGCTCTTTAACAGGAGATCCTGGATCCATTTCAGACTTTAAGGATAATAAATCATCACATGATGCAAAATTCTCCATTTCATCATCTGTCCCTATTTTCAGGATTTTCTAACGCTTGACGCTAATTGGTCGAGAAAAGTTGAGATTTATATAACTGTCAAATGAAAGACAACATACAAAAACTGTGCAAATAGTGTACTTACATACAATTTACAAGGTCTTAAAAAATCTGATGGTGTATGACAAAACGTAAAAAGTACTTATATAGTAACTATATAAACTACACAACTGTAACCAAAGTTTAAACCACGTTTAATCATCACTAAGTTTTAAAATAAATTTCTATTTAAGGTAATATAATTAATTGATATATTCGCCCCAGGGAAAATGTTTGAATCGTTCGGACAAGTACACTTCAAGTTAAAATGTTTGCCATTCAGCGACTTAGATCAATGAGGTACTTGGGTTATAAATATATTATTATTCTTTAATATTACTACTTGATAAAAATAGAATATTATACTGTAATGGATAACACTGGCGATTAATATAATATAATCTAAAAAAATAACAATTGCACAGTCTAATTATACCGCTTTTTAAAATGGCACCTCTGAGCATTTCTCGTCTGGACTCACTTTAATTAAAAGCGAAAACAAAGTGGGGAGGAACGTTTTTATAAAAGAATAAGAAGAAAAAAAAAACATCCCTCAACGCGATGGTGTAAATATAAAAGCGATTTTAGATGAAATTAACGAACTAATTTTAATAAAATGAAAACACAAGTCTTCCTTCCGTCTCGGTTGCTCCTAAATCGTATATTTTTATCTTCATAATAATCCCATTTATACTGCTACGTTTGAAATTGATATTTTCATTGCATAAATTAAAATATAATGATTTATAACTATGTATACAATTCACGCGGCATATGATTTATAACCACGTGAACAGTGGATTTAGCAAATGTAATTAACCATTCATTCAACCAAGTGCAATTCAGACGCGCTCAGAATAATCTGGATTATCTGAGCGCCTCTGACTGATAACGTATAATATATAATACATCCACATTTATATATTATCAGATGAGAGATACGTAAACTCAGACGAATATTTAATTTCAAACAAGATCTTTCAAACGACTTAACTGTTCTTAGATATAATATATCTAAGGAAATTCTTTGAATAAGAAATGTAAAATATATTTATTATTTTCATCTTGTGAAGGTCAATGACCTTAACCTCATTAAAATCTCTCACTTACCTCAATTTACCTCAACTACAAGAAAACCTAACATGCTATTCTGTTCCGCACGGACAAGGCTCTGAAATACCTACATTTTTAAGGCCTTCACGAAACATGTTTACCTGCAAACCAATTTAGTTCTAATTCCATTTTGTTAGGTGCCTAAATTGTTTGCACGCCGGCACAATGAGGGCTCTTGACTGTAATTAACATAATGGGTGGCGAGTAAATGTTTTTCCACCTTTATCTTTTCTTATTGTGGCATGTACAAAGTAGGCTAGGCGCAGCGGGTTACGTAATAATAAATGGTAATTACTTCCGCCTTCTTACACCGTTTACTGAGGCTATTGAAAATTAATTTCAAATATATATATATATATATATATATATACTTCATACTATAAGTGTTGTTAAGTTGGTGAAATCATTAAGGGTGTACGACATTAAAAATAGAACAACACAATCAAGAAACAACTTCATTTGAAGTTCGTTAAAAATGGAACACTATTATGGAAGCGAGGTCAACCGAGTCAGAAATAAAGTCATGTTCACACTTTTCTTGTTAACACAGAAGAAAAAGTACACAAGATTATTCCTTACACGTATGTGGTATAACAAAATTTACAACCTTGCACGAGAGATTCAGGTGTTAAAAATACTCTAGACGTGTTTAGACAGACAATGTTACTGTTTACTGTGTGTGAACCGTTGATACATTTTACAAGCTCCGCAGTAATGGCATAAACTTTGATATATACTGAGTTTGTTTGGGGTTAGAGCAATCGTTCAAAGAATATGAACTATTTGTATTCTTGAAAAACAATACCTTTAAAGAATTTTATAACTTAAAAGCTAGAGATTCCCTGAGGGATGTTTTTAAAGATATTGTACAGTCACTTCTAAATATATATATAATAAAATAAAATTTATATGGCAAAACTTAAATTATTAAAAAAAAACAGTGACAGAGACACGACAAATGCAAGAAATAATAATAAACTAGTAATGTCTAAATTTCATCTTCAAAAATGTAACAAATCTTTCATGGGCTTGAGTATACGCATATATAATAAAGTAAAAAGTATTATAACATTCAAGACTTTATTGCTTACTGACGAACCAACTGACTTCACTGATCTTTTTTATTGTAATAATTGACGATTCAAAAGTACGTATAACTTGCCCACTTCATTAAAGATATTTTGAATTGGAATCCTCATTAAAGTCCCTAAAATAATATTTGAAAATTACGATTATCAAAATACCATTAATATGAATAATTCTTAAGAGTTTTCTAATCGAATACTTGAATTCAGTGCGTCGAGTGGCGCCTCAGTTCTCGATCCCGCCGCCCCCGCGCACCGAGGTGATGCTGGGCGGAAACTTGACCCTCAAGTGCGTTGCCTTCGGATCGCCGATGCCCACCGTCAAGTGGAGAAAAGGTAATACTTTTATATGCTCTGAAGGCTATAAATATAAGCTTATTATTCTTCAAAATGGTGGTCGGTGGTTATTTTTAATCATGTGTTGTACTATTTATCTTTTTTCTCAGGCTTAACAAAATGGCTGACACCGGAGGACAATCCGCCGCTAGGTCTGAACACACTGAATCTTGAAGACATTAGGGAGTCCGCGAACTATACGTGCGAAGCGGCCAGTGTGCTGGGCGTCATAGAGACGACGGCTGAAGTTAAAGTACAATGTAAGTCATTTAAAATTAATAAGAGATATTAAATTTAATAAGAGATTGTAATAAAGACTTACGAAATTATAGATTTCGTTATATAACATAGAGGAAAACCGAAATTTTCCTATTTGGATGTTTTTTGATCTAAGTACACTCTTTAAATCCTGTTAGATGTTAACCAATAGTTATAATTATTAAACTTAACAGAATGGATAAAGTAACAAACCCATCTAGTTGTCTTTTATTTTTTTAATTAGTTAATTGAAAATGAATATAAGTTATATTAACAAATATACATATGATAATTATAATGAAATATTTTATTACATCTTTTATGAATACTTCATTTTATATGTAAACATTTAATTTAGAACAGTTTGTTGGTTATAGGACGTTTGTATTTATTATGCAAGTTAAAACTACTATTTCTACATTCATACTTTCCTATGATTGTATCTTAATTAAAAATTACCTCCCGTTGCTTATCTTTGGTAAAAGTTCAACCGAAATAACAATCACATTTTCTAAGAACATTTAAAAAATGTTAATTTATGTTAATTGATTACGAGTAACTCTCGGAGCTGGGGATAGATTCTTGGTTTTATTATTTAAATCAATGCAAAAGCTCGCCTTCATAAGCAATTTTAAACATTTCAAGAATTATACATACCTTTCAACTGTGTTAGTAATATTGTTTGAGAATTTATGGTATGTATACTCAGTCTTAGATATTAGATAGTATGATGCTTAGCTTCGATACTTCGATACAATAATAAGACCTATATGGTAGAAGTCTTCAGAAACTATTGGGGATGAATTGGAAAAGACGTCTAGTAAGGGAGATGCAGTCTAGTTACTGCATCAATTCTGTAGAATCTTTCTACGATAACGCTTTTATAACTCTACAGAATCAGATAGTTTATCCTGTAGCTCTACTGATCCTAATAGCTACAGTGTATTACAGATATAATTCACTAATGATCTGCTAGGTGGAGTTACAATCGAGCTATTATTAATCGCATTATCTAAAAATATATAAAATACGTATCGATCAAATCAGCTCGGGTTCGGTGAAATCAATTTGATAAATTGCAAATCGCGGGCATCCATTATGAGTTGCTATAATTCATAATTGAAAGCCCAAACTTCTCCGGAACCCCAGAGACAAACGGATGTCATCTTGATTAATTATTGTCTCAAAACATTTACTCGAGTACACCCAAATTAAAGGATTAAAGACTACTGAAGGCTCTTCAAATTAGTGAGCTTTGTTGATATTTTTATTGGGAATATCTCTCTCTTCTTCTCTCTCGTGAGGTTTAATCATCTGTTACTTATCGTGTGTTATCACACTTTTGTGTGTTATCACACTTTTTTTAATGTCATCTCAAAAATTCAGGTAATTGTTTTTCCAAACACAACCCGCGAGCAAAAGCTCTAATATTTTAAACAATTAGCAGATTACAGGAATTGCTGGTTCTAACACCCAACGGTTATCTACAAATATTTAATCTTTCTTATATAATATAATAATATTATTATTTATATTTCTTAATTTGCTTATTAAAAAAAATATTTTGATCAGACGGCCATCCGAACTAACAACTTGACTCTCATAAAAAAACAAAGTTATAAATATTTAAAAATCGAAAATTGTATAAAGTCCTCTAAGTGGTAATATCGGGATTTTAATGGATCAATCAATTCTGAATTAATGTACCGATCGTGATTCTTCCGCAGTCACACCGTGTGGAGTCGCGGGGACTAGATAGCTGGTAGTAGTAATTTCCGGAATTAAATTTAAGTGAGCTGGTTCTCGAACCTAAGATTATATTATAAGCCATTAGGAAGAATTATGAGAAAAATCTCCCTTAGGTCTTAGGAGAGACTGCGTAGGAATTAAATTATAGTTGAGTAATGGCTTTTATACATGCAGCTTCTTGGTGGTATATTTTACACACAGTACCATCAAAACATACTACTGATTTAAAAAAGAATTGTATGTTTTTGATTATAACAATATTATATGTACCAATAATTCCCTAAACAATGTATTAATGTTTATGGAATAATTTGTAAGCATTTATACCACATGTTAGATTTTACCGCATGTTTCATTGATAAATCCAATATTTGTGTCCGGGATATAATCTGTTTTTTCTTATATTTTTATGTATTTTTATTAATTTACTTACGATAGCACTGCCCGGTCCGCCGGCTGATGTGCGAGCCTCAGAGATCACGGCCACAACAGTGAGACTGGCTTGGACTTACACCGGCCCTGAAGAACCACAGTACTACGTCATACAATACAAACCCAAATACGCTAATCAGGTGAGTTTAATATTCTCTTATCTTATTCGAATCGTCTAATTACAAACACGTTACAAATTACAACACCTTACTACTCAGTGAACTGTCTGCATCGTTTTTCATCCTCTCATTCAGCTCTGCCCTAATTCACTTATAATATATTCAGGCGTTCAGTGAGATATCGGGTGTAGTGACTCAGTTCTACGCGGTGACTAACCTGTCTCCATACACCGAATATGAAATGTACGTGATAGCTGTCAACAACATCGGACGAGGACCTCCCAGCACTCCCGCTGTCATCACCACCGGAGAAACTGGTATGTCCAATTGTGCTTCATTTTTGGGTTTATTACTAATACCACAGCATCTACCTCTTCTTTATCTTCTTACAATTATACATTTTTTGTTTTTACATGTCTCATTCGAATTTTCTATTTAATACTTGAAAAATTTAATATTCGATTTTGGTTATACGATTTCTTTATACAGTTTTGAAAGAAATTGTATTATTGGTGCTATATCATAAGTTAATGTAAATTTTTGTATTCTTCTTGTTGACCTTTGAGCTGATACGACCTGACGTTACAGCGCATCTCTATACCGAAGAGACGAGATATATAATATCTTCGTAGTTTTAGTCGACATTAAAATGTAACTTAAAAGACATTACAACATTGATCATTCGCTTGTTACCATTTAATTACATTGTCGCTTGCAATAAAATTCATCTATACAATTGTTTTATTGCTTACGGTTCGGTTTAAATCGATTTTCTTTTACGCTGTAAGATTCAGTTTTAAGGTTGTTATGATATTTTCATGCGAACTCATTTACGCGACGTAACTACAATCGCCGCCGCTTCGTGTAAGTTGGCTTTTGAATGATTTATTATTTTATTTTTATATAATAAAAATTTAATTTCTTTTGCACATTTATTTTGTTTTTATTTATATTAGATTTTAGATGTAGTACGCATTATTATTTTTCTATTCATGCACCATTCCTTTGTTTTGATGTGACCTACCTTTCACGTCTATACCCGTTTCTGCTGCAGCACCTCGTGTTTCATGACTCATGACTCCTTCTTCGTACTAATGATTTTCTGTTTTGTTCTTTCAGTGGATTCTTTATATGGAGGTGCCAGTGAGTATTAATATCTAATTGAGATCACTCAGTAACTCGTAGTGTAGTTGAGATTTCCATAATTCCCCATGTTAGGGATGTGTAACAGGATTTAGAGAATCTATTAGCAGAATTCATCACAGTGACCGGTCCGAGCTTAACCCATAACATTTATTATTTAAACGATCCCTTTTATAATATAACCATTGAATATATTATAAGTTTCACGAGTTATAATAATTTTCAGTAAATTGTTAACTTTCATTACTTCCCCGTCTTATCTATCTACGGTTGGACTTTATTATTATTTTTTTTATGAGGTCATTAAAGTAATGAAAAATATTATTATCCTACACTTTGTATTATGAAAAAAAATATGAGTTACGTTTTAATGTATTGCCTTAGAAATTAGTTTATATTGCGTCGTTTAATTTGTTTGTTTTTTCTACTAAATATATAAATCATCTGTACTAAGACCTAGATAGATGGATTAGTCATCTATATAGATGATATCATTCAGGTTCAATCTGTAGATTAGATAGTGAAAAGACAATGTGCTTTGTCGCTTCCACTAATATTTAATATTTCCAAATAAAAAATGTATGAATTTAAACTGGAACAATTCGGATATATTGACTTCAATGTCTGTGATATGACATTGTTCTGACGCTTGATTGACTTTAACTACACATCTCTCTTCAACTATTATATTTTCGAAAACTGTTACACAAATTGATTTTAAAGTATCAATATCGTATTTTAAATATTTACATGAGGCAGTGTTAAGATTATTTAAGCCCCAAAAGCCATCAGATCTAATTTACTGGTGTTATATTAGATTTGACATTTCCCTCGCTCTATTAACCGCAGCGTCACGACAGACAATAAAAATGCCTGATGAGATGATAATGAAAACGTCGCTACGGGCAAATAAAATTGTACCGATTTTTTTTTTTCATATATTTTCTTTTGCATTTCTAATAAAAGGAAAAACTCGAGACCCCCGACCTCTGGCCTCGGCGAGATTATGGCGTTTTAATATAACACCGCCGCCGAACTTTTATTGTTTCGTCCTTTCTGGACGTTTATGAACGGGAAGCTTTGAGCGACGTCCCGTTCCTCGGCCCGGCGGTTTGAGATCTTTGTGTTTATTCTCCCGATTCGTTATTGTGTTTTTACATTTAATTGAGATGAAAAATACCAGCACTTGATTCGATATTGCGATTATTATAACGGTCTTTTGAATTTAAGAATTAAATATCTTAATCGCGACGATCGTTTCACTTACGCTCCCCACGTTTCAATTATTTGCGTAGAATTTTTTATCGGTCGTTCTCTTTTACGTTGACAACGAATTTGTATTGATGATATCATCGCTCGTTGAATTTCAAATAATTCGGTTAATTGCAAGTCCAAATATTGAATATTACAGTTACAGTTTTATTTATTATTTCGTTTTATATTTACATATAAAATTTTCCAACGGGCACATATCAATAATACGCACGGCTCAAGTTTAATGAATAATATATGTGGGCCTGCGTGTATATCTGTGCTACTATAATATTTATGGGGGAGATACTATTCGTGGGTGATTGTTAGATTTATGGGGATACCGTTTTTTTTTATAGAACCCGGTTCAGCACCGCGGAACGTCCACGTCCGTCCATTGAGCTCCAGCACCATGGTTATACAGTGGGACGAACCGGAGACTCCAAACGGTCAAGTCACTGTAAGTATGAAGAGTTACTAGAATTCTCCAATTGTTTTATAATGAAATTAAATTTGATCCTTGTTTCTAATATTAAAGAGGCACATAAAAAATTTAAATTATATTTTTACGTTAATATCCGGTACCCTTTTTTTTAATTGAGTTTCTTGTTACAGGGATACAAAATTTATTATACCTCCGACTCCTCGCAATCATTACAGTCGTGGCATTCCCAAATGGTATGTAATTTGATATGTATATTTTGTAAAAACATCATTTTTAAATCACGGACATTACGTAAAATCTTTTATTCCCGTCTACCCGCACGTTTAATTTGAAAGACTTCGGATTTAAATCGTTTTTAATTGTGTATTTTGTTTATTTTTTTGTTTGTATGTATGTCAATTTGTATAGTGAATTGTGAGGTTGTTTGTTTTAATTAAGTTTTAGGTGATGAATCTGTTTATATCACATATTTCTATGTCTAGATTATATGAGAACTAGTTGTTCGAGCAGGGTTTTTCAAATATATATATATATATTACTTTTAATGTCAATTTCATAATTAAAAATAGTATGGTTATAGGTTGATCAGCTTTTTTGTAAAATAAGAATGGTTACTATATTTAGTGACTTTATCAATTCCAAAGATTTCTTTCTTCTTGTAACTTAAGTAACATACTTGCTTGCTAAAATTGCAACCTCAATACACCCACTCTTGTCTCAAACCACTTGATATATCAAGGTAATAATATAGACCGCTTCGCTCAAATTGTTTGAAATACTCGTAATGTCACTGTGGTCAGAAATACGGGTATGAAGAACTTTTGTAAAAGCAATTCCGTATATAATACGAATATATACGGAATAGAAATATAGAAATAGAGAAAATATCTCTATCTCTGTTATATTCGTCCGTCCGATAAGAGATAGAGAATCCGAATCATTTATATAAACATTATTAAAACCAAAAAAGTTGTATGAACCAAAAAGGAAAAAAACGATGACTTTTATTTATTTTATTAGTCTCTTTATATAAAGTTTATTAAATCAAAAAGGCAAAAAGAAAAAGATATTATAGATAAAAGAAAAGAAAAGAAAATTTTTAAAAACTCATTACCTACCAAGGTGGATAACAACCATCTCACCACGATAAGCGAGCTGACACCCCACACGGTGTACACCATACGAGTCCAGGCCTTCACGTCCGTGGGCCCCGGGCCCATCTCGGCACCCGTGCAGGTCAAGACTCAACAAGGTTTGTGATATAAATATATATTTAACGTGTCACACACATATACACACATACATCCATACACATATGTACTTATAAAAAATAAGACTTTTCTGTTCTGTATAGTGTTCCTTTTTAAAAATGTATTCTACTTGCGAGTATATTATTTCTAACATACAAACAATCCGTATTAATTATTAATACTTAAATAATAAATACTCCCTCACCGCAGTCTTTTTTACGGCACTGCCACTAAAATGTATGTGGGAATTTTCAATTAATCAAAACGAAAAGAATAAACGGTTTCCTCTTTTTCTCTTTTAAAATAACTTAATTCGTAAGAATACATTTACGCAAAAAAAAAAAAGTATTTATCTTGTGAATAATGCGGTCCCTTTTCCTTATAACAATCTTTACGGCTTATCCCATAAAGAATATTACTTTATTTCATATAATAATAATGAGGTCCGCCTGTAATTGTGTACAAAATGACAAAGATGTATGACGTAATAATGACGCAGATATGATGTTGTGAATTATATATGGGGGATAATTCTAGATTACTCCTAACAATAACCGAACCTATAGCCATTTAGGATTATTGGGTATTCAACTGTTGTTAGCAATTGAACTGCTTAGTCTAGTTATATATTTGCAGCTACATCTAATAACTCACTTCATAAGTTGCCAGTTGTATACTTTACTTTAAAGTTAGTACTAATTTCTAATAAGGAAGGTTGAGTTCCTTGAACGAGAATGTTAGATCGGACCGTTTTAGGTATATTTCGATGTTGGATTGTCGATGGATGGTGCTCATATGTGAGTTGTTTTAGGAGTACCTTCGCAACCGTCTAACCTGGTGGCGGTGGAGGCTGGAGAGACTTCAGTCACTCTCTCGTGGAAGAGACCGGCGCACGCGGGAGACAACATAGTATCCTATGAATTGTACTGGAACGATACCTACGCTAAGCAACATCATAGAAAGTTAGTACATTACAGCTATTCGAAGAAAGACAGCTTGGTTTTGAATGGATATAATGTTAATGAATTTTATCCAGGCGGATACCGATAACGGAGACTTACACTCTGAACGGCCTGTACCCCAATACCTTGTACTACATCTGGCTGGCGGCGCGCTCGCAGCGGGGGGAGGGCGCCACCACTCCCGCCATCGGAGTCCGAACCAAGCAATACGGTACGTGCTAGGGGGACTTTACTATTTTGAATTTAGAATTCGTTTTATTTCCAATTTTTTAAATTGAAATAATAAAGTCCCACGTCATTCACTAATATTGTGGGTTTAACAGGTAATGAGTATATTTCACATAAGCACCTGCCCGGCACGCTGCCAGTAATACAGCACAAGCACCAAGTTTTATATCACGATATGTGTTTTTGTAATTGTAAAATCGTCGAACCCGGTAACGTGTACGCATCGATTGAATTGTTAACTGTCGCGTTTTTTTTTCGAAATGTACGTCGAATGCGTACACAGTACCGACACTAGTAGCTTTATGTTGTTCGTATGTTTTATATCCGACGGGCGCTGCCTCGGGTGACATTTATTTTCTACTTTTTTATACAACTGCCACGACACGAACAACATCGAACGTTCCGGACGCTTTATCCATACGAATGAGTGCGCTATAAAATCGGTGGAATCGAATGCTGTTCGGGTCGTCATAGAACATAATCAAAATTTTATTCCGACAGGAGAGTGCGAAGGGACGCATAGATAGGTATGGGCGAGCGGATTCTACACTAACACCACCACCACACTTGTGCATGCTCGACTTTATTTTGAGGATATTTTAATTTGGGCACGGTTTCATTTTGGTTAACAAAGCATTCAGTGATTGCATCGATAGGTTTCGGAGGATTCCGGTCTCGGGTTGGGTGTAATTCGGCGGTCTTTTCACGTATTGAGCTTGTTTAGTTCCGGGAGCGCCGCCAATGAATGTGACGGCGACGGCCGTATCGCCGACGGCGATTCGGGTGTCATGGCAACCGCCGCCGGCCGAGCGAGCCAACGGCAGGATCGCCTACTACAAACTTCTTTGTGTGGAATCTGGGAGGGGGGATTCAGAGGCCACTGTGGTGAAGTTGAACCAGACGAGCTTCGTGCTGGACGAGCTCCGCCGGTGGACGGAGTATCGCATCTGGGTGCTGGCGGGCACCAGCGTGGGGGACGGCCCAGCCTCCTATCCAGTCACAATCCGCACCCACGAAGACGGTACGTTTCATTTACTGTAAATTATCACTTAAAATATAATGAACTACATTCATTTACGTTACGCAGTGTCAAGGGATTGAAATTAATAAAAGTAAATAACAGATTTTAATCCATTGACATTTCGGTAAATAGTCCATATAACAGTAATACCATGATTTATTCTCATTTTAATTAAACAATTGTCATTGTGAGGTTGTGGATCGCTATGGACAGGGGTATAATAAACACTACGAAGGCATCCATTGTGATTTAATGTATCGATATATTTATTGAGTATCGTTTTGTTCGATGTGGATGATTTTATAGTGATAATGGCATCAACGTCGACGGAAAGGAAATAATTTACGTCGTTAATCAATTTACTTGTAAGCAATTTCGCACCTCAATAAGTTTCAAATTATTTCCGTTCTCGTCGTCATAACTTTGATATGCAAATGTTTGTTCATTCCGATTTGGTGGTGGGGATCTTATAACAAATGACTTTATTCCATTAACAGGTATATTCATATACAATATTAAAATAGATATTACTACAAAGATTACTAATGTATTTTTTTTCTTTTGTCCTTCTTTATAAGCATATAGCGGGATTCTAATCAGGAGGTTAATTCGTAACCAAGTTTTAATATGCTTGCCGATGAATATAAATGTATATATATATATAACAATAATTACGATAATAATTTTACATATGCACATTCGTTGCTATAACGGCGACACTAAAATTTCCACTCACTTGTCACATGTAATGATTTCATTTTAGCGTCTCTCACTGATACGCTAACCGTCGATTATAAGAAAGATGGCACTCACTGAAATGCAAAGTTAAATAGCACCCGATATAGTGTCGACGGCACCGTTATATATTAATTTTGACGCACATTTGTTAAGTATTTAGCGATATACACAATTTTGCATGCTTTCTTTGACGACACAGCACCTTTTACGTTCGGTTATTTCACTGGGCACCCGATAGGTTTATCTTGTGGAGCACTTTTTACATTTGTTAAAATTTCATTGTGTGAAACAAGTATGGCACTTTTAGGAGCACTCAGCACAACTAGCGACGACACAAGGTGAGAGAGCGAGTGCGTGGCGTTACAGTACTCGTATAGCGATCATGCGACTTTCTGAGAACCATCGATTAATTTTGCCCTGTACAAGCCGATGTAGGCTTAATTGTGTAAAATGAAGCTCCAAAGAAATATCATGCTAATAAAACGGTTATCACGTTTGTTTTCATGAATTTCTTGGAGAGTTAAAAATAAATTAGGGTTTTTACATTGCAAGGTTATAAAGGGTATGGCTCAGTGAGTTCTCGGTCGTTCAGCCCAACACGCACCATGGCCCGAAAGCCGCATTTGAATACCAATACCGTCCCACACAACACGCGCGCATGCTACTATACTACTCACAACTATCCTACTCACTACTGTCTCACTTCACTCTTAGCGGGAAGGCAGCGGAGAAAACTGACAGTGATCCTGAGGATATCTCAAAATTCGAACGAAATATCCAATTGATCAGATCCGCGACTCTCTATGCCTATACTCCCAAATGCTCAGCTCGGTCTAGAATATTTCTACGCGCTATTTCTACTTCTTTCCCTCTATCTCTATCTGTCTCACTTACTGTAAAGCTACAACTTCTCGCCAGTAGACGTTTCTTTTCCTCTATCTTCTGTATACTCTATCAAACTATCGTCGTGCATGCACACTAGATATATTGTGACATAAAAATACTGTACCGCATTACGTACGCTATTGCAAAAAAAAAAAAACGAGGAATGAACGGAATAAATGGAACGCTACAAGTCAGTCCACTATAAATTAATATTTAATTTTATACTGAACAGTTCACTGAAGATATACGGATTCGGACAAAGACACTGACACCATCACTAACATCACTGTGGATAACAACACAAGGTATTAAGGACAACACACACTCCAGCAGGGGGCAGAGAAAACAAGACAACACTGATGAAGCACACATACATAGACCGGCGCCGTCGCCTTAATCAATACATGTGCGTGTGAGTGAACCACTTGCGCCATCGGGAATAAACGGGCGACTACGTGCTTGGCCTTCTGCTGTTCGCAAAACTATAAAATCAATTTTATTTTTAAATCGTACACGGAATAAGGATTGTGTATTCCTATTGTGAAATTCCAATTCGAGACATTTCTGTCCAATGTGATAAATAAATTTACGTTAACATTGTTCCGCGCTACATGTGAGCAGAAAAAGGCAATGCACATGAATGTAGACCGGCACCGGAGTCCCAAGTGACTTGACCCGAATGCGCCTCCTAAAAAGTTCAAAATACACGAGGAAGTAAAATAAGAGAACCCCCTATTTGCCGAAAAGCGTTCTACTCGTTATCTCTCACTTAGTAGTTCCGTTCGCCCTGCAATGTTCGCACAATTTGTCTTAAATGTATTTGAATGCGTTTTTCTCTTTTTTCTCTCGTCACTGACTTTGTATGGGCCGCTGGTAACCCGTACAGCTATAAAGAGTGAGTATAAATTACTATAGTGCTTATATTTATGTGCGTTGTGCTTGTGCCTAAGCTTTTGTAGTTTGTTCTTCCTAGCATAAAAGTCTAAAAAAATTTAAAACAAACTGCAAGCGGTGACATTTTAAGGACGCGTGTCCTTTGTTGACGGTTTAACGATTTTGGTTTTGTGTGTACCTTCCCTAATGTTTTATACGACCTTGCAGAATGTGATACAGACAATTGTTTAGATATAGAAGCGCTGCTTTGGATACTTGTTTTAATTATAGATGACTTACTAAATGTTTATCTCTTTGTAACGCTTGACAATTTTAGTTGATCTTAACGATGTGGATTGGAAGGTAATGGATTTTAATTGGTTATGGTGATGTGAAAGGGCGTAAAAGTTAATTGGTCAGTGTGTGTTGGTATTCAAATGCCCGATCGTGATGCTGAGCGGCGACTCTCGTCGCGACCAAAATACTCTATCAGCATGACCGACGGGGCTACCGACCGCACATAAATGACGTTGGATTTTTCATAAACATCTTGCCACGCTTACCGATAAGAGTTCAAAGCTTTATTCCAATTTAGTCCCTTAAACGTTAAGCTTTAAGGTAGTTTTTCTAGCACGCTCCCTTAGATGCTGATAGGGCATTTAGGTCTGTTCAAAATGTTTGGATCAAATTTAATCTAACGTTTCATTGTATGCTCATAGTGCCCGGGGAGCCCCAAGACGTTAAAGTTACCGCTCTCAACTCAACATCCATCCACGTTACGTGGAAGCCGCCACTAGAAAAAGAAAAAAATGGTATAATTAGAGGATACCATGTACATGTTCAGGAATTGAGAGAAGAGGTAACATTCTGTTTTATCAACCGTTTATAGTCTGTTTCAACCTTAATTATGTCTTTTATGTCAATATAATCTAATCTTAATCAGGGCAAAGGTCTGCTTAATGACCCAATGCGTTTTAACGTGATGGATGATACAACGCTCGAGTTGAACATATCCGGACTACAACCAGATACGCGGTACAGCGTCCAGGTTGCTGCTCTTACAAGGAAGGGAGATGGCGACCGAAGTCCGCCGGTGTCTGTTAAAACTCCGGGAGGAGTTCCAAATCGGGCTACTGTTAATTTAAAGTAAGTGGTATTCAAATTGATACAAAAATTATATAAGAACGTATTATCGAAATTTATTTTATTTTCAACAAATCGTATACTTCAGTAATTAGTTTTAATTTTGTTGTAGAATATTAGAACGGGATCCCATAGTGTCAATTGAAATCGAATGGGCGAAACCAACACAAACCTACGGTGACTTACTAGGATATAGACTTAGATATGGTATTAAAGATCAACCGCTTGAAGAAATAAACTTTCCTGGAACCAAGGTTACCTCATATAGAATTAATGATTTGGAAAGGGGAGTACAATATGAGTTTAGAGTAGCAGGAAGAAATCAGATAGGAATAGGTCAAGAAACTATTAGGTATTGGCTTACACCCGAAGGTGCGCCGAAAGGACCTCCTGCCAACGTTACCTATCACTTTCAAACTCCAGATGTTATCAGCGTCAACTGGGATCCACCTACACGAGCTGATCGAAGTGGTCAAATAAAGAAATACGACGTCCAATTTTATAAAAGAGGAGATCAATCTTCATTAGCTGAAAAAACGACAGAACTAACAAAAGCGGTATTTACTGGATTAGAAGAAGATGCGCATTATGTGTTCAAAGTTAGGGCTTATACGGATCAAGGCGCCGGTCCGTACAGTAAGGATATGACGGCTCATACTGAAAGGGATATCGGTAGAGCACCCATGTCAGTTAAAGCCGTCGCTACTTCTGAATCCGGTGTTGAAGTCTGGTGGGAGCCCGTGCCTTCAAGAAAGAAGATTATTGGCTATGTTATATTTTATACTATGACTCCCGTCGAGGATCTAGATGACTGGCAACAGAAAACCGTTCATGTTACGCATTCTGCTGAATTAGGAAATTTAGAGAAATTTGCTGAATATGCAATTGCGGTAGCGGCGAAAACCGCAGAAGGTTTGGGAAGGTTATCAGAAAAGGTTACTGTGAAAGTAAGGCCTGAAGAAGTGCCTTTACAACTTAGAGCCCAGGACGTTTCCACCCACTCCATGACCTTATCGTGGTCTCCCCCATTACACTTAAATCCAGTTAGTTATAAGATTTCTTACAATGCCATTAAAGAATTTGTTGACTCGCTAGGAATGACGCAAACACAAGAAATTCCGAAAAGAGAAATAGTTATTAAGCATGACAGAACTTCCTACTCCATAAATGATTTATCGCCATTTACTACGTACAATGTAAATATAAGTGCCATACCTAATGATAACTCATATAGGCCACCGACGACAATCACTGTAACGACACAAATGGCCGCACCTAAACCAATGGTGAAGCCAGATTTTTACGGTGTTGTTGAAAATGAAATACTCGTTATACTACCTCAAGCATCTGAAGAATACGGACCTATATCCCATTATTATCTAGTTGTAGTACCCGACGACAAAACACACAATCATAAGAATCCTGACCAGTTTTTGACTGATGACTTGATCAAAAATAACGCTCGAACGGATGATGAAAATGCACCATACATTGCAGCAAAGTTTTTACAAAGAAATATATTATACACATTTCATCTCGGTAATGATGAAATGTATGAAGGATTTTTGAATAGAAAATTGAATTTAAATAAAAAATATAGAGTTTTTGTTAGAGCAGTCGTCGATACACCACAAAAGCATTTGTATACATCGAGTCCTTTTTCTGAATACTTATCATTAGATATGCGAGAGGCTCCACCTGGTGAAGAACCAAGTAGACCTGATCCCAAAGATATCAACGGAGATCCGGAAATAAGGATAGAGGAAAATAGAAAAGAAGCTGGTATGGTATGGGTCATCGGTCCAATAATAGCAGCCTTGATGCTATCGTTGTGCTTAGTTCTTTTATTTATTGTCAAGAGGAGACGGCAACCTTGTAAAACACCAGACCAGGCAGCTGTAACACGACCTTTAATGTCTGCTGATATAGGATTTGGAGCACCTTCCGATCCAGTAGAAATGAGACGACTAAACTTCCAAACACCTGCAATGATTTCGCATCCGCCAATACCCATTTCTGAACTTGCAGAACACATAGATAGATTGAAAACTAACGACAATCTTAAATTTTCTCAGGAATATGAAAGTATTGAACCCGGTCAACAATTCACATGGGATCATTCGAATATGGAAATTAATAAACCAAAGAATCGTTATGCCAATGTCATCGCGTATGATCATAGTCGAGTTATCCTTCAACCTATTGATGGCATACTTGGAAGTGATTATATAAACGCCAACTATTGTGATGGTTACCGTAAGCATAACGCCTACGTCGCGACTCAGGGGCCACTACAAGAAACTTTCACAGATTTCTGGAGAATGTGCTGGGAACTGCGCACGTCTACAATAGTAATGATGACAAAATTAGAGGAGCGAACTAGGATTAAATGCGACCAATACTGGCCCAGCCGAGGAAGCGAATCATATGGCATGATGACGGTCACAATTGCTGAGGTTCAGGAGCTTGCCACATATTGCATTCGAACATTCCAAGTGACTAGAAACGGAGGTGCGGAACGTAGGGAAATCAAGCAACTCCAATTTACCGCTTGGCCGGATCATGGAGTACCAGATCACCCAGCT
Organism: Melinaea marsaeus rileyi; assembly: GCA_918358865.1. Lineage (NCBI taxonomy): Eukaryota > Metazoa > Arthropoda > Insecta > Lepidoptera > Nymphalidae > Melinaea > Melinaea marsaeus. Next base: position 6,267,522 of record OU911092.1, read on the forward strand.
CCCTTCCTACAATTCTTGCGTCGCGTCCGCGCTTTGAACCCACCGGATGCTGGACCTCTCGTAGTCCACTGCTCGGCGGGTGTTGGTCGCACCGGTTGCTTCATTGTCATCGATTCGATGTTGGAGAGAGCGAGACATGAGCGTACTGTCGACATCTACGGTCACGTAACATGTTTACGAGCCCAACGCAATTACATGGTGCAAACCGAAGACCAGTATATATTTATACACGACGCTTTACTCGAAGCGGTCATTTGTGGAGATACCGAGGTGCCAGCTCGCAACTTGCATTCTCATATTCAGAAACTCATGCGTATTGACACAATTGAAAATATAACTGGCATGGAATTGGAATTTAAGAAGCTTGCCAATATGAAAGCCGATTCCAGCCGGTTCGTATCTGCCAGCTTGCCCTGCAATAAACATAAGAACAGATTGGTGCACATCTTGCCGTACGAGTCTACTCGAGTCTGTTTGACTCCAAGAGATGGTTCCGATTACATAAATGCTTCGTTTGTGGATGGATATAGATACCGAGCTGCTTATATTGCGACTCAAGGACCCCTACCGGACACCACAGATGATTTCTGGCGAATGCTATGGGAGCATAACTCCACTATTATTGTGATGCTCACCAAACTGAAAGAAATGGGAAGGGTAAGATGAATTTTCTTGATTGTTGTTGGCATTATGTAATTTTGAAGCCATAATACTTATATGAGATTTTGTTTTAGGAGAAATGTCACCAATATTGGCCATCCGATCGCTCCGTGCGCTACCAATGCTTCGTAGTCGATCCCATCGCCGAGTACAATATGCCTCAGTATATCTTGAGAGAATTCAAGGTAATCACACACTAATTTCTTCTTAAAATAAATCTGATTATAAAACACATATAATTCCCACCTTGTATCAATAGGTCACAGACGCTCGCGATGGCGCATCCAGAACGGTTCGTCAGTTCCAGTTCACGGATTGGCCGGAACAAGGAGTACCCAAGAGCGGTGAGGGTTTCATAGACTTCCTGGGTCAAGTGCACAAAACCAAGGAGCAGTTCGGACAGGACGGACCAATCACTGTGCACTGCAGGTTGGTTTTAAGATTGCATTTTAAATTTGCTATTATTTTAATTATTATATATATTTTTAATAACTTTTATAAATCTCATTGTATTAATCGAGTTTAATGTGTTATATAGCGCGGGTGTGGGTCGCACGGGTGTGTTCATCACTCTGTCGACGGTGTTGGAGCGCATGCAGTACGAGGGCGTGGTGGACGTGTTCCAGACTGTACGCACTCTGCGCACACAGAGACCCGCCATGGTGCAGACTGAGGTAACACAGACACACACACATGCACACCAATACACCCACGCGCACGCACACACATGCACACACACGTAATACGGACGCGACACAATATCTCCGTAACATATTGATATACTTCAATACATTAATGAAGCAACATTGCGGAATAATAATAATTTTAGAATAAAAGGTATTTTATTAATCACAATTATATGTTTTACCTAAATTTCATACATTCCTTTTAAAAATATACATTCTAGGTAAATTTCGAATTGCATAAACATTCGACATTCTATTTGTATCTTTTCGAGTGCTTCCCCGAAATGACCGCGCTTTTTAATTAAATTGAATGCGCTTAGCGATGACTCACGACTTGGACCGAATTTAATTTACACCACTTTTTAGTCTGCGGTTCGACATTTTTAAACCTCACCTCCGACTTTCCCATTTTTTCTTTTAGACTTTTTACTGATAATACGCTTATGTAATCTTTCTTATCTGTAAGCAGAATAAAATAATAGTGAGGCACCTTTCGATTTAAAATCGCCTATAAAGGTCTGTATACACGTCCCGCGAGGGGATTCTCTGTATTGGAAGCTGTAAATTTTGCGTATCGACTATGTAATTATTTTTAATGGAGTCGGCTGTATCGTTAAAGTCGCTTCGTATAATGCGATCTTATAAAGTATATTTCTACAATAAACGAACTGAAACGTAATGTATATTAGTTTTTTTGCTACTTGATATGACACTGACATTAAAAGAAGGAACACTTATTATATTAAATATTTTGTAAAACAGATCGCCTTGTTTTAAATTTCAAAAAATCTGACCTAGAAAATAACTACTTATGTTAGAAAAGTTATGATTACTTGGGACGGGAATTAAAGAAAAGGAAGTCGCTTCAAACATTTAATATACTCGTAACAAACACAATCAATTTAAAACTTTTATAAGAAGATTACTTCAATGAAAGAAATAAATGTTCCCAGGATCAATACGAGTTCTGTTACCGCGCCGCCCTGGAGTACTTGGGCTCCTTCGACCACTACGCCAACTGACAATGAGACAGACTCGTCTGAACCGGAGCCCTGTCCGCACGTATGTACACCGCCTTATAGAACGACACGTCTGTGGTAGATTGTAGATAAAATATTATATAATCTATGGTAGGTGACGTTTGTATGTCGTTTGAAATGTATGGTCGATAAAAAAAAAGTTATTTTATTGTCTACATTTTGGTTATTTATATAACATTATTTTGTTACGACGAAATGTTAATCCTACTTAGTTATGAAAAAGAAATTTAGGTTTATTTTCTTGTATATTTTATTTGCCATACATTTCGTAAACGACAAATTATAATGTTTAATGTAGTTTTGTATAATATCAAAAGTGTTCTCAACGACAGGGTTCCGTCTGTATCGGAGGGAACACCGCGAGGCTAAACATGTATGTGCCTAGGGAGTTACTTATGACCACTGTTAACGCGATCGTGAGCGTATAATTATAATGAAACACCCGTCTTATTAAAAATGTCATGAAAAATTTTTACGCCGCGTGAAAATTAAACGCAATACTGTCTATAATAATAATAATAATAATGTATAAATATACGCGGTATAATCGTCACATTACGTATATAATGTATAAATAGTTATTGCTGCTGTAGTTAGATATTTATTTTTCATATGGTGTTATTAGGTACGGTACCTAGCGTGTATGAGGGTTTCATTATTGCAGTACAACAACAGGTCCTTGTGAATCGGCTGTGTGTTTTGTGTAAATATTTATTTCATACCATAAACAATTTCTCTTGCCCGTTCGGCCGATTTTTTTTTCCTCCTTTCGAGCCATAGATATTTTTTTTTTCGTATAATAGTATTAAGAATATTTTTAATATCACTGCCGCCAGTTATAAAGGATGGTGACTGATTGACATATCTATTGTTAGGTAGAAAAATGTTTTGTCCGTGTGTGTATGTATGTTTTAATGCAATAAGGAAATGATATCTTTGGATCGTGTTATGTCTAGAGAAAAAAAAATGGATTCCTACAAAGACTTGACGAACTCTTTGCCGCTTATCCCATTGTTGGTACGTCGTTCTGTAAACGAGAGGGGCATCCACTATCTCGCTTATATTTATTTTCCCTCTCGCTCCCCCATCACTCTATATTAAGCTATCTTTAAGTGTAGTTGATCTGTTTAATGTTTTACGGTACCCCCCCAGCCTAGGACGTATCTTATAAGGTTATTAGGTTTTCCACTCGTTTTATACAAATCTTATACCTTGTATCTACGTGTAAGTTGAAGTTGAGCTTTTTAACTTAGATGTATTATTACGCGGTTTATGAACAAACAAAACCGGATGAAACCGGTTATAGCGTGAAAAATTTCGGTTATTATTTTAATAAAGTATAAACCGATTATATTAAAAGGTTTCGTCGTAACTCACATGTCATTTCAATTCGGTCGGTTAATCAAACGTCAACTGCCAATCGTAAGTAGCTAGTGAAGTTAAGATAAATAAATAAATACAAAAAAAAAAAATACTTAGATATTAATGAGATATTGTTAAATCGAATAGTGAAAATTTAATACTCGTTGATGGATCGCATATTTAGCCGGTTTTTGCTTACACTTAGTGATGAGATTTATAGATAACTTCGATAGCAACTTTTATGTTTATTCTTAATATCCTAATTATATTTTGATTTGCGTACTATTTCATATAACACCGGACGTCTCGTGCTTTATATTGTATAAGACATCAAAATACATCTTCCTGAGCTCCAAACGCACATATTGGGTTATAGTTTAAATACTTCAGTTGTTATTTTATTAATTTCATTTTTAACTACGATGCTGTGTAAAATTTTGGTGCGATTTTTTTTTTGTCTATGGTAATTTTTTTTATCTGTAAAGACAAGTGACATTCGTGTGACGTGAATATCGATTTTTTGTGTAAAAATCGTATAAATTTTTTATCGATTTTTGTAATATTTTTTTTTGCCATATAGGGTGCTGTAATTAATTCCATTGTTTAGTACAAATGTGTGTAATCCAGTGTAATATTGTTTATATCCAGATATATGTTAATTTGTATGTATGTAAAGACTGATTTTACATTTATTTCATGTGTTCTTAATTATTTTTATACCTATTACGTGATTTGACCCGCAGATAAAACAACAATTGCTTTAATTTTATTTATATATATATATTATAGTAAGTCAGTTGTGTACGTAGTGTGATGCGGGGAACCGAATTTATTATTAAAACAAAAAAAAAAAAAAAAGGTATTTATTTTTGCCAAAATGATGTGAAGTATATATTTTTTATAATACCACAAATAAAATTAATATAAAATTAAAATTAATTTTCGATCTTAATAATTTGGTTTCCCGCAATAATAATTATAAGTGTACGATAATTTACATAATTCTTTTGTTGTATTAAATGTTGCAAGTATCCTTAATCCAGTAGCCGCCTTGCGTTTTGTATATTTTGAATTGCTAAGTGGCACGGTGTTGCCATAGCTGATATTTTAATGCAATTAAAATGGCGGACGCAATATGGCGGGACGGTGTGTGAATGTAGTAGGAGTTTGTAGACTATTATTTTACGATTGAAATATATCCCGCTGCGAATGGATTCGCAATTATACATAATGTATATGATGAAATAAATTTATGTGGGGCGTACTTACTTGTTTTATTTATCTCTCTTGTAAGATAACGTTTTATTTGATAACCATTCAATTAATTGATACAGGCAGCAGAATTAATGTTATTTATAATAATACAATTACTATTAACCCCTTAATGCACATTTTTATCTGCTAAAACAAACTAGGATCCGACGCCGTGCGCTGCTGGAGTTGAGCTGAGCACTCCTCTTTTAAATAAAATATAATACTTTTTTTTTCTACGTAATAGTTTTTATGTAATATTGCTTATAAGCGTATTTCTAGGTTGACGATCGGCAAGCACGGAGGTTCTGATAACGTTAAATCTACGGGAGAAACAGTTTTTTTTTCATCATTTCTGATCAGAATGAGGTATTTTAATTTTGTTTTTTTTTTAAACATGCCCTATCGCAATATCTACAGCTCAGCCAATTTTCATTCAAATCGGTTCAGTAGTTTTTATGTGATGTTGCTTCAAAAAGGTTGCTGGTTAAGAGTTTTGCTTACGCTCAGCTCAATTAAATGAAATGGCGATAAAACTATGACAACACTCAAATACAATCAAAGAAATTCCTTCATATTTCTATATTGTAATAAACAAATAATTTATTAACTTTATTATGCATTAAAATGGTTAATTTCTTTACGCAAACTTAAACATAATGTTAATTTATCGGAATAGAATAGAAGAACTTAAGCCAAGTCAGAATAAGCAATCGTATTCTGACCAGATCGTGTCTGCATAACAATGACCAGGAGATAGGAATTGAAATCTATTCTCTTGAATATCTATTGTCGGTAAGTTCGTCGTCCACATTGGCATTGCTTTAAATAGTGCAATGAACTCGTTTTTCTTTCATCTTTCATGTTTATGTTGGTAGTCATGACCTTCATGACACATGAGTACCAATATGACGCCACAAAAAATTTAATATTTGAACTCGTTTTTATATCTTCACTATTCTTTTTTAACAGACTATTAATTTATTTTTTATCTTTAATACAGCTAAATAAAATGCAGCTTTTCAAGTACCTTTAAATAATATTTTATATTTGCTAAAACTAAACTAAATATAAATAGCAGAAACTATTTTAACTAACATTGTTGTATGCAAAGAAAAAAAATTAAAAACAATCCAAAAAATATAACAAACACATTTAAGAAATAGCCGTCATTATTTTTGGTACTTTTGGACCTCATGACCCCTTTACTGTCCAAATCACGATATATTCAGATGATTAACAATTTTTGAATGATGAATAATTAATAATGGATCCCGCAAAATGTTCAAAGATGTGCTCGGTTTAACTCTGAAGCGAGCTTAACATCGTAATTTCTATATAACGTCAAATTAATAAGTATAACTAAATTACCCGCCAACGCTACTCCGATGCTAACTTTTACCATAAATACATAGACGTTGATTCAACAGTTACCAAGTATTTCGTGTTCAATTTTATAAAATAGACCCCCCACAGTAATATCCATTACTTCAGTCGAATTAAGCCTTATTTTGCGTGACGTCGTTTGCCTTTCTTATTTAAGAATTAAGGAGCAAATTCTGCCCTGTAATTATGTGGCCCGACAAATTGCATATTTCTCTTTCAAGATACGAATAAGGGTCAAATATTTTATTCAGCATTTGATGTGAAAAAACGCGGCCTTATTTATAGTTTTTAATTTGCGAGAAGGGAGTATTTTATTACTTTTTATATACCGTCGTTTCTTGTTTGAAGTTTACTAAGAATAAAAAGCAATAATTTAATTACATTGTTATTTTAATATATTTTTATTCATATACATATTTTCCAATTGATAAATATTGATTTTAGGATTAACGAATAATACAAATTGAAACAATAAATATAATCTGTTCTTTGTGGACCACAGACAAACGTCAGTCAGTTATTTATAGCGGGATTACTTCGGCGCGGTGGCCAATATGGCACCCGGGGGCTAATCCGATGATTTAAACATACAGCCCCATCGATTTAGTAAAATGTGAAAAGTAATTAATCATATTACAGCCTTCTTTAGAAATACGTAAAGTGCCTTTAGCGATGAAAGGCGACGATAATAAGAGTTTTAAAAAGGTAAAATGGGAGCTTAAGGCCTTAGGCCACCCTAGAATTTTCGAAAAATCGTTTTTTTTTTTTTTGTCTTAAAGCGTCCCTTAAGACCTCAAGAATGATGTACCAAAAGATTATGGCCGACAAAAATCTTTAAGTACTCCGTTTTCGAGTATTAGTACAACGGTCGTCTGGTCCGCAGCGAGTCCCTTTTGTTAGCGCTAGCGAGAAGGTCCGTTAGACGACTAGAGTAGGTATACGGCAGATGTTATTGAAAATATTTATTGCCTGACTAGTCTGGCGACTTTAGAATTGTGGTACGGTACGCAAAACAACAACGAAAGTTTTAAATTCGACTGTGTGGACGTTGGCCCCAAAAAATATTTCAAGTGGGAAAACAATATTGGATATAGCTACGGAAATTGCAGTTTGTGTGTTTAATGATGGATTTTCTTCAATTCTACACATAATGGAGGCAATGGGTTTGGAAATCGGCCCGAACAGCTACGAAACGTGCATGGAGATCGATAAACAGCGCATAACGCTTGCAGAGAGATCGCTATCTGACCGGGTGAAAGAGGCCAGAATCGCTGCAAGGTTAAGCAGAAAAGATAAGTGCGAGCAGGAAGATAATCTGGAAGGCCAATGTATGGTGCAGTCATCGCAGATTAAAGGTATTGCAAAATCATCCATGATTTTCTGCTACTCAAAACTTTAAACGCGTTTATCTCAAAACTACTTTTTTGGAGTTGGCCGGAAAGATTACTCCGACAATTTACAACCGATCGACTTGAAATTTGGAAGATGTCTTCGAAAATATATTGTCTAGAGAAGTACGTAGGATTTTTTTATTATAATGCATAGTTCATTTGTTATTAACAATTATCTGACGATTTTTTAGGCAAATTCCTCACTTTTCACTTTAGAAGTGCGCCATTTTGTCAAAAATCAATATATCGAAAAAATCCTACGTACTTCTTTAGCTTATAGTATATATAATCGAAAAAATTCAGGCCCTAATAATGATTCATTAAAATACAGGAGCTGTTCTTCCGGCCGTGGAGCATTGAAAAAAAAAGACGTCATCGCAAAAACGCTGTACCGCCGCCATTTTTAAATAAATTGCCTCAAAAAAAAAATTGTATGCAGTTAATGATATGTATAATAAAGTCCCATTTGTGTAATCTCGATTTATTTCGTAATATTTCTGAAAAAAAATCCCGAAAAAGCCCTTTTTTTCCGGCGTCTAGGGTGGCCTAAGGCCTTAAAGTCGGTTTTGTGTAAAATAATGTCGGTTTTTTATGTAAAATGTATTTAAGCGACTAGATTATTAAAAAAAGGAAATGAAAGATATTAAGAAAACAAAATATTTATAACAACACATGAAAATATATATATAAGTTTAAAACTTCCCAGTTAAATATTTTTCCGCTATAATAAAAGATAATAAAGAAAGATACGCCTTTGATCTCATCTCTTTGACTAAAAATGCTTCAGTTGTTAATTAACTCTCCGCTACAGAAAAGTTTTAATTCTCAATGTTGTTATTAAAAATATTAAAACGGCCTGTCCAATAATACGTTCACATTTCTAACCATCTGTCAAAAATGACAGAATTATCTATTTAAGTATAGATAACAAAAAATACTTCATAAATGAAGACTATAACCATAGACCACCGCCATCTTTGTTTATAAAAACTCAAAAATAACCCTACTGTGAGCTTTAATTATTTATAAGTAGCCCAACTCCCTGTGGGGTGACGAAGATCTTTATTAAGCGGCACAATTCATTTGGCCGTGGAGATGGAGAAGGGAGATGAAGGGAGACAGATTAATGGGCGTTTATAATAAACAATATTGTGCTTGTAAATGAGTTCGTTTAGTTTAATTTCTGCGGCTCAGGTACGACAGTTGAATCCATGCAATTATTTAAACTTTGTATGTTTACGTTACGTAAAGCAATACTGCCTTCGTCAATAATGTATTGCTCCTACAATAGTTACTATAATATTATTCAGTTTCATGTATTATTAATATAAGTTCACTGCAAGTACAATATGAAGTAGTTAAAAGTTATGAGGTGTAAGTTTCCCTGACAGTTATTGCTTCTGAATAAAACACTACCGTTATAGACTCTGTATTTCGACAATAGCTATATGGACTTGATTTTATATGTTTTAAAACTCTTTAACACTTTAAACTTTGATACATAAAGGTATCTATAGATATCTATATGTATCTATAGATCTCCTCCGATTTACATTTTATGCCGTGTAATTTAATGAATCCTATTATTAACCCTTAAATGCATGATGATGTATATTTACATCAGTGTTTTCTTCCGTACATAATTTCTAAACGGTAATTCGAACACAGTATGTTTTACTTTTAATAGGTGCTAATAATATCTATCTTAGTTTTTGAACGCAAACTTTCATGATATGACAGTTCACTTTTTTGCTTGTCTAAATTTGACAACTTGGCGCGACACTTTCAAATACACACTTTGGCGGTAATATTGAAATTTCATTTTAGTGAATACTAAATAATATTATTTCGTGCAAAAAGTGATTTACGAGAGGATAAAGGTAAGAAGAACATATTACGTTGTTTTTTTTTAGAATATAATAACAGTTTTTGTAAATATCTGCGAAATAATTGTGATGTAGAAATACATCAATATGCAAAATCGATAACAAATAGTTTTACTATACGTATAATATATTTTTTTCTTTTTTGACTTATTAGTTATAGATACGTAATTTATTGATTCGAATTTTATAATTATTTTTACAGAATGTCCCGTAGAGTGGCAGATAAAGACATTGAACAACTTCTGGTGGTTTTAGAAGATGGAAATATTTCTGAGGATGGCTTGGAAGATGACAGTGAAGATGAAGAAACCTTTTTTGAGAATGCAAGAGAAATGATTCGAGAATTGGAGGATGAGGAGGCAGAGGATCATGAAGATCCTACCTATAGTGATCCACCACTAGTTCAAGATCTGCCTGGCCCATCGAGTGAAGTTATTTTTTCATTACCCATGCAAGAAGGTCATGCGAGTTATGTAGAATTTGATAAAAGGAAACTCATTTGGAAAAAAGACCGTTTGATGTATGACGAATCAAAATTAATTCACCAACCAAGCACAACAGACTCTGCTATAACTGAACTCGATACACCATATAAATGTTTTTTGCACTACTTCACACCAGAGTTTCTTCAAAAAATTGTTGATGAAACCAATTTATATGCAGTACAAAAAAACCCTTCAATATCTTTCAGTATTAGTGTTGGGGAGCTAAAAAAATTCATAGGAATTCTTTTATTTATGTCAGTAGAGCATTTCCCTAGTGTACGCTTATACTGGCATTCCAAGTTTGGGTACGATCCTGTAAAGAGCATAATGCCGGTAAATCGGTTTGAGATGATTAGGAGCTACTTGCATTTCAACGATAACAATGAACATCTTCCGCGGGACCATTCCGATCACGATCGCCTCCATAAGATTCGGCCTGTGATAGAACAGCTAAATACGACATTTTCATCAGTTGCAATAGACCAACGACTTTCTATAGATGAACAGATGTGTTCAACAAAAATTGCACATTTTCTGAAGCAATATTTACCAAATAAGCCTCACAAGTGGGGTTACAAGCTTTATGTTCTCTGTAATCTCATGGGATATGCTTACAGATTTGAGGTCTATTCTGGACAAGAAGAGAGCAAAGACAAACCAGCCGATGAGCCTGATCTCGGAATAACAAATAACGTTGTTATACGTTTGGCGAGAGCTATACCAAGGATGAACAATCATATTGTATTTTTCGATAATTTTTACACATCCCTGCCTTTGGTACATTACTTGAATAAACAGGGTATACAATGTGTCGGAACTATTCAGCAAAATAGGCTACCGAATTGTCGACTCCCTGACAAAAAGGAACTAATGAAAACTTCTGTTCCGAGAGGTACATATGAGGAACGCGTTTCTCATTCAGATGGAGTAGACTTTTCGGCCACTGCGTGGAAAGACAATAAAGTAGTCACTCTATTATCAACTTACGTTGGCGCCGAGCCTGTTACCAAAGTATCAAGATACGATAAGAGGGCTAAACAAAAAGTTGACATTCCTTATCCCAAAATTGTGCAAGAGTACAATATGCATATGAGCGGGGTCGACCTGATGGACAGTTTCTTAGGACGCTATCGGATTCGAGTAAAGAGCCGGAAATGGTACCTACGGTTGTTTTACCACCTACTGGACCTCACGACAATAAACTCATGGGTCCTTCTGAAAACCAATCTGATTGCTAAAGGTGTGTCAAAAAAGCAACTGCCTAATCTTGGGGAGTTTCGCAATTGTTTGGCTGACACACTGTGCAATATATGTATGTCTGGTGGAAGTAAAAGAGGACGACCCAGTACTTACTCTCTAGAACGCGAGCTACAAATAAAAAAGCCAAAAGGTCCGCAACATGCGCTTCCGTCAAAAGATGTGCGCGTAGATGGGTTTGAACATTGGCCTGTATTTGCCAATCGATTACGGTGCAAGATGCCCAATTGTAAGGGCACCACACAATGGTCGTGTACCAAATGTAATGTACCGTTGTGTCTAAATCAGAGAAATAACTGTTTCAAAGATTTTCATTCACTACAGTAAGCCTAATTCGAAGACAGTCGTAAAATAGAAATAGTATATAAGCTAGATTATTAATACTAACTGTAATGCATACTGATGTAGATCTACATCAGTAAGTTTTTTTTATAAAAATATACTTTTTGGAAAAAAAAAATTTTTTTCTTTATTTTTCCCTTAATCTATATTTAAGTAACTACTTGTTTCAATTTATTATATTTAAAAAGGAAAAATCATGCATTTAAGGGTTAAAGAGAATCCTATTATAATGATATATTGAAAAGACCATATTCATAAACTGTCTCTTCTTCTCTTCTGTTCCGTCAAAGAAGTCTAACAGATATCGCCTTCGTTCTTATAAAAACCTTTATTTTTACAATTCCAGGTTAATCAAAAGCTGCTCATTAATTTTTCATTGTATATTTATTTAAAAACTTAAATAAGCTTAACAAAGTAAAAACGTAATGCGATTTTCAAACACGAGTTACGGAATTTTACAATATAAAAAAATTACTAATAAAGCTTAAAATTTATTAAGCTCAGATACATTGATGTGTGTGACAGCTTTGTAATGCTTTACAAACAAATGGACATGTTCTTAAATCAAGCAAGTATTAAACTTAAAAGAATTGGGAATTAACTTTTATATTCACTACAATTTACTATTTAAAATATTAGTTTCAAAACAGCACCAAGTAACACATTATTAAACCAAACGCGTATAGTTCTGTAATTTGATCCGGTCGCTCGGGATTCATCGCTAACTCGTATCAAATAGCTGTCATCGAAACTAGTTATGGCGGGAGATATTTTAATTACATGCTAAGTGGAAAATATTCAAATTAGCCGGAGTACTCTGCAATGGCTACATTCAACATTAATTTCAGTACGGTTGGATATTAATTGAATTAATTCACAGGTTAATTAAAAACATAACAGCCATAGACAAAGCTTGAGTGTCCGCTTCAGATAACTCATTCCTGGTTAGTTATGAAATTAAAATGTTTTGTATCTTTTTCTGTTTTAATTTTAACATTATTCTAACAAATACTAGTATTTTATAGTACTTTTTAATTTTATAGAAACGTAACAATTCTGAAGCTGAAACGTAAACTTTTCTTAGATATAATCCCAAACTTTTAATTTTATCGCCAAGCGAGGAGGTAATGAGACACAAAAAATTGGTCTGAAACCAAAGCGCAGTTTTGAATTAGATTGTATTACACTTCAAAGATTGCTAAAATTAAATATGATTCAGTTTACTTTATATTTTTAAGAATCTGTTACAGATGTAAACAAAAGGAGTGTAAATAAAAACAAAACACGAACAACATTATTGACATTACAAATGTACAATATATTTTTCCTTCCATCGTCCTTAGAAAGTCTTTCACAATTTCTTTACAGCACTGAAAGTATGTCGGCTTTTTTTACTATCCAATAAAATGCAAAATATTATTTGCATTGGCAGAAATATGCCTGTTCGTTTGTCACATCATGTGGCTCCTCGATAGAGGACAAGGATATGTATGTTAATATAATATATTGACGTTTGTGAAACAGTAATCACAATAAAAATTAGGCTGAATTTGTTGTGTGTTTCTTCTCAGAGCATGGCGTTTGGAATACGCGTAGCCTTATTTTAAGTTGCAGTGTCTACAGAAGGGCTTATTTCGATAAGTATGGTATCAAGAGTCCTGACACTCCCATTTAACATACACAAGTGATAACTGGTATTGATTCGAAGTGGTAAAGATAAAAAGAAATAAAATAAATAATGATAAATATTTATGTATTTATAATTTCCTTTATGCTGATCTTCGCCGGTCGAACCAACTTATACGACTCGCAGTCCCGAGAGTGATGTAAATAACTTGATAAACTAGTCTTTACCACCTTAAAATTACTTGTCATCAACTTTAAATCTATATTTTTGAAATTCTTTATAACCATGTTAGGCTTACTTGAATTTTTAAGCTAATATAAAATGAAAAGTTCTAAAACTCGTATCTACAACCTTATGGATGGGAGCGAACTATTGATATTGATATATTTCAAATTTCATAAATTTATTTACCTACAGTTTACTTATAACCGCATGCAAACTTTTTTACTTTATTATTCGCCTTACATACTTTAGGGTAACTATTAAAATATGTCATTCTTAGCAAGAACCCATCCTATCTTATTTCAAAATTATATCTTTCCATACATTTGCTCTTCTTTAATACTAGACCTTTTCTCTCTTTTATGTATAACTCTAAAAATTTTGAGTTTTCATGTTGTAATACCCAATCGACAAAGAGAGATTGAAAGATAATTGGTATCCTAAATCCGTACCTTCCTGATCACACCTTCTACATATTACATAAACTAAGCGTAGCCCGCCATCGGGCGGTTTAACTCTTTCCAATTTATCAGATGATTATTTTGATTCTCGTTTCTATCTTACAAAAAGAAAAACTTTCTCTACATTACATTTTCATACATTTTTAGTGCTTAGTGCTTTTCTATATAGTAATATGTACCTCATACTCTTATATTTTTGAAATTGAACGACGTTGGTCAATACAAAGTTGTTCCAGCAACTACATGGTAGCTCTCGGCAAAACATCGGAGCGTTATTGATAATGTCCATTCTATATTATTTAAAAATAAAATACGATATCAAATACAAAATAAACTTCGAACATTGAAAAGGAATACTCTCTCGTATACAATTCATAACAATAACAAGTTCCCTGGTTTCATAAATATAATTTAAAAGTCCAGAACGAACTGAAATCACATTACACATTGGTTCCGATCGTAATCCACGAATCTTATTATAATTAGGAATGATATTATCACAGCAATCTTTTATTATGTGGAACGTTTCCGACACCCTATAAATATGGACCAACAGTAACCCTCGTTAAATTTGCTATTATACTTACATTATTTTTTTTATCAGATTAATTTTATACACATTGTATTGTGGTTCGACTGACATAGAATAGAAAAGACAAGGCAAATCCCTTTTTAAACAGAATAATCTTAAGTATTCATTATTTCAAATTATTTTTATTCATATAATAATAGTAACTACGCAAAAATTTTACCTTAAATTTTGAATAAAAACATGTCATACTTTTCTTTATTATATTATACAGGAAAAAAAACTGACTATGACTATAATTACAATATACAATACAACAAAAATACTCGACATTAATGAAATTTATTATGACGTTGGGTTATTTCAGTTAATATTCGGATGCTTTTCACTCATACAATTTTTCACGGAAAAACACACAATATTCTTCAATAAAACTTAAAATTTATAGATTTGCATAAATGTATGCATACATTGATTTGAAACGGAGAAGCAAGAGAAAGTCGAAGCAGATATCATATTTTCAGACATTAACATTTTGTTCAGTTTTGAAACCGCTTAACATAATTTCAATTTTAAGAATAATAAAAACATTTTAATGCATCTATAAATAACTACTCCGTGTTAATCGCATTGAGTAATGTATAATTTATTCACATTAATTTTAATATTGCTCTGTAAAAATGAGTGGCGGAATTAAAGGGATGAGTTACATTATAATCAGGGCTTATTTTGTTAATTTTGTGCGTAGATAACCAAAATTAGTTACTCCGTTCTTTAAAATACCGCCTCAGATTTGAGTCTTTATTGTTAGCATTGAATATTTTTGGTGTTATATTTAGTGTCAAGATAAGTTAGTTTTGAAGGCAGGTGGATGACCAGTCTTGAAACACCAGGACCAGGCTTCCCACTGTGATACAAGGCAATGATGATGACATAGCAGGCACAAAGTAAAGCGTTTGGAAGTAAATATAGATTTTTCCTATCATCAATATAAAAAAAAACTAGTGGATTACTGGACTAATGTTCTTAAAATAATTTTATATAGGGCTTTCGTTTCGCGTTGACAATGAAATCCTAGGATCTCCCAATAATTAAAATTATTTGAGATGTGAGGCAGTTAATGAGTAAATTTAATTAATTTTTGTAAAATTTTGGGAACCCTGGCAAAGCCAATGTTTGTTATCAGTATATTGTTGTAATAAGCAGTGGTTCTAAATAAAATTAGATTTTTGAGCGAGAAAAGAGCAGCTATTGGTTGTCGTTTGATAATCGACCTGAGACTAGGAGATCTAATCACTTGCCGTCCCCAAGGCACGTGCTCAGAAAGAGGTATCAGCGCTGACGGGCCAATGTTCTCGAATGGCGACCACGATTCGGTAGACGCGGTGTTGTTAGCGGGTAGTAATAGTAGTAATAAATGGTCTGACAATGTAGTCAAGGTCACGGCCAATCGCTGGATGCGGGCAGTAAAGACCGATCCTCATGGCAATCTTTTACATATTAATCTAAACAATGTAACAAAAATTTGTTGAAACCAACATAAATTCCGTTTATGACGTCAGGTTTAAGCAAAAAGACAATGAGTGGTTTATAATATACTGATATTATAAACAGGTAGATATTATATACAGGTGCTGATAAGTTTTACGGTAGTTTTACCGGTATACTATAATTTTATACCAGACATATTTTGTAAAACGATTTAATATGGCTCTTACTCTTGAAACCACTAAAGATAATTGCAATAGTATATAGGCAAACTATTTCAATTAATTTAAAATATAAAATTGCCCTAAAAAATTTTTCTGATCGAGGAGTGAAAACAAAACCAATTATTAACTGCATGTTTATAATGATAAACTTATATGATGTGGTTATAATGTTATATATATAAAAACTAATAAAGCGTAAAATGTATTATGCTCCGATACATTGATGTGTGTAACAGTTTGGAATGCTTTACAAACGAATGGACATGTTCTTAAAACAAGCAAAAATTAAACTTAAAAGAATTGGGAGTTCACTTTTATATTCACTACAATTAACTATTTAAAATGTTTAAAATATTAGTTTAAAAACAGCACCAAGTAACACATTATGAAACCAAACGCGTATAGTTCTGTAATTTGATCCGGTCGCTCGGGATTCATCGCTAACTCATATCAAATAGCTGTCAACGAAACTCGTTATGGCGGGAGATATTTTAATTACATGCTAAGTGGAAAATATTCAAATTAACCGGAGTACTCTGCAATGGCTACATTCAACATTAATTTCAGTACGGTTGGATATTAATTGAATTAATTCACAGGTTAATTAAAAACATAACAGCCATAGACAAAGCTTGAGCGCCCGCTTCAGATAACTCATTCCTGGTTAGTTATGACATTAAAATGTTTTGTATCTTTTTTCTGTTTTAATTCTAACATTATTCGAACAAATACTAGTATTTTATAGTACTTTTTAATTTTATAGAAACGCAACAATTCTGAAGCTGAAACGTAAACTTTTCTTAGATATATTCCCAAACTTTTAATTTTATCGCCAAGCGAGGAGGTAATGAGACACAAAAAATTGGTCTGAAACCAAAGCGCAGTTTTGAATTAGATTGTATTACACTTCAAAGATTGCTAAAATTAAATATGATTCAGTTTACTTTATATTTTGCAGAACCTGTTTCATATGTTAACAAAAGCAGTTTAAATTAAAACAAAACATGAACAAAATTATTGAAATTACAAATGTACAATATAATTTTCATTCCATCGTCCTTAGAAATTCTTTTACAATTTCTTTACAGAAGTGAAAGTATGTCTGCCTTTTTTACTATCCAATAAAATACACATCGTTCATCTAAGAACGATGTCTGTTCGTTTGTCACATAAGGTTATGTATGTTAATAATAATATATTGACGTTTGTGAAACAGTAACCATAATAAAAAAACCCGGATGAGTTTGTTGTTTGGTTCTCAGTGCAGCGCGTTTGGAACACGCGGAGCCTTAATTTTAAGTTAGATTGTCTACAGAAAGGCTTATTTCGTTAAGTTTGGTATCAAGAGTCCTGCCACTCCCATTTAACGTACACCAGTGATCACTGTATTGATTCGAAGTGGTAAAGATAAAAATAAATAAAATAAATAATAATTAAGTTTGGTGGCAGCGAAGGATGCAAAAAAAAGCAATTTACTTAATAAAATACTCGTATATTAAAATAAAAATTACAATTATTTAAAACTAAGGTAAGGTGCTTGTAAGTCAGTTGAAGTCAGTCAGTTGACACAAGAATGAAAATATTTTATCCTCGATTCCCATCGATGGTGAGAATGCAAGCCGTATGGTGTCGTCTTCAGTATACTCGAAGGGTGGTGTCATCATTTAACCGTGTGAAACCAAATTGGTGCTTACTATAAGAATTGCCCTTGGCTATGCTTGCGTAACATAATGATAAATATTTATGTATTTATTATTTCCTTTATGCTGATCTTCACCGGTCGAGCTAACTTATACGAGTCGAAGTCCCGAGAGTGATATATTTTGAAATTCTTTATAACCATGTTAGGATTACTTCAATTTTTAGGTTAATATAAAATGAAAAGTGTTAAAACTCGTATCTACAACCTCTGGGATGGAAGCGAACTATTGATATTGATATATTTCAAATTCAATAAATTTATTTACCCACTGTTTTCTTATAGACGCGTACAAACTTTTTTACTTTATTATTCGCCTTACATACTTTAGGGTAACTATTAAAATTTGTCTTTCTTAGCAAGAACTCATTCTATCTTATAAAGAACTTATTTCAAAATAGTGTCTTTCCAGACCTTTGCTTTTCTTTAATACCAGACATTTTCTCTTCTTTCATACCAAACCTTTTCTTTCTTTTATGTATAACTCTAAAAATTTTGAGTTTTCGTATTGTAATACCCAATCGACAAAGACAGATTGAAAGAGAATTGGTATCCTAAATCCGTACCTTCCTGATCACACCTATTACATATTACATAAACTAAGCGTAGCCCGCCATCGGGCGGCTTAACTCTTTTCAATTCATAAGATGATTATTTTGATTCTCATTTCTATCTTACAAAATGAAAAACTTTCTCTACATTACATTTTCACACATTTTTAGTGCTTAGTGCTTTTCTATATAGTAATATGTACCTCATACTCTTATATCTTTAAAATTGAACGACGTTGGCCAATACAAAGTTGTTCCAGCAACTACATGGTAGTTCTCGGCAGAACAACGGAGCGGTATTGATAATGTCCATTCTATATTATTTAAAAATAAAATATGATATCAAATACAAAATAAACTTCGAACATTGAAAAGGAATACTCTCTCGTATACAATTCATAACAATAACAAGTTCCCTGGTTTCATAAATATAATTTAAAAGTCCTGAACGAACTGAAATCACATTACACACTGGGTCCGATCGTAATCCATGAATCTTATTATAATTAGGAATGATATTATCACAGCAATCTTTGTATTATGTGGAACGTTTCCGACACCCTATAAATATGGAGCCACAGTGACCCTCGTTAAATTTGCTATTATACTTACATTATTTCTTTTATCAGATTAATTTTATATACATTGTATTGTGCTTCGACTGACACAGAATAGAAAAGACACGGAAAATCCCTTTTTAAATAGAATAATCTTAAGTATGTATTATTTCATATTATTTTTATTCATATAAAAATAGTAACTACGCAAAAATTATTCGTCAAATTTTGAATAAAAAACATGTCATACTTTTTTTATTGTATTTCTCAGGAAAATTAAACTGACTATGGGTATAATTACAATATACAATACAAAAAACACACTGACGGACGGATATAAATTTAATTTATTATGACGTTGGGTTATTTCAGTCAATATTCGGATGCTTTTCACTCCTACAACTTTTCACAGAAAAACAGACAATATTCTTGAGGCTTCAGTAAAACTTAAAATTTATAGATTTGCATAAATGTATGCAAATCCATACATTGATTTGAAACAGAGAAGCAAGAGACATTTGCAGCAGATGTCATATTTTCAGATATTTTAACATTTTGTTCAGTTTTGAAATCGGTTAACATAATTTCAATTTTAAGAATAATAAAAACATTTTAATGCATCTATAAATAACTACTCTGTGTTAATCGCATTGAGTAATGTATAATTTATTCACATTAATTTTAATATTGCTCTGTAAAAATGAGTGGCGGAATAAAAGGGGTGAGTTACATTATAATCAGGGCTTATTTTGTTAATTTAGTGCGTAGATAACCAAAATTAATTACTCCGTTCTTTAAAATACCGCAAAAGATTTGTCTTTATTGTTAGCATTTAATATTTTGTTGTCATTTTTAGTGGCCACATAACTTAGTTTTGAAGACAGGTGGATGGCCAGTCTTGAAACACCCGAACCAGGCTTTCCACTGTGATACAAGGCAATCTATCACGACATATCTGGCACAAAGTGTTTGGAAGAGTAAATAGAGATGTATTATCATCAATATCAAAAAACTAGTGGATTACTGGACATATGTTCTTAAAATAATTTTATATAGGGCTTTCGTTGCGCGTTGACAATGAAATCCTAGGATCTCCCAATAATTAAAATTATTTGAGATATGAGACAGTTAATGAGTGAATTTAATTAATTTCTATTTATATTTATTTATATTTATTTATTTAGCTTCACGCCATATCCCTTGCGGGGTAGCCAGACACGACGGAGCGCCAAACGCTACGGTCCCTGCATACCTCCTTCGCCTCGGCCACAGACATCAACCTCTTCATATATGCTCTCCGGGGGGTTCTCATGCTATTTACGTGACCTTCCTCCAGTATCATAGATACTGTGTCTTCGAAGGTCACTCGAGGCCTCCCCCTGTCTCTCTTACCGCTCACTTTTCCTATATATAAATCTTTTTTACCATTCTTTCACTACTCATTCGTTTGACGTGCCCAAACTACCTTAGCACGTTTGTTTTCGTTCTCACCGTGACATCTTCGCTAGAACCTGCCATTCTGTGGATCTCTTCATTGCGGATTCGATCAGCTAGACTAACTCCGCATATTCTGCGAAGAAATCGCATCTCCACAGCATTCATCTTTCTTGCATTCTTCTTCTGTGTTTCTTCGTCGTCTGTCTGTTGCCTTCGTCGTTTACCAAACTATTTCTTATAGTTTGGTAAACGACGTGAGACTAGAAGGCCTTAATCAATTACTGTCCCCACGGTACCTGCCCAGATGGAAAGAGGTATCAGCGCTGATGGGCCACTGTTCTCGAGTGGCGAACACGAGCCGGTAGACGTGGCGTTGATAGCGGTTTAGTAATAGTAATACTAGATGGAACGACAACGTAGTCAAGGTCGAGGAAAGTCGCTGGATGCGACGATTTTTTACACACTAAACTAAACGGCATAACGAAAATTTGTCGAAACCAACACACATTCCGTTTATGACGTGACGTTTAAGCAAAAATACAATATGTTTATAATATACAGATATTATGAACTGATAAGTTTTACGGTATTTTTACCGATATACTATAATTTTATACCAGATATATTTTGTACAACGATTTAATATGGCTCTTCCTCTTGAAACCATTCTAAAGATAATTGCAATAGTATATAGGAAGACTATTTTAATTAATTGTATCGTCGTATTAAAGAGTTCAGTATCCAACTGCAATTTAGATTATTATTATTATATATAAAAATGCTCTAAAAACTTTCTTCTTAGCGCAAGGAGTGAAAACAAAAACAATTATTAAATGCATGTTTTTAATGATCAACTAAATAAATCAACTTTTTTCATTATTTCAAAAATATTACAACATAATCACAATCACATCACTTACAATAAAATTAACAAATAATGTCACAACATGTCAGAACAATAAAGCAATCAATGCTTAGTCTCATAATTAGCAAACAAAAAATACTGATTCATAAAAAAATATAATTTGAAAAAAGAACACGTCTCAACTTAAAAATACTATTCTTCCTCCTTGGTGATACTCGAGTGAAAAGTTATTCAACCTCCTTGTCATCTTTTTAATACTGGCCTGAAAAAAAAAGTATTGACATTACTTTGATCTTGAAACAACAAAGGAGTTTCGCTCCACAGAGGTCTATTTGACTTATTAATAATTTAATTAGTACATTTAATTTAGAATTGTTAAGCAAAATTATTCCAGACGTAGGTTTAACTCAGGCAGCTTTTGGTAATTTTGAATTTTTAACTAACATTACAACTATTACGTACTTCTTCTGAAACCCGAACATGCTCAATAAAGTGGGCTGGGAGTGTTGGGCCTTATTGCTTAGGGGTCGAGACTTATTGTTTAGGGGTCGGGCCTTCCTCGTGTTCTGATTGACCTTGAACCTGTCTAGAGAAATTGTTTTCGGAGGGGAGATGTCCAAGGAACACTGAAATATTAAAAAAAAAATAGTTTCACCATAACACTAAAAAAAAATATATTTTTTTAAAACTAAATAAAGTTACATGTCACAAATTACACCCTTTTTTTTATATACACATGTATACGCAATTTTTTTTTAATAATAGCTGTGTCTCTACATTGTAGTCCTTTGTTCCGTTTGGGTCAATAAAATAAAAAATATATATTATAGTCTGTGACGTCACCTGTGTATTTTCAATAATCGATTCACTGTAACCAGTGTCGTCTGTGAGCTGCGTGTCCTTCAACTTGAAGGGGTTCCGTGATTTGGGGCTCTCTAAAACGGGGTTCCTCTTTTTAGGACTGGGAGAATTTTCTTTCTGCGAACTTTGTGAACCTAAATAATATATATCAGAACAACTATCTTCATTTAAAGGAATCTTTTCCGGTGATTCCTCAATTATAATTTGATTATCTCTCTCTCTGTCTCTCTTGCAACTTTCAAACGGCTCGTCTGTTGCTGTTTCAGTTGAATTAAAAAATTTACTTTCTATTACATTATCATCTAACACAGTTCTGGGAAATTTACTCAGTTTCTTCAGAACCGAAAAGCTTCCAGATCTGAGGTATTTTCTGAAAGATCGTTCCTTATTTTCTAGTATTGGAGATTTTTGTTTGTCGTTGTGCTCAATTATTACATTATTGGTGTGGTTTGGTTCAGTTTTCTGTTTCTTGTGAGCCGGCTCCATACAGTACATGTTGCTGAGGGCCTCTATTGATAAACTGAAAGTAAATATTTTAATGAAAAATACAAAATCTTAAAATTAAATACAATATTGAGAACAAATATTTTAATAATATTAATTTTAATATAATTTTAATTTAAACAATTCTACCTCTGATCCTGCGTCTCTGGCACATACTTGGTGGTGAGTGTGACAACTTTCTTTGCGGGTCTTGTCTGTGTTTTTATTATTGGCTCTTGTTTTTTAATTTTTCTTTCCCAGGGTTGGCACTCGTCCAGGTGCTCCTTGTACTCCTCGCTCCATATGCTGGGGTGGTTTGAGACACCCCTGTCTTTCCAATTGGAGGTTTTTATGTGATCTGTCTGTGGAGCGTACAATATATTTTGTTAATTGAGCTGAGCGTAAGCGGAACTCTTAACCGTTTGGGAGACTTTTTTTGTGTTTAGTTGTCTCCAGAATGCGACGAGATAATTAGCTAAAAATTTTCTCATGTATGTTTGAGCCGAACACGGATGTTATAGCGAAAGCAGATTGAAAAAATGTTTAGCCATTCAAAAGTTATCAAGAAAAGAAGGAGAGGGGCTCGGCTCAACACCCGCCGCGCACGATTGGCGGATCCTAGTAGTATGGCGATTTCTTTCCTAATAATTATTATGAAATTGTCAAATGAAATTCTACTTGTTTTGAAGAAAATTTACAAAGTTATATAGCTTAGTTTTTATCATATAAAGATTTTGTTCCATATAAAATAGGAATGGCCGGAAATAGTCAAATTAATAAAATATATTTTTATACTGAAACATTGAATTGTTTATCACAAAACCTATACTGTTTTTATAATAGTAATAGAATTATAGATTTCAGTTCATATTATAGACATTAATGAGTGAGTACTTTAAATGGTAAATCAAGTAAAATGTACCACATCATTCCTATTATCGGGGTCCCAATTATCCAACTTCTTGAGAGTAAATGGTTCCAAGTTCCCGAGGGCCAGTTGAAAGGCTATTTGAGGGTCCAACAGCTCTCCTGCATTCACACATAATGCTTCTTCAATATCTGTAAATAATCATTTATATAAATAGTAATTTTTAATGATATAAATGGTTTATTTTTAATGTTGGTACGTGCCAAATCAAATAAACATTAATAGGTGTTGAAATTAAATCGTTCCGTTTTTTTTTTAAGTAATTGAAATTTTAAAAAAAATACGTTATTGAAGATACTGTGACTTGACACTACTTTTTCCCATCTCTCAGGCAGGAGAGCAATAACCCGTCGAGAAAATGTTTCGTACTTGAAAGCAATAATAATCCGCGAATGAATCAAATTTTTATTATCTTCATAACATGTTAAATTTTCCCAGATCGGAACATTTCTTTTGTACCGTTAAAGCAAAATATCACAGCAAAAAGCATCTTTCAATGTCTCTCACTTTTAATTCCCATGGGACCCAATTTCCTTCCTTTTGGATCATTCCCAAAGTTTCAAGGCGTTTTCGTGTTTAAGTGTTTGACATGATTTTTTTTCAAGTCTACTTCTCGTCTTCAAGTCTTTTCCAATTCTTTGTCTTCAAATTTTTTACGCTGTTTTTTGAGTTAGAGGAGGGCAAACCAGCCTATGGGTTACAGATGAAAAGAGATCACGGCCGCCCACGAAATCTTGTAACATGCTAGGAATCGCAAGAGCGTTGTTGGCCTTGGAGGTAGGAGTATACGCCTTTCTTGAAGGTACCAATGTCGTATCAATCCAGAAATACCGTCGGAAGTTCGTTCCACATCTTGGTGGTATGTGTAAAAAAGACCTTGAATACCGTACAGTAGAGAATCGCCACGTATCCTATCCAGGTGGTACGGATGGTATTCCAGCGGATGATGTGCTGTGCTGTGATAAAATTCGGCTGCAGACATGATAAAATAGCTCTTTCGAAAACTCCCCGTTGAAAATACCATAGAAGACGCACTAAAAGGCCAAGTCCCTACGCAATGACAGAGAGTCCAGCCGTTCACAAATTCTCAAGGCACCGAGTCCCCAACAATCCAAACGGCTCTTCGTTGTTCGTTGTACGCGGTCAAAAGGTGATGTTGGGGTGATCTGGACCAGAGGAGTGCTCCATGTATGGCCGGACTTGAGCCTTATAGAGCGCAAGTATTTGACAAGGCTGAAATACTGCCGCGCTCTATTGATCACTCCCAATTTCATCGAAGCCAACTCGGCCTTGTCTCCAGATGACCACAAAAACGACAGTCACTCGTTAAACGAGGTTCAGTTCGCCCCATACTGAATCCTAAGGGGTGTCTATCGAAGTTTTCCCGAGAGAGCCCTGCAGGGCTGGAATATATCGCATTTGCAATGTCAACTGTATAAGAATATATGTCAGAAATATCCAGCATATCATTCATGTTTCAGGAGGAACAGAATTGGGGATAGCCAGCAGCCTTGGGGTACACCAGTGTTCACGGGCTGGGGGTCCAAACCGTCAGGAACAACCCGTATGCTCCTCCCAATGAAAAAGCTGGTGATGAAAAAGAAAGAAGAATTCGAAAGAAGCCCCTTATGCCATACACGAGCGAAGGCTCTCGTCATATCCAGACAACCTGAAAGACCCCCTCCATTGCTTTCAATAATCGCTTCTAAACGGTGCGTAAGATATAATAAAAAATCATCAGCCAATCGACCATGTCGAAAGCCTTAATACCGATCAACCGGTAATCCTCGAGATACGTTAGGAGCTGTTGATTGATGATGCTCTCCATTACTTTAGAGAGAAGAGACTTGTTCGTAGCACTATAAGGCAACTGCCATCCGACCCGGTCACTTATGAACGTCCACAGAAAATAGACTTTCGGTTTTTACCTAAAAACTAATTTCGGCATCGAGTTCTGACACCGCAGGACGGTAGGCCAGTGTCTTCCCTTGGTCGTCCAAAGCCAAATTTGAGGTAAAAATTTTGACCAAAAGATCGGCTCTCTTTGCCCGTGTGGGCGAAAGAGTCAGTCCCTATTTGCAATGACGGTAGGGATGGCTGGCAAGTTTCCTAGTGTGCCTTTGAAGATCACCCAGAAATTGCGCGTGGCAGGCGGGTATATTTAATCAGGCCAGGCCAGCTAATTATCAATTTTGAGGACATGCTTGAACTTTGCTTTGAAAATTAACCGGTCTTCATAGGTATTCCATCTCAATCTGCCTGAGTTTTAAAGTCACTAATTTTAAAAGTCGCAAATGACTTCCGACACTTTTCATCAGCTGAAGCATGTTCACCATAGGCTTTCACTAAAATCTATTAACTTTCTGCAGCACTTTTATTCATATTGACATAATGTAGTAAAATTTCCAAAAAAACACTTTATATGCAATAAATTTATGCATATTTTAATAGCTGCAACTTGTCATTAACAATTAAGAATAAGAAGCGTCGTAAAAATAACACCTAATATGATGATTTTTAATAAATTTGTTTCCGAAATTAATAACAGAATACTGTAATAGCCATGCCATCTCTTATCAAACGTTATGGACTAATTCCAACACCTAATATATAATAAGGTATAATGCCCATACCTTGATCGTCAGGTGGAGTGAGTCTCGTCATACATCTCTCAGTGGGATCATACACGTACTGGTGTTTGAATGTAGCTTCAGCTTTCAAGAAGTTCTCTCGGTACTCGTCGCTCACTGGGAGAGAACGGTTGAAGAAATTCGACAGCTTCCTTAGAGCCTAAATATGATAACAGTAACTTAAATTGATTTTTCATACATTATTGTTTATTAACACTAAACCTACCAAGTACGGGTCAAATTGACCGTTCTTAAACTTTTGTAAAACTTACACATTTTTAAACGTTATAATATTGTTATCAAACTACATAACAATTCTTAGAATATGCATATAATATTTTCTACACTCTTTACTTTTAGTTATTTCCAGTATTACCTGCGTTATATAATAAAATAACTTTTAATTACCGGTCAATTTGACGGCGTGAGGTAGGAATAGGTACACAAGAATTGTCGGTAGGTTTAGTGTTAAGTATTACATTGTAAACTTACATTAGCAAAATCTGAATCTTGTGAAGCGTTGACAAACTGGCGTGCCTTGGCTAAGCCGATTCCAGGTAGCGATGGCAGGTAGTCACACCCAGACAGTATACACATACGTCTAAACTTATCGAATGTGTATTGCTCTATCGGACACTTCATAACCAATGGTAGTTTGATTGTCTCCACAAGAGTGCCGTTACCGTCCAAATCCATTTTGAACAGGACCTGTTGATACATTTATGTGGTTAAGTGTTTTATAATTGTAAAATAGTATGAAATTGCTGTAAAAAAATAAAAATGTACACTTGAAAAAAAATTGAAATAGATTATAAAATTATACTACTTCATTTTTTTACTTCATTTACATTTATTTACATGATATGTTGTTTTTGTAATACTTTACATTAATATTAAAAAGATTTTTAGTTTTATAGTTATTTCATTTTGATTTATGAAAATATTGTCTCCTCTTCCATTAATAACATGAAGCAAAAAGGGGTGTAGATAGATATTGCATGTATTTATTAAGACATTTTTAAATTTAATATTCTTATATCAGTCTTAAACAATTCACATACCTTTGTGCATCCGAAAAGAATTAAATCTGAGTCCTCTGTTATTACTAATTGTGCATAGTTCTTAATATTCAGGTAAGCTAACTGTGCATCTGCCTCATATGGAGCTACGATACAGTCTATGTTACGTCTCCTACATTCCTTGATTAAAGATAAAGCCATAGTATGAGTTATGTCTACACTGCGCCTCATAAAAGATCTTGCTTCGTCCATCTAAAAGTTTATATTTGTTATAACTATTATTATGAAGATATATTTTCTATAATTAAAATGGCAATCTCTTTCTTTTCTTTTACCTTTCCTAAACTTAATAATTCTGCAGCTCTTTTTTTAGATATATCTCGAGATCTGAAATTAAGAATAATCAATTAGTTTTATATTTTGTAATTAAATAAAGAATAATTTAAATACTAAGGTTTTTGGAAACATACCATTTGACAATACAAAACACAATATTATATATTATATATATGAAGACATCTGGTTTTAAAAATTAAACTTACTCTCTTCTCTTAAGTTCTGTTAGTGCCTTGGCCGGGAGATGTCTACCATCAAAAACTAAAATTGGTTTAATGTTTTTTGACTGCAACATTGTCACATACTTCAAACAATATTTAATGTATCTGTAAAAGTTGTAATAATAACTTTATTCATACATACACCTATTAGTTTTAGCTATAATACGCTACAATTATTGATTAAATATTTATTTAAGAAATAAATTTTGGAATAAACTCACACATCTGTTTCTTCTCCGCGAACCAATTTATCAGCGCAAGCAAAAGCACCTTTGTGAAGCCAACAGTAAGTATCTATTGCAACTGTTGATCCGCTGAACTCGCCAACGTTAACTTTCTTTGAGGCTTTCTCCAGAAAAGGGATCAAACCAGTAATACCCATTTTTGAAAAACAAAAATAATTGTCAATGCAACAAATTCATATGGCACTGAGTCTTTTGTTTGCCTTTAGCTTCCTAATTATGATGATCAAACGAAAATTATTTATATTTTATGAGGTTTAATATTTATTTCAATGTTTTACACTAAACAAAAATAGTTTTATAATATTCTGTAATAAGTAGAATATTCCCGCCATGTTACCTATCTCATTACAAACTTCAGTGTCTCTGTAATATTCTCATTAAGGCATTGTCAGTTTACGCCACAGAGTATGATTGCCACATTACCCACAGATTACAGTGACCTATGAAACATTGCCGACCTACCCTAACAATCAATCAATGTAAATCACGTCATAAAAGTTAAGTTCTCAGAATTGCTTCTTTAAAGTAATTTTTACAATGCTGTAGTCGGCAGCGGCATGGATTTTGCTTTTCATGTTTTGTATGAACTACATGAAGCGGATAGTAGTAAACTAAACGGACTATAAAACTAACGAAATATAAATGCCTACCAATTATACTGGGTCCAATAAAGTCGTCTCCTACAAAAGCTTTACGGATCATTGAATCTTCATTATACATCCATATTTAATTTCTTTGCGATGGGTTTATCGTCAGTTTTAAGCTTTCCATTAACATAGGCTTTTTTCTATAATTTGACTACTGTATCTTAGCTATGCGAGCATTCAAAACATGTCAGAGATTACTCCTTACGTTAATGTAATGCATATACTAATATTCTTTATCCTTTTCACGATGTTCTTCCCTGTATCATCCCTGAGCCCTAAAATATTGAACGTCTGTTTGTTGAATATTTGTGTTCAATCTTTATTATATTTCCTTTTAAATACATATAAATAAAACTAGGTTTAGTTTGTTTGAAATAATTACATTTAATTACCTTGGATATTTAATTATTTATATTGTTTATGGTATGTAATATTAATTCCACAACTAAAGAAACAAAACTTTACAAAACATTAATTACACAAACGTTAACAATCCATATTATATTAATATTAAAAATGCGTTTTAAATTCAAACTAAAGTTACTTAAATTATTAAAAAAATTGCAAAATATAAAACTGTTATTTTATTATTTTTTCATGTGGGTAATTGTAAATTTAACAGATACTAAGTAATAAAATAGTAATTGCACGGTATGACCTCTCAATTTTATTTCGAACGATAAATTTAGAGACCGGTCACAACACGTGCAAAATTATAACAACTTAATGTCCGAAATTACTTAAAATGAAATTAGGGTTACGTGTTATATCCTCGGCTGCGTTAGTTGCAATAAGTTGTGTCGTTTCAGCGGCCGCGTATTATTATAAAAGTCGCAACACTGAGGTTAATGAAGTGATGGTGTTCTGTAAATTGCAATTCAACGCTTACAACTCCTTTGATAAGCTGGTAAGCTTCATTGAAGATGCAAAACACACCGTGAACGTTTGTATGCCCGGCATAAACAACCCGGCTATACAGGCCCGTCTGGTGAGCTTGATAAAATGTAAGAAAATAAAAGTACAAATTGTGATTGACCGATCAGGTTACAATGAATCTACTGAATTCTTTCTTAAAGAACTTATCGAGGCTGGTAGGTGACGAATATTGTTACTTATTTTATTATTTTTTTACATTATTTTATATTTTTTTAACTAACACTTTTATTATAGGTGCTGAAATTAAATGTAAGACAAACGAGCCTTTGTTTACCATGCAACATAAATTCTGTTTAGTCGACGATAAGATTTTGATGACTGGAACGCTTAATTGGGGTAACGACCGCTCCTTTGACCATTGGAATTACGTTTACATCACTAGTAAACAGCAATTGGTTGAACCGGTGAAGAAAGAGTTTTATCAAATATGGAACCGCGCTAGTGATGTGCAATCGGCCTTCGATATATATTGCGATAGTGATGCAGAAACATTCGAGGTTCGAAGTTTTGAAAGTTCTGAAACAGAAGTTGAGAATGTTACTGAAGATACTACTGATGTTATACCTATTGAAAAAGACACCTCTGAGAAATATAACACGTTCACGATTGATCACACTTGCTTAGAAGTTTAATTTTTTAATATAATTATGATTTTTTAAATATTATACATAATTTTATAAACACAACAATAACTAATATGATTTTGTAGTTACTAAAATATTTATAAAAGATGTAATTTTAAATGTTGCCTGTTATATTTATTTGCATAAGTTACTATTTATTAATGATATAGTTCTATTCTACTAAGTTATAATAAATACAACTAAGAACTTGAAAATCAATTGATAAATTTTTATATTTTATTACAAAGACTGAAGTCATTTAATATTTTTAAACTGTATTTAATTTTAATCTGTAATTTATAAAAGGTAGCTAATTATTGCCTTTAAATTATTATCGATATTTTTCAACTTGTGCAACACTGAAACTACTTTTGTAAGGAAAGTGTTTCCATATTCTATTTAAATTCACCTTTTCCAATTTCTTTCTATTGCTAATTTGCATAAAGCTTTGCTTTTTTCCATTATATTATTCTCGATGTTTCTATTTTTTTTTTCAATAAAACAATTTTTATATAATATAAAGTTTTTTTTATTTATTTCATTCGTACCTATTAGAATAAGATTGATTATCTTTATAATTCTTATAAATATTTGCCTGTCCCTGACAAATCTTTACAAATAAAATCAAAATGATTTATTATCAACATAGTATGTATGTCATAAACCAAGCAAAGTCTAGAACGCTGAAGTTTAAAGGAACAGACATATATTTTATATAACGCTATACTGTCCATCTATATATTTTCGGTAAGTTCAAGTTTAATCTTTGAGGGAGGAAAGGGGGGGATGACAAGTCCTTAACTTAGTAGAGTTGCAGCACTAAATAATAAATATATTTGTATGTATATTACCTATGTCCAATTTATTCCTTTAATAAATTTACCAATCAGTCAGTGTAGTTTTATTTGAAAGACCTACAACAGAGCTTCAATATTGGTAGTATATTGTATAAGAGTAGTATAGAAACAATATAATCATATTTTGATGAAATACAAATAATTGAAACATTTATAAAATGATACATTTAATTAGAAATATAACCTTAACATTTTAGGAGAATAGGTTTCTAACAGCTCTATTTTGCTTAAAATTGATTTACCCATCTGAATAACGAAAGTTGAAAACGTTGACAGTAGAAAAAGTGTATTATTATCATTTTTAGTGAAAACTATAATTTAATTTAAAAAAAACTGTTAATAAGCTAATAAAAAGCGCTGTTTTATTTTTGAAGTTAGCGAATTTAAAATTGGCAAATACAGACAGCCATACTTACTATACTTTTAAAAATCATTCTGAAATTCCCTCTTCTGGTGTATAATTTCAAAATCAAATTTTGGTTTTATATTAATAACGCACGTCAGTTGTCACTTTCTGTATGTATTTGTATATTAATATCTTATCAGTTATCAAAGAATAATAAAAATAAATTAGTGTATTCATAATTACAGCGGATGGGTGTCGCCTTACGAGTTTTCTTATCTCTCACTATTATCTGGTTTGGAAAATAAATAATTTGTTGAGTATTGCTATTGATGTATTTTTACATAAATGAACCAAGTACCACCAGAAAACATGCAATATATTCTCAATTTTCTTCATTGACCATACACTTAATGCAATATTTACTGAGGCATGACGTCACAAGCCGTCGCCATGATACCTACGAGTGTTTGTCCCCGTAATAACAAGTGATCCACCTGAAATCTCCTATATTACCGACATTGTCCACAACAATGGGCTCGCTTCGCTTAATATGCAAACGGCACCCAAGATTTCGCGAGCGCAGCGAATCGAAATTGAGGGTCTGTTGGCGCCCCTAGTTAACTCTTAGTTACTAGCTGAATAGAACATGTATACTTACAATATAAAAAGGGATTTCAAAATTTGTCATTGTGCCTATTAGTGTCACATTTAACAATTGACACAGACATTTACCTTTATGTTGCTAACATCTTATTGTAGTTCAGAATAATTACTTATACATTATAAAAAAATATAACCTATTCACCTCCCCTTATAGCTTTGTACTTAGCAATTTCATTAGGAAAGGTTTTGGACAGCTCTGAAAGTAAGTGGCTTTTGAAACGCTTGTAGGAGTCAATCTTTCCTTTCACTTCTTCATTCTTGGCCAGGGCTTTGTCTATGCAGTCTTTTGTGTACAGCTGAGGATTGCGACCTTGATCAATATAGCTGGAACAAATAAATTTAAATAATTACTTTTGTATGATGGTATTTAATTTAATTATACATTATATAACTTACAAAATACCAAATCACTGACTATGACGACTCATTTAAATTTATAGAACTTTTGTTGAGAATAAATACAGTGTGGGATTCTGTTAATAATGTGATGGATCATTAAAATGGTATAGCCGCAAACACAGATATTTGATGTCAAGATCTGTGGATATGGATAGGAATCTTTATTTTCTTACTCAAATATCAACTGTGAAATTTGTGAGAGAAAGTAGTTGATTTTGAGTAAGTTTGTTTATACCACCACCACCAGATATATTAAATGATTCCAATATAAAGGTGCCAAATATTATTGTCAAATAAATATTTAAAAACACAGTAGCTATGATACTGGAAGAAGGTCACGTAAATAGCATGAGGACCTCCCGGAGGGCATGTATGAAGAGGTTAATGTCTGTGGCCACGGCGAAAAAGGTATGCAGGGACAGTAGTGTTTGGCGCTCCGTCGTCTCTGGCTATCCCGCAAGGGATATGGCGTCAAGATAAAAAATATAATAAGAAATAAAAGTACTAATGGAATTTAATAGTTTTCCTAATTACCTAATCACCAATATTTAATTAAATTAATAAGGTGTGAATCAAAAAAAGATCCCTGAGAATAGAAAAGGAGGATAGAAATGCAATCTTTCTTCTCCCTCAGATATCTGCAGATATGGATATGGATACAGATATCAGGAACATCACTAGATGCTATATATTGCAATACTTACTCAAACACCTCAGTGGGTACATGAATATCATGTACTTGAGCTTTCAATTTGTCCACCTCCTGAAGTCCTGTGACTAATGATTGACTGGAATCATAGAAATACATAACAATTATTGTTAATGTTATTAAATATAATGTTGATTTATAGTTCATAGTGCTACATCAAAAAAAATCCCTAATATTACTATAATACCTGTTTACTGCATCTATAGTGTCTATTTATACAGCCTTGCTCAGTGTATTCTATTAACATTTTAGAGGGTTTGGACTTACATTTTTTGGTTTAATACACTCTGTCCCTGTGGCTGAAAGTCGCTTACAATTATTCGAATTTGTCTAACGTTTTCTATGAACATTTCTAGTTGGGTTTCAAGATTTTCAAGAGGCGACGACATTTTATATTTGATTTAAGTTTAGCTACTCCTGTTTGTGGCTTTGTTATTAAATAGCTTTTGCACTTAATAAATTTTAACTTTATGATTTGCTAATAAACTAGACATATGACAGATCACATTTGACAACTTACCTTTCTTAATTTATTATAGTCTGTGTATATATCATCCACAAAAGAAAATTTTACATATTGTATTTATTTTACTATTTATTTGTAATCAGTGTTGTATTATTTAGGATTATTTAATATGATATGAACAAAAAATTAACCGTTTATAGAAAGTTATAAAAGTTGCCGTACTATCTTACCATGAGATATGTCAAATGGTTCATTGTCAATTACATCTAAATTTCATTGCTTTATTCATTTGTAACCATAATATAACGAAATATGAGATATATTTGCATGTCACTAAATTCACATAAGTTTTGGTGGAGCGAGAATTTAATTGCACAATGTGAACTAATGGGCTATGTTGAGTGTCAAAAATATAACAGAATGGTTTCGTTAATACATAATGAATCAAAACTGAGTACGTTTGAAAGTGCGGTTGCTGGAGGAATTGCCAGTGCGGTAACAAGAGCGATAGCGCAACCTCTCGATGTACTAAAGATTAGGTTTCAATTGCAAATTGAACCTATCCAAAAAGGATCCAAATACAGTTCTATCCCACAAGCTGTAAAATCAATTGTGAAAGAAGAAGGTTTTTTTACACTATGGAGTGGTCATATCCCCGCACAGATTCTTTCAATATCTTATGGAGTAGCTCAATTTTCAATATTTGAAAGGTTAACCCAGATATGTCGGCAAGCAGATTCAGAGTTTTATGTAACAAATAGGAATTCGATAAATTTTTCTAATGGAGCAGTGGCTGCAACCATTGCTACATTAATTTCATTTCCTTTTGACACTGTTAGAACTAGGTTAATAGCAGAACAGAAAACAAACAAAGTATATAAAGGTTTTATAAATGTATTCTCAAATATTATTAAAAACGAGGGTTCTGGAGCATTGTTCAAGGGTCTAACACCCACAATTGCTCAAATAGCCCCTCATGCCGGGGTCCAGTTTGCAGTATATAAATTAATTACAGAAACTTTTTTAAATAGGCTGGAGTTCTTTCAGCGAAGAAAAAATATTGGATCTGTGATAGAATCTACTTTAATTGCTAATCTATTAGCTGGTGGGATTGCTGGATTTGTGGCTAAAACAGTTATATATCCTTTTGATGTGGTGAAAAAAAGATTGCAAATACAAGGTTTTCAGCAACACAGACAACAGTTTGGACGCCAAATATATTGTAATGGATCTCTTCATTGTATAAAACTAACTATTAGCGAAGAAGGTTTTATAGCATTGTATAAAGGGTACGGCCCAAGTATTCTAAAGGCAATATTTGCTTCGGCATTGCATTTTGCTGTGTATGATGAAATAAAGTATTTCATTTTAAGACTTCGGACCTGAGATTATTATTTATAGGAAATATTGTGTATTAAGTTAATCTCAAAAGAATAGTTTTACCGGAATCTTGATCATGTAACAACTACTATTCAGTATCAAAAATTAATTCATTCTTCTATAAAATATGGATGCTTTTTAATGAAAAATAACAATTATTTTACAAGTGTGGCTTCTGATGATTTTCCTATTATATTAAAGTGTTCCATATAATACCAAAGAGATATTGTAGTGTTTATATTTAATTAGCTTACTGTTTACTTGCCATTAGAGTAGCGATTTCTGTGATAGCATTTTTATTTAATATTAGATCTGTTATATAATTGTAAGTATTAATATATTTATTTAAATTCATATTGTTTTTCATTTATACTCAGCATTTTATTATTTACAATAATAAATACAATTGAAGGATATTATATATGTCAATTTTATTCCATGATACTATGAGAGTTTATCCATATGATATGACGTAGCCCATATTTCTCATCAAAGTGTCTTTGATTGCTGGTTGTAACTCCTTCTTCATGTAAGTTGTTAACAATGTTCTTATCCCTTTAGTAAAAATATCTTCCATTTCTCTTGAAATATCTTCAACTTCATCCAAATTATCCTCGGGTCTGAATAGTTTACTCCTTTCGTAATTAAGTCTATTGTTGCTGGGCTCGTATATAATATCGTAATTATCAGACGACCTTCCGTCCAGTTTGTCATCCTCCGGGGAAGTCTCCAAGCTGGGTTCGAATGTGAATTCATCAGATCGCTTCCGTCGTCTCAATGGTAGATTATCCTTGTTTCTTACACCATTTTTATTAATATATTTCTCGCAGCCATAAGCGTACACACTTATAAAACCTGGCTCCACGAATTCTGAATCTGTCTTTACGTTGAACTTCCCGGGATGTTGATTTAGAGGTCGTGTATGAAAGCCGATACCTGCCTTTCTTAACCTTAGTATCATGTTGCATCCATTAGCTCCCCGTGATATTGGGTAAGGATTGTCGTATGTGTGATATTGTGGATCTACATGATTTCTTCTCAATCTTCGACTTGGTGGTATTGTTCTATCGAGTTCGTTGACCTCGTATAAATCCACGTTTCCACTGATTGTTAGATCGTGGAAGAGAAGCATAGTGTCCAGAGATACGTTTCTAGGATCGAAGTAGCATTTCTCAACTTTAACCCAGTTGCTGTTCTGTGGGAGACGTACTCGCATCCTTGTTACGTACATGTCTATTGGAGCACTTCTCATTGTTTGGTATAAACTGTATCCGTTGAGGTCGATACTTTGACTCTGCAACATATATACTAATATTATACATAGGGACATTTCGATTTAATTAAAAAAAAATTATCTTAAGTTTTAAATATCCGCTGCCACTTTTAGTGGGCGATACGTGCATTTAAGAAATTATAAAAAATTATCTACTCTACTACCAATGGCATATCCAAACTCTTTGGCTGGTTTCTTTTTCTTCGCTTTAACTGGTCCAAGGCAGACTCGAGACGGGATGAACACCGTTCTCCAGTCACAGGAACAGATGTCAGCGGTGGAAGTCCACCCCCGATGGGCCTGTCGTATCTCTTCATTTCGTATAACGGAAGAAATCTTGACGCTGAAATATTAAATTCCTTTTATTGTTCATGTACTGATTTATTTTTTATATGAAGATAAATAAAACTATTAGGGGAAATAGAAAACATAAAAAATGTATCAAGATAAAAAAAGGAAAGTTTAGTTGCAATTATTTTCCATAGCGATCCTACCTTTTCACTTCTATTGTCTCGTGCTTATGCCCGTGAAATAGTGAATTTAAACTAATTTCTCGATTTTAAATTATGGTATATTAAAGTCATGAGAACGGGCCAGATTATTAATTATAAGTTTGAAGCGATAACAATTGTAATTATTTATTGTTTCATAAACTAAGATCAAATTTTCAAATCTCTTAAATTTTAAATTACTTATTTCAATTATTTCAATTTACTCTTGTAAATTGAAATAAATGAAATGTATGAAATTAATTAAGTGAATGAAATGAATGACTGAATAAATAATCGTTAATATCAAATAAAATTCTCTTGACAATAAGATGTATGCTTAAGATAGGAAAATTATGTGTTCTACTGCTTCAAATAAAAAGTATTATTTTGCAAGTATTTTAATAGAATTCTTATTTAGTAAGAATTTGATTAAAACTGATGCAAAAGTAATATGGCCATTCCCAAAAATATACACAAACTTGTGTCGTTAGAAAATAGAAAGCGTGTGATTTTTATACAGTAATTCAAAACGTGGGTATTTTTTTTTATTTACTTATAATAGATTATGTAATATTTCTATACTGTGTTCTAAGTAGAATATACTTACCCGTACGTAGATAGTAAAATAATAGATGGCGTCGAATATAAACATAGAAAAAATGTAAAATATATAACTTTAACAAAAGATAAGAATATAAAGTAGTTATTAATATTTTTAGGTCAATAGAATAGTATATTAATAGAATAGAATATACATTACATTATAGGTTAAGGTGTTTTAGACCACGTGGATTTATAAAATATGTTTGTACTGACACTGACAATCTGATCTATTTATTATTTATTTATTTAGCTTCACGCCATATCCCTTGCGGGGTAGCCAGACACGATGGAGCGCCAAACGCTACAGTCCCTGCATTCCTCTTTCGCCTCGGCCACAGACATCAACCTCTTCATACATGCTCTCCGGGGGGTCCTCGTGCTTCTTACGTGACCTTCCTCCAGTATCATAGATACTGTGTTTTCGAAGGTCACTCGAGGCCTCCCCCTGTCTCTCTTTTATTATATAGTACTTACTTACTTAGTTTCACGCCATATCAATTGCGGGGTAGCCAGATAATAGTAATAATAATATTATATAGTAATGTAATATAATATAAGATATATTAATCTATCTTTTGCTGTTTGTCAGGTTCTATTACAAGTTTGTTTGTTTCGAAGATTAAATGGAACAGGAAAATAGATACACATTTATTTTTAAAAAACTATTGCGCAAGCGACAAATGATGTAGTCATGTCAATCCTATTTATATACTCCACCGATTTATCTGTTTCTTTTGCGTTCGTAATTGGTTATAACAAAGTATGAATAATATTTTTTTAATGGAAAATCGACCGGAAAACTAGGACTTATAGTTAGTGACTACAGACACCCAACGTATTAGTGTTCGATTCGGACCCACACAGCATATTCGGGACAATTCTTTGTCATTCACAGGTGGTTGCTTTGAGTCTAAGTACTTTGTGTTCATTATTTAAATGTGCGAGAACACTTCAGCTTCACTCTGATGGAGGGATTTAAAAAATAGATCGATATGGGAATTTGGAGGGTATACTTATGAAAGTTCAATAACAATAATTATTTTTCATTCTTCTTATAAGGTTTAAGCCACAAGATGGAAGCATGTTACAAGATGGATGTGTACATCGTTCTCTTATTTTAATATGAAACAAACTTGGATTATCAATAAACAAAAAATAGATATTTCTTAGGTACCCAATCTATGTTGTGTAGAACATTTTTTATAGAATCTTGGTATATACACACTTACGCCATTACTAAGTATTTAAATTTTAAATTTTGTCAGGATATAAAAGTGTTTGTTGAGTAACTTTAATTTTTTTCTATTACAGAAGCTTTGAACTCGGTTTGCTATCCTTAAGTATCCATGTAGTTAGTAATCAGAAACTTACATTTTTCAGACTCAGATCCAGGTAATTCATTATCACTAGCCGAAGCCGTCTTCGCAAACAATACGAACATCCACCATAGTTTCACCATTTTCACTGCAACTATTTGACATGAAAACAACTTGGAATGCAGAGTGTAATACGGCTGAGAAAAAGTTAACTTCAAAATTTGGCGCGAAGCTAGATAATGACTGCCTCTCACTACGAATCTAAGAGAAATAAAATATGGTAGACAGAAGACAATAAGAAGTGCACTCAATGGAAAACAATCCCCGCTCAAAGTTAAGTTGTTCTTCAGGCGTTTTCCGCACCAAGCAACTATGTTGATGGTACAGGTATTAACTTTTGCAATGTCGCTATGGAGGTGAATGACTAGAAGTTTATTAGAGCGAGAATGATGATATATGAGATAATTATCAGACATTTGGAGACAAGCCAGTCACAAACGTGCTAGATTTTGTTTTACTTTGTAACAGCGATTGAGATGGCTGAGTTTTACTTATTCCACACACAATTTTTATTTTACTAATCTTTAACATTGAAGTTGGTTAAGAAAAGGTTCAAGTTACTTGTTTGATTCTTTCTAAATCAGTACTTGATTTTCTTCAAAATAACGACAACTGGAATAAACCCACCATTAAACCCATTCCCATGAGTACTTACGACATTATAAAAACCTATATTTCCCAAGACCCAAACCTTAATAATAATTAACAATAATATTTTATTAACACAGTTGTTTGTTAATACGCCCTCATATTTATAAAATTTTATTCCTATGGTTGTAAGAATTGTAATATTTCGTAGCTAATAATCTCCTTAATAAGATATTTAAAGCAAAAACTTAGTGTTCATAGATTAATAATAATAGCTTACAAAATAAATAAAAGAGAATCTTCATAAAAATTAAAATATTAACAAGTTACATAATATCAAAAAATTCGTTTGTTTTTGAACTACTTTCCTTAATTTCTTTGGCGTCACTAATTTTCCTTGACGACATCTCGCCTCCTCGACAACTAGAGTGGAAAGTTTATAGAAATTGGGTTGGTGACTTTATTTTCTTTGTTCAGTGACCTTGTGAGAATTTTGTTAGCTTTGCACCGAACTCTTATCAGTGATAGCGTTTGTAACCATACCGTTTTAATGTAGTATCATATAGTATAAGGAAATAGTAATAATTGAGCTGAGCGTAAGCGAAGCTCATAACCGTTTGGGAGACCTTTTTTTTGTGTTTAGTTGTCTCCAGAATGCGACGAGATAATTAGCTAAAAATTTTCTCATATATGTTTGAGCCGAACAGATTGAAAAAATGTTTGGCCATTCAAAAATTATCAAGAAAAGAAGAAAGGGCTCAGCTCAACACCCGCCGCCCACGGTTGGCGGATCCTAGTAATAATAATAACATAAATTTCAAGATAAGAATCTATGTAAAACTGTATAATAGCATTAGGCATAGTTATTAAAAACCAAGAAACTTTCGTTTCATTCGTGTTAAAGAACCCTGTAATATAATAAATAAATTTAGTTAGTAGAAGTAGCATTGGAAACCCCCCCAATGTATGACTGCATGCGGATAAGATGAAAGATAGAACTATAATGAGGAATGACTGAAGAAGAGAAAAATGCGAGAACTGGTATGTCAGAGAAGAAAGCCAAAGGCTCCTATTGTAGGAGGATAAAGGAAAAAAAAAGCAACTATACCACTTTAGTAATTGTTTGAACATTTGTAGGTTTCCTATGTAACCTTAATTAGACAACATGAAGGTATTATTATAGTTTAATGTAAAAACTGTACAACATAAAGTCGGCATATATTCACACACATATCTGTGTTTAATGTTTAAGATTTTATCTCATATGACAGAAGAAGATAAGATAATAATTTGTTCTAATTTAAGTTTACAGACCCGTGAATGTACTTACTATGATTAGACAAATTCCTTTAGATTTAAACACAACTACCGAGTATTAGTGAATCAAGAAAATGACTCATGTTAAGAACGTACATTATAATCGATATATGTATATATATATATATAAGCGATTTACCACTCACTGACTCAACACGATATCTCCGAAACTATACGTCCGATTAACTTAAAATTTTACATAGTTACTTCTTTAATGACGTAGACGTCCACTAAGAGCGGATTTTACGGAATTCCCATCCCAGAGGACTTCAACTTTTTCCATTTCGCCAAATTTTAAACCTGTAGGAGCTATACACTTAACGCGGGGGTAAGAGTTACTATAGCAACGGTTACGATGACAACGGATGATATGACAAAGGTACATAGCAACCTAAGTTTACATCCAAATTAATAATGTATCCAGCGAAGCGGGAGGGAATAAGATAGTAATGAATAATAGCCCTTATTATTCAAAGTTCTATGGATTTACATATTATTTATAGCGACCCGTGACCCCAGTCAGTATTGAATGATTGAGGAACTTTAAATTGCCTTAACAAATGACATCCGGTAATCAATTAGTTACATTATTTCGATCAAATGCTTTCGATACGATAGCAATGCGTATTGAAGAATCGAATTTGTATATCATAAAATCTTTTGATTATTTTAAATAATAACAATTTAAAACATTATTTAAGTATTCATTGCTAATATTTTCTTACAAAATTATTATTTTTGTTTTTTTCTATCGTTTTAATCAATTGCACTTTAACTATTTACTCGTATATTTATAGAAAAATAATTTGTCGTTTAGGGAGTAAATCTACTAGTTCTAGGAGAATTCTAATAGTTCTAAGACCTCAAGTGTTCTTAAGGTAATTACAGTGAGAGTCAGTGAGAAGTACCTACGAGTATTATGACTTATGTGTCAAAGTCACCTCACCTCAACTTAAATGAATTAAATTAAGATATTTTGAATTTGTCAATATAAATATAATCAATCATCCATCAATTTTAATTACACCACAGTCCTCGAAACAATAGTTTTTAATGTTTTCTTATCTGTGTGTTCAGGATTTTTGTAATATTAATAATTTAATAATTTTAACATTTTTAATCAACTAACTACATGAAGATAAACAGTTCTTTCGTAATCCCATACTTATTATTTAATCTTAATATTTTTAGGAGAATTCGTGCGTTACAAAACCACATAAATATTACAAAACTATATTGTTGAATTTGTAACAATAAGAACATTAAGATAT
This sequence comes from Melinaea marsaeus rileyi, assembly GCA_918358865.1. Classification (NCBI taxonomy): domain Eukaryota; kingdom Metazoa; phylum Arthropoda; class Insecta; order Lepidoptera; family Nymphalidae; genus Melinaea; species Melinaea marsaeus. The sequence continues at coordinate 6,309,596 of OU911092.1, forward strand.
TACAATTTTATGCTCACTTCACTAAATAATATATTATGCCGTATCTTATCTGTATTTAATTATATGATCTTTGCACAGTTTAATTTGTATATAACATACTAGCTTATTCCCTCCCGCTTCGCTGGGTACACTATTAATTATATGTGAACTTAGGTTGCTATGGTAACCTTTGTCATATTATCCGTTGTCATCGTAACCGTTGCTATAGTAACTCTTACCCACGCGTTAAGTGTGCTCCTACAAGTTTAAAACTTTGGCGAAATGAAAATAGTTGAAATCCGTTGGGATAGGAATTCCGTAAAATCCGTTCTTAGTGGACGTCTACGTCACAAAAGAAGTAACTATATAAAATTTTAAGTTAATCGGACAGATAGTTTCGAAGATTTCGTGATGAGTCAGTGTGTGGTAAATCGCTTATATATATATTATACAAGCGATTTACCACACACTGACTGACTGAAACGCGGGAAAGAAACGTCATTATTGACATATCTTTATTATAATATCTTAGTTATATAGTCTGTAATCATTTTAAAATGGTGGATATAAATTAGTAAATACTGAAATAAAAATAATATTATAAATTAATCAGAGAATGAATTGATAATATTAAGAAACAGTTAAGCAAAATTGAATGATGTTAATTGATATTTAATTAAAATAATTAATTGTTTCATCTAAAACCTAGCTGTGCCCGCGACTTCGGGCGAAATATGTTTTTTAATATCAAAGTAGCTTAAATAACTCCTTATAGCATCAAATATCGGCCACTGAAAGTCCAATTAAAATCGCTCCAGCCGCTTGAAAGATTAGTCGGAACAAACAGACAGTAAGACAAGAATTTAAAATATTTTGTTTTATATGTACCGAATATACCTTCATATTAGTGAAAAGCTGTTAATTTGATATTACAAACAGACACTAATTTCATTTATATGTATAGATAATAAGAGATAATGGTATTTTATATGTTTAGATATAGTATTGACGTCACCCAATAGTAAACATTGTAATAATTGTGCAAGCTTAGGAGCGGTTTAGTGTATGCTATTTTAGGCTTTATGGTAAGGCAATAAGAACTATAATAAATGTGTAAACAGGGCCCGGCAGATGTGGTAAGGCGGCCATTGTGAACGAACAATGGGGAAAGCAATAGAACACAACAACCGACATTGTCGAGCCATGAAAAATGAACTGAATGAATGAAAATATATTACAAAATGGAGATTGTCTTTTTTTTTTTTATTATCTTAGACCAAGATAGAAGTCATACATACGAACTGATAAATCAAGAAGAATTAAGACATAATAACTGATTACCCTTATTTCTTGATATTTATAAAACATTTTAAAACAAATCCAAATTAATATTATCAGTCTCGTGGCCGGACTGATTCGATTCATTTTAAACTTTGTCATTGTCCCATAAGCACACCATTGTTCAATTGAAATATATTTTATATGTAATTTTGTTCATCGTTATCAGGAAATATTATATGCGTAGTTTGAGTTTTGCAATGATTTCCATAATCAAAGCTTTATATAAATATATCGTATATTAAGTATATTATTGAATTAATTGTACATGTCTGGAATATTCTATTAAAGTGTTGCACCTCCTTTCTAGAAGGATGAATAAAAATATATTAGTTTATGAAATCAGCTGATGATATTTTTTATGAATGATATATACCAATCACAAGTCTTTGCCATTCTGCCAAATTAATTTAAATTATTCATTCATAATCTCTCCATTATTCATTTTGTATTTATTGGACCCAATATTCTATATTCAAAATTAAAAATTTAAACACTATTTTACCTTATTACTAGTTGGGTCTCGTTTCTTCTATTGCATATTCAATGTTTAGTAGCAGAAGTTTGACTGATTTTGATGTACATATTATTCCAAGGAAGTAGCAATATACAGGAAAAATCTTACAAATAGTATCTTCGTTGATGTCTTTTTAATACTAGACGTTAGCCAACTAGTAATAAAGACTTCAACGCTTTTATTTTTTTACAACTTAATTGATTAATTAATTAAAATATAATCTATTAGGTAACAGTTATATAAATTCCAAAATGAATATTACCAGTGCTCATTTTTAATAATTTAAAATTTATTAAAGCTGTTAAAATATCGATTTTGGGGTTTATTTTTTTTTTACATTATTTTATTTTTATTGTGCTGTATATTATGAAGACAAAGGTTATTGAGTAGTTATTATTATCGATAGCATGTTTTACTTAGGGTAAAATTGATCATTAATTGTAATTCAAGGCTCCATATAATTAAGTAGCGTGTTATTACATCTGCAACCAAGTGTTTGACGACACGTACAGACCACGTGATTTTAGAGTTAAAATTAAATCAATCGCCGTGCATTTGCTTCCATTAAGTTACTTGCAGTGCGTCCAGCTTTTAGTGGCTCATATTATTAATTTTGATTCGGTTACCGTGTTTATTTTATAACAAATTAATAATATTGAAGTGATTTTTGAGTTGAATATCAGCGATAAATCTATTACTGGAGAACTTACTGCACTAAAAAGCAATGAAGTAATACGAGTGTAACACTAACTCTATAAAGTGTAAATTATATATAATATAATATTAAGAAGTATATAGTGATTTAAAAAAACAACGTAGCTCAAAAAGGTTTGGAAGTTATAGTTATGTAGATGGACGATAGATGACACTAGTAAAAAGTAAATTATTTTACTTGACGTTGATATTGTGCAATTTGACAATTGAGTAATGACATTCGTTTCGTGAAACAAAGTGATTCGTTCTGTTAATAATTTTCATGAAAATATAATTGTGTTTGTAGTTCCGTTCCGATCTTATAAATGATTGTACACCGCCTCGATGCTTAAACAATGTAGATTTTAAAGTAAAACATATCGAGGTTGTTGTTATTATGGATCGATAGTACATTGTTAGAAGAGAGAACAAGGTAATCGTCTTATTTGTTTAAGACAAAAGGCAGAGGTTTCGTCCTTCACACATTAGAACATCGTTATCAATGCACGTAACCGATTGCTTTAGTTAAGACGATTATGAAGTAACAAAACAGTGCATGTAAGTACTCGAGGGCACGTCACTTGTAAAAATCATTTAAACGAAGTAAACTTATTACTAATTTTGGTTTACTATTCGCTGGTGGTGGTCTATCGCTTTCTGTTAAAAAGTAAAAGTGTAAGCTTACTAATGGGTGATAACCTGTATTAGTTTCACGTAATGGCTAATGTAAAGATAAGAGTCAACTCATCTAAGCCCGCGTCGAATAAAATTAAAGGGAGTGGTAAAATTAAAAAATCGTCATGCAATACGATTAGTGATAAAATATCTGATTTAAAAGGTGTTAAGAATTGTTATGTTAAAGATAAATTGTGTGACAGAGTGCTTATAAGAGATGCAAAACATAAAGAAATTCAAGTAACAAAAGATAAGTTGTTAACTAAACACGGTCATCTTAAACTCAAAAACAAAAGCAATTTGAAAATATGCAATAATATCTTAATGAGTGAATTAATGATTGACGATAAAAAGAAAAATACAACTGAAGTTGATCCATGTAATAGTTCAAATAATAACAACATTGTTATTAATCAAAATAAAAATATAGACAATTTATTACCAGAATCTGAAAATTTACAAAATTACCAAACCAACGATGATTTTCTTATAGATTTGAAAAGTAAAGTTCCAAGAAAACCACCTGCAAGAAAGCAGAAAGAGAGACATTTTGAATGTGATTACTGCAAAAAATCATTTCTTACTAAAGCTACTATAAGGAGACATATGTACATTCATATCAAAACAAAAACGTACCCTTGCAAGCAATGCAACAGAGTTTTTAGTAAACACATATATCTGTCCACTCATATATCAAAACAACATCCCGATTGGGAGCAACATTATATTTGCAACATGTGTGATAGAAGATTTATGCTTAAAGAAAATTTAGTATTGCATATAGCCAGCCACGCTCAACCTGTAACTTGGTTCAAATGTATATACTGTAAAGAGAAATTTAAAAAGCAAAATGAATTGGTGCAACATGAAAAGCAACATTTAGTAAGTGGAGTCTATGAATGCATTATATGCCAACAGAGCTTTGACTGCAGAAACAAATTAACTTCACATTTTAAAACTCATTTAAAAGTAAAGGATTATATATGTCAACACTGCGGTAAGGAGTTTTTGAGAAATAATTCTATGAGACGTCATGTTCAAATCTGTCATGTGGGTGTAAGAATACAGTGTCCTATATGTAAGAAATATTTGAGAGGACATTTGACTGAGCACATGCGCACTCATGAGAAACATCGCCCTCACAAATGCCAGGACTGTGGTCTGTGTTTCACTCAGTCCACTCAGCTGACTGTTCACCGTCGCTCACATACTGGAGATCGGCCATATCCTTGTAGGATTTGTGACAGACCTTTTACTCATTCTAATGCGCTCAGGTTGCACATAAGGAGACATACAGGAGAGAAACCTTTTGAATGTGCCATGTGCCCTTTGGCATTTTCACAATTACCGCACATGAAATCGCACATGCGGAAAATTCATGGGAAAGAAAAGCCTTACAGGTGTCAAAAATGCAAATTATTTTTCAAATTGAAGGCTGACCTTGAGAATCATGCAAAAAAGTGTAATGTCGAGAAAGAAATGTCTTTTGAAGAAAAAATTCAGGCTTCCGTTACTGTGAAAGAGGAAGAGGCTGTTGAATCTCCAATGAGTTTGTCTAAAATGCGATACTTATTGGCGCTCCTCTTTACAATGATTGCTTCCAAAGAAAAACTCAAATACTTAGGTGCGTAAATATTTTGTTTATTATATACACATAATACAAAGATGCACTGATATTTACTTTAACCAGTGTGAACTATATTGCTTTTTGTGCGCTCCAAATAAACAATATGTGAACACTATTATATATGTATCACAACATTCATTACATAATCATTTATATGTCACAACAGATAGATACTGTTGTCCGATATAAAATATATTTCATTGGTGTGAACCTCATCAGGTATCCATAGACATCGAGACACTTAACATGATATATTATGAACTATATGCACTCATTAAATGTGTCCATTGATATAGGTGCATAAACATTAGTCACTGCAGACTTCCTCATGGGTTGGAAATCTTGAGTGTTTTGTGTGCTGTATGCTTTTGTGAAGACCACAAAAAGTGTTTGGCATGATCCATTTTGTAGATTGACCGTCGTTTATTTTAGCAAAACTTACCATTCGGAGCAGATAAGTCGTCAAACAAGACAGTGGGTATATGAGTGAGTTCATTTCCATTTTGTTTATAATACTGGTGTCGGTTGGTGATGGGCTTCAAAGAAATGTGTTGCAGGTGTCCCGTTTTGAATTTGGTCTTTATGCTTTGTTTTTGAAGGTTACTTCAAGGTGTAATAGGTGGTGGCTCAGTTCAGTTAAGAATTTAATTAAGTTATATTAAGATTATATAAGGGTTTAGGTTTAAATAATGATAAAGTAGTTAGTATGTGGCCGTTTAACTTTAACTTTTGTGACAGGTTTCAACAAACGCCTAATAGATGATCTATTGGTGGAGTCTCTTGAGGCAATGGGGCAGATCCCCTCCAGAGATTCATCCATCACTCCACTTAGGCGTTTGAAGACGAATATCCAGAGTTTGTTAAATGGAACTGTCCCAAAGGCACAAATGGAGAAATTTAAAAAGGAAAACAAAAGCATGGAAGACATACTGGTACTATTGACAGATGACAAGAAGAAGTAAGGCGAAGGGGAACTTTTGTTTATAATTTATTGAATTTTCCTAAATAAGTTAAAATTGCCCCTTCAAGTAATTCTTTTAAGTTGTTTTAATGTTCAGTTGTTGCAAATGCATCTCACCATAAAACACTTAAATAACTCATTCAAGAATTTTATATATTGTGTTTATTTTAACAAATATTGGTTATTTTTCAGAAATATATTTAAAAATATCCCCTAGGCATTATGACATTTATAATTCTGAATACTTATATTTTATCAATTTATAATAATTAATAATTATTAGGAAAATTCTACAATATTCATACATATTTAAGCAGAAAATGCAATAGTTTAAAAATATTAAATACTTGCCATAAAAAAACTAAAAGTGATTATTCCAAAGTTAATAATTTATTCGATTTTAGTCTTATTTATTTTAGTTAATTAATAATAATAATAATTTCAATATTTACAACGTAGTAAAGTGGAGTAGAAAGAAAATTATTTCCTAATATTAATAGGAATGGATCAGAGATGAATTCATATATTTGCCCTACCGGTAACCGAACCTAGGAATATCGGAGAGGACTTAAAAAATATAACTTAAAATATATAACAAATAGATGATAGTAATATTATAACTGAATGTTTTGTGCCATTAGTTACTAAATTTTTTTTAATAATTATTATAAAGTTGTGTTTTTTATTTAAAATAATTTTTTAATGGTTTTATTTTGTTTTATTGTTTAGAAATTTTAAAATTACACCAGTGCCATTCTTTTGTAATTTTTTTTTATTGATATTAAGTTTTTGTGAAATTTGTGTAATTATTATAAATTAATTCAAAATTTATAGGTCAGTAGGACTATAGCTAAAGAGAAAAAAAAAATGGTTTCTATAGTTACAATTGTCTATGCTATAACAGCTTGCTAGCTTGGAGTTAGGATATAAATAGAATAATAAAGAAAAAAATATATTCTTAATAGATGCTACTACTGCAAAATATTTAACCACATACAAATACCTTTCTATTAATCATGTTACGTATTCATCTGTACATAAAGGCGTGTTCACATGAAACGAATATTTCATCTAAATATAGGATCATTTCATCATCAATCATTTCATTTCCTTCGTACTTTTCATAATTTAATTCGTAAAATGAAACAGTGAACAGCCTAAATGAGCGGGACTTTTATTTTTACTGATATAAATTTTATTGGTATAAATAAGGTCTGTTACATGAGTATAGAACTTAATTAAGCAACTATTAGAAAATTGTTATTTCATTATTCAAGGTCAATCAGTCGATTAGTCGTTCGATATGCATTTATTATAGTAGAAATATATATTCTTTTTTTATATAATTAATCTAAATAGTGTACATTTTGCATTTAGTAAACTTTTTTTTAAACGTATTTTATTTAGACAAGCTGTCAAAAAGGAGTAACTCAGTATCTAGTTTTGTAGAAATAAAAAAAAAAATTAAAAAAATATGGCTGGTATTGACGTTCTATTTTTATATTATTGTTCTCAATGTATATAATATACAATTAGAATATTATATGTAACATATATTATCTTTCATAGTGTGAAGTAAATACCTAATCTATATTGAATAGAGCCGTCAGTTAAAATAGTTAATTAAATAATATATAGCACCGCTGAATGCTTTAATTATAACAAATGAGAACACGCCGTGATGTTGAATATTTATCGTCATTTCATTTAGTATTATTTATTCATACAGCTATTTATGTAAGGATGTAATGTATGCATGGAAATAAATTATTACACCGTCGTGATTCTAAGCCATTGTTGTAATGATATACAAATGAAGAAATAAAAAATATCTTGCCAAGTATCATTAGCCAAAGAGAAGCACCCACCTTATAATTTGGTGTTGAAAAATATGAATTAATTTATTGTACCTATGTATGAGTGTTTTATTATTTGCCGTGTAATATTTAAAGGTTAGCACTACCAAAGAGGATACCTAAATATGTAGAAAAATAAATGTTTTAAATGTGTACATGGCTTTTTTTATCCTTACTGAAATTCCCGGATTCCATTTTTTACTGTTAATTTTTTTCCAGTTGCTTAATTTTGAGCTTTCAATGTTTTTTTCTCTGCGGGCTTAATTTTATAATATATTAGCTCTTGACAACAACTTCGTCTGCCCTTCTATCCGATTGGAATAATAGGCATCTATTATATAGATGTACGAGATGTTATCTTAATACTTAAATTAATATACTATTTACGACTATACTTAACTCGGTAGTTCACTTGTCTCGAAAACAAGTGACAAGGTTAATAGGATTATTTTGAGTCCCAGTTTTAACCTTAAGCCTAAAAGAAATTGTTATTTAAAAAGCTTATAAGATTTAAACTACTCGTGTCTTGAGATTTCCGAAGTTTCTATTAAAATATATTTTATAAAGTGACTTCGAAACTAGAAGTTTTTAATTTTTGATTCAATTTAATATTTTTGTTACTTTTTCGTGGTACAGTTGGTCGTTTTTTTACTGTTTTAATAATATATATACGAGGGGAGGTCCAAAAGTTCGTGAAATGGAGAGGATGGAGCAGGGATAGGGGCGCTCGCTTGGTGTCATACAAATCGGAGATTCATCATTAGTATAAATACCGAGTTTCAACCCTGCTTCAACAGTCGCCTGCTGAACAAGTCAATCCGGAAGAAAACTGAAACTATGGAGAAAATTGAACACCGCGCTGTGATAAAATTCCTTATCAAGCAAGGAAAGAACGCTCAAACCATTTTGAATGAAATGGGAGTCGTTTATAGGGAACAGTGCCCTAGTATGTCAATGATTCACAAGTGGCATGGTCTTTATAAACATGGTCGAGAGTCAATTAAAGACGACCCCCGCTCAGGAAGGCCAGTTGAGGCCACCACATCGGACATCGTCGAAAAAGTGGAGAAAATTGTATTAGAGGATGCCCGTTTAAAGAAAAACAATTATCTGCATTAGTTGGAGTATCAGATACCACCATTTTGCGAATCCTACATGATCACCTGGGTATGACAAAAGTCAGTGCAAGATGGGTACCGAGAAGGCTCACGCCGTTTCAGAAAGAGCAGCGCGTCGATGCGTCAAAGCATTTTTTGGAGTTGTGTGGAGATAAACCTGCACAGATTTTGGACACCGAATTGTCACGGGAGATGAAAGACGGGTTCATCACTTTGAGCCTGAGTCCAAATAAGAGTCCATGCAATGGCATAAAAAGGGGACACAACCGCCAAAGAAATTCAAGGTGACGGAGTCGGCTGGAAAGATGATGGCTACTGTTTTTTGGGATTGTGAGGGGATAATCTTGATTGATTACAAAGAAAACGGAAGGACTATAACCGGAGAATACTACGCAACGATATTAGAAAAATTAAAGGATGCCATCAAGGAAAAGGCGAGGAAAATTGACAAAGGGTGTGTTGCTCTTGCAAGACAACGCGCCGGTTCACAAGAGCAGAATTGCAATGGCTGCTCTGCACACGTATGGGTTCGAATGCCTAGTTCACCCACCCTACAGTTCAGACCTGGCCCCAAGTGACTTTTTATTATTCCCCAATTTAAAAAAAGACTTAAGGGGAAGGAAATTTTCCGACGACAATGAGGTAAGGGAGGCAATTTCGGCTCATTTTGACGGAAAAGATAAAACGTATTTTTATAGTGGTTTAGAAAAATTTATCCATAGGTCTAATAAATGTATTGAGCTTAAGGGTGATTATATTGAAAAGGAAAAATAGTTTTGTTGTTTTATTTTATTTAGATCCCTTTCATTCCACGAACTTTTGAACCTCCCCTCGTATAGGTATATATAAACAAAAAATACACATCGTCGTTTAATATCTGTAATACCTTTTTGTTTAATTTAAACGTAACTTCATTATATTTGTAATCCTTTTATGTGATTATGTACATTTATAATATATTATTAATAAACTACATTATTTTTGCGTCGTAATAAATATGAAACGAAAAAATTAAGTCAGTATAAAGCCATCATTATCACTCAAAAACACTATTTCAATTTTATTGCAACATTAGCCACAACCAATACTTGTGTTTTCATATGAAAAAAAAATAAAATTTTACTTGAATAATTAGTCAACATATTAAATGACATAAAAATCCATCGTTTATTTTTGTTATAGTCAAAAATATCTCATACCAGTACCCAGAGTAATAACCTACAGAGTACAGTCATAAAAGTTAATCAACATCTGTCAGTAGATTTTATTCGATCAGCGAATTTATGAACAGATAACAACTAGGGGCGCCAACAGACCCTCAATTTAAACTCGCTATGCGCGCAAAATCTCGGGTACCGTTTGCATATTGAGCGAAGCGAGCTCAGTATAATGACTCATCGTTTCCCATTGACTTTAATGGGATAATTAATAAATAATGGAAAATGATGAAATATTGCAATTTCATAATTTTCCGTCAAGTAGTTTTCGAGCCTATTCGTGACAAACAATGTGAAAAAGTCTCCAGTAGAACGCTCGCTTCGCTCAATAAAGTATTGATTTGAGTTTTGTGTCATTTACTGAATACGTGAATTAAAAAAAAATGTTAAAAAAATATATTTACGTACACATTTTGCCTTGTTACTATTTTATTACAGGGTTACATCAACAAACCGACATTGGTTTTGCAGTTAATATATGTATTTTACTAACGCGATATTACCACATCTGTTAAATATCATTCCCTATACGGTTACGGTACGAATCGATATCGCCGAAGGTTTATATCAAATCGGATCGAATTTTATATATATATTTATATCCTTTTATCTGTCTGTTAAGAACAATAATCTGTTTAAGGATGCGTATTACATAGTAACCGTTTTTGTGTTGCAATATTTATGTAGGTTAATTATTTAACGTAGATTCACAAAATATTTAGATAATTACCATATAAAAATCCACATAAAAAAATTGTTGATTTTATTTATATTTTATAAAATAACAATTGTTAAAAATATAAACCTTCATTCAAGTATAATAGTAGTAATTTTTGTATACTGTAGATGTATATATCACAATGTATATTATTATGAAACGAGGTTTTTTAAACTATATCTGTCTTTAAATCCTGATATAATTGTGTTTCTAAAAAATATACCTAGTTGTAAAAAAATATATAGTTTCGATACGATATTAGATAAATAAGATATTATCCGCCACTCCTAGTATGCAATAACCTGAACTTGAGATCTTCCTTCAAATAACACAAGAAGAGATAAAAAGGGTATATATATATATATATATATATATATATATATATATATATATATATATATTTTCATATTTGTAGCATTTAACTTTTAAAGTATATTAAATACTTTATTATAATACAATTCTTATATTATATCCTGATCCTTTATATCCTGATTATGTGTATAAAAATGAATCAACATATAGAAACCAAAAATGTGAATTCTAAGAAATGAGATTTTGAATATTTTCAACATAGTTATAACTTGGCAGCTCTGGTATGTTTTTTAACGTCACTTTTTACTGACACGTCTAACGTCAGTTTGTCACTACTCAGTACTCTAGTCTTGTCATAACAGTAAATCGACATGTAGGAGTAGATATTGAATATACAAGAAAAAAATATTTATAAAGTTGGTAAATAAATTCTTTTAACAATGGGAGTAACCGGAGTATCCATTACGCTGGCTAACAGCATTATAGGCGTTGGAATACTCGCTATGCCGTTTTGTTTTCAACAAGTAAGTTATTGTTTATTATGGTCAATGAATAACCTTCGTATAAAAATAATGAATAGTATTAATTAATTTTATCAAGGGCTGATAGCAATAGATTTTTAATTTATAGTTTTAGTTTTTTAGTTTTTTTGTGCAAATAATTTGTGCTCATACTAAAAAAAGGCTTATTTAAAAAATAATATAACAAATATTTTAAATGTTTTAGTGTGGCATAATACTCGCAACTTTGATTTTAATTCTAATGGGCCTGGTGTCCAGACTGTGCTGTTATTATCTACTAAAATGTGCAATTTTAACACGAAGGAGAAACTACGAATTTCTAGGTAAGCTTACAGATGCAATTTTTTTTAAATATCCTAAAATATAATTACAAATAATAATCGTGATTTTAGCTTTTCATGTCTTTGGAACAGCCGGCAAAACAGCAATAGAGATGGGTATAATAGGTTTTTTGATGGGGACGTGTGTGGCTTACTTTGTTGTCGTTGGGGATCTCGGACCTCAGATTATAGCTAAGATGCTTAATATAAATCAAAGTGATATACTGAGGTACATCTAATTAAGATTTTATTATTATTATTATTCTATTATAAATATATTAAAGAATTTACTATTTATACAGTTTGTATGTAGTTTTCTTTTTTTCTATAAAGTATTCTAGTGTTAATCAAAAAATATACATGTTTTAGTGAGAGTTTTTGTTTTCAGAACCTCAGTAATGGTGATAGTGTCTGTGGTATGTGTGTTACCGCTGGGATTGTTGCGGAATGTTGAGAGTTTCAGCAACGTCAGTGCAGCAACTATTGCTTTCTACCTATGTTTAGTTGTTAAGGTAAAGTTAAATTGAAAATAAGTTATCTTTTTAACCACAAACCCCATGCAAAAATAGCATAATGATATCCAATTCAAACATTAATTAAAGACAATATTCTACAAAAGTTTCTTGTTTTAAATGCTCAATTTGGCACTGAAATTGTCTATGGAATTTTTGTGTTTTAGTAATAAGACGTAAACACGAATAACACATATTATAGCACTTACTAGAGATGGTATAACAAAAGTACTTTGAAACAAAGACATTGTGTTTGTGACATCACATTCAGGCAAATAGTTTTATATTTTCCATGTCAATTTATTTATTTACTTGCCGGATTTGAATAGAAGAAATTTTATTTTAATTAAACAATTTCAAATTCCGTAACTACAAACTATACTATTTACCATATCATATTATTTCCGCTCTTTTCGAACATTGATATTATTTTACTTGTACTGTGACGTCACGTTCAGGTAAAACGCAAAATTAATGTTGGTCTCAAATTTAAGTGCGTGTCTTTTCTAGTATGTGTATTCTCGAAGATCTGTTTTGAAAGACTTTTTTTTAAATTTATTTAAATTAACTTAACACTAAACCTACCAAGTACCGGTCCAATTGACCTTTCTTAAACTTTTGTAAAACTTACACATTTTTAAACGTTATAATATCGTTATCAAACTACATGACAATTTTTTGAATATGTATATAATATTTTCTTCACTATTTACTTTTAGTTATTTCTATTATTACCTGCGTTATATAATTAACATAACTTTTAATTACCGGTCAATTGTCAAAAATGTGTATGGTATTTACAGGTGATATCCGAAGCCACAAGTCAAATGGCATCCACGGATTGGAGAAGCCACATTGAGTTGTGGCGGCCGGCCGGGGTGCTGCAGTGTGTTCCTATATTCTCAATGGCGCTGTTTTGTCAGACGTATGACTATATATATATATTTGGATAAAATTAATGATAATATAGTAATGTTATAGAGACTGATAGTACACAAAATATTTTAAAAAAGGTATAAAATTTAATAAAAACTTAAAAGTAACTAAATAAAAAAAAATTATTTGGTTCGATATTTTGGTTTTTTTACTCTTAAATCAAAATTTGGGTAATTTTAAGTAATACAGAGTATTTTATATTTTTAGACAACTTTTTGAGATCTTTGAGTCGTGGCCGACCGCGTCTCTGGACAAGATGTGTTTGGTGACGAAGAACGCTATCAATATTTGTTCAGCCGTTTACTTCACGCTCGGTGTGTTCGGGTACATCGCCTTTGGTTCCAAGGAAATATCTGGTGAGTAAAAATAACAAATAAAAAACAGATGTTACTTTGACTGCCATTAATTTTTGTGTACTTTAATTAAAAGTTACTGATCGTTAGCAAAAAGTATTCATTAAATACATAATATTAAATAAAATAATTGCAATTTTATTATTTTATCTATACATATAAATAAAATTGTACTGTCCGTTCGTAATTCCAAATTAACAGCATTTTATTAAACACATAAAAGTATATACGGTATAAAAATTTGTCTCTGTCTGTCCGTTTGTTCCTGGTAATCTCAGAAACGGATAAACCGATTTTAACAGGACTTTCATTACCGGATAGCTAGGATAGGATTTTATAGGGAATAACTTTTATAAAAAAAACATATTCCGCGAGAACGATGTCGCGGGCTCAGCTAGTCTTAAACATTTTTCATCTATTTTATTTTATAAATATTAAATATTTGGTTCAAAGTGATACCATAGCAGCTGTAACAAATATTGTTGTTTTAACTCTCAGAAAATTTGCAAAATATATATTAAGTTTATGTATATATATATATACATAACTATATATATATATATATATATATATAATAATTTGTAGGTAATGTGTTGGTCAGTTTGAGTCCAACTATGGCCAGTGACGTCATCAAGCTGGGTTTCGTGATGTCGCTGGCGTTCAGTTTCCCGCTCGTCATATTCCCGTGCAGAGAGAGTTTATATTCGTTCTTCTACAGGACGGTGAGTGACAGACAAACCCGATTGTTAAGCATAGTTTATTAATATTTTTTATACAATCCTTGTGCGTTAATATGTAAAATCTTCCATTTCAATGTGTTGCGTAATTTTTAATGCATATTAATGTTATAAATGTCTGACTTTACAGCTACATTGTCAGCCATTTTATTTGCATATATAACTTATATCTGATATTTTTTTCATCTCACTCTATTAAAATACAAACCATGATAGATGGCTCATTTTTCTTACTACAATTACTACACTTGATTATTTTTTTACGTACAATCTATATTACAACCGCTCCCCCCCCCCGCACGCACGGTCTTTTCATTTCTTTCATATCTCACCCTACTACAATTAAAACTATGATAAAATACCAACTTTCTTTGTTCATTGTTTGTCTCTACGTATAATGAATATAACAAATGCCCCTCTCCCCCCCTAGGCTCACGGTCAGGGCGACCGGTCGGCGATGCCGGCTCGCGCGTTCCGTTCGCTGACGCTGGTGATAGTGGGGTCGTCGCTGTGCTGCGGGGTGGCGGTGCCGGCGGTGGAGCGCGTGCTGGGCGTGCTGGGAGCGTCGGCGGGGGCGCTGGTGTGCGTGGTGTTTCCGGCGGCGCTGCAGCTGAAGCAGGCTCGGGGGGACGCGCCGCTGGCGAGGCTCGTGCTGGTTCTAGGGCTGGCGGTGCTGCTGCTGGGGACGTACGCAAACCTCAAGGACGAGCCGCCAGTAGAGAAGGACATCGATAGCATCGTGGCTGATTTCTTCCAGAAAATGGAGAGTGACGGTGGGTTTGGGTCTTTTATCACGTTTAAGGTGGTGATGATGGTACTAATTGTATTGTCGTTGCAGAGATGGTGAAAGCTCAAGCTCGTGATGGGTCGCATGTGGATGTGAATAAGTTGGATCAGATCGTAAAAGACTCGGAGGTGCAGCCTCCGAATCCGGTGCCGCCGGAGTCGCACTCCGAAGAGAAGGCTCCGGCGATACGTTTGGAAAACAGCAAGCTAATTCAACAGGTTCTATCGCAGAGAGAAATTCATAAGGCGTCCGAATCACACCCGCGAAATATTCAATCGGCATTTAACGAGGAAAAAATGGTGAACGGTGTCAAGGAGAATAAAGCAGCTATCGTTAATGGAGAAAAACCTAAAGAAATTAAGCCACAATCGAGTCAAGAAAAACTGGATATGATGAAACAACAACAATTAATCGAAACGATCAAACAACACGGCGAAGAACAGAGAGAACTTATCAAGGAACAGAAGGAAATATTGGTCGAGTTAAAGAAAACAAAGGACGAATTGAAGAAAAACAAAGAAGATACAGAAACCAATGAAGCTAAGAAAATAGCGGTTGAAAGTATACAGAAGATCGCTAACGTGGCGATAAAAAGCCTAGTCGGCGACTCCGACGGACCAAAGAATAATGGAGATTCAAAGCCTCAAGAACCCATAGCCAATATAGTCAACAAGGCCGTGAGCGAGATCAACAAAAAGGCGGAAGAAACGTTAGATGCTATTAAAAAGAAGGACGAATCGAAAGACAATAAAAATAACGAAAACAAAATAAACAAAGATAATAAACTAAACAATAATGCCGGCGATTCGGTCAATAATGTACAAAATCAAAATATTCCTTCGGGCGTAAAGACTCAAGAAAATAAGACAATTAAAAGAGAAGTTGCGAATGGCAATAATAAACCAATACAAGAACAGATAAATAATGAAAAACCAAAAGAAGTAAATCAAAATAATGAAGTAGTAGACAATGTTAAAACTAAAGATCACATACACACGCCGGACGAACCTCAGTCATATAAACAAGGAGAGGACATTCAGAATGTACCAAATAATCTTCCCAAAGGTATACCTGAAGTCCCAAAAGTTAGTGACGACAAAATTAATAAAGTAATAGAAAATAACAAAAATGAAAATATTCAAAACGGTGCTATTGTTTATAAAGAGGCGAACATTCTAAAAGACATAGCAAACGGCAATATTATACCGAGGAGAAAAAGAGAGGTGGTTGATTGTACGGAAGAAATGCTATTGAAGGCGGAGGATAAACAAATTTGCTTGAATCTAATAAAACAGGACAAGAACGATGTGTTCTTGAAAGACGTCAATTTGGGTGAAATGGGTATGAGGGTCGCCTCGCACTTGAGAACACTAAAGAATATAGAGGATAAGAAAAGATAATATTAATTTAGTCTTTGAATTATTGTGATATGTATGAAGGTCAATTGTGTCCAGTCCTTAATATTTATATACCAGCTTATATTATTGATGCATTTATTTAAATCATATTAAAAAATTCACCAAAAATTACTAAACGCAACATTCTAATATAGACTTAAGTATATATAACTGTCTGTGATTTCGTAATCAAGTTATGTAAACTATTGTATTAAATATTGGATATGATATACAATTGGGAGATTAGTCACCGACTGAATTTGTATTTGTGATTTTATGAAAACTTAATAAAATAAATAAAAAATCAATAATGTTATTCTTATTTTTAATGTAAATGCAAAACCAAGACATTCACTGGTAATTAACAAAAGCACAAACTAATAAATAACACATTATTCTCTTAATCCTTATTCGTTTCTGATGTTCTTCTGGACCTGCGGATAAAAAACACAAATTATTAATACCATAATAAACAATAAAATTTACCATTCTATAGACATTCAAGTTTGTAAAATAATACTGTGCAATACTTTTGAAATTAAAATTTAGTCATATATTTTTAATCTCAACTAACACTAATGTGTTTAAATATTAAGGTAATTGAGCGAAGCGAGCGGAGCGCTGTACTCTGGAGACTTTCACATTGTCACGAATAGGCTCGAAAAACTATTTTAGTGTCAGTTTACGTCTATGTCTGTCGAGTAGATGTCTGATACGTACCCTGGTGTGTCGGGCTTCACACTAGAAGTGGAGGGGCGTCGACCCCGGCGGGGAGTCGCCTCCGCCTCGGATATTGGGGAGCCCTGGGGAGGGGGCAAATGGTTAGTATAATAGTTAGTTAAATACGTAGACAAAAAATAATTTGTGGGAGCCTGGTGCTTGTATAGGATAAAGCAGTTTTACGGGTCACCAGGCCGCCATTACAATATTGATGCAGCTATAAAAATATATATTAAGATAAATCGCAGGGTTGACCTTAACAAATAATACTAATATTTTAAAGTTTTTGCAACAATTTTTCTGTTTCCACATAGTCAATTTCTTTAAGCCAATAAAAAGGAACATTAACAAGAAAATCTATGAAGAGGATATATTGATAAGGATATTTGAATTTTATTGTATAAAAAGTTCCTAGGATAAGGAAAAACCTCTTGATAAATGCAGTTTTTGAAGGGTGTGTGTTAACAACTAAGTGATTTCGGCGTTCGTGTAGAGGATGATAAAGTAAATCCGAATGTTGTCGAAAGATGACTTGGTGAACAAATAATTGTCGAACTGTTATCACCCCAGTGACTTTTTTTTTTTTTTTTTTTTATTTATGTTAGAGGAGGGCAAACGAGCTTGCGGGTCACCGTTGGTATATGATCACCGCCGCCCATGAACTCTTGCAACATCCGAGGATTCACAAGAGCGTTGCCGGCCTTGGAGAAAGGAATATATGCCTTTTTTGAAGGTACCCATGTCGTATCGATCTGGAAATACCGCCGAAGGAAGTTCGTTCCACATTTGAGTGGTACGTGGGAAAAAAGTCCTTGAAAACCGCACAGTTGAAGATCGCCACGCGTCCAGGTGGTATGGATGATAAAGGAGGCGATGGCGAGCTGTGCGGTAGTGAAATTCGGCGGTAGGCATCAGATCGAATAGTTCTTCGGAACACTCCCCGTTGTAAATGCGGTAGAAGACGCACAAAGAAGCCACGTCTCTACGCAATGCCAAAGAGTCCAGCCGTTCGCAGAGCACTGGGTCCCCGACAATCCGAACGGCTCTCCGTTGTACGCGGTCAAATGGTAGAAGCTGATATTGGGGTGATCCGGACCAGAGATGAGAACAGTACTCCATGTGTGGCCGGAGCTGCGCCTTGTAGAGCGCAAGTCTTTGGCCAGGTTTGAAGTACTGCCTCGCTCTATTGATCACTCCCAATTTCTTCGAGGCCAACTTGGCCTTGCTCTCCAGATGACCACGAAACTGACAACCGCTCGAAATGTCGAGACCCAGTATTTTGATACTTGGCGAGGCAATAAGAGGAGTGCTCTCGAAGAGCGGTGATACGACAAATGGGGTTTTCTTAGTGGTAAACGCGCAAACCTGTGTCTTTAGGGGATTGAACTGAACGTGGTTCAGTTCACCCCACTCAGAGACCATCCCCAGGGAGGTCTCTATTGAAGACACAAGTTTCTTTCGGCACTCGTCGACGGTTTCCCGAGAGAGACCTGCACGACCGGAATATACCGCATCCCCAGTGCTGTCATCCGCATAACAATGTATGTTGGAAATATCCAACATATCATTGATGTGCAGGAGGAACAGAGTTGGAGATAGCACGCAGCCTTGGGGTACACCAGCGTTCACGGGCTTGGGGTCCGAGCAAAAACCGTCGATAACGACCTGTATGCTCCGCCCAGTGAGAAAACTGGTGATCCACTTGCATAAACTCTCGGGAAGCCCATAGGAAGGTAGCTTCGAAAGAAGCCCCTTGTGCCATACACGATCAAAGGCTTTTGCCATATCCAGACTAACTGCCAGACCCTCTCCCTTGCTTTCAATAACCGCTGCCCAACGGTGCGTAAGGTATAACAGAAGATCACCAGCTGATCGACCATGGCGAAAGCCATACTGCCGGTCATTGATCAACTGGTGATCCTCGAGGTACGTTAGGAGCTGTCGGTTGATAATAATCTCCATTATTTTGGAGAGAAGGGAGGTAATGGCTATAGGTCTGTAGTTAGCTGGGTCCGAGCTATCACCTTTTTTAGGGATCGGATGGACAAGGGCACGCTTTTATGAGACCGGGACTACGCCTTTAAGATAGGAGTACCGAAATAGACGCGTTAGCACTGGAGTCAACTCAGGGGCACACGTTCGTAGCACTAATGGAGAAATGCCATCCGGCCCACTCGACTTATGAACGTCCAAGGAAAATAGAGACTGCCTGATAGTTTTTTGTCGAAAAACTATTTCCGGCATTGAACTCTGACACCGCGGGATGATAGGCGGTGTCTTCCCTTGGTCGTCCAAAGTCGAGTTGGAGGCAAAAAGAGTGCCCAAGAGATCGGCTTTCTCTTTTGCCGTGTGGGCCAGAGAGTCATTCCCCATGTGCAACGGCGGTAGGGACGGCTGGCTAAAGTTGCCCAGAGTGGCTTTGGAAAGCGCCCAGAATTTGCGCGTGCCAGGCGGGTACTTTGCCAGCTGATCCCCAATTTTGACGACATGCTTGAACTTTGCTCTAGCGATTTGCCGTTTGAAGAAT
Organism: Melinaea marsaeus rileyi; assembly: GCA_918358865.1. Taxonomy (NCBI): domain Eukaryota; kingdom Metazoa; phylum Arthropoda; class Insecta; order Lepidoptera; family Nymphalidae; genus Melinaea; species Melinaea marsaeus. The sequence continues at coordinate 6,329,417 of OU911092.1, forward strand.
CTGGAGGCACGGTTGTATTTCCTCTTCAGAACTCTAGAGTTCGGATCCTTAGTGACTAACGCATTAGCCCAAGCTTGATAAGCCTGCCGTTTGCCAGCTGCTGCAGCCCTGACAGACGCATCAAACCAAGGCCGCGATCTGCCGCCAAGTGGTACCACAGAGCTTGGTACAAAAAGTTCCATGCCCTGAAGTATCACATCAGCTACAGCCGCAGCGCAGTCACTAGGATCATTGGAAGGGAAACAAATCGGCCCCCATGGGTAGGATGCAAAAAAAGACCGCATTCCATCCCAATCTGCTGACTTGTAGTGCCAAACGCGTCGAGTCGCAGGTCTTGTGCGAGCAGGACGTTGAATGGGCACCACACTCCGTACCAGACAGTGATCAGAGGAACCTAAGGGAGCCTCGACAGTGATCTGGTACTTTTCTGGATGTGTAGTCAGCAGAAGATCCAACAAAGAGGGCGTGTGGCTGTCCACGTCCGGTAGACGAGTGTGCGTCTTTACCAGCTGGGACAGACCATTTGCCAGAGCAAAGTCAAACACAGATCTCCCCGCGTAGTCGGTGGCACGTGACCCTAGCCAATCGGCATGGTGCGCATTGAAGTCCCCGAGGACTAAGACTTCGGCGGAGGGAGTCTGTGAAAGCAGATCGTCAATCTTCGCCTGAACATGGCCCAAGATTTGATCCGTTTCTGTATTACCACTATGGGACCTGTAGAGGCACGCGTAGACTCTGACATGGTCGTCCATGTCCACGCGCAGCCAGAGTACAGACAGGTCCCGACCTTCAAAAACCTGAAGGCGACGGTAGCAGATATCCTCCCTTACGAACACAGATACCCCGGCGTGTGGTATAAAATGATGTTCTAGTTTATACCCGGGGTATGATAGGTACGCTGTGTCGCTAGGTTGAGATATCTGCGTCTCCGTCAAAAACAACAAGGCCGGCTGCGCCGTCTCAAGGTGGTAGTGGACGGCGTTTAGGTTCGAGTGAAACCCCCGGATGTTGCAAAAGTCCACATCTAGAGTGGAGCGGGGTGCCGCTGTTTGCCGTCGTTTGCCCTCAGAAAACACAACAGGCGATACTTTGCCCGCCCCAGATACGACGGGCAGCCCGAGCAAAATCCGAGGATCATTCCCCCGATTTTGCTCGAGGAGGGGGTCCCCGACTTCATCAAAGCCGGTATCCTCCTGGGGTATACTTTTTGGAGGCATCGCTATCATGTTTGGCAGGGGGGGGGGGGGGGGGGGGTTGGGCTAAATATGTGGGGCTGGAAAGAGAGTGTTGTTAAAAGTAATACCAAGGTATTTTATGTTGTCGGAATCTTCAATCCCTAACTTAAAGAATTATAAGTGCTGTGCATTATGGAATAAAAACAAAATTCTGGGAGAGCTGACTTTCTCTTAAGTGAAATATGATTATTCTGTACCCATGTACTAATTATGTTTAACCCAATTTGAAATATTTTAGCTTATGTGTCACCAGTGAACAGTGGAACAGTAACATCGGCAAAAGTAATGATCTTACCGGCGGAAAGAGTTAGGTCACAAAGATCATATATGAAGGTTAAAAAGAGGGTAGAACCTAGCACACTGCCTTGGGGTATACCGCAGGAAAACTTTTGATCTGTACTTGTAGATTCACCAATCTTTTGGTTCTGTTATGAAGATAATCCCTAAACAGTGACAGTTGTCTTCTGCAAATTCGTGATCTCTCTAGCTTGTTAGTTAAAATTGAGATAGGAACTGTATTGAACGCCTGTGAGAAGTCTAGAAATAATACTAAATATTTGTTTGCTCTTGTCAAGGTTAGACGCTATATGGTTTATAAGTTCGATAACTGCATCTCCTGTCCAGCGACAAGATCGGATGCTATATTGGTTGGAAGAAAAAAGAAAAAAAGATTATTCTTTTCTAAGTAAACAAGGAAGTGTCTGTTCAAAGATATTTAATGTCGACGGAAGAAACGAAATTGGACGATAATTGTTCGGGTTTTGCCGATCGCTTTATATATTGGGGATATTAGTGCTTTTTTAAAACAAGTAGGAAATATCCCATGAGAAAACACAGTTGGAAGATATGTGTCAGAAGGCCAACAAGATCATTCTAAAAGCTTTTTAGAAACTTAGAAGGAATGCCATCCCAACCTGATGCTGCAATCGCTTTCAATGAATCAATCACATTTATGCCATTCTTTATTTACCTCAATTCCAAGAATTATAAGTCTTGGAATTACTGCGTACCTTCATTGGGGACATTTGAGGTTATTCTATTTAATTTATATAGGACTGTGAAATTGTTGATTTGTCAATAACCTATTAATACCTTAACATCAGTGGACGGCCTCCTTCTGGGGGTGTGTAGCGCCTCGCACGCCTTGGTGAAGGAGGCGCGGCGCCCGCGGGCGGGTCCAGCCGCCGGAGACCCCGCCTCGGGAGTGGCGCCTGCGGGACGGGAGGTCTTTTTATAGTGGCTTTTATCTTAGATTAAATATAATCTTTTTTTTCTACGATTGTTTTAAAAAAATTGTACGAAAATATCAAATTTTTAAAATAATAAGACAAATCTGAAAAACAAAAATTAAAAATATATATATATAATTAAGCTTAACACATTGTATGTACTATATTACAGTTTAATAAGATTTTTCAACGTACCGACATCTACGGATCCCCGTCTCCCGATCCTCGCTGCCTTCGGAGTGGACTTGCTCTCGGAGGCTGCTCTCGAGAGACGTTCTGAGGATTTACTTAATTTGTAAAACAATATCACTGATAATTAATAACTAAAAAGCTTTAAACGTAAGCTAATCTTAAAAACTACGTACACTAGTAAAATATACGACTATCTATAAATTAATATTACATAATTTTTAACAAATTACGACAACTATTTATATGAGTAAATAAAGAATGAGTTACATTAAGGGTCATGCACACTAATTAGTGTAACTAAATAGTTATAAGCGTTACTCACGTGGCTTGATATCGGTCTCAGAGTCCGAGTCCCGCTCGGTGTGGGGAGACCCTGGGAGCGAACACTTACTGGCTTAGCTTAGCTTAGCTCAACATTCGCTGATGCGTTATCATCATGCGGGTGGAAATTAAACATAAAATAGGAACATATAAGCGGAATGGAATGGGGTCTCAAAAAAAAAAAATTGTGCAAATAACGATAGAATAAATTAGGGGCGCCAACAAACCCTCAATTTCAACTCGCTGCGCTCGCGAAATCTCGGGTGCCGTTTGCATATTGAGCGAAGCGAGCCCAGTGTATTGACTCATCGTTTCCCATTGACTTCAATGGGATATCAGTTTTTTGACATGATATAAAAAACAAAAAAAAAAAATTTTTGAGGACATTTTTAAATTTTTTTTCTTTTTAAAACCATCATCTAATGTGTCTTTTTGTTTGCAAAGTTTCATAATTTTCGGTCAAGTAGTTTTCGAGCCAATTCGTGACAAAGAATGCAAAAAGTCTCCATTAAAACGCTCCGCTCACTTCGTTCGCTTCGCTCAATTAATTATTTATTATATATTTAAGTTCTTTACTTAACTATTATGTGTAAGTTAACCCTTGCTTTGACATACGGCGTGGAAGAAATGCGTCTTTTAATATGATATTTAGTAAGTACTTATAATAATTTTTAAAACTAATTACAAGTAACTTATATTATTATATAATTTATCTTAACTATGATCATTTAAGTTATAATTTTCAATAAACTATATAAGATATATTGATATATTTTTAGTTAAAGACCGCCTTATATAGACAAATAATTTATATATATAGTTACGTTTGGGCCTTTCTATAGCAACTAATAGGAATAGGTCTCAAGAGACAATTTTATATTATAACAGCGTCCGGTTGAAAATATATTAAGAAAACAAAAAAAATATCGACCAGGAATCGAACCCGTTCCATCCGTACAACTGTCGACTGAGCTATCGTGTAGGTACTCACTTTCATAAAACATTATATATATTATTTTATATAGGGAGCATATTTAAATATTACAATAAATCGGTAATTATGGTAAAATGCAATACAAGTGTTGACGTGACCATTTCCATTTGATAAATGAATTAACTAATTATGTGTGTGTGTGCGTGTGTGAGTGTGCGTGTGTGTGCGTGTCTCACCCTCGTGGTCGCTGGTGCGAGGTGCGGGCGCGGCGGGGGTCAGCCAAGACCCCAGGACACTCTTCTGGTTGCGGGTTAACCTGCAATATTGTTTGGTCGAATTTGATATACCATCTGCAGGAAATAGGCTATTTATTTATAAATTATCCACTTTGAAACAATACCAGTGATCACTTGTGTATCAAATGGGAGTGTTAGGACTATTTTCATATATTCATTCTATGAATCGAAAATTAAGGTTTATTTACCGCCTGGCGCTGGAGTATTCGTTGATAATGTCTGTCGTAGAATCCTTCGATTCCTCGGCTATTGCTTCCGGAATCACGGACAGGTCCGGCTTCACGTTCCGGATCGACTTCCTTCCCTTCCGGACGACTTTGACTTCGTCCTCGCTAGCTTTACTTCTGGCGGATCTAGCAGAGGAATCCGAATTCAAGCTTACTTCGTCGTCATCTTTCTTCCCTCTGCGTGATTTTCTAGGAGTTACTTCCATTGAATCGTCAGTTTTTTCCTCTATTTTCTCCAATTCTCTCGAGGCGCGGCGCGTTAGTATTACTCTTACTTCGGATGTTGGTGTTTTGGCCCGCGATCTTGGTGTTACAACTTTTTCTGGAGTTTCAGGAGTCACACCTACTTCTGATTTTGAGGCACGTCTCCTGCGTGGTGTTTTCGGCTCCGCCTTATCCTCGCCCGTCTCTGATTTCGTTGAGGTCGTAGATGGCGTACGTTTTCGGGTTTTAGAAACTTTTTTCGTAATTTCTTCTTTTTCAACATCTTTTAAATCTGTATCATTCTCCACTGCCCCACTTTCTATCTGTTTGGAATCTTCTCCTTTCAGTTCCTTTCCTTCAAACTCTAAATTTTTCTTCACCATATCTTTATCGATTACTTTCTGATTATCTACTTCTTTCTCTACCATTACTTCAAGTTCTCTCTGCTCCATTTCCATTGGTGTTCCAATATTAGTTCCAGGTTGTATATCAGCTGGTAGTATGTCTTCATCATTGGCCGTGGTCATTTGTGTTGTAGAGCCAGCATCTACAACGTCCACGTCTGTGAGCTGGGTTTGGGTTTCTTTTATCTCACTCACAATCGGTAACCGTTCAACGGTTAGTGTTATTTGAACCGATTGATCTGAAATAATATGTTGGTATGTTATAAATGGTTATATTGAAGTTTATAATTGAAACATGCTTGCTATACTAAAATATATATGATACGTAAAGAAATATGACTACAGAAGAATTCAAAGAACAATGTTTGTATTAAACATTATCTTAAACTAGGGGCGCTAACAGACCCTCAATTTCGACTCGCTGCGCTCGCGAAATCTCGGGTACCGTATGCATATTGAGCGAAGCGAACCCAGTGCAATAACTCATCGTTTCCCATTGACTTCAATGGGATATCAATTTTTTGACGATTATTTTTCAACGACATGACATTTTTTAATTTTTTTTTTAAACCATCACCTACTGTGTCTTTTTGATTGCAAAATTTCATAATTTTCCGTCAAGTAGTTTTCGAGTCTATTTGTGACAAAGAATGTGAAAAAATCTCCAGTAGAGCTCTCCGCTCGCTTCGCTCAATTAAAAGTTTTACAGTACCGTAGGAAATATTACTAATAATTTACCTGTTTCCATTGCAACGACATCTTTATCAACAGCAATATTCTTATCACTGGAGTGGTTTAAATCGACAGATTCCGACTCCATGATTGAGTTATCATCAGTTAGAATCGATATCCCGGCTTGATTCAACGGATCTTGACTTTCCAATTCGGAAGATTGTAATAATTCTTCTTTTTCATTTACGTTCTGTTCTTGGTCGGCTGAAACTGTATTTATAGGTTTAGATGTGGCTTCAGGTATATTTTCTTTTATTTGTTCTATTAATTCCTCTTGCTTCTCTTCTGGAGCGTTATCTTCTTCGTGTATTTGTAATTTGTCAGTGTCTGACGATTCGTCGGAATCTTCGATGGATATTATCTCATGGATATTCTCTAAGTCGGATTCCTGAAACAGAGTAAAAATAATGTATATTAATACAAATAAATCAAGGACCAGTAAGGTATAAGAGGTGCAATTTTTCTCCAAATTGACTTACTTCTTCATCGTCTTCACTCTCAACACTTTCGTCGGATTCACTCGAGGTTTCAACTCGACACTCATCGGACATCTCTCCCTCTATTTCATGAATCTCTCTCTCTATTTCCACTATCTTCTCCTTCTCCTTCTGTATTACTCTGGCGTCTTGACTTTCTAGTTGGCTCCAATCCGCCTTAACCTCAATTTCGCTATCACTGGTCATCAAGCTGTCCAGTTTATTTCCGTTATCACTGTTATCAGTACTGACAACGCCGTAATCCGTATCGTTGAACTGAACTGGGAAATTTTTTCTATCCTTGTGACTCGAATCGACGGAACTTTCGAAGCTGTTGAGCACAGATTTACCGAAATTTTCATTAATACTCGTAAAACCTTGATGTGGCTTTATAATTTCCTTTATATTGTCTACGCTTTCGCGTTTCTCGTGAATTGATTCCACACTGCTCTGGTAGCTGTGGAGCACCGACTTCTCGGAGTAGACGTCGTCGCTGATAGTGAACGGGGGAAGCGGGTTCCTCCTCAGCGGGTCGCTGTATTCGCTGGCGTTTGAAATTTTTTCTGTGATAGTAAAGCTTTCAGAGGAGCTCTGTAAGATGGACTTGTTGGTGATGGGAGAGAACGTCACATCCATAAGACTGGGCGCGTTGAGAGACGATTTCATCGGAGTGCATTCTATATCTATAACTGATGTTTCCGCCTTCTCTTCAGTCTCCATTTTCTCTATTTCCTTTGTTTTAGCGAACGCGTTCGCTTCGAGAACCATTCTTGAGAGTGATTTCTTACTCCGAGCACCGTGGTCTTTCTTGGGCGACATTTTTTCGGGAGTCTTGGAGCGGCTTCTGCGGGAATTAGTCTACAAGTGATAGATATTTAAGTATACTCGTATAAATGAAGAAAGTAGCAAATACCTCAAGCTGCGCGGGCTGGTTACAACGGGTTTAACGTTAATCTCCACTTCCGGTGTACGGGAACGACTCCTGGGTAATATGGAAAATTTTATTAGCTCATTGAAAGAAGGAGTTAATGGTTGGTTTTAAATGTCGATTATAATTTTTTTTATATCAAACATAACTCGAGTTTTATTTGTTATCTATTTATTATTGTTGATATGATAAAAAATAATGATGGTGTCTTTTGACCCAATGTGTGTATGTTTGCGTGTGTGTGTGATAATTGTGTGTACCTCAGACTACGCCTGGTGGGTGACTCCGCGAGCTCCAGTGGTTTGGTGGGTGATTCCTTTATAGCTTCTAGTTGCGGAGTTTCTATTAATTTCACTATTCTTTCGGGAGTACGAGATCTACTTCTGTGGAATGTAAAATACAATAAAAACATTATTTTTTATTTAAAAAATACTACTGAACAGCTGTATGTAGTTTGCTATGAGACAAAATAAATAGTAGAGTTCTTATTACATAACAGACACACATCAGTCTTACCTTTGGCGTGGTGGGAGCGTATGAGTAGTATGAGTGGTGAGAGTGGTGAGAGTGGTAGAAGTGGTGTGAGTAGTGGGTGCTAGCTCCTCGGTCTCTCCCTTAGGCTGTTCCCGGATGGTGGCCAGCGAGCGAGGACTTGGACCGGGGGTGCGGGATTTGCTCCTGGAATTATTTTAATTATCATCACCCGGCACACCTTGTGCATTACAATTTTTAATCCTCTTACCTTGTGCTTCTGTCAGTCCTCATAGGAGTGATTGGTGATGCAGAGCGCTCAGGTGTCTGTGAACGGCTCCTGAAATTACATTTAGTGTAATTTTTTGTCTCAATTTATATTTATATTATAGCATTTATTTACATTGGACATCACATATCACAATATGAAGATCAAATATAACTGAGTGAGTGAGTGAATGAGTGATTAACTAAATAATTAACTAATTGACTAGACTAGACTAGATAGTTATCTAACTAACTAACTAACTTATCTAACCATGTAAAAATTTATAAAGTGTATAGAAAAAGAAATCATTGTTTTCTGTGAACTTATTTAAGATAAGTATAAAGTAGAAAATAAAAAATACATTAACTGACAAAAAATTAAATGGACTCATATTTTAAATAAGGTTGACAGTTTATCGAAATCAAAACATTTATTATATCTTAACAGATATATGTATGTGGGAACTAATCATATGTAAACTTACCCGCTCCCTCTCTCTGTACTGTCCCCTCCATTTCTAATACCCCTTCTACCTCTTGGGGTTCGTGGAACATAACTCGTATCCGACATATCAGTTTCATTGTATTTCTCATCATCTTCTGTCTCCTTCACCTCTTTGGGAACACTGCTTTCTCTCAGCTTGTCTCTCTTGTTAGCTATCTCTTTTTCTTCTATATGCGTAGCATCCCTGTCTCTCTCTCCCGTGTTGTCTCGAGGGTATCTCTCTCCGGTGTATCGCGTGTTGATGAGTGTCACTGGTATGTCTGCTATACTCTCTATAGACATATTAGGATCCTCTGATAGACTACTGTTCGCGGATATTGAAAGAGAACGCCTGAAAAGTATATTTATTATTACGTAAACCACAAATTTATAAGAATAATAATGTTTTAAAATTAATATGACTATCATTATTTTTATTTGTCTTAGTTAAACTGAGTGACGGTTGGGAGCCATTGATAAATTAAAATGGCTGTCAACTATGTACTTAAAAAAATTAAATATATATATATATATATATATATATATATACAATACTATTTATTATGTTCAATATTCTTTATTGGAATAAGAGTTGTCTCTGAATTACAGTATGTTATATATTAAATGTCAATTTACCTCGCACGAACGTTATCTTTGTATGTTTTCTTTGGTGGCGATGTATCCTCCATAGCAAACTTTTTAGGCGGAGACTCCAATGGGTGCGTTGTGGTCTAACAAAAACATCACTTGTCTTTAAAATAATAACATAACTCTTAATAAACATATATTGTAAAGATCACAATTTTTTATTCTAATAGGCATTTACACGCACTTTTGAATCGTCAATTATTACATTAAAAAGGTCAGTGTAGTCAGTCCGTGAGTAAGCTACCACCGGCTTGGAATGCTGAGTAAATAAATGTATATCTGAACAAGACCCAGATATACTTAGTAAAAGAATAAGTTAGTTCTCATATACTGACGTGTTCAAGCTCCGTATTGTATATCGGCAGAGCGACCGGTGATGGAGTGGAGCCCGCCTCCGATGACGTTGGGATTGTGAACCTTAAGTGCCTGGAAATACGGATCATATTACAATAAAACACTGTTTCAAGCATTAAGTCCATATAGTGTATTGATATAATCTTTTTATTTAAAGAGGCACTAGGTGTGAATTAATCCAATGCCGCATGACCAGAAGGGTTACCAGCAGATAATAAAAAAAAATGTACCTGTGGTCATCCGTATATTCGTGGTCGCTGTGGTCGCCGTGGTCGTGGTCGCTATGGTCATGGTCGCCGTGGCGGTCGCTGCGGGGCGTGGCACCACGCGACGCTGACCGACGTGACTGAGGACGGAGTGACAATATTTTGTCGCATAAATATTCGTATACATGCAATTAAATTCAAATAATACAAAACGAGTTAATTGCGATGGTTCTAGTTCGTTATGTTCGTACATTACTAGGCTTATTTCTATCGTATCAAAATAGTCCCGCCACTTCCATTTGATACACAAGTGATCACTGGTATTAATTCAAAGTGGAAAAGATGTAAATACATATATATAAGTTAACCTTGAGTATACTCTGAGGAGTCTCGGGACGCGTGCAGTGTCTGTGCGGGCTTTCCACGTCCGGCATCTCCAGGAAGCTGGCCAGCTGTTGGCTCACGTCGCTCACACGACATAACGATTTGGGAGTCCGAGGAGTGCGGTTCAGGTCAAGTTTCGGACGCTTCGCTGGGGTGCCTTCTGATTTGTCTTGTAGAAGGCTGTAATTATAGTTAGATATAATTATAGATAAACGAAATGTTTTTTATTGGCAATTATATGTGAAATCAAACCTTCTGTTCTTATGGGCTTTAGGAGTGCAAATGAACGGGGTCTCCTCTATATTGAGTGCTCGTTTGAGACCTTTCTTTGTTGTCGGCTTATTTGTCCAGGTCTCACTGGCGTTTTCTATTGTATTCTATGAAATAAAAATAAAAATTAATTTTCATATATTTTATATAACAGAATTTTGTTGTGATAAATATATAGGAAATTCTAGTACCTGAATAAACGACGATTTGTATGTAAGAGTATTTTTGGGTGAATTGGCTTGTACGTACACCGACATGGGCTTCGCTCTAACTACTGTAGAAATGACGCTCATATTAGTTGGGTATTTTAGTAATATAATTACATAGACGGTCATTTAAAAATCATTTAATTGATTAGTTTGTAATCTGTACAACTTGTGTAAAAAGTATCGAGAATTTAGGATTAAGGAACGAGCAGGATCGGTGACGTCACCGGTGTGTCTTTAATGTATAGTGAGCGTTGTGTGTGTGTCGTACTGGTGGGGACGGTGTCTCCCCGCAGTGCGCACGTGAGCACGCTGTTGGCGGGCACGGGCACGGCGCGGCACAGTGACGTCACCAGTGCGTCTCGTGCGTCGCTGCAGGCTGAGGGCGTCTGCAGCTTACTGTTGTACTGCTCCGCCTCTAGATACCTGACGATGTGAATTGTTTATAGGGCCTTTTTAATAAATATATTACGTCATTACCTGCTCTGTATGTATACAAAAAAAGTAAATCTTTTTAACAGTAGCTGCGGCTACTACTAATAATTTGCGTACTGCAACATAACACGAGTTAATGCACTGGAATAACTTCCACAAATATAAAAAAAATATATATATTTATTATTTTTATTGATATAACAAGTAATCGTATATATCTTCAACAAAAGCACGATCTTGTCCATTATAATGTTTATATTTTTTTAGTGTGAAAAAAATCAAGTACTTTCTGTATGATCGACGGAAAAACATCTGTATATATAAGTATATATGAACTATATGGAATATTAATAGGATACCTAGCCTGTTGTAAATAGTACATGACGAGTATATCAGATGTCTGAGGGTCGTTGCAGTCCTTCAGATATTGTATGAACACTTCCTCCTCAAAGGGGAGTAGCGTCACTTGCAGGACCTTCGCTAGTTGTCCTGTATTGCGGCAACCTAATAGATAACAATTTATTAACATTTGGTAAATTTCACTTTTTATGTAGTATATTTTATTTATATGAAGAAACTTTTTGGTCACATTTATAAGTTTTTTTTTTAAAAAGGAGCCTGCGGGTCACCGTTGATGTGATAACCGCCGCTCATGAACTCTTGCAACATCCGAGGATTCACAAGACCGTTGCTGGCCTTGGAGGTAGGAGTATATGGTTATATGTATTAAAATAATCAAATTCTGTTATTGAAATAGGAGACCTACGTAACAACGTATTTGATTTCCATTGAAATATTGAATTTCAAAAAATTTTATTAAAAATACAAGCACATACCTTTATAAAAGTAATTCAATAGGTGCGCCTTATCATCAACCGAGGTAGTATTCTCCACGCACATTCTTATCACATCGAGAGCTTCGAACACGAGACCCCTAGCTAGGTAGAGGTCGCTAGAGGTCTGCCAGTCCTCCAGTTTGTCGTAGTCGTTGTTATTCACGTGTATTGGGGCCGGTTTGCGTACGTGTAAGTATTGCAGGGCGGACTGCGTCTTCTTCTGGGCGAGTAGTGACGACAGCACCACGTGGTGTTGCCAGTCCGATAGCGTGTTGCCAGTCAGACACTGGAGCTGGTCGAGCGCGAACTGGAAAGTTGAATTTTAATACAATTACAACCGAAATATAATATATACATGGTTTTATATATTGTATAACTGGGGTTGAATTGAGAATCGTAATAAACAGATTCATTAAACATAACACTGATATCTCTCTCACGTCAAAGTCCCTGTGGTCGAGGTGCCAGAAGGCCTGCGTCGCCTTGATGGCGGTGTGGCTCAGACCGAACATGGTCGGGAACTGCATCAGACGACGTATCACAGCCTCGTGACTGCAAATTAACACTTGCTTATATAACTTTAAAGAGCGCTTCACCTTTTTGGCTTTGTGTAATCTCTATTTTGTATAATTTGCCATTTTGTCTAACATTTAGTTTAATTTTGTATAATATGCCATTTTATCTAATGTATAATATGATTTTGTATAATTTGTCGTTTTATCTAATAGTAATTTTCTACGACTATAAAATTCTATTATTTTTGCAATAGATTAGTATGATAAACAGTATTAGAGATCACCGACCGCATATCGTCATATATCATAGAGTAGTCCAGCAGCAAGTAGAGTAGAAGGGAGTGCTTGTGTTCGTCGGGTACGTCGGGTAACAGGTACAGACGCAGCAGAGAGAACAGCGAGGGGGGAGGGTACACCCCCGCGCTCTCGCTGCCGCCACGGATCCACATCCTGGAAAAAAAAACAAATTTGATATATTTAGTATTTTGTACCAGAACAACTAGACGGTAGTTAATGAGCAAGTTATCTGAGAGTGTAAGGATGGTTGAGTTATGAGAATTTGTATAGGATTTTTTTTTCTGGCAGAAGCGTTTTTTTCCCAATTTAAGTTGAGTATTTGGAAGGTTTTGTGATAATATTAACACTGTTCGTGAACTCACTGGTGAACTCTGTCTCCTCCAAACTCGTGTTCGATCAGTTGATCTATGTACAGTAGAGAACACGACTGGTTGCTCGACTCTTCTTCCGATTTGTCTTGGAGGCGGTGTAGCTTGATGCGACTGAAACATATTTTTTATATATACTTAAGATCTACACATTAACATTATTAATGATAATATTCTGCTAACCGTTTATTGTAAATCCCGCATAACTGATGTACGGGATAGGGCAGCGTGTGCGTGTGTGTGTGTCTGTCCGTACTCTTCTCGGGGAGGAGTCCAACTCTGACGAACCATTGCACCACTTGAAAATAGAGTGATACTGTGCCTATGCCCTTGTATTTCTCTTCCATTTCGCTAAGAGCTGAAAAAACATTTATACAATTATAAGATTTCTTGAAATACTATTTATTATGGTTTCTATTTGAGACATCAATGTCTTATATAATAATCATAACTCACCATCGGGTACAACTAGATTGCAGCACTTTGTAAGCACACCGTCCAACAATCCAGTGAGCTGACTCAGCTGTTGGACGCAGTGCTCCAAACATCTTATTACATTCCTACAAAAAATTTATAAAAATTAATATTTTTTTTTTTTGGTAATTATAAATAAAAAAAATCTAACCTATCCGGTAGAGTTGAGGACGTAAACAGCGGTGCGGTTAGTTCTTTTGCATTCTCCTTTAATTCAATTGCTCTGCTCCAAGACCAGTCGACCTGAAAATAAAAAATATATATTTATTTATTTATTTATCTTCACGCCATATCAATTGCGGGGTAGCCAGAGACGACGGAGCGCCAAATGCTACGGTCCCCGCATATCTCTTTCGCCTCGGCCACAGACATCAACTTCTTCATACATGCCCTCCGGGGAGTCCTCATGCTTTTTACGTGACCTTCCTCCAGTATCATAGCTACCGTGTTTTCGAAGGTCACTCGAGGCCTCCCCCTGTCTCTCTTACCGCTCACTTTTCCTATATAAATCTTTTTTACCATTCTTTCATCACTCGTTCGTTCGACGTGCCCAAACCACCTGAGCACGTTCTTCATTATTCTCACCATGACATTTTCCCAATAACTTAATAATATATAAAAGAACTTAAAAATAATTGCATAGGATCGTACCAAAAAGGGCAATGTACATCCAACTCCACTGTGAGTGCCGGTGGCCCAGTCGTGTGCACATCTCTTCAAAAACCGAGACAGTCTAGCTTCCAACGCCACTGAGAGAAGAAAGCGCCGTTGATCCTCCTACAAAACGCATTTGAATGATAGCAGATTATTATTTACATCATTTCCACTTAGTATGAACTTAAAATAAGACAACTAAGAAGAACTACACAACAAACTTAGCCGGATTCTTTATTGTGGTTACGGTTTTACAAACGTTAATATATTATGATTAACATAAATGTCTTTACACTCTGTGAAAGAAATTGTGAAATAATTTATATCCTTAAATTGATTATATATTGTACATTTGAAATGTCAGTAATGTTTTTCCTGTTTTTTTTTATTGTGATCACCGTTGTACAAATCGGTTATATATATATATATATATCACTGACCGGCGACTCGCCGGTCTCGGCGTAGAGTGGCGCGAGGCCGGCCGCACGGCACGCAGCGTGCAACCGCGCCGGAGCCAGCAGGCACGCGGGCCCAGCCACGCACACCGCACGTACTATCTGACGCTGAACGCCAACGGTCTGGAGTATTGATGATTCGGACGTGTTGAGCGACACGCAATCTGTAATAGGTAAAGAATAAATAACCGAAAGGCTATAACCTCATACAGCGATGCTAAGTTCCTAGAAGACTATTTTAATGATATTCCCATAGAAATTATTACACTAAATATCTAGTGTTAGTCAAATCGATTCGTTTTCATTTTAAACGAACACAATTAATTCAGATGTTTGAATGTAAAGAACTTAGCATCTGTTAAAATTCTTAGTATCTTTGAAGAGATCATGGCATTTTATCTAATTTTTTTATTTTTCACATTGAAATTATTTGTAATCTTTCTATTTGCCTTTGACTGCATGTGCCACAGAACGTTAATCCGTACATTTTCCCATTACAGCAGTAGTGACCAGTCAGAAGATGTAGCCGTATTTATCAAATAAAAAACCGGCAGTAAGCTTAAAAAAGGCGCTGCTTCTTCAGGTACGCGACAGTATAAATAAGCATTCCTCAAGGATCTTTTCTTGGACAATTTTTGTTTTTGGCTTTTATTAACGAGTTTCTCTATATGATGAGGTAATATATTCTTATTCGCAGTTGATACATGTTGTTAATATGAAATGGATAGTTTAGTAGTTGTTTCCAAATGATTTACGGGGAATCAACCTTTGTTTAATAATTTACCTAATGTCTTCCAATTTAGTTTCCGATAACAAGATAATTGAAGCTTTAATGACAGTATTTTAGGTATATTTTAGATTTGAACTGACAGTGAGACGGCTAAGTAAAATCAGTTAGTATATAGTATTATGTACGTTGGTTTATTTTGCATACTTTTAAAAAGTACAAGATGTTAGGGATAAATGTAGAATTTGTTTTTAGTTTACAAAAGGGAGCGGATTATTTACACAAAATTGTTGGCGTTCGATTTTTGATGGCACAAAAATATCAAATGCGGATGTTTACATTCCAGGTAGGATCAGTTATATGGAATATGTCTCTTTCATATTGACTGTATTTTATGAGGTAACAGAGTGATGTAAATACTCACTGTATTGCAGTGAATTTGGATAGAAGTGTTCCTCGAGTCTGGTGGCATGTGAATAGGGAGAGACAGATGCTGGGTCCAATCTCAGATCTAATGCAAGGCACGAGCCACGGCTGATTTCAGGGCACCTCGCTGTACTCATGAATGCATTGTTCTCTAGACGATATGTTGCTGGAACAAAGGAATAAATAATGACATATCTGTTATGTCAGAGGGTATATTAATAATATATATTCTGAATATTAATAATATATATAAGCTGAATATATGTTATATGTTAAATCTGTGTTTTATTAAGCATATTAATATTTAAAAAAAAAAGTATACTTACCAGGCATTTGATCCTTGTACCATTGATCAAGATCAAAGAGCAGCATGCTGTGCTGCGTTAACATGTTGTTGTCGCCCCAGCACTCCCATACTAACTGGCATAAGTTGAGCATTGCTGTGAATGTAATAAAAATATGTATAATTACATGTTAAATAAAATTAATAATAAAATGCATTAATTTAACATCTCTTACTATCTTCTCCTTCTTCTCCTAAAATGGAATTGATTGAGTAAGTGTGACAGGAAGTACATCTTCCTCCAATATAAACAGCCACATCTTCAATGGGCCCAAGCTCTATTTGAAAGCGAATTGTTGCCATAGAGAATTCCTTAAAAAAATATCATCATATTAATTTTAATAACTATATAAGTTTAAGAGTATAAAAAATTCATACCTGATATAAACATTTGTTATCGGTAAGCATTCTCTTGCCTTGGTAAGTTAGCGAATACATCACAGCCAAGGGAAATTCTTCTTCCTCAAATCTGTCTGTCACTGAAAACACTACCCACAAATAACAAAACGCTCTCGGATCATCACAGGGCTCCTGTAAAATGATAATTAACGTTATTAATAGAATTAATAACTAAAAGTATGATAAGAGAACTCACCTGGAATCCAAAATGAGTAACCGGCAAGCACTCGACATTGACTTGAGACGTAAATTCCAATTCTAAATTCAAAAGGTTCCACAGTTGAAATGCTCCAAAATTAAAACCTACAGCCAAAGTTCCTAACTGTGGAATATATTGCACTACAGTTGTTCTTATGTGATCTTGTTTGGCTTTCATACGAACAGTTCCATCGGGGTTACCAAATATATATTGGTTATCAAGAAAGGAATTTTCATTGAGCAACACAGCTAAGTGATCTTCATTTTCCACAGCCAAGTCTCTCTGATTTTCAATTTTGTGTATAGCTTTCAATGGTAGAAATATAAGATTTGCAACATTTTGTTCATTTTTTACTTGATTTTCATAACCTTCAGATATATCTTTTAGTGCTGAAATGAAAAAATACATAAATAAATTATTAATCCATTCATTTTGTTTAAAACTTAAACTTAAAATTGTATAGTGTGTAGCAATATTTTATAATCAGTGGAATAAAAATCATGACTAAATTATTATATTACACACCTTGTAATAATGAGGCTTTGTTTAGGTCAAAGATAAAAATCTCCCCACGCTGAGTCCCAGCCATGACAATCCCATCGAAACACGCAAGTGGTCCATTTGCTATGTCGTCACAAACGGCAAGTTTTGTTATAACGACATCGGTTTGAATACAACGGAGTAATTGAGACCCATTAATATGGAATACACAAATTAATCCTATTGTATTATCACATTCAAGACTAATGATGAGCTGTTGTGAGTTATCTGTTAGCGGTGTTGGCAATTCAACAACACTAGTGACGGAAATGTTACTGCTGCAAATATAAAAATTGATATTTTAGTTTTTATATAAATAAATATTGGATTATGATATACAATTCTAACATGATTTTAAAATATTTTATCTAATAATTATCTTCCGAGATGTTTTGTAATGTTTTGAATATGCATATATAAGATTTTAAAATAGTTGGTAAATCACTTTCTTATTATAATATTGCTGTTTATATTAATTTTATTTATACAAACTATTATGTTACCTCACACCATTTCCAAAAGTTCGAGCTGCAATTTTAAGGCCACTTCTTAAATCAACTACACAAAATTTTGGACCAAGAGCAAGCCAGCCATATTTTGTATCTCTGAGAATCCCACCTAATGGAGTTTTATCTAAAAAAAAGCAATTGACGGTACAAAATATTACTTTCATTATTATGGTCAATAATATTTTGCTAGCAACGACGACATACCGGAACAATCCTCAGTAGGTTGTAAAAAACTAAACACAGCAGATGAAAGACTTGTAGTTTTGAATATAGAAAATACACTTTCTTGTAGTTTCTGCATATTTGAACTATTTTGAATACGTTAAAATACAAAGTTTCTTAAGGTTATGCTATATTTGTTTCATTATTCAAAAACTCTAAAATCTTAAGTTTACACACATTTACAGTATTCTTAATTTAACTATTAATTATCCTAATCTTTTAAAAAAGAAGCACAATTCCATTGGACTTCTAATTGTTCTAAATAATTCACAAGTTCGGTAAGTAAACGCGATTAAATTCAATTTTGACAATATTTTGACAATTCTGTGGCGACAAAAGTCACCGGTAAAAATAGACATTTATATCGTAATGTTGTCTATGGATTGATAAATAATCGATTTTATTCTATAACATATATTCTTGTCACAAGTGTTTTCAAATTTATAAAAATAAAAATATATATCTATTATATCTATTCTATTGTAAATTACTATATAACCATTGATGTAAAAGAAAAAAATAATATTTTATATCAATTAGAATGCAGATTCGGATTATATAAGACGGTAAATAATTTTTCTAACAATAAAAAACTCGTATTTTATAACATGTCTTTATTATAAATAATACAAAGAAGTATTGAAAAATAAAATTGATGATATACACGTAATAGTATTATTGTATAATATATACATTATCATAAGGTTCATAAATTTCTATTTTTTATTACCCCCTAATTCATATAAATAAAAATTGGTAAATATCAATAACATTTTATAAGTTTCTTTATGAACTAAATCATAACTATTCTATATAATAATATAATTAATATAAAGAGGAGTGTAATCATATTATATTTCTATGCATATCTATCTTATATTAAACTTAATTTTATAATAATAATAATCTAATTTATTTTATTGAGCAAAAATTTATTGTTTTTTATTTTGACTGTATTGGGTAACTGAAACGTTGATGATGTTTCTATTCGTTTCTTTGGCATAGGGAGCTATTTTTATTTGCCCTTGCACTATATTTAACATAGAAGTATATGGGCTCTCGGTTAAATTTTGATCCACATTGTTTTCTAATTTCCGAGCATTAAATGAATCGTTTCTATTATTTGTGGTTTCATAAACTGTTTTTTTCATAGAAACGTAAGGTTGTGATGGAATAGATGTTTTGTCTTGCTCCTTATTTTCTATATTATTGAATCCGTTAGGTTTGCTAATTGGATTACTAGTTTTTGTTATAGTCGCAATTTCATTGTCCGTTTGAGTATCGTTTGTTTTAGTAGCACTTTCTAGTGAATTGTTTCTGGTGACTTGAAAACTATTTGACCTTGAAGAATTTGCTCCAGAATGAATAGTCGACGTACTTCCTATCATGCTTTTTAACTCTTCTGCGAATACTTCTTCACTTTTCTGAAATCTT
The DNA here is from genome assembly GCA_918358865.1 of Melinaea marsaeus rileyi. Taxonomy (NCBI): domain Eukaryota; kingdom Metazoa; phylum Arthropoda; class Insecta; order Lepidoptera; family Nymphalidae; genus Melinaea; species Melinaea marsaeus. The sequence goes on from OU911092.1 coordinate 6,348,718, forward strand.
TGGACATGAGACGATAAGAGAGTTTTGTTTTGTTGAACGGACGAACTACTTACTGACCTACTAGGTGAGTTATTCGACATTCTGTCTGCTTGAGACAGTTGTTTATTTTCACTCTTAGCAACTGAATTTTTAGAATGTTTTTGTTCCATAGAACCATAAGCACTGTCTTTAGTAGAACTGTGTGAAGAGGATTCTTCTTTTATTCCATATCTTCTCACAACGCTTGCTGGTGCCACAGGTTCAATATTTTGTACGTCATAGGAGAGCGGACTTTTGTCAACTTGTCGAGTTACACCTTCAATAATTTCCCCTGTTCGTGGATTTATATGTTTCTCTGTATCATAGCGAAGAGTGACTTTGTGGCTTTCGTCGATAGGATGAGGCCGTGAACGGTCTTCCAATTCTGCGTCACTGTCTTCGCAAATACTAGGCTCGTGGGAGCTTTCTACCTGTAAAACGAGATAAATTACATTTATATATTATTTATATACTCGTATATAACTTTTATTACGAGTAACCTTTACCTCTTCGTCAGCTTCTTCTATAACACTGTTCTGAATCCATTCTCGTATTCTTTGTTTTTTAGCCTGACGATCTACCGTGGTTTCGATACCATGATCTCTAAAATGTTTCAACAGAATATTCTTTTCATTTGGATCACTGTGAAAACTATACATTGAAGGGCACAGTTCGTCAATATCCCCACCAGCTGAAAACATATTGGCAATAAATTTTATTATCTTTTAAGTTATATATACGAAGTTCTTAGATGTCTTACCAACGCGATCTGAATATGCTTTTGCCATCCACCGATCATCATGAAACCTTGATAATTCAGCAAAATTAGTGACTCTTTTTTCCACTCTTGGTTCTATAAATTTCTTAAACAATTTTTGAGCCTTAGAGGACACCATTTTCCACAACTTGGGTTGCTTCTTAAGTGGATTGGAGCTGCTATACCAGTTGTAATAACTATGAAAATATTATAATTTTCTAATTAAAATATCCGAGATAGATAAGAGCAAAGTACTAATAAATATATATATATATATATATATATATATATATATATATATATATATATATTATATATACCTAAAGTATCTAGGATCATCAAAAGCGGCCTTCTGCCAGGGCAAGCAACCGGTTAGACAAATAAATAGAACGATGCCAAATTGCCATATATCATGACTTATTAGAGCTCTGGAAGAGAAATAAACAATGTTATTAATAAAAGCTTCCAAATGTAACATTCTGTTTGCACTAAAATATTTATGATAATAAATAAGAGCTTCACATTAATTTTAATATATGTTTGACATTAGAATATGAAAAACCAAAAGTACTTGTATTACTTATAACTACTGTCCATAGATAGTCGTAATATTTCAGGCGGTGAATAAGGGAGCCATTCGTTTCTTCTTCTAACAACCGATTGTACTTTTCTCGTTTCACCGAAGTCACAAAGTTTTATTCTAGAAAAATCCGACTTGAATATCAGTATGTTGTCCAGTTTAACATCTCGATGGACGAGATCTCTCTGATGCAGATGTTCTAATGCTGCGGCCAGCTGCTTTGCTACTCTTTTTGTGTGTATCTCTCCTATTCCCGTGTCCAGCATGTTCGATGTTAAATCTCCTGCGCAAATCAAGAAAAAGTTTTAGTAAAACATTATTAAATTTCGGAAGTGGAGAAAATATGGGTAGAAAGTAATTTGGAAATAAATTCAACATTGGCTCAGTTCCAATAAACATAAAGCTTGTATACATACTAAATTTATTGCAGCTGTGTAAATATCGTGCATTGAACAAGCAAATAGTAATTTCCCTAACAGCTTTGATGAGATAAAAATTGTACATTACCTAAAGGAGCGTATTCCTGACAAAACACATAAAAGCCAGCAGTCTCGAACGCGACGTCGAATGACGTGACGATATTTCTATGTGCACTTAAATGTAAGCTATAATGGAATTCTCTGTAAAAATCTCTTATAGATACATATGGTTTAGGGAGAGCCTTTAAAACAATCTCTGTGTCTGAGGCTCTGTGTTCTACTAGTAGGATCTTTCCAAACCATCCTTCACCAACTATCTGTAGTATATCGAATTCTTCGACTAAACACACCTAAAATAAATAATTAATTAATTAGTGTTTTGATTAAACAAATAAAACTATCAATAATGGAAAAGTTCTCACTTTTTCTAGCTCGAATTCTCTAATCTTATGTATAGAGCCGGTAAGGGCTCGCCTGTTACCACTGTTCATCTTTTGTTTCGTCTATCAGACATCCTTTTAAATCTGAAAATAATTCTCTTGTTATGAATATCTGGATTTGCATCAAGTTAGTGGCTATCTTTCATAAAGATAATGGAAATGGATTTGGATTTGCATTTAGAAATTCTAATATCATCCCTATTCTCTAAGGAATTGTTGAGTGATCTTGGCTGATTGCCAGCTCATGATGTCTACTCCAATACCAGACAGCTGTCCTGACGTCACAGTGACATCACTATACTTCTTCAAAAATGACAGTCCTTAGATCAAGATTTTTTTAATAATAATAATAGAGTTCATAAAATCTATTTTATATTTCTTAAACGGAGCTTAGATAGTGTCTGCAAAGAGATGACTACATAAGAAACTTACTACATGGAACTACTTTAATGGAACTTTTTTTTTTTGGATACTTAATTATTAAGTTCCTGATTTGGAACTATTTAAATGATACGGATTATGTAAAAAGTTTACATTTCGGTATATACGAATTAAAGCCACTGTAGCTACACATTTGTATTGTTTACGTTAGGTCTTGTTCAGTTATTGGCAAAACAAAATGGTGTCAAAAATCAACAAAGGACAAGGCATCAATAATTTAACAAAATCCGTAGCTGCGGTGCTGTTAATGCATAAAAATGTAGGTACACGTAGGTATTTCTTATGAAGATATTTCTAAGTTATACATTCAAGATGTAAGTCAATTAAAAATTAGTAATTAAAGTAATTTAAAATCTAGAAATTCTGTAATAAAAAGTATAATATATAAGTAATATACTTTCCAAAAGAGTGATACTTTTTAGTGATAGGGGTGATACTTTCCAAAAGAGTGGAAAGACCTCTACCTCTATCCTCTAATTAACCCTTTTCAATAATAATTCTTGTAGTAACTGAGATTTTATGATTTTTACGACTTCCTGATTAGTGTGTGTGTAGGTACTACACTTTTATATATAGACCATGAAAAATGAAATTCTTTTACTTGATTATTTAATTGTTTTGAATTTGAAAACTTCTAAAAGATGGTAAAAAACAAAATGTCGTCAAGTTACAATAAATAAAAACTAAATATCATTATAGATTAGGAATGTGTTTTAAAAGTATGTTAATTTTTAATAAGCATTACAAATGTTGTTATATTTATTAGCTGTAATAATTAAATTAAAAGTAAATTCCTTCATGCTATTTTGTGGTGGTATTTTAAAAATACATTTAGATACATCTGCAATTAATTATTTAATTATACTAAACTAAACGAATCATTTTCACTAATGTAATAATTAACAACATTAATGAAGTCAATTTGATAATTATAAACGGAAGGAAAACCGTAATAACTTTGTAAAAAAAAATGCCTATATATTGTGTTAAGACGTACCTAAGAATTATATTTTAATAAGTCGATAAGATATAACCAAGTTTATTTAAGTGCATTTTTCTTTAAATAATTCATAAAAAAAAAATAATGAAGGAAATTAACAAATAAGAAACATGCACAAAATTACGTCCGATTGTTTGACTGTTGCACGTTACGTCTAGTTAAAAATATCCAATTACCAAATAAATGGTTATGGAAACTTATAAAATCATCGGTTCAAACACTTGGATGTCATCCAGCACTTCCATGTACTTGTCACATTATGATATTATGATATTTCACTTAACACGTTTTTATATTCCTGTGATAAATTTATTTCTAGACCTGCGGGTAGGTCGACCGGCGCTTAGGTACTGGCGGCGCAGCGACTCCCGGCTGGTTATTTTGGTGCTACTCGTACACATAAAAAATATTTTACACAGAAATTGTTACGATCAACGACCTAACGTTTGAACCCTATTAGTTAAATTCATTTGTCCAACGAATTAAGGCAAGATAATTTTTTTTTCGTAAAATAAAAATATTGATTTATAAATTTTATATCTTTTTTTTGTATAATAAAATGAAATGTATGTGTTATAATCTTGTTGTGCGCTTTTTTAAGATTTTAATAAAATACGAGACAAAGGTAATTAAAATGTTAATATTACAATTTATTTTTGGACTCAGCGGGTTCCTAGACCTTACATGGCGCTTTGCCAAAATTGATTTATCAATAAGACTTGCTTAAAATCTAATTGCGTTGCTAATTGCAATATGCAATTAAGATGTGGTGATTATTTTGGAATGGGTTTGAATATTAGAATCATGGCGTTTACGTCTTTAACATTCCTCCACTCTAGTGCACCTGGCGAAAATACGGAATTACTTTCAATTTGTGCGTGGTCTTCTTGAAGTCACTGTTTCCCATCACTATTAGCCTTAACTTATTATACCCTATATGATATACTACTATCTAAACTCGTCCTTTAAGTTGTAAGTGGCTGTTAATGCTTAAGTTCAATCCTTGTTGTAAGTTCCTGTTACCTTCGTATTTATTGCTAATATCATCTATATCTTGATATAATTGTTGTGTTGTCTGTATTGTTTTCGGTTTTTACTGACAAATAAATAAGTCTACTTATCAAAAGGCAGGATTTTTTCTCTGTCCAGTTAAGGGATATTATAATTCGTCTCTTTACCATTTTACGTGATGAAATAAATATTACAAATACATTCAAAATTTGCATTGCATTTATTTGAACATAAATGTTAGTTAATGACATTCTTTGTAAAGGGAGAGGAGAGGGCTCTATATTAAGTAGAGATTTATCTCCCAGAGTAATACTAGCAGAGTTATAATTGGCATGATTCATTTACAAAATGTTACTGTGACCACATGTATACATTTTCTTAGAACTGCATGTTACTAAAAGAATTAGTTTTTATTGGTAAGTATCTACTCGAAGTAGAAGACCCGTCTTCTACTTCGAGTAGATACTTACTTTGGTCATTAAAATAGATCTCAAACTTTATAAAAATTACATCTGTGCGACATTCTAATATTTGATATTTTTGTTTTTTTTTATTGGAGTGGGCAGTAAACAAGTAAAGCGGTCCTCATGATAGTAAGTATAATAATTTAGTTTTGCAAATCATGGTCCATCGAGCCGGATTGAAAAAGGATGGACGAGATTAAATGAAACCGAAACGAAGGTAGGCCTTACAGACATCCGGCTCTCAAATTCAAGGTACGAAACGAAGCTACAGTACTTCATACAGATCTTCTGAAAGTGTGTACAACGTGTAGTCAACTGACTTTGAGACAATGACAACTTGACTCTAATACCTTTAGAGACATAGTATATATATATATATATATATATATACTAGCTCCCACTACGATTCAATTAGGCACCTAGGGGCTTTTCAAGGTTTGGATAGGTAAGGCCAGAATTTAGTCTATAATCATAAATAAATTTTATAATAATTTTCATTATTGATATTATTATATAATATTGTCATTACAGTTGTCTTTTTATCATTACAAATAATCAATACTGTTATTTTTAACATTAATAACTTAAACTTCTAACTTATTTATTGACTGTGGAATAAAATTTAATTTCAAATAGTTTTTTTGTTGTGTTAAGTCTTGTTACCAGACTGAACTATATAAAATATAAAAGTCATTACAAATAATCAATACTGAAATTTTTAACATCATATAAATTTTCTTATTAGCTATTTATTTCCTTTACTGTCTTATTGACAAAGATAATCAGCAACATATTTATACATAACAACATGTTATCATTAATATGATATTTTATTACTATATAACATATATATTTGCACGTATACGCACGTATGATAAGACAAAATTAAAACATTATTAATATAAATTAGCTTTGAAAAATTTGAAAAAATTGCTTTGAAAAATTTAACCTTTAAATAGCAGTAGTAATTAAATAAAACAAAAATAATAAAATATAACGCATGATTAAAGATTTTTGAAAGCTATAAATACCTATTTTAAATTAAGTTATGTAATCGATTCTTGGGTAAAAGAATCGATTCTTAATACAATTAATTACTGCTCTATGGTTTTATTTAATTATTTATTATGCTGTTTACATACGATCTCTTCCATCTTATTAATATTGTCAAGATTTCAGTTCAAGTATCAAGTTCTTGGTAAATCTGTATGGAATTTTGAAACACACCAAGATTTAATAAAATATTAATAATCTGCATTAAGTCCAATTTTCTTATTAAGAATATTTTACTTTTAACCTACTTTTACTTTGCTACCATACTTATCGAAGTAAGCCCTTCTATTAAGACACTTTCCAACCTAAAATAAGGCTACGAGGGTTCTAAACACGCCCAGAATCTCAGAAGTATTGCACATTTAACTATCATAAAATTAAATAAACAATAACGTACAATATAAATATATTAAGAAATTATCAAATTAGAAAAGATAAGTATGATATACAAAAGAGGAGGAAGAGGAAGAGGAGATTTTGTATCTATGTACAAGTGTCGGCTTAGTGTTCTGTCAAAATCAGATGGAATATGTCATACGTCAATGATTAAAATTGACATTAAAAAAAATGTTTTGTTGTGTTACATGATTTATTTTATTAGTTTATTATTTAATTTATTTTATTTTGTGAAGGTGCAGTTACAATACCTTAATTAGAAGATCATCATCATCATTTATTTATCATCACAATGCTACAGGATTGTGATGATAAATAAAGCTTATTTACAAGGTAAGCCTATTTTTCAGCTTTTGCCTTATATTGTAAACAGTTGCATGTCCTTTAAAGTTAAGATATTTTGATTGATATTCACCTAAGATAAATTTGTCATTAATATTAATCGAAATCAATAAATTCATTGCCTCTTTATTCCTTTTTAAAATTGTATCTTAATTAATAATTTAAACTTCAAACTTTTTCATTGACTGTGAAATAAAATTAAATTTCAAATAGTTTTTTGACATGTTAAGTCTTGTCATCAAACCGATCTCGAGCCATAATTTATAACTTTATATTTTTATTATTATATTTAGATGTTTTATTAAATACAGCCTATCAAAATTAATCAAAAATTAGTGCAAAATATATGTTTATTTATAGATTTCTTTCGTGTTTTCTTATTGTCAGCATGTTGATGTAAAATGCATCATCAAACGAGGAGTTACCATTTATGAAACGGCAATCTCTTGCATGTTGTCTTCACTATATTTATACTCTAATTTGCGAAACCTTGCCTTTACTTACTCCATTGTGTCTATAGTTTTCTCAATCAGTGATCACAATAAAAAAATCTCGGATGAGTTTGTTGTGATTCTTCTCAGAGCAGAGTGTGTTAGGAACTCTCATAACCTTCTTTTAAGTGAGAGTGTCTTTATTGAAGGGTTTATTTCAATAAGTGCGATATAAAAATAGTCCCTCCTGCCACTCTCATGATTCTCATCTTAAAAGAGATTTTGATGTACACAATTAATCACTGGTGTTGGTTGAAAGTTTAAAAATATAATTAAATAAATAAAATAGATTTAATAAAATATTAAGTTACATACATAAAACATGTGATAAATTACAATAATTTTTCAATTATTATATAGTTAAAACTATGCTTATTTTAATAATTAAGACTAATTAAAGTTAATAAGATTAAAAAATTTATGAAATTATAATTTCAGTATCTGTTAGTAATATAAAGTTATTTGTATCACGTACAGGTTTAAAATGTTATTAAAATAATATTTAAATTCAAAGTTTTTGTTGACTATTTTTCTAAAGGCTCTAAATACATTACTTAGATATATTTTTACAAACATTATTTTATACAAACTATATCTATAATATATTATGTTTACATAAATCTATAGGTTTGAGTTTTTACATATTTTCTTTTATTTTATGAATTTCTAATTGATATTTTGTTGATTATAGATTTTTGTGTCTGTCTCTTTTTTATAATTCAATGCTTAACACTAAAGCTACCGACAATTCTTGTATACCTGTTCCTACCGCGCGCCGTCAAATTGACCGGTAATTAAAAGTTATTTTATTATATAACGCAGGTAATAATGGAAATAACTAAAAGTAAAGAGTGTAGAAAATATTATATGCATATTTTAAGAATTGTCATGTAATTTGATAACGATATTATAACGTTTAAAAATGTATAAGTTTTACAAAAGTTTAAGAACGGTCAATTTGACCGGTACTTGGTTTAGTGTTAATAACCGCTTGATAAATTACAATAAAATTAATATATACCGAGAATTTGTTATACCGCAGATAATAATACAGTAAAAGGATACACTATACGGGTAAAGTCGCTGTCAAAAGCTAGTTAATGAAATAAAATCCCATCATTACATATAAAAACTATTTCCTGTTTAAGACAAGTGCGGAATGAACTACATTAGTAGTAACCACTGCAACTAACCGGACAGACCGTAAAACAACCTATCACAGTTTTATGGCCGTCTGTGTGTAATGTTGGCCGCTTACTTCAAAATTGCATTAGGTTTTTATAGATACACCTTGTAATGAAACTATCAGAGAACAGACGAGATTATAATTGAAGACGAAAACAGAGTTGTATATCTTGTTAGTGCGTTTTATTGACACATTCTTTTTTATCGAAATCTATTATATATGTATATATATATAAGCGATTTACCACTCACTGACTCATCACGAAATTTCCGAAACTAGCTGTCCGATTAAAATTTTACATAGTTACTCCTTTTGTGACGTAGGCGTCCACTAAGAACAGATTTTACGGAATTCCTACTCGTATCCCAACGGATTTCAACTTTTTACATTTCGCCAAGTTTTAACTTACTTTTAGGAGCTATACACTTAACGCGGGGGTAAGAGTTACTATAGCAACGGTTACGATGACAACGGATAATATGACAAAGGTTACCATAGCAACCTAAGTTTACATCCAAATTACTAGTGTGCCCAGCGAAGCGGGAGGGAATAATTTAGTAATTATATAAATGTGTAAAAAGTTATTACATATAACATTTTTTTAATGATTGCTGTCACCCCTACAGGCCATAACAGCATCACCGGTGGAAAAACATATCTCAATGAACTATCAATAGTTCAAGAGGTTGTACTAATATTTATGAATCTATTTTGTTAAAAACTCTTTTCTGCGTGTGTTAATCTTATCGTATATATTAAAAACTCCCCTCTCATTCAAGTGCTATTTCTTCAGATGCATTTAAAATACATGTATATTAAATCTCTGTAATAGCATTATGTACATTAAATATTCTCATTTACGTTGAATATACCGATAAAGATGTTTTACTATCGTTAGTTATCCATTGCTATTAGTATTCTGCTTCATCTCATTAAGACTTATTCCGCTGTGTTATTTTAGTGTTCATGTTGACAGCTTCGTATTATTTATTTTCGTTTATAAACTATCCATCGCACGGTCGAATAACTCGCAATATGGTTATATTTGTAAGATATATATTTTGAATGATAGCTACGATCCTTTATCTCTTATCTATAGATAATAAAAGTTATAAGGTTTTTGAGTTAAAAAAAATGGTGTATTGACACAGCATCTCAGAATACGCAGAGCGATAGGACAATACCACAGGTTGCAGATTCGAGTCCTTTGTGTGTTGAAGAGCTTTCAATTCTCTATTTAAATAATCTTAACATGACTAGACATGTTTATATACAAGTCAGTTTAGTTAGATATAAAACCCTCAAATAGATTTAAACATACGCCTAATTAGTTCTATCCAGGTTCACCGTTAGTATCCACTGTTCAGTAAAAGTTGCCAATTAAAGGATTTAAGATAAAGGTAACAATGTCTCAGCTTCCGTATTCAAGTGGACATATTGTTTGTTTATATGATATATGTTCAGTCAATATAAATTAGATATAAAAAAAATATTTTTAATTTATTAATCCTAAAGAAACTACTGAAGCACGTAAACCACATAACATAAATTTATTAAATCTAAAATCGAGGTAAAATCTTTTATCAGATCATTAATTTGATACTGACACGTGATTCTTTAAAATGATTTCTCTTTAGCTAATCACGACTAATAGACACATTAAAAGAGATTGCAGCTTTTAATTACCGACATATCTCTATGTTAGTATTACAGATAGATCATGCGAGTAAATCAGTGAGATCAAACTAGTATATTATTCGGGCACGGTTAAAAGAGGTTCGTTTTGGATTTAAGGGAGTGACGGAGGGGTTTGTTGCCTTAATTAGTTATTTTAAAATATTAAAGAATTGGTCAAGATATAGTCAGTATGGGACCGGGCGGGTGAGGGTCAGTAGAATTCTATACCTAGGTACTTGTCTATATTATCTACCACACAATGTTAGAAAAGTGACATCCAATAATTTTACAATCAAAAGATAAAATTTTCAAACCAATAAAATATATTATGAAATCCTTAAACGATTTGAGTTCGTATTTGGCGAAGGTCCACAGGTTATATCTATCGTCTCAAAGCTCAATTACGTGCAGATACGGTCAGCAGTTTATATGGAAAGTAGCGAACAATCCATCGCGTCCTGTATTGGCCCTTGTGTCCGTTAGTCAGATGCACGCCGGGGCCGGTGCTCCACGACGATTTAATTAAAGTATTGTGCTCCGTTCTACCTGGATATTTAAGGTGACGATCTACTTTCTTCATAAATTAATTATTATGTTTAATTTACAAGTTTTCCACTTTATACTTTTATATATAATCTGGGATGGTTTGTTTATATTTTATTGATGTAAATAACTTAATAAATTCCTTCAATTAATCAAGCGTAGTTCGTCGCTTTAACAACAAACTCTCGATAAGGGATTATGCGCCATTATTATGCAAAGCTCTAAGGTTTCGGAAACGCAAACTCTCGTCAATTAAGGTATCGCTGAAGCTCATCTTCCGAGCTGCAGCGACCAACTCCTTACGGCACAATAGAATAATGAGACATAGTACAGACCTCGCCTACATGTAGCCTTAATGGATTTTCATTAGCGATTGAGAAAGTTCGGTTCATAGTTATTTAACATTCTTAATGTGACTGTAATTGAAGTGTTGCTATGAGTTAATATTTAGTATTAAAGATGAATTGGAATGATTTATGTTCGGTTAATTTTATTGTGTTTGTAAACTTTTGATTGTTTGTATGTTTGTAATGATGTTTGTATTTGTGGTCTTCGAACTTGACTTGAGTTTTTTTTATAAATCTAATGTATATCGTTTTTTCTTTAATATTTATAAGATAAGTAAGTTAGTTTATATTTACAAAATGTCGACGATTTGTGCAAACAAAAGCTACAACTTTTGATTTAGAATAAAAATGTTTCATCATTTGTAAATAGGTACTGAAATGAACTGATAATTTGGAAGTTTTTATAAACAACCTCTTTTAATATTAAAATTATTTGTCAAACTAAAAAATGTTGTTAAATAATAAAGAATAACACAATCAATACTGATCAAAATATTCCACTAGAACAGTGTGAAGCTGACAATAAAACAGACATTGCAATATACAAACATACAAACGAAAAGCTTATATGCTTATATTTATTTCGATTGGATTGGATTGGATGTAAAATATTTATAACACAAGATAAATCTATATGTATTTTATAATTAATTGAACATTGGCGATAAAATTACTCATGACACCACCTAAGACTCGCTGCGTTCTAACTAGTTTGGGAAGTCTGTGGGAAATTGCTAATGAGGTACAATTAAATGGATGTAGAGGATACTTAACTAAACTATTAATATACACATATTAAATTAATTCCGTTAGGTATCTTAACGGGATCAAAGTTTAACTGATCGACATTATTAGATTATAATGTCAGCACGGAATTATATATATATATATATATATATATATGTATGTGTGTATTATATAGTCAATATTTGTAGCCGTGTCCGGTAACATTTATGTTCCCCAGTGGGTATCAATTGCTGCTTTCAGACATGAGCCGGCGAAAGTGAGTTATACCGGGACCGTCGTTGTATCTAACACTACTACCATTGGAAAACACACAACTTGGTATTCTTTAAGTTATTTGTTGTTAAGTCTATCTAATCTGTCGTTAGTTTTTTTAAGTTTTCAAAATAAATTGCAAGAATTTATCTTCTTATAAGGATTGGTAATAAATAATTGTTGTGAATGATATCTTAACTTATTTAAGTACTCTCTTAATATGATTTAATTTATCTAAGTTATAAAAAGACTTGGAAATTCGAAGGTTGCTATTCTCACCTCAATTCAATTAGACTATTAAACGTAAAAAGAAGATGAAAGAAAATGGGAAAAGGAGTTATTACGAAAATAAATCCTTTTTCGAATGTTTTTTCCATGTTCTTTATTCCTTTTCAATTTCACATAAAATATTTAATATATTACAACTCGTGTAGACCGCACCTGTGATATATTCGCAGTCTGTATTCATAGTCTCGTATAACACTTCCAATTTACAATTCTGAACGTGAAGAGGGAGTAACTAGTAAAGGTATTCCAACCGTTCCCTCAGTGTTCTCACGAGTTCGACTTGTTCGACTGTCTCCAAACGACACGGATTTTAATCTCAACAATGTCATTGCTGATTTATCTGTCTGTGCGTCTGCGCTTAGATTTCCATTTTCTTGAATACTCTGGTAATATATATATATATATATATATATTAATTGAGTCTGACGTGAGGACAATAATTAAATAATATACATTACTGTAGTGAATACATAAGCATCTTTAACTTAAACGTATTGTAATTATACATATAGTAACGAAATTAGTTGAACATAGCAAATAATGTTAGACCATCGGTTCTCACGTGTACGTAGCTCGGGCACGCCTCTACAAGGCCTATCTTGTTGGCTGTCAGCGAACTTTATCCATTGGGACAATGTTGCAATCACTTTTAAAGGGGGGTAAACAAGAGTGATATTACAAATGATATGTTTACTTTCTATTCTTATTTAGTGTTAAATATGTTATGAATATGATGGTTATTTTATTTAGATGACGTTAATGAGCTGAGCGTACGCAAAGCTCTTAAATTGGGAAACTTATTTTTGAAGCAACATCACATATAAACTACTGAACCGATTTAAATGAAAATTGGCAGAGCTATTGAGCTTGGAAAAGAGCATGTTTTTAAAAAAACAGAATTAAAAGATCTGATTCCGTTCAGAAATTATGGTCAAAAAACAAAGGGCTCAACTCAACTCAGCTCAACTATCGCAGCGCACGGCGGCAGATCCTATTTATTTTGATTGTGTTGTTAGATTTTATAGGCTTTAACAGTGATGTCCGGGGGGGGGTCTAACAAAGTGAGCAGACACAGTGACATATAGTGTCCCGTTGTAAAGGAGATAAGGGAAAGTAACCTTTTAAATATAATTGAACTTTCATTGTGCCATACTATTCTCTAAAACTTGTAATGTATTTTAATGATTATGTAACGGTTTCGTTAAGTTATATGTTTAAAAATACTTTATTTCTATCTTAAAATGTATGTAACCTTGCGTTTGTGTTTCATCAAACTACAAGCCATACTAATATCCTCCGCCCATTCAATAAGCATACCGCATGGATAGATCGTAATTATAGTGTGAGTTTTGCTCGTAGCGGTAATGCAGTATGGTTTGAATTCTCGGTTTCTGATGATCAAAATTGCCATTCCGGTGTCCCCAAATTGTGTATTGCCTTACAGTGTATTGCGAATGTAACTTCATACCCATTTCACTCGTGTGATTCCATCTTTATAGATTTGATCAGTACTCTATATATTTGTATGAAATAAAATTGATATGTATATTTTTAATTCAAACTTAAGACCTTTTTACAAAATGCATATGAAAGAATTTATGGTACTTTATATTTATAAAAAAGACTTTAATATTTCTCGATGTCTATCTATTTGTTAGTTCCCGCTTATCTCTGAATGGGATGGATCAATTTTGAGAGGACTTTTTTATATTTCCAATTCAGAATTACCAGCTTTTTACTAAACGCATATCAAGTATATATGGTACTTAAATTTTTTTTTTAATTTTTGTTGTCTCTATTAGTTCAGACTAATCTTTGGAACGGCTGGATCGATTTTAAAAGGACTTTCACTAGGAATAACTGATGTTATATAAAGTAATTTAGATAAGTGGATACTTTTATTTAACACTAAACCTACCAAGTACCGGTCAAATTGACCGTTCTTAAACTTTTGTAAAACTTACACATTTTTAAACGTTATAATATCGTTATCAAACTACATGACAATTCTTAGAATATGCATATAATATTTACTTCACTCTTTACTTTTAGTTATATCCATTATTACCTGCGTTATATAATAAAATAACTTTTAATTACCGGTCAATTTGACGGCGTGCGGTAGGAACAGGTATACAAGAATTGTCGGTAGGTTTAGCGTTAAAAAAACATTCCGCGCAAACGAAGTCATCGGCACAGCTAGTTAAGCTAAATACTTTAAACAATATGAATAAATTGTACAATGTTATAACAAAAACTTAAAGCCACCTGCATTTTAACGACGGATATTAACATACAAAGTTATTTTTTGACTTTTCAATGTTTAATGTCAATTATGTTAATCTATGCGATATCCTTAACTGCCTTCAAATGTACCTTGGTAAGGAAATACGTCGTAAATATACATTTTAAAGCTGTTTCCCTTTTTTTATAATTCATTAGAAAAAAACATTTGATTTTTTTATTTTGGTAATGAGAAGTTATTAAAGTATTTTTTTCTTTATCGCACACCATACATATCATAAAAATAAAGAAAAAAAATGTATTAAAAAAATATATATAGAAAACGATGAAGATACAAAAGGCGGTCTTATCGCCTATAGCCGATTTCTTCCAGACAACCGATATTAATGTTGAAATACCCTTATGATTCAATGGAGGAGTATGTGGCGTAAATGTACAAAAATAAATAAACATACTTACACACGAATACATAGACATGTTACATAGATAAAATTATTAACAATATATATTAACCCTTTCGCTACCAGGGCCTCAAGAGACAAATCGCCACCACAGCCCAGACGTTTTATTATTTAAATATTAAATCAATTGTCATTAATTTTTTTGGGATGTATTTATAACATTCTAACTAAGTGAAATTAACAATTTTACACCACTAACATCCTGTTTCTATTTCATTGTTTTATAACATAACCCATCTATGTACGGTACGATCTGGGACAAACTATTGTCATAAACTGGTAATGAACGCCCGTCACATATTTGTGACGCCGGGTTCTGGTAAGAAAATCGGGTCGTCACATATATGTGACGCTGGTAGCGAAAGGGTTAAGGTATAAACGAAAAAATATCTATAATATACATATATTATCGTGTAGATATCCTTGAATACATAGTACCTACTCTTTAACAGATTTTTTAAAATATTAATTTGTATAACAAGTATTAAATGTTTAAAAAATGTATAAACACAAATACAATTATATTAGTGTTCAGTCGGATAATGATAGATATAACATTTGGTACATAAGTATAGTATTCCCCACTTAGTTATCGCCCGGAGCTTTACAGATCGTATGGTGAATGTCCTACGAAATTGCATCGTGAGTCCAGCTCAGACTATAAACAATACAGGAATGCGGGGAACTATGATGGGCCATGGACAATGTCCCACTTAATATATATAACATAATGATGGGGTGGCATTTAGTGTTAAAGATATACATACTAGATAGATTTTTTATTAATATATGCGATTTGAACCTATGACTTCGTGTTTAGTTTGGTCACTTTCTCAATCGAGCTATCGCGTCATATATGATTTATTATATATTATAGTATTTTATTGCAAAATTTTAATAAGGCTGACATGTTTTAAGACAATTTGAACCATTCTTTATTTTAAAGAAGCCTCATACATATTCTTTCTGATATATTTTTTTCTTTTTTTATATATATATTTGGATATGTAAAATTTATATAATCATATAATTATATAATAATAAGAACATGCAGACGTAAGAAAATCAGTCAAGAACTGTAATCAGGATCACTAGCTACTAAACCAACAGACGGGTATATAATATATAATGTTATGTTAGTAGAGATAGGAGATGACACTATAGCTGCGATGGCAGAGCGACGGTAACGGTATCACAGAGGTAGCAGATTCAAGTCTTGACAGTGCTATCAAACTTTTCAGTTGATAATGTTTTAAAATGTAAATAATCTTTACATGACTAACATTAAGACCTTTAAATATATTAATATAATAAAATCTTAATTATAAGTAATTTGTTATGTCTTCTATCTATCCATTTATGTATATTTACATTTACAAGATATATCAACTATTTGTTACATTAAAACAGATAACATTAAACTATAACATCGTTAATTGTAAAAACTTATTGGTTAAAATATTAAAAAAATATTGTACTATATGTGTATGAGATATTACCGATTTGTCGTCTTAGCGTTAGCCGGCCTGGAATATAAATATATTATATATATAAGCGATTTACCACTCACTGGCTCTTCACGAAATCTCCGAAACTATTTGTCCGATTAAATTTTACATAGTTACTTCTTTTGTGACGTAGACGTCCACTAAGAACGGATTTTACGGAATTCCAATTTGAACTTTTTTCATTTCGACAAGTTTTAATCCTGTAAAAGTTATACACTTAACGCGGAGGTAAGAATTACTATAGCAACGGTTACGATGACAACGGATAATATGACAAAGGTTACCATAGCAACCTAAGTGCACATCCAAATTAATAGTATGCCCAGCGAAGCGGGAGGGAATAAGCTGGTTGATGATAATGCTGAGTGACGAGCCTGCCGCTGTTTATTGTCTTTTGTATTAGTATATAAATTAAAGAATCAATTTATTTAATATAGCTTCCCATGTTGTGGGTCGATAATTTTAATGATAACTCAAGAACAGATTTCGTCCAACAAAAAATATTATATGGAATTTTTTCTTTGCTTTCTGTTACGCTTAATTCCTGACAACAGGTTAACGATATTGGGTAAATAATATAACATAAATAAACACACCATTACGATCAAGATATTACGTTACATAGTATAAAACAAATTTTCAACGTTCCGTATCAGGTCGTACATTTGCCACCGGGTATCTTATTACTGAATATCTTTTGCTGTATTGCTGGCAGTATTTATTAGATTGAGTCGTGAGAGCGTGCGCGGTAGCTGGGTATAAAATAAATAACCCAACCTAACCTAACAGACCAATAAAGTAACGGTGTTTGCTTACGAGATATTTAAACCGCATTAAATCAGCTGTTTTTTTATTGTATCACCGAGCGAAGCGAGCGGAGCGCTGTACTGGACTTTCATATTCTTTGTCACGAATAGGCTCGAAAACTACTTGACGGAAAATTATGAATTTTTTAAACAAAAAGACACAAATTAGGTGATGGTTTTAAAAAAAAATTGAAAAATGTCATGTTGAGGAATAATTGTCAAAAAACTGATATTCCATGAAAGTCAATGGGATACGATGAGTTATTACACTGGGCTCGCTTGGCTCAATATGCAAACAACACCCGAGATTTAGCGAGCGCTGCGAGTCGAAATTGAGGATCTGTTGGCGCCTCTAGTATACATATCACATAGTGTTTAATATCATCTTTACTATCGATGCGATCTGCAATGTTTAATTAAAATTATTCTAACGATAATTCTTCTAAGCGTAAACAAATGTACACTTAAAGCGACCTAGCGATGCTTAGATAAGCAACAAGAGTTTGATATCACATTGTTATAGTTAAAAATGTATCTATAGATATGATAACAATCAAATCTAATTTATAAAACTTTCCCCATAATCGTCGGGATAATGATTAACTGTCTGTAAGTATTCTAATAAGGATAGGTTTGGTAACCTAAAAGGTAAACTAACAAACGTACATATAAAATATTTATGTGTTACGTTATTGAATATCTATTAAAATATATAAAGATATTAGAGAACATCATCAATATTACTGTCGGTTTGTTTGTCAATAATTTAATGTTTGATTAAATTGAATTTATAACCAGTACGTAACATATAATTTTATTGATCTGTTGCACAATTTCTATACATTTGGTATTTGATGGTCTTCGGATTGTGTATATGATTGAAGCCAGTTACAAGATTAAAACATCATTTTTATGATTTCACCCGAATGTCTGATATCCACGAATACCTACACATAGACACTGTCAAGGAAGAAATACTTAAGAATACAGAGTCTTACAACACAAGGCTTAAGAATCATGTCAACCTATTGACCACAAACCTGACTAAGAACCTGGAGACGAGACACCTGAAACGGCAGCATGTTTGGGACAACTCAAATACTAGGGCCTAAAGGCCTCAAATAATAAGAGAGAGAAATCACCACTGGGTGGTTCGTAACACGCCAGAAACACACGCAATTGATCTGCTTATGGCCAACCAGCCGGTTGCAAGATTATACATAGAAAAAAAAAAAAGATTATTTAGAACTTTAAACTAAGGTTTAATAAAACTACAGTTAACTGGTTATAATAACTATATAATTAGTTAGTGTGCTCTGAGATCTGTAATCCATTATGTATAATAGTGTCTGGGGTCCGTGAATGTCAATAATTGTTAAATTGTTCGCGATGACGAGAACGTACTCGTATATTTGCATAGAGATTAGTTGCAAATTGCTTCCTCTAGACGCTTTGAATGTAAATAATTTAAATGTACCGTCATATATAAATGTACATTAAATTTTAAATGTATTTCATCAACAGATTGATAATGAATGTATAAAAACAATATGTATAAATCGTAAACTAACTTAAACTTTGTAATGGTTTCATTTCTAACAATTAATACTGAATTCTTTTTTCTATCTTTTTTCTTTTCTATATTAATTCCGTGAATAAAACTACAGTATCTTTTATCTTTAATATAATGTGCTGTGTACGGTCTCATCGTTTATAGATGGGCCTGTAGTGGCACACTTTCGTATAGGTCGCATCTAAGATTTATACGCTGATAGCAATCTATAGAAATAAGGGAACCTAAGCAATTGACCCTTATAATTTTAATCTGTAGTTTAAGAAGCTTTCCATAAGACATTGTCCAATGTACGTTGACCTTATATGTAATATTTCATATATATACGTTGGTGTAACTGTCTTCTTTATTAATTATATAATTATCAATTTAAATACTAATTAAATTAATATATTAACGAAAGATTGTCAGAAGCTCCAAGTGCCATAAATATTCGTACATTTAAAGCCGCGTTCTCAAAATTCTATTATCCACATAGCGATGCCTCAAAGATTAAAGTGCTTAGCTCGAATACCTCGACATCTTCTGACATCTCAATGTTCGTATCCCAAGTTCCATAGTCCAAGTTCACAACAGTACACCCGGTCGTGCCGCACGCCCGCATAATGCACTCGACGGAGACCTATTTTTTGATGTTGGAAACGAATTTAAAATTCAACATGTCTTTGTAGTTACTATTTCTTGCGCCTTCACCGCGGGAGCCCCTACTATATATTTCATATTTCATAGTATAAAATAATTAAATATTAATTTTATATGATTTGTATGTAGAAATTTATCTTTTACGACAGAGCGCTTAATGAGCAAGTGAAGGTCGGTGGAATAACTGTTTTTTCAATAGTTTACAAGTAAATTGAAATCGTATTAGATTTAATTTAAAACTTTTAATTATTCTTGAATTATAGTTAAATATAACAAAAAATTTGAAGTAGTTACAAATAGTAGGGGTCCTACATGTAACGGTAGCGGGTAGTGTAATCGTTTTAAGCTGTTTTGTTTTAGAAATTGAGAGGTTGCGGAATCGTGACATTTGTGAGACTCTTTCAAGATCTTAGATGGTTGGATGCCGTGTTTGGAGCGTGTGGTATTATGCTTTATTGATTTCCTGGATGATTTCATTAAGATATATGCTTACATTGCAGTTTTAATCGCAATACAATAAATGAACAATTCCCATTCGTTTGTTTTAAAACAAATATTGCCTATCTCGAGTTGTTTATTATTTCCACCCTGAATTCAAAATGTAATCGAATATTGTTTATTTGTGGCTATCAAACTGTGTCGGACCCCGCCCTCGGACACACCTCTTGTATCTATCCTTTTATCTTGTATACACGAAATCATGGATTGTATTAATATTATATCCAGACTTTAGTCTTTACAAGGATGTAGAGAGCTTTTTGTGTATATAAAATTATTTTTAAACATGTTGGCCATGTATGTTTTTTTTATACTAATAATAGAACGAACCTGCGACCTTATTCTTATGTCGGTACTCGCCTTAATAGCAGTATGTATTTTATACTATATTATGTTAAAGACAATCATTGGATCCAGTGTATAGCTGGATACAGATCTATAAAACATATATAGTTTTTCTTAAGCTGGATACATATCTATAAAACATATAGTTTTTTTTAGTAAAAATGAACTAACCTTCAGAGTCCTTTCGGATATCTTCCGCCTTTATAGAAGGAAATTGAAATAACATATAAATATATTTGAATATAATTCTGAACACTTCCAGTTAATTTGTTAATAGTTTCCAAGTTTTAGATCGCTCTAATTAAACTCGGATATCGGCTTAATTGAATACATTTTCTGAAACACTAGTTACAAATAAGTACCGCTGATGCCATTAAGATTATAACGATTTATATGATGGCCACAGATAATATGATTTTTGTACTGCCTTTGTTATTATAACTGAAAAGGATATCTATAGAAGTAACTATACGATATACCGTAGGCACTATATCTTCGTATGTTAATTAATTATATAATTTGAAATTACTTCCCATAATAAAATAATTTTAACAACCTCGAATAACTAACTAACTATTTAGTATGAAATAAATTAAACAGACCGTGCAATTACTTGTTAACACCTCATAAATTATGACCGTCCAAAGTCCTGTTTGAGTTGAAATAATCGAATCTCCATTCCTTATTAATGATTTGAAATTATTCTAAATTAATCTGCTTCAATCCGTTCTAAGTAACTTACTAAGTTTGTTAACTAATTGAGTGGTCAGGGGACTTAGGCTTTTGTTTTGGTACACCAAAACAAAGGCCCAAGTCCGCTAAGTCCTTAACGCTGTTCGGTTATTATTCTTACCGGACCCAAAGTAATAACAAACTTTAATGTCCATTAACGAAAAAAAACAAATTCAAAGCGTTAAAAATTGGTTATGGATTGCAATTTTATTTCTTTTTATAATTCTTTAATTTTTTTAAAAGTTTTGTATAACATACATAAAAAGTTTCTTACAATTTCAAAAGGGAAAGTTTCAGATGGACGATAGAACAGCCAGATACCACCTACATGATATCGACGAAGTATCGGAATACGTATAATTATATTAATTTATTTACCACAGCCTTAAAATCATACTTAAAGGATGAAACACCTACATAAGATATTCTACAGAGAAACGTATTATGTTAGATAGCTGTGCAGGGTAGGATACATAGCAAATAACAATATAAAATATATTACCACTGCCAGAGCCAAATATAAATTCAAATTCTTTACTAAAACAGATAAAAAAATATCAAAATCGGTGCAACAAAATTTGGCACGCATACACGAAAAACACGTTTACTAGCTTATTCCCTCCCTTATTCCATTAATTTGGATGTGAACTTAGGTTGCTATGGTAACCTTTGTCATATTATCCGTTGTCACCGTAACCGTTGCTATGGTCACCGTTACCCCCGCGTTTACTTTATAGCTCCTACAGTTTTAAAATGCAAAAAGTTAAAATCCGTTGAGATTGGAATTCTGTAAAATCCGTTCTTAGTTGACGTCTACGTCACAAAAGAAGTAACTATGTAAAATTTTAAGTTAATCGGACAGATAGTTTCGGAGATTTCGTAATGAGTCAGTGAGTGGTAAATCGGTTATATAGACATATATATATATATATATATATATATATATATATATATATATATATATACAACACTTATTTAAATAGTAGTGCTACTACATTTATTTAAAAATTTAAGTGTATAATATAATATATCAAATTTTAAAATTTCAATTGACAATCTAATATATGCTAATAGTAGAAAATCTAATATTTAGTAAATTATTCATATTCAAAACATCTTTATATTCTAAATAAATGAACAATGTAAGCTCATCACAACTAATCGGTTTAACTTCATCAATTAATGTCTCCTCGGCCCTTCACCGTTCTCCATAGTATCATTTAATTAAAATTTTAAACTCCGGTTACAAAAAAGACTATCTTAATCTGATAATATTGTGATTAACTTTGCATTATAATATAAAATCATTAAAATAGAAATTAATTGATATTAAGTTGACGGAGGTGAATCTTATTCGCCGTGTTCTATGCAAATAAGCTAAGAGAATTTATACGTCATTGTTGCTAATATATTAACTGGTATTATAATAAGGAAAGTTGTTGTGATGAATAAATCTAACGGCAGACCTTTTTATTAATGTTTCTAGATATTTCTTTATACCTTTTAGCATTTGGAATTTTATTATTAGTAGTATATGTTTACCAATCACTCATTATGATGAAAAATAACCTCCGGTCCAAATACGCATAGATTTATAAGCAAAATTTTACTTTTCTTTTTAAACGGAACCTTCGGATGAGGGCTTGGACAAATAGCAGCAATTTGTTCCAACTGATTGGGATGTTGGCCGGCGGGATGGTTGATTGTTTTCTGTGAACCCTCGCAAATTTGGGATGGAAAAGCTATGGATCAAGGTATCCAATCTACAAGTCTTATCCCTGTAATATTTCCTTGCTTCCGAGAATAACGGTTTAGCTTGAGCTGTTAAATTTCATGTTCGCCTTCGGTTATTTTATCTTTATCTAAACTGTTAGAAATTGCCGACGATAATTTAACGCCATATATGTATTTTTTATGGGACCGCCTCTCCCTATTTTATAAATGTTTTATTAAATGAAGTATCCGCAACTTTGAAACTTAAGTGTCCAAACGTTGTTTTTGTAGGTACAATATAACGATAATGTCTTACAAAAATAAATAAATTCAAACAATATGTTATATAGATTTTAATTAGCATTTTTATGATCACTAAAATATCAACGACAATTTATAACAATCTCACGTTACACCTAACAATGTGCACGGTATTTTAGAAGCCTTTTTGTAATATTTCTTCCTTGGTCGGTTCATTTGTTACTGCTTCTAGGATTTATTCCCAAGCAACATTATCTCGTCCCTTCAAAGTGTCTGGAGTCGTGTATACGAATATATGGTTGTATTGTCATTAATATTGCGAGGCGTTTATTCATATTTTACACGAGTAAACAGATTGTGTGTAATAATTGGACATGCGTCAGATGTGTCGCTGTAATGTGGTCGTATGTTAGCGGCCGGCCCCGGGCGGGTGCCATTATGCCAATCCACAATTCAGTGTCTAATGTCAGCATGATGTATCGTCTCGCCTTATGAGCTGCTGAATTTGACTTTAAAATTATTAACTATACATATATTTGTGTATAAATATAGATATGAACAATCTACACATTTTCTTTTACTTGCATTTTCTTATAACACTGTTTTTGCCTAATGTATATTTTGCTAAATATGATACTTCCTTTTTTGTTTTTTGATACTATCCTATAGTGTCATATTATATTAAATAAAATATATTTATCGCAGTAATAGTTATCGTAATTTCCAAAGACTATGAATTCATTTATGTTTTAGAAATAGGTAGTTTATCTTCGATACAAATGATGTAACACAAATAAGGTCCGTAAATTGATTATTTTCAATGTAACGCCTCATAAAGGCCAAGAGTCTACTGCATTTGATTAAGAGCGGCCTAATGAAATTAATCACCACACGAGAGCATCTTGACAAACGACCGAATGTAATATAATACGCTATAATCATACGCTCGTTGTTAGGTGTAATATCCTAGCAGGCGTCAATGTGCAAGACTAATAGATTTATTCTGCATAGTATTTTAAGTCTATACATTGTTATAATATACAATATTAATGTCCATATAATCCATAATGCTTCAAATATGGATATTATGATTCGGCGTGGTAGAAATGCGCTTAATATATCTCTAAATTTGTGTAATTTTCTATATTATTTGCGTGTAATCGGTAACTCTAACGGTATATCGACGCAATTTTGCAATTATTCACTTAAATTTAACCTTCGCTTCGCTCGGTATTAAAGTTTAGAGTTTAGATCATAGAAGGGTAGACGGTATTTATCATAGTGCACTTGAAGAGAAACGAGATCGTCGCGAGGCGCGGCTCCGCCGCCGATAAATCTGCCGCACTTAACTCGCAACCGGTAAATAACTATGGGATTTCCGCGTGCGAAGGCGATGCGCCTGCGCATAAATCTATGCCGGTATTGTGATATTGTGTTGCCATTATGGGACCCTGGAAGGCTGGACGTCACATAAATACGTGGCCCGCACTGTTAGCTCCGTCCGTCCAGTCTTCCAGCATTTATTTGATGCCTATAAGTAAACTGATAGCGAGTTGTTTGTTTATATGAATGTTTGTTGAATTTATTTTAATGCAATTTCCACGTTCGTACGGATAAAGTTTCTTCTAATTTGTAACCACCGTACATAGAAATATTTACTCATCTGTTATATAAAATAAATCTGTCTCAATAATTACAAAGTACATGTTAATATCGAATATATTTTTGATCGATCGGTATCTTGTTACCATCGTTTTGACCAAGTTGGAACGTTCTAATGGGACGTCTGGAATAGCTATCGGAGGAACGCAACACGTGTACGGAATTACCATTATTATCGATCATCTCGCAGCTCCTAACGACCAGCAAGTGCGATCTGAACGTGAATTTTAGCCAGAGATGCCAGACCTTCCCGTTGCCGGCCTCCATAATTGAGTTCTGTTTGTTTACAATACCCGCTGTAACCAACACTTTGATTTAACATTGTGTGGGTGTTGTGGTTTTTGTGATTTGTATTTTTTGCTAGTATTAGTTATGTTAAAATTATATATTTATTTATATATTTTCCACTTTGAATCCATACCAGTGATCACTTGGGTACGTCAAATGGAAGTGACAAGTGGGCCTATTTTGATATCGTATTTATCAAAATAAGCCCTTCTGTATAAATACTCTACAACTCAAACACTCTCTCCTATATGATTGAATAGTTTTATATGTCTTATTATATATATGATATAATTACATTATAATGATAAATGTTTATATCATAGTTATAGTATAGTATATTGCTAAAGTATTGGCAATATGTTTATGAATGAGATGATTTTCTCTATATTACAAAATGTTTAAAATTATTGTGAGCGATTTGTCTCTCTGTATATGTGGTGGTAATTTTATTTAGTGGCCGTGAAATTGGATACCACTATATATTGTTCAGTAATGTGTGATAATAACAATTATATTAAAATGTCAACTTTTACTACGTGCTATATAATTGAAGAGTGGTTACGGAGTTACATTTTAAATTGTATTGAAAATAAGTATATACTTAAAATAAATATCTCAAATCATTAACATGAACTAGGAAAATTTGACTCAAAATTTGAATAATTTTTTATTAAGCTTTCCAACAAATAAATCATCACTTTCAAAGCTAAGATGCCACATCATCAGATAGAACTTATAAGATTATTATATATATATATATATATATATATATATATATATATATATATATATATATATATATATATATATATATAAATATATATATTAGCTTACAAGTGAACTCGCTTAAATGTAAATACAATAGATTAGCTCTAAAACTGTCAATTACATCCACCAACGTGGATATGCTTTTATCCTTATCTTCACAGAATGCTTATCTGTTTAATGGTAACGAAATATTTGAAAATATTGCAGTATTCGATATCGGATATACCATACAATATAATAAATAATTGCAGTGTTGCTATTCTCTTTATCTCAAACACTGGCATTGAATGCTATAATTAAATACTATAGGTGTATGTAATCTGATGTATTTTGTAAATTTAAATTAATATTTTGTTTATTATTAATTAATGCATGTAAGAAATAAATCTCAAGTAATAAGTAGTTACTAAATTATAAAGCTCAGATAAAGTCTGTTTGAATTTTGTTCAAATGCATTCAGTGTTTTGTTCAACTAAAAACTTATAGTTGAATTTCAATACTACTTGGATCCGCCAACCTTCCGCGGCGGGTTGAGCTGAACCCCTCTCCCTTCTTCTTTTCTTGATAACTTTTGAATAGCTAAACACTTTTTCAATCTGTTTTCGCTATAACATCCGCGTTCGGCTCAAACATACGTGAGAAAATTTTTATTAGGAATGCAGAGACTCCAAACCTAATATAATATGCTAATAAGTTATAAATCTGAACGAAACCGAAGTCAGCAATTCTATGGACAATCAATTTACTCATTGGTAAAGGCATTATAACGCATACTGACATTTACGATTGAGTCGGCATTAATTTAATTACATCGTAAACTATTTGTGAACTCATTATTGCGTTCCTAACCATGGTATGTTCTCCAAATTGTATTGAAGCTCAAACATTTCTAAGATTGGTTGGTAGAAATAGGCAAGTGATTCTGGATTTGATTTGATTTTTTTATATTATGTTATATTTATACATAATTTTGTCTATTATCAAAATGCAGCTATTGGTAAAGCAAGAAACGCCTATGATATATTTTTGTCTTTTTTATGACAAGTTTTTGTTTCTTTGAAGTCTAAAAGGGATATTTTTTTATGACTATTTATGGTAAGTTTTTTTTTTGGAGTCTAAAAGAGATATTTTATTTTATCACTATTTATGGTTAGTTTTTTTTTGGAGTCTAAAAGAGATACTTTTATGACTATTTATGATAAGTTTTTTTTTGGAATCTAAAAGAGATATTTTTTTATGACTATTTATGATGGTTTTTTTTTTTGGAATCTAGAAGAGATTTTTTTTAAATCATGTTTTATATATTTTTTATGAAACTAGATCAGACGCTAACAAGTCAGTGAACGCACAATTCTTACTAACATTGGAGTTCTCAATTCTTAACGATTTAGTCCTTCAACATAATAAAAAAAAAAACATTAAATTTAAGTTAAATTTTAACTGAGATAAACTTCCGCGATAAGATATTTTTATTATTAAACATAACTTGTTAATTTTGTTATATTCGTAAAATTTTATTGGTGCCGTTAAAAAGTCGTTTGATCACAATTTTGAGGGGCTGATAAAAATTTGTGAAATTAAATAAAATAAAGACATCAATGATTGTATCTAAATAATTAAGTATACCTAAATAAGATTAAGAATTTAATAATTAGGCAGTATGTGGCAGTAGACACGTTCAAACTTACGCAACGGCTCCCAAGTCCCAAACCACCTTCCATCGTTTTAACTTTCACACAAGCGAGATTCGTTGATAAAAACTTATTGGTGTCAGTTGCCCAGATTGTAGGAACCTGAAAGCGCATGTACTGCACCTATCTGCTCGACACGGGGCACGGCTAAACAAACGTTGAAGGGGCATGGTCTAAGTTAAGAGCCGCACTGTTTTGCAGAACGGAAAGACAATAGATATCTGAAGTGTTTTATAGATTTTTTTATTGTCGTATCGATTGCGGAGAGATTTGCTTTTGTTGATGCTATTGTGTCTTCTTTTATATTATATTTTACAAATATTTAATAGTTTCAAGACAGTTAGATCAGTATTAAGTGTATAAATTCGGTAATGCCGCTATGCGCTTATCAAGAACAACCTTCATACCTTTCACCGTTGTAAGATATTGTCCGTGCAGTCGCGATCCTTACGCCTCATTACCATATACCATACCATGACAGCCCGGCAATTAACTATCTGTTTATTGTTGTTGAATTATAAACGACGCGTGGTATCACTCCCGTGTGAATGGTAAGGCTACCACCAGATTGCGACTCGCTTAGATTTATCGTCCTGCATTGTTAGTGCCATGCCATGGGCATATGATTGTAATGTTTGTTTAGTGGTGTACTTATATGCAAATAGGTAGGTAATGAGTTCAACATATCTGTAGTTGAAAGGTTATAGTGACTTAATATTAAAACAAATGCTTTGTTAACATATAATTTAATGAAATTACTTTCTATCTATAAAGGTAATAAATTATATATTACACTCGCTAACTTTGTTCGATGCTAAAAGTGGTATTGTATAGAAATTCATTAAATGGTTTTATTTGTTGATATTTAAATACAGTTACAAACATTCAACCTTTCACGATGTTTACACAACCTTTCATACGTTCAGACCGAGCTTCGAACATATATATATGTATATAATGAGAAATGTCATTTGATAAACTTGTACCGATTGCTATTTGTAACTGAATGTGAATCCAATTAAAGGTTACTTAATTGCATTAAAACATAACGTTATAGTGATGTAACGTCTGCAAGATATGTTATAAGAATTATAATAATATTTATCTTTTAAGATATTTATGTATTTTTTTGTTTTAACTTAATATGAAAAGGAGATATATAGATTTACACTTTTGAAATGTTAACAAAGTTTCTAAAAACTTTGATTTTCTTATAGATTTAGTTGTTAATATATTATTTATATTAATCGATTAAACATCGATTTATCTTACCCAAGTTAACATGAAAGATATTCAATAGTACAGTCTACCCATAATTGATAAGAGAGTTGGTAGAGACGAATAACTACGACTGACTAAACTCGTGCGGTTGACTGTACCCCATAAATCTATACTGACCGCTTAATTAACTAACAACTCACATAAATATCTTCGCTCTCGCCATAAGCGCTCTAAGCGAAATTTTTTTTTAACTGATAAATAGCTTAGCTGTCCACAATGATATCGACGTGCGGTAATGAAAGCGATTTATTTTAACTCGTTCGACATTGCATTTATAATGTTTTTTTTGTATGTCTGAAAGTTTAATGTGGAATATATTTATGTTATGTTATTTGGAAGATTATTTGAGATGTGAAAATAGAAATTATCATAATACATAATTTATATTTGTTTTTGTTGTAAAAATGGAAATATTTCAATTATTAATTTATAATTGTTAAAGTAAACTAGCGGCGCCAACAGACCCTCAATTTCTTTAAAAATATCAATATTTCATAGTGATTTTATAAAATCTAAAGTTGACCAAACAGACAGATATACTATAATTTAATTATTATTATTTAAATGCCTATTAAGGGTAGTAACCCCCAATTTTTTTATGATAAAAATATGGCTAACCACAAATTCAATGTCTATCGTAGGCAACTAAAAGGTCACTAGTGACCAATGAAAGGTCATTAACCTTTTAGTTTGATAAGAGAAACGAATAGTTTTGAAGATTTTTATATAAAAAAAAAAGTTTTTTTTCTCCTTCCAATTTTATGAAATTTGACTTTTTAATATATTTGTAGTTAAATTTATTTAAAAATAAATATGTTTTTTTTTTTCATTAAAAAAATTTACTATTTATTTCAAAAAATATTTTGACTGCACCAATACGACAACCACAGACTAACACTACTAAATATTTTTTTTTTCTACATCATTTTCAATATTTCTAAATTAAAATACATTTAAAGT
The DNA here is from genome assembly GCA_918358865.1 of Melinaea marsaeus rileyi. Classification (NCBI taxonomy): domain Eukaryota; kingdom Metazoa; phylum Arthropoda; class Insecta; order Lepidoptera; family Nymphalidae; genus Melinaea; species Melinaea marsaeus. Next base: position 6,378,603 of record OU911092.1, read on the forward strand.
TATAGAAAAAAATGGTATACCGGGATACTTCCTTATCGTGTCATTATTCATATTTTTTTTATTACAAGTTGTTAAAAATATAGAGTGAATGCAATAAAGGAGATGTTATCAGTAACGTTAGACATTTGTTGTTTTTTTTTGTGAATATTTTAAGTGTTTTTATCACAACGAGATAAGAATGAAAGATGTTCAAGAAACTAAATTAGTCTGTCATTTCTGTGTTATCATGTGTGCTATCTGCCATCAGTTACAAAATATCGATTTTTTTAAAGATACAAATAGATTAAAATAAGCATGGCTTAGTTAAAATTATAATAGTCGTGCCCAAAATTGTATTGAACTGACAATAACATATCCAAATAGCCAAATACGATATCCAAGTTGAAGTTAACTAACTTATTTTATATAGAAATCTTTTTTACTATATTCGTATTCAGCAGTCCAAATAACAATAAAAGAATCAACAACTATGACACGGTCTAAGCGTGACAATGAGGCGTGTTCGAATGTTAACTTACGCATACATCATCGTTCTTAAACCACCTGCGACGCCCCGCCCACTCCCCCCACCTCACACCCCCCTCCAGCTGATCCACGTTACCATCGAAGAAAAGACCATTCCAAGTCCAGACACCACCCGGGACGGTTGTTACTGATACGGTGCTTTAAATTGTGCTGTGCTTAATTTTACGTGTTCGATATCGTGTACGGTTTTTCCATCTCGTCTTATTGTGAGTAACGTTTTATATATTATCACCATTTTTTTATCGTTCTTATAACAGAATATAATATAAAGTTGTTTACTTAAATTTTTTGTTGTGTTTATATTTAGTTGTAAATTTTGTCCTGTTCTGAAGCTAATAATGTGTCTCACTTGTTGCTCGAGGGTGGAGCTTGCGTTGACGCACGCGCAAAAAACTTTTATCAAGAATTTAATATGATATAGAATTAAATTATATTAAAAGAAAAGTACTTAATAATACAAATGCGTTATTTAGTTTTATAGAAAGTGTTGCTATTGTTATAATATAATATGATAAAGAATTTTATAAGATAAGTTTCGGAGTAACTTAGTAGGTAGCGGAATAAAGAAGAGTTTGAGTTACAGAAGAGTTAAGAGTTATAATTTGGATTCCGTCCCATCTCTTCTTCTCCACGTTATAAGTAAATATAATTATATATATATATATATATATATATATATATATATATATATATATATATATATATATATATATATATATATATATATATATATATATATATATATATATATATAATTAACTATAACTAATATTCATATTTGTAATGATTTAGCAAATATTTTAATTCAGATTAAATCATTTTTTTAAATCGTATTATATTGTTTAAATTAAAATAAAATTTATAATAATTAAATATACGATCTCAATCGAAATTAATATTACCAAAAATTTATAAATTAAAAAAAAAAAGGTTCTGAGTACACAAAAAAAAACATAAAAATAAACACGCCAAGTTAGATATTAAGATCAAAACACATTTAAAATATATATATATGTAAATTAATAGATCCATTATAAGACTTAACTGTTTAAAAACATAACGATTATAATATTTTGATATACATTGTTTATATAAAGCTCTTATCACAATTTTAACATATATGTTAAGGAATTTTATTAATGGCGCCGATAATGTCTTATCATTGTAACATTAAATAACATCGCTCGCTCTCAATAGAGATCAATAAATTATAATTGATAATTAGGTTTAATTAAACAAGCCGCGCCCGCGGGCTTGCTCGAGTGGAATTTGTGGATGTTATTTATAACATTCGCCAGTGAAAGTTCCGTACCAAACACACTGACAAACAAATTTTTTATGTATATATTGTCCCTTATATACTTTTATATGTATTTAGTGAAAGCTGTTTATTTGAAAGTACAAACGGACATATGTATCTTTTTTATATATATATATATATATATATATATATATATATATATATATATATATATGTATATTATGTAACAATATCAAACCAGTACATGAATTATCACAATTATTTCACGTGATAATAATATTGAATTATTATTTTAAATACTTGCTTATTTTACAATACGCTTCACAGTAGTGGTTATTTTACAATACACTTCACAGTGAACACGGTGCCAGCGATGTCCCATAAGATATCCGTGAATTATTTACAATACGTGAATACAATGTATTATAACGCCAGCTGTTTCACAGTTGACAAAACAATTGAAATTTATGAAATATTTATAATACAAATGTTTTTGAATATATACATACTTTGAATTCGTGCTTTGAAATTACTTTCTCTTTTTTTTAGTCTTATATTTTGTCAGATATTTGATTATATTTTTTTATTATTGTTTTAATGGATTGAAAATATCAATATCAGCATACGAACATAATTTATTGATTCCTATTTGACAATTTAAATGTCAACATTTTTTTTTTTACGTTATAAGCTAACATCCATAGACATTCGTCCATGGCTTTTATTGTAATTTTTAAAACAATATTGCCGTGACATATTTCTGTTTTTTTTTTTTTTACTTTGTAAATTGACATCCACAAACATTCGTCCATACCTTTCATTGTAATTTTTAACACTAAACCTACCGACAATTCTTGTATACCTGTCCCTACCGCACGCCGTCAAAATGACCGGTAATTAAAAGTTATTTTATTATATAACGCAGGTAACAATGGAAATAACTAAAAGTAAAGAGTGAAGACAATATTATGTGCATATTCTAAGAATTGTTATGTAGTTTGATAACGATATTATAACGTTTAAAAATGTGTAAATTTTACAAAAGTTTAAGAACGGTCAATTTGACCGGTACTTGGTAGGTTTAGTGTTAAAACGATATTGGCCTATGATTAAAAAAAATGTAATTTGATATTATAGTTCAGAAAAGTTTAGTATAAATACAATGTCACATTATAATATCGATAATACATATTATATAAAGATAAAGATATACCAAAAGGTGGATAACACGAAGTGTACAAGAGCTTGTGTTGTTCGCATGTCTTTTAGTATTTAACCCTAAGCTAATAGCTTATACGTGACTACATATGTTTAAATCTCGTTCCTTAATCTCAGATACACTGAAATAGACTTTAATGTGTTTTCTTTTTACATTAAAATTAACAAATTATTTAAGCGTTACAAATGATATATAACAAATAACTTAAATTAAGTGATAAGTAAATAATGTACAGTAATACCTCGCTTTACGCGACCCCGTTATACGCGGTTTCACTATAACGCGGATGCAAATTTCGCGCTCAAATGCCTCGAATTACGCGAAAGAGTGTGTATAAATATAATGTAGTTATCAACAATAAATGTATTTTTCCATAAAAAATAAGAGTATGTATTGCATAAAGTGTTCCTAGAATTAAAGTGATTGATTAAAATGATTTGTATTTTTTTGTAATAATTTTTGACTATGTTTAATCATAAACCTCGTTATACGCGAATTTCAGTTAACGTGATTTTTTTTGGAACGTATCCCTCGCGTAAAGCGGGGTATTACTGTACAAATGAAATATGTTAAAGTTAAAGCTGTATATATATGTATAAAGCTGTATTCGTCTGTATAAAGGAAGTCATTAATTACAGTTATTACATCTTCCAATTCGCACTCGTGTTTAATGACTAATATCCGGTACGGGACATCTGCTGATAGCTTGATGTCATCTTTTATCTTATCTTATCTTTGCATCAATTTCTATTTTATTTTATGGTATGGTGTGGTATGTTTAATAAATTTTCAATACATTGTATGTTTATTGTTTGTTATATTACTTTCAATATGGTAATTAATACATTCGTTGTGTGGCTTTTGGGTTTATAAACAAACATATATCTGTATATGTATACATGTATATATATATAAGGGATTTACCACTCACTGATTCATCACAAAATCTTCGAAACTATCTGTCCGATTAACTTAAAATTTTACATAGTTACTTCTTTTGTGACGTAGACGTCCACTAAGAACGGATTTTACGGAATTCCTATCCGATTTTAACTTTTTCCATTTCGCCAAGTTTTAAACCTGTAGGAGCTATACACTTAACGCGTGGTTAAGAGTTACTATAGCAACGGTTACGATGACAACGGATAATATGACAAAGGTTACCATAGCAACCTAAGTTCACATCCAAATTAATAGTGCCCAGCGAAGCGGGAGGGAATAAGCTAGTATATAAATATATATAAAGTTTGATAAACATTATAATATCCAATACAATAGGGAGTCATCGACTCGTGTCGTAAAAACCGGTATAACAACAACCGTATAAAAAAAGATAGATATAATTTATCATTATATAATTTGGTAAGGTTTGTTAATTTGTACATCACGTCTGTCGTATATTGATGGTGTATCGGCGGTTCTATTATTATTTAAATAAACTTTATATTATCTACCGACATCAATATGGATAACCGTTATAATTATTCGTTTCTATCGTCGTTTTAAATTTATATCTCATAGATATCTAGTCTCTTTTCATATAGTTAAATTGAATTAGATATATAAACATATTTATTAATATAATACTAAGATATATGGAGATTAACACTAAACCTACCGACAATTCTTGTGTACCTGTCCCTACCTCACGCCGTCAAATTAACCGATAATTAAAAGTTATTTTATTATATAACGCAGGTAATAATGGAAATAACTAAAAGTAAAGAGTGAAGAAGATATTATATGCATGTTCTAAGAATTGTCATGCAGTTTGATAACGATATTATAACGTTTAAAAATGTGTAAGTTTTACAAAAGTTTAAGAACGGTCAATTTGAACGGTACTTGGTAGGTTTAGTACACATTTTGACGATAAATGCTAGAAGTATCAAAAATAGATAAGTGATAACTCGTAATCGTTTTCAATATATCATGTATTTTAACATAACTATTATCATGGGGTATGAAGTGTATTATCATTTGACATGAGATGCATGTCTTGTCATAGTTCAGTTGCCGTCTCTAAGGATTTATTGAACACGATATAACGGTCCCCCTCGTCAGGCAACAATGATATATGCGGGGCTGTCTGATTGAGAAATTTCGATTTTATTATTTAACTTAATTTTAAAACTTGTTAATGGATAATAAAAAATTTGTGGCTTAACCTTTATCTATATTTGATTATCGCTAAAACATTTATTGTTTAATATTAATTTGAAAGTTGATAAAGAAGGAAAAACGGAGATCAATTATTAATGTCAATTTGAAATACAAAGATTTATTTGTGGGTAATTATTTACTGTTACTTTCTAACGCTTAATTAAATAAAAGATAGGTACAACATACCTATATATTGTTGTAATATACTACAATGTTGGTATCTAGTTTAATTATATATATATATATATATATATATATATATATATATTTTCTTATGTTGATCATGTCTATTGTTTAGTTTAGGTGATATGTTAGTATGAATGTGTACTAACTAGCAGTGGCGGTGTTATTTATGATGGTCAGTACTCTCGACCCGGACTTGTCAATCACTGAACGTACAGCTCTAAGAATCCTAGACCGTGGATTAGTACAAGTGATTATAAACCCTCAACCTATATGATTAGGATATTTAATCCCGTAACTGTCTAGATAATGCCCGTGTTAGCTACGGTCATCCATCATTTGAGTCCGTATTCGATAGGAAAGATGCGCCTGCGACGGTTTTTACACCACGTACTATCGTTTTGATCTTGTCCGTCCAACAGAGGTCTCTAACCTAAAATATCTTGAGTTATGTTAAATATCCCGTAGGTACTTGTCTATTCATTTCTGTAAATGGTTATTGTTATTTTAGGTATAAAGGAATCAATGTTTATTCACGTTGCTATCAGATCGGCATAATTGAATGCGTAATGCCTTTAAGACTCCCCAAGTGAGTGACGTTGGTGCACGGAGGATATCACCCTAACGATTATCAGATCGTATCTCATCATTGACGTTTCAATACAACATAGATCAATCGGTGGCTGCTGGAACCCGAATCCATGTATGCATCCATAATTGGATATGACTAGAAATAGTATATAATGTAAACAAATTTTAATGAATTGGAATTGTTGTTTATATTTCAGAACCCTGTATGAACCATTCCAATGCAATAATGTATGGTAAATTCAATAGTTTATCGTTCCTTTACATTTTGATACTTATATACTTATTACGCGAAGCGAGCGGAGCGTTCTACTGGAGTCTTTTTTACATTTTTTGTCATGAATAAGCTCGAAAACTACTAAAAAAAAAAATTTTTTAATGTCATGTCGTGGAGTAATAATCGTCAAAAAACTGATATTCCATTGAAGTCAATGGAAAACGATGTGTCATTACACTGGGCCCGGCTCAATATGCAAACGGCACCCGAGATTTTGCGAGCGCATCGAGTCGAAATTGGGGGTCTTTCGGCGCCCCTAGTTAAAACATCGGAATAAAAAGTTAAATTCGCGTTATTCTCTGTAATCTCGTCCGTTAAAGGAATGTAAATGTTGGATGGTTGGATGGATGGATGGATCGATGGCGTCTAGATAACTTCCAATTACATATGTTTAATTCAATATTTATTTAATTCAATTCTATATTGGAGAATAATAAGATATTGTTTTAAAAAATTAATTTAAATTTCAAATAACGTACCAAAAATAATCAATATTTTATATTAAAATGTACATCACACCATCAAATAGTTGTACCGTAAGTCGTGTTGTAAACATACGTCTTAGTGTTCTATGTCTGTGGCAGTTTTGATTAATGTTTAGTAGATAGTGAAGAGTGAGAGACGGATAGACAATATTGTCTCATTCCAAGTGCTAATGATGTATTGACTGTTATCTATGTATTGGGCATCTCAATGTTGAAATGTTACTGTTTTAAATGATGCTTCATTTTTTTTTTTACATTAAATAAGAGATTTCTCTTTAACAAGGTGACCTATATCAAAAGTTGAGTATACTAGGGGCGCTAAAGACTCTGAATTTCGACTCGCTCCGCTCGCTAAATTTGGTTGTCGTTTGCATATTGAGCGAAGCGAGCCCAGTGTGTAGACTCATCGTTTCCCGTTGACTTCGATGAGATATCAGTTTTTTGACGATTATTCCTCAACGACATGACATTTTTCAAAAATTTTAAAACCATCACTTAATGTGTGTCTTTTTGATTGCAAAATTTCATAATTTTCCGTCAATTAGTTTTCGAGCCTATTCGTGATAACGAATGTGAAAAAGTCTCAAGTGGAACACCCCGCTCGATACGCTCGCTTCGCTCAAAAAATATTTAATAGGAACTCTGAAATACATTACTGATATGCACAGATCTACAGATGGAGCACATAATACTAGTCAAAAACTAAGCGTATTCGTGACAAAGAATGTCAAAAAGTCTCCAGTAGAACGCTCCGCTCGCTTCGCTCAAAAAATATTTAGAAACTCTGAAATATATTACAATATTGATATGCACAGATCTACAGATGGAGCACATTACACTATAATTTGTGTTATTTTACAAAAACTGTGTTACAGCGCAATTATAGTATATGTGAGCCGATACTTCACGTTGTCCAAATTACTCAATATCGCCGTCTCTTATAACTAAAGCATTGTTCTAACAACAATGTAACTTTTAAAACATCGTGGCTTTCACTAAACAATACACTTCTTGTATTATCTAAGTTATTAATATTTTAATATCCAATGTGGATACATTCAAAAAATTAAAACAAAGTAAATAAAACCTTTTTGTTTATCTAATAAGATTTAAAATTGTATAATTTGAATTAAATTTATATGTTTATATATGTCTAGACTTTATCTCATTATAGGTAAGCGAGCTTTCCTTATTTTTTTACGATTCTTGGAACTGTGATAAGTTTATAACGATTTTTTTATATATGTTTGTTGTATGTCAGTATTTACTTGATATGATATATGCGAGTGTTTAAATAAAATATATTTAGGTATAAAGTTGTTTAGTTTAAGATACGAATACTATTGTATCGTTCCTTTGGAATAACTTGTAGTACTCTAACTTGTAATACTCTAACTTGTAGTACTCTAACTTGTAGTACTCTAACTTGTAGTACTCTAACTTGTAGTACTCTAACTTGTAGTATTGTAACTTGCAGTACTCTAACTTGCAGTACTCTAACTTGTAGTACTCTAACTTGTAGTACTCTAACTTGTAGTACTCTAACCTGTAGTACTCTAACTTGCAGTACTCTAACTTGCAGTACTCTCACTTGTAATACTCTCACTTGTAGTACTCTAACTTGCAGTACTCTAACTTGCAGTACTCTCACTTGTAATACTCTCACTTGTAGTACTCTAACTTGTACTACTCTAATACCATGTAGTTTTTAGATTTATAGAAGTGATTCTAGTTGGTTTTTGATATGTCTGTAATAATTATTATTTTCTTTCTCTTTGTTTAAATAAATTTCGTCATCAAATACTTTCATGTAATTATTGAGTCACACGCTATCGCGACTTTCATAAATAAAAATTGTGTTAGATTGTTTAAAAATTTGCTTTTTTTTTCTTTATCAAATTTCTCCTTTACGTATGCACTAATACAAAAAAATGCTTTTGGTTATATGAAGCTATAAATCATTTGGATTGAGAAAACATAAACATAAAAACTTGTAAAACTGCGTAAAACATTATTTTTTCTATAACTATTACAGATATCTTGATATTCAAAGTAACTTTCGACAAGGCTATCCGGGTACCGTTACATGTATATTCACGTCAGACATACCGTATGTAAACCACAATATATTAATTTCATCTTGTTCCAGCATCAAGCGCTTAATTATGAAAGCATCAGTTTCGCTCGGTAATGAAGATATCGCTGCATCATCTAAGTAATCATGAAATATAGAAATATATGGATGCGGCAAACTTACTACATTATTTAAACATTCTGATCCATTTAATTATTTGATTTGTAGCCAAAAAATGTAATAAACGAGACGGAATATACATCTATCCTCTTTTTATTTATGTATATTAAAAAAATGGCTACAAATGTATTATTTAAAAGAGTATCAATTCTTTGTTGTTTCTTCTCAATGGATGTCTTTTGTAACTTTAAAACACGTAGCTAAAGTTGCTTTAACTTTAACTATGAAAGCATTTCTGCCTATTAATAGTCTATAGATAGATAGATAGCAGTTTTAAAGTAATCAATAGTTACAAATAAGTTAAAAGTCCCTTACCGTCCGTGTGCTCGTATTCGATGGTCGTTCACCCTGAACGTGCATAAATAATCGTCTGTAGGTAATTACTTTTTATAGTAACACTATTTAAACTGTTTTTTTTATATTTACTTATATAAATAAAAATCAAACGTTTCTACTAAAAACTATTTCTACTTTACAGATATTCTTGTTCCCGGATCCAGAACCGAATGCAGAAGTGTTGTCGCTTCATATAAATGTAAGTTTTATAAATTAATTTTACATATAATTAACTTTATTTCCTTAACACTAAACCTACCGACCATTCTTGTATACCTGTTTCTACCGCACGCCGTCAAATTGACCGGTAATTAAAATATATTTTATTATATAACGAAGGTAATAATGGAAATAACTAAAAGTAACGAGTGTAGAAAATATTATATGCATATTCTAAGAATTGTCAAGTAGTATGATAACGATATTATAACGTTTAAAAATGTGTAAGTTTTACAAAAGTTTAAGAACGGTCAATTTGACCGGTACTTGGTAGGTTTAGTGTTAAATTAATATCGTATATTGAATGTAGGTTTACGATATTTAATATACATTAACGTAACGCATTAAAATGTGATGTATATTAAATAAATTCTACAGTTTATTAGTTATAAGTAATAGTTTAGTTTACATTTATGAGTGTTACGTAGTGTATAATTTTATACGCTCTTAGGTGCATTCACGTGCATTCACGTGCATTCACGTTAGGCAAATCTCGATTGCAATAAAGGCTCGGGGCTTGTTAATTGTCGGTTAACCAGTACTGGTTCTATGTAATAAATTACGTATTTATATTACATGTTTGATTTGAATCTGTTTATTATATATCAAGTCCATATTATAAATATCTTTATTACTACATTGCTCACTAAATATATATACAATAAAAAAAACCTGGGTGAGTTTGTTGTGTGGTTCAAACCAGGGCGTTTAGAACCCTCGTAGCCTCATTTTAAGTTGGAGAGTGTCTTTACAGAAGGGCTTTTTGATACATACGACATCAAAAGGCCCTCCTGTCACTTCCATTTGACGTACACAAGTGATCACTGGTATGGATTCATAGTGGAAAATATATAGATAAATAAATATTCAAGTAGACATTTATACCCACTTTTGAATCGTCAATTATAACAATAAAAAGGTCAGTGTAGTCAGCGGTAAGTAAGCTACCACCTCGGAATGCTGGTCTGCTGTGAAGAGCCGTCCAGACTGAGTTGCTCTTTTTATAAGAAATTTTTATTTTGATGTATCCATTATAATATCAACTCTTTATGGGTTTTTATTTTCTATAGCAATGATTGCTAAAATTTCTTTTCTAGTATAGTTTATCGTTTTCTCTTTTCGAGGGGTAAAATCGAAAAAGTTACATCCAGAGATCACTTAAAAGGTATTCCGTCAAAATTTTCAACTATTTGGTTTGACAGTTTAGTAACGGGAGTATGTAAAACAAGGAAGTTCGTACTATTGTTTCAAAATTCCTTCTTCTAGAGTGACGAGTCGGTGTAATATTTATTATACATTTATTTACAATCGATAAATTGATAAAATAAGTGCATTTTTTTATATTATTGACCAAATTAAATGTATGTATAGTTTGCTGTTATTAGTTTTGTAATAGATGATGTAAGATACGTGATTGTGGGTGTATCATGTGACTGATTTCACTTTCATTAAAACAATGTAATCGTACACGAATTCGTTGTGTTATAGCAAAATAAATCTTATAATAAAAAAAAGCGATGTCTTTTTTTTGACGGCTTTTCTCGTCGAATCATTCTCACCTACTTGATCGTGATCTGATAGATAGGCCCAACAAATACGCATAAATATTTGTCTTTTTCCTTGTTATATATTGATTAATAATATAATTATTTTGGTGTTTTATAAATATGTTTAATAATACTATCATGAAACCCGGTTTTGGTCTAGATGTCGCTTTATAATCTTATCATTTAAGTTCCAAAGGTCTTCATGCATTGGAAAGGAACGATATCATTTCCTGATTGGGCACGAAGCGTAATTATTGCAAAGTAATGAGCACTTGGATGAGCAATTTGCAAATGCCGAAGCAGGTTGTGAAATAATTTATAATAAACAGTTTAGCTTCAATCATGTTATTTCTAGACCATATTATTTATTAATGTTCTTAAACTTTACTAGATGTTGATTTCTTAAGACAGAGCGATGCCAGACCGCGATGGCTGGAAATCGATTTTCCACGGCACCGCCTGCGCCCGCGCACGCACTCTGCGATTATACGCGTCGTACCTCCAACACTGCCGTCTTAATAATAATGTATGAGTGTTGATAACTATTAATATAATATGAAGGAAACCACACGTTTTCTTATAAATATATATATATATATATATATATATATATATATATATATATATATAAAGTATAGCTGAGTTTTTTTTTTTTTTTACATATGCATTTGTTCTTTGCCCATCTCAATCTAAGCTATCTGACCTAGACTAGACTAGACAAATTTAACCAGATTTCTACAAATGACAACCAGTTGGTATAACGGCTGATCCCACGCGTGCCCGGGACGCGGAGATTTTGAATTTTGATAAAACTTAATTCAATATTCTCAACTCTATTCACATTAGAATAAAGACGAAAATATTTATATAATATATACCGGTAGCTTATCTTCCATACTTGTCAAGTGTTTATTTTATAAGTCAGCTTCCTACAATAAGGGTACGGGGACTTTATAAAATATATAAAATATATGAATTAAAAGGAATCCCACAATAAATAATTACACGATACAGGAAACGTATATTGTATACCGGCACTTGTAGTCACGATCTTTAATTCTGTATGATTGCTATGAGCTTTAGAAAGCCACACGTCTTAAATATGAAATTCTATTTGTGCGAATCCGATGTACGTCAGCGGATATCACATCGAGGCACGGCTTTAATTTAATGGATATCGTGTGAAATTGATTTTAGTGTAGCTTTATTATGTTATTTATTTATTTAATAATTAAATTTTATTTTAATTATTCTAGTAGAAATTTATTAATCACAAGCTTTTGACTGCTTTTGTGCTTTCGGGTTGTATATTCCAAAATTGTAGCCTATATGTTATTCTGATGTTATACTGATTACTGTAAAGTTTCATCATAATCTGTTTATTAGTTTTTGTTTGAAAGAGCAACAAATATACATATCTAACGTACAATAATTAGAAGAATAAAAAATTATTAAAAAGACAAATTCATTCATTAATGTTAATTTGAAAGATATTCATCTTAATAAGGTCATTTCGTAACAGCGCTTCTGAATACATTAAACAAAATGGCGCCCATATATAATAAATAACAAAAATGTACCGGAAGAGTGTGACATGAATTCGATGTTCCCATCTTTATGGCGGGTCGTCTATTATCGTGGGGCGATAAAAATATTATATATATATACATAAAATAATATGTATACGAATGTCTGTTAAGATATCATGAATATTTTCTATAATATGTGACAGTTCGATAATAAATGTTACATTTACTAACGCCATGTTCGGGTTTACATCAGAAATCATAATGGATTCCACTTTGATCTAATAAATTTCCCTAATAATAAGATTATTTATATTTAGATTTGAAAATAATAAAGAATGAACAAAAACACGGGCAGGACTCGAAGCTGCGACATTGGAATACTCTAATCTACTCGTAACTGAACTACGGTGTCTACAAGTGTGGAGAAATATATATATATATATATATATATGTTTTACCAATTGCATTTGAGAGCATTTATAAAAATACAGTCTTACCAACGACAAGCCAAATGTTTTTTATATTATCAATATAAAGTGTTGTATATAATATGTACAAAGTGTATATATATATATATATCTATATATATATATATATTCCGTGTAATTTTTAATTATAAAAGATCGTATAATGAAATCACTTATTTGCGTCACACGATGACGTCATTACACTCATTCTAAACATAATATAAGGAAGATAAAACTGTGTAATGTCATTTATTTTATATTATTATAATTATCTATATATATATACGTATAAGCAATTTACCACTCACTGACTCATCACGAAATCTCCGAAACTATCTGTCCTGTCTGTCCTATCGATTAACTTAAAATTTGACAGTTACTTTTGTGACGTAGACGTCCACTAAGAACGGATTTTACGGAATTCCTATCCCAAAGGATTTCAACTTTTTGAATTTCGCCAATTTTTAAACCTGTAGGTGCTATACACTTAACGCGGGGGTAAGAGTTACCATAGCAACGGTTACGATGGCAACGGATAATATGACAAAGGTTACCATGGCAACCTAAGTTCAAATTCAAATTAATAGGAAACCCATCGAAGCGGGACGAAATAAGCTAGTTTTATAATAAATAACGGAAACGTCTGAAGAACGCCATCTTCTTGTAAAATACAAAAACATATGATAATGTATCATAATTATAAACGATTTTTGATTCCATAATCTTTATTATATTAGAATGTTAATCCGACATCCTTATTTATATATTATGATAATAACGTTGATTTGTGGTGACAATATAATTGGATACCATCACCATTTTCACATCACTGTTTTAATACCATTTTAATTAATTGAATTTAAATACTATCGATGGAAATGTGTTTATTTATGGGCGGTATATTATAAGAATAAATACTGTGTCATTAAAATTTCGTGTCAAATAGATATTAATAGAAGAAACCGGATAGGGTTGTCGTAGAATATGCCATGATTGTTTTTTTATTGTATTTTAATATTGACATTTAATTTAAGGGATGGATTTGTTATAAAAAATGCGAGTTTAGTTTTACTGAACTGAATGAAAAATACTTTAGCACGGACAAGATTTGAACTGACTACTTGAATACCATATTGTCTTTCTACCAATTGAGCTATTTAAGCCGTTGAATAATTTAGCCTATAGTCCTAAGCGGGATGGAGATGACATTTATTAGTCTCAAAATATAAAAAAAAAAAATGAAAATGACAAATACCAAGCAAACCAGGTTGCAGGACAAAATGTGTGTAGTAAAAAATAATTCATTCTAATTTTCGGAGGCGCTTAGATGACATATGATTTTTACATACTATGTAGATCAAGTTAGCTTGCTTATTGCATATTTATTGGCAGTATTGAACATGCTTTAAGAACCAAAAAATTTAGTCAAAATATCCTTTTATAAAGTAAGAACAAATCTAGCCAAAAGCTCTTCCAGAAAATGTTTGTTAAAGTAATGCAGTAGACAACCCTACTTTCCCAAGTTACGCCTGATTTTAAAGAGATTCGTGAAAGAATTTATGTTAATATTGATTCAAAGTGTCCGTAACAATCGCCATGTTTGTTATAACTGGATAAAACTTAACCTAAAAGTAAAACCATGACTCCTTACTTCCAAAAAATGTCACTGATTGTAATCGGATGACCAATTTTAATGATGTCATGATATTTTTTTCTATAAATGTTTTTTTTTATTGATTTTATAAGATAACGAGTTATTTTAAATTGATAAGTCTTAGATCTTATCTTTATTCGGAATTGATAGGAGTTCCTTGAAAGGTATATATTTAATTTTAACTTTGTTTTTTTTTTGTATATATATATATATAATAATATTTTATTGAATTGTATAAATAACATAACGAAGTATATGTTACAAAAAGTTATAAAGGCATTGATTGAATATCTTGTATATTGCATCATATATTATTTTATTATCATAATGACGGTCAAAAATATTCAATAATATATATATATATACATATATAAAATAATTTAATATACATCTGTTTATCATACAGACAAAAGAAAAGAAAACGAACACATGATATATAGAGAGATTTAAATAAATATTGTCGCGTTATATAATTTTATATGTCTCGTTTTCACTTCAATTTGCATCATCTTAATAACCGGGTATTAAAAGTGTTATCTGATATCTGTTATACGGACATGCCTTCCGTGTCCGTCCGTCCGTCCGTCCGTCCATCCGTCCATCCGTCCATCCGTCCGTCCATCCTGCAGATCTATAAAGATCATGATAAAACTGATTAGATTAGATTAGATAATTGACGTCTTCAAATCATTTTCAATATGTTGTTTTGATTTTTGTGTTTGTTATTTTTATTTACATTCTTTTGTATTTTATTTATTTTAATATTATATTGTTTGTTGTTTAATACTAAGCCGCTAATTCTAAGTGTAGTGCAGACGAGGCGACCATTAAGGGGCTTTCTACGAGTTTCCACAATTAGCGCAATTTGCTGTAATGTAAGTGCGATTGAAGATAATGCCTTGTAGATGTAATCACAGTGAACTATTTATATTATATATATATATATATATATATATATATATACATATAATATAAACTCACTGACTAACTGACAACAGTCCAAATGCGGATTAAACGTGAAGGGGATGATGTGGTTTACAGATTTTTCTCCTCTCACTAAAAGCAAGTGTTATGAAAGGGCAAGGTAAGGGATAATTACTGAAAGGTTATTTTTTTTTAAACCTTCCAACCGCTCGCAGCGAAACCTTAAGTCTTGAGTGTTAGAGTACAGCCTACATTGTTGTTTCACCTAATAATTTTAGCTTCTAAATACAAATATTGAAAGTATGTATTTATGTTGTTATATTCATTCCTCGACGTGGCTAAAACTTTTATCGCTACCAAATCGATTGTCGTAAATCCATAGTCGCGGTCCATTGTTGCCGTACACCGTACTTATATGGGAGCGGCAAAAATAAATCACGAGCGAAACCATATCGGCAGAATCGTACTCTATCGGTCCCATCGGCCGCGGGCTACATCGAAAGATACGAAGTATTACGCTATTGAATTAGCATTACCTCTGTTCACAATACTGTTCCGGCTCAGAGCATGCATCGTTTGTCACGGTCGTATTATTTTAATATCTGTCCCCAAGATGGGGAATGAAATCGTGCGAGATCTCAGCTCAAGATAGATGTATAATCTCAAAATCTCCTCCGTTCGTTCGCATGCCACCTGTGGAACGTGTGACGCCTTTTCTATAGCTTCCGTCCTCATCTGGTAGAATGTTAACACTTAATAGTATGTATGTAAGTTCATTATTGTCGCATTAATTCTGTTTATGTTTTTTGTCACAGGTTTATCAGCGACCTGAATGATCTTCACATCAACATCTATTAAACGTAAGTTGATAATAATAACCGACGTAAAACATATTCCATTTATTCTCCTTTTCCGTGTCATATTAATTAGTTTTCGGCACTAGTTTTATTAAAATGTTTATCTTCGTTACAAGATTTGTTGTCTTAGATTGTAATCTGTGTAGTTACAAACATCACTATTGATTCACGATCCATCCAAGTGTATCGAGAATTAAGCAATAATAAACCAATAAAATCATAATTCAATCAGGGCGATCTGATATAATTGTCATTTGACCGCAGGCCACTCTCGATCAAGTGTGTTATAGATGTTATATCTGGTATGGTGTGATTGATATTGAATAATAATGGGCATGTCTGTTGGTACGTCACGATGGAGATGGTATCGACCGAGCGTGCCGCATCCATCAGGGATGTTCCCTATCTCATTCGGTATCGCTCTCCAACGATAAACATTTATGCCATTGTCTTACTGTCGATTATATCGGCGAAATTTGTGCTCGCCTCCGTCGTTTGTCTTTCGCCGCAAATGAGACGGGACGGCTTATAAAAGGCTAGTTTCCGCTAAACTTTTGCCCAGTCACTAATACGCCGTGGGAACATAACCTTATCGTTTTTGATTACAGATTTCTCTCGCTGCGTCGCATCAAATTATGTCAATTGTTCTTTTAAATGACCCGAAATTACAAAGATAAAATTACGAGAATTGTAAAAAATATATTCAAATTTCGACCATAATAAGTCGTATAACATTATGTCATTAATAAACGCCATTTGCAATTGAACCGACGCTAAAGTTCATCGTCGGCGATGCCCTGGACCACTTAATAGCATTAGCATCATTGTCTCGGAGTCATTAATAAGTGGTCGGACAGTTCTATTGGCCGTATTCCATAATGGGCCAGCTCTATTCTAGTCTTATGTCACGAATTCGTATCCTAATAACCCTCGGGCGTTATAGGCTTGGAGCAAATTCAATATCGTTTCCGAGGATAAAAATTATTGGTGGTAAATTAATTTGAATCTCAATTTCTTTATTAACTTTAAGGAGTAGGTATACTGTATTTTTTATGGGTTTAGGCTTTTTTAATAATGATACCTGCATTCATATAATTTAATAAAGAACTTATTAAATATTATACATTTAATTATTGAGATCAGATGATCTTCTATCAATGTCAATAAGATGTATTGCATGGGTTGATGAGTTGTTTGGGTGCCTTGATAAAAGAGTACTGAACCAGTTGTCGGATGTAAGGTTAATCCTTCATACGTGAAAGCTAAAACATAGGACATGCCCATATTTTGAGGGATAATGTATATTGCGTCATTGAGGAAGCCATTTGATTATGTAATGTAAAATTAAGACAGTTTCAATATGTAACTTATAAATATTAATTTATGGTGCCCAATAGACTTGTCGTCTTTGGGGGTAAAAGCTGTTAAGCTATGTGACAAGAAGTCTGAAAGAAATTATGCTCATACTGCTTCTAAAGCCGTCAAAGGTCTTCGCTACTACTAAGGATTTTTTCTGCACGGCTTCGCCACACTTCTTTTTTGATTGAAATTAATTGAACTTAAGAATACTTATTCGCATCTTAGCACTTCAGATGACTAAGAGTGCTTACTGCGATGATGCGTTTTATAAATAAGTATTTCATAAATTTTATCAGAATCAATGTATGTAAAACTAGGGGCGCGAACCAGACCTCGATTTTGACTCGTTGTACTCGCAAAATCTCGGTAGAGTTCGGCGTATTGATCGAAGCAAATAACCTATCTTCAATTGAGCGTTCAAAGCTGAAACCGACAGGCAAAAAATATGAAATAATCAAATATCACATAGCGAATTTTTTTTACATTGAAGTCTATGGGATTGTAATTTTTTGGCGATTATTCCTCAACGACATGAGTTTTTTTCACTTTTTTTTTATAAACTATTGCTATAAATGTGCGAAATTTCATGAAGATCGGTAAAGCCGTTTTCATGTCAACCCCGGACATGGGATGCAAAAAGTCTCACATAGAGTGCTTCGCTCAATAACCCTGCAATCATTTGTAAGAAAATGTCACCTTTACTTATCTGCGATTTGATATAAATAAAATAAAAATACTTTTGTATTTGATTATATTAATAATTCATTTAGAATTTTGTGTAATTTTCCTCGACGCGTTTAATGATGATCGGTATCGACGGACTGCGACTTTAATAATCAATTATAAACAAAGATAATTATACTGGGAATACTAGTATTAAGTACTTTTACGTAGATACTCAATAATAAACAACGACGAAGCGGAGACTTTGATAGGCGACAAACATCGACCGACGGCGCATAAAGCAGTGTCCGAATAGCATTAATTCTGGTTTAATATACATAGTTAAGTGAGAGTAACTGATGGTCGCACGCGCTCTCTATTAGGCCCAATTAGTGTGTGCCTTTGATCTCTGCGCTCTTTTGAACTCGTATTCGTTGATTTGATAAGCTCATATCATTGCACTTTAGTTTGCTTTGTACAAGTCACATTTATTAATAAATAATAATGTCGCTAGTATTGTAATTTGATTTGCACGAGCATTAAGTCGTTAAAATGTTTCTAGGAAGCGTCGAGCTAATAATGAACACTCGCGCCTTGCTTGTTGCGTTCATTTGTTATTATATGCCAAGATAATGTTGAATATATATTTCTTAATTGCTTATTGCACGATACAGACACTATCGGGTCACTGTTTCCAACATAATAAGCATTATCACAACAATAACAAGCTAGTAACTAACTCGCAGCTTCCAATGCCCGTGTCGTCGATCGAGATAACCCAGACGCTCTCCGCCTCAGTCCGGACGCGGTTCTAAGCGCGTCGGCCGCTTGTAAAAAGTTTTCGAATTTCATTTCGAGTGTTCGTCAAGTGTTTTAGTGTTGTTTGGTGGGATATACGAGTGGATTGTCGCATGACTTTGTAATAGGACAGGTGATTGTTATTTGATAATTGTTCTATTGTATATCGACCGTTCGATAATTTTGTAAACGTCAAATCGTCCGACTGTTCATTAGTAGTGGGTGGTTGCGTTTGAATGATATTTTTAATAGTGAATGGGTTACAGTTATCTGAATCTCGGGACAGGTAGTATATTCATCATTAATCACCACTCGTTTGTCCAAGGACGTGGGACGCCATTTGTAAAATATTTTTTAACGTCAGTTGTCTTTAAAGTTTATCATCATCGTAATATTATATACAAAATAAGTCATGTTATCTATGGAATAGTCATTTTTGATATTTCGAAATTAATTAAGATAATAAAAGTTTTATAGTGTTCATTGTTTATATTGAATTGTCTATAATTTAATATATCTTGATACTTGATTATATTAATTTTAAGTTAATTGATATATTGTTTAAAATGATTTAATTGTGCAATGTATGTATGTGTGTGTGTGTGTGTGTGTGCGTGTGTATGTACGTATGTATGTATGTAATTATTTGTTTAATATAATGTTATATATTCTAATTAATTTAAAGTTTTTATTATAATTCACGATACACGGAGATTATATATATATATATATATATATATATATTATATTAATATATATTAATATGAAATATAATACCTAATAAAATGTAATTGTAACTTACACGTCATTACCAAGCTCCTTTTTCAACTTTAAAGTAACTTTGTTTTATTAACAAATTAATTTAATATGATTTTAACGTTGTATAGAAAACAAAAGACAAAAAGCACATCCTGTTTTATTTATATATATATATATATATATATATATATATATATATATATATATATGGTTTACCTTATTTATGAATGTCTGTCCGTAACGGTACACCATTAAAACATTTTTCATTCTTTTCAATGCGTTTAACGTTGCTTAAACAAACAAACGACGCTCCAACTCATTACATATAATTAATTAACGACTGGAATTTGTTTTTTTTTATATTACATACATATTATTTTAGTAAATAAAAAAAACACTGAACATTATAATCAATAATTCTGTGAAAAATCTTGTTACATTAAATATTTTCCATACACGTAATATTAAAGATATTTCTTTTAATTGTCTTTGATAAATTAAACTAAATGTGTTTTATATATTTATTGCTTAACCTTATACTAGGATCCGCCAACCGTGCGCGGCGGGTGTTGAGCTGAGTCCCTCTCCTTTCTTCTTTTCTTGATAAGTTTTGAATGGCTAAACATTTTTTCAATCTGTTTTCGCTATAACATCCGCGTTCGGCTCAAACATACATGAGAAAATTTTTAGCTAATTATCTCGTCGCATTCTGGAGAAGACTAAACACAAAAAAGGCCTCTCAAACGGTTAAGAGCTTCGCTTATTATATTTACTAAAGTCATGTATGAAGAGATTGATGTCTGTGGCCGAGGCGAAAGAGGTATGCAGGGACCGTAGCGTTTGGCGCTCCGTCTCTGGCTACCCCGCAAGGGATATGGCGTGATGATAAATAGATATATATATAGTTACAAGTGTGTGTATCATTTTTTACTACATAAGAACACCATTTTAGGGTTCCGTAACAAGAGAGTGTCAATAGTTCCCTATCAGTAGTGTCACTCTCTGTCCGTCTCTGTCACAGGACATCTTTTAAACTTGATGTAGACACTAGACATTTTTTGTCCTCTTTAGTGAAATATTTATAAATATATATATATATATATATATATATATATAAATATTTCTCTTAAAGTGAAATATTTATATATATATATATATATATAAATATTTCTCTTAAGTATGTATGAGTATGTAGTAAGAAATGATACACACACTTGTAACTATATTACTGGGTATACTTAATAAGAAATTGGTATGAAATATATGTATGATTAGATTAGATTAGATTTTTGTATAATTGAACAAGCATAAATACTTTTTTTATAACTTTAAATATTAACTTATAAGTTATAAGATATTTATAGCAAGTTAAATAAGATACAGCAGATATTTCTTGATATTATTTTGTTATCTTTTGATTATTTTTTCATGATTTATACTAAACCTCCTAATAAAAAGCATAAGGTAAATATTACAATTATATATATATATATATGTTCGTTTAATAGTATGGAATCGATTTCTTGGTGCTTTTAGTAATATATAATGTAGTACGGACCTGTGTATGCAAATACGATACGTCGGGAAGCGATGTCATTCGAGTGACCCGGCGCCATTCTGAATACATTATAAACAATGCGACACCGAATTGTTGTTAATAATATTATAAAAATCATTTCTATATTAAATATATTATACGTGGTTTCTTTAAATTATATGATTATATATAACCTTCTTATATCTTAATTTAAATGTAGATATTAATGAAAGAATTTACATTTATTTATGATATTTTATACTTTTTTAAGTATCCGCAGTCTCAAAACGAAGCCCTAAGAGGTCTTCATCAGATCAAACTGAATGTTTGTTCTCAATATAATATGAGAGCTATGATTTTGATTGACATAGTCACCCGTGACCATGATCACGTTTAATAACATTAATTATAACGAAGCAGTCGAGTTATTACCGCTCTAATAACACATGCAAATAATTGGTATATTAACATCATGATATAATTACTTATAGTACCATTTTAATTGTGGTTGTACCAGATTCAGCATGGTAGTGGTGCTGAACGGTGTGCTGGCTGACGAGTGCCCGACGTCGGTGCGGGCGCTGCTCACGGCTCACCCGGGATACAGAGACGCGGCAGCTCAGCTGCTTGGGACGGCTCCCCGAGTGGTCGGACCAGCTGGTCTGCTGTATGTCGCGCAGAGGGAACTGGCTGCAGTGGTGCCTCATGACAGTCAGTTGGATGTGTTTATTTTTCCTCCTTTATTTTGACACAGCTTGATTTTTGGTATATATTTTAAAGGATCGAATCAGAAGCATATATTTGTCATTTATTTATTTATTTACCGGAAATAAATACAAAGACAATCTATATAAAATATAATTAATGCAAAGGATGACTTATCTCTTAAAAGACATCTCTACCAGAAACCCTTCACTATTGGTCAAAGTATTCTGATATTTTCTTTCATTATTGTGTTTTTTGTTTTCAATTATTATTATTTTGTTGTTGTCAAATATTACATAATAATATTAGTTATAATGTTTGTTATTTATATATTCCAGAGAACGTCAGTATCATTGGATCAGATGACGCCACATCGTGTATTATAGTCGTGGTCCGGCATTCAGGTATCATATTAAAATTATTTTATAGTAATATATATATATCGTAGGATTTACTACAGCTTAGGTCTTTTTATATTTAAAAGTTCTATGAGTCGTATATTTGTCACGGATTAGTTGAAAAGGGAAATCAAAGTAAGGAAACTTGAATATTTTAAAATTACAAATTTTCATAACTAGTTCCGTAAGAACGTTGTGGCAAAATAAAGCCTCAAGATATTCAGTTATCATATCTATTATAGGTTCAGGGGCGGTATCTCTCGCTCACTTGGACGGCTCCGGTACCGAAGAGGCAGCTGCAGCGATGGTGGTGAAAGCTCAACAGCTGGCCGTCGGTTATCCCGAGGGTCGGCTGGAGTTACAGCTGGTGGGAGGTTTCACAGATCCCCACAGATACTCGGACGAGCTCTTCGCTAACATAATGTGTGAGTATAGCTAATATATTCTGTATAAAGATTATATATATATTTATATATATTACGATAAAATATTTTTTCATTGCCAGCTACTATAGCTCGGAAAATCATTTGTCACAAATATGATATAACTCTATGCATTATTTTCTTTAAACCCATAATAGCCAGATTTTTTTGTAAATTTTAGTAATTAATTTTGGTAAAAAATTTATCATAACATAAAAAAAATTACTTTCGTTATTTTCGAAATTATTTCTTTTAATATACATAACTGTGTTAAAATTGTGTTAAATGTATATTTTTTTTGTACTTTAATCTCGTCTAGACATGTCGGTCATGAGGTCTCGCACAAAAGATACGAAGGTCGGTGGTTTGTCAGAGTGCCAAATGGCGTTATTAGCAGAACAAAACGTGGGCGGCCAGTGTATCACTGATTTAATGATATTCAGCTCACTTTGATATGTAATTGATGAGTGGTTTCTTTGTCCAATAACTTCACGCGTCCATTTGATCCAGCTATATTATGACGACTGAAGTTTCGGGAAGTTGAGTCCCAAAAAAAAAATTATATGTCCATGTTTTACGTATATTTGAAATTATGAGGCTATTGATAAACATAATCCACTAAATATATATATGTATAAAAATTTATTTGTATAAATTCTTTATTGCACAATAAAGATACACAGAGTGGGCTTAACGCTGATGTATATTTTACCAAATCAAAACGTGCATGAAAATACGCGTGAAAAAGTTATGCAAAAATAAGAATAGAGAAACAAAATTTAAAAAAATAAAATTCAATAAAAAATATTAGATATCGTTAATGTAAATAGTTTTAGAAAGTACGTACAAACTGATTTATGAGATTCATTTTTTTCCCTAAACATTGCAACATAATATTAAAAATGTCTTGTATATTATAATCAAATAATTAAAATATATATTTGAAGAGCGATTCCATATTAGATTTGGAAATCTGATCTGGATAATGACTTGTATGTTATATGATTCCAGTAAATATTTTAAAAAATTAATCATACTTTTATATGCAAACTCCGAATTAATTTTAAGATATAATAACATCAAGAAAATAAATATCTTTCAGCGTTTTTTCATGACACTTTATTTTTTTTACTAAAAGTATTTCAATGAGCGTAATTCCTACAGTATCATTCCACCGTCTATCAGAGGAGATAGATTTAACCCTGGCGTGCTGCTGTGAGCTGAACACGGCGCTGGGGGGCAGCTCGCCCGCGCCCCTAGTCACGGGGGTGGGTGTGGACATACGGGCCGGGGACCTCTTCCCCGCCACCTTCCCTGACAAGGGGCCAGAGCAACCCCTGCGAAGTGCCCGCAACATCACGGGGGGACCAAACGCCGCTCAGGTTAGTGATTGTAGGGTTACGTATGTATACTTAAGACACTAATATAATATATTATAAGTGTAGTTATATTTTTGTGATCGGCGAAAAGGATAAAGTAATGTCCCCATCAAAAAACTGCAAGTTGTATGTCTGTCAAGTAAAAAATACACACAAACACGCACATACACATAATAAAAAATAAATAAAATAAAAAGCCTTTTATTTCCTGTAAATTTACAATTCTTACAATCTATGCAAGATTTAATTTGGTTTATCTTTACTTAACTAATTATTTAACTAATTTACTTTAATTTAATCTACCGGAACCCCAAAATGGGTAAAGGCCTCCTCCGGTGATGCCCATTCGGCTCTGTCTTGCGCTACTTGTCTCCAGTTTAGACCAGTTATTGTTTTAATTTCATCTTCCCATCTTGCAATAGGTCTTCCTATTGTTCTCTTGCCTATTGGACAATTCCAAAATGTTACTCTATTTGTCCATCTAGAATCAGTTAGCCGTGCAACATGTCCTGCCCATTTCCATTTCAATTTTTGTGCGTAACTGAGAGCGTTTGTTGCTTTTGTTATTTTTCTTATTTTAGTTAGCCGTATTTTATCCACATAAAGACATATAACCCTACACTTACACCACAGTCATATACAGGTATTAAAAAAATTAAACTGTAGTCACACCACACTCTCAAACTAGGGTTAAAAGTATAAAGCCAAAGAAACTCCACTCACCAACAGGTCCGAAAAGTAAAGGTAGATTTACACCTCACACATTATCAGTATAAATAAAAGCTGCAGTCACATATTATCAGTATAAATAAAAGCTGCAGTTACACCTCTCATCCGCAGGTGTTCGATATATACGACAACGCCGTCGGGATGTTGCGCATCGGCCCCTTCAACTACGAGCCGCTGCGTAGCGTGGAGCTGTGGCTGGGGCAGTCCGACCAGTTCATCCTGCAGCACTTGAGCACTACTCCCGCCGCCGAACCACCGCACTTCGTACACAATGTTAGTATCACTTCATTCACTCATTCATATCATTCATATATTGATTAGTTCGTTCATTCGCTAGTTTTTTTATTTGTATTTGTCTGCGGTTGTTTTAGTCAAAATTTATCAAAAAACTCTTAGCGTGTATAATGTTACTATTAATACGTTCATTCCTTCAATTCATTCTTCATTAATTTATGGTTAATTCGTTCATTCGCTGGTGTTTTATTCATGATTATCTGCGGTTAATTTAGTCAAAATTTAACAAAAGAACTTGGCATACATAATGTAAGTATCAATTCGTTCATCCATTCAATTCATTCAATTCAATGAATGATCATTTGTTGGTTAGTTCGTTCATCCGCATGTGTTTTATATGTGTTTGTCTGCTTTTGTTAAAGTTCAACAATAAATTCCTAAGAATTTATCGTAAGATCAAAAGAGAAAAGTGTGAAATAAATTAGGAAAGAAATCAATGAGTCTAATATGAAATTCAAACTCAAACAAGACTTTGAGTTTGAATTTCATATTAGATTCAGAGAGGGCAAAACGATTAGTAACTAATTAATATATCATTTTTTAATTCACATAACATTCTTAATATTTTTTCGTAAAATCGTCAATTAATGGGTCCAATTTATTTTCCAGATCCGGGTAACCCTTAAGTTCATTCAGCAACATCCGTTTCCGGCTGTCACAGTGTTCCCGGATAACCGGCCGCACTACTACCGCAGAGACGAGCAGACCGGCTGCTGGGTGCCGGTCCGGTTTTGATGGGACCTCGTCTAAAACGGCCATTATTTATATGAAATAACGAATTTTTGTCGATCGGAGTAGGTATTTTGTGTCAAATTTTATTTTATTTTTACTTTATATTAAAAAAAATAATGTTTATTATCGTTGAATGTGATTTTATGTTTTTAATTTAATTTAGTTTTTTTTTAAATAATATTACAATATAATAAAATGTTTTAGTGATTTAAAAATAATAATGCATTCCATTATTACATTTATAGTAACTCAAATGCACTTTTTAATACAACGAACAAACACACATTAATTTGACTTGTAAATATAAATTAGTTATCGAGTGTTAGATTTTATTGTATATTTTGATTTTGTATATTTATATAACCGAGGGACATTTTTTATTTTGAAATAAATGACTATTTATTATTAATATTTTGTTCAGGTTATTGTGAATCTAGAGACAGTTGTAAATATTATATTAGTTATTGTTTTGTGAGATAATGAATATATTGAAAGTTCAATAGTTTTTAATTTGTTTTATTTATGAAACGAGCTTCTTAGCATTCTATGGATTCAGGTGCGGGTGCCGGGCCCATCGCATTGCAAGAGGAGCGCAAACAATGCCTGGACTTGCACCCAGGTGTAGGTTTAAGGAGCCCCTTACTATGCGCATACACGCTTGCCTTCACTGTTCACGCTCTCCCTACCTAACCAAATATCGTAAGAACCTACTAAAGCCGCCTTGGAAATACGTTCTAGAAATGAACTGATGATCGTTCTAGAAAAGCCGAGATCGAGAAATCGTAGAAAGATTTTGCTGTTATACCTCTCGCTCCTACTTCTACAGCATAAAAATTAATTTAATATAAAATACGAAAAATAATAAATTAATATTCGTATATTTTTTGATATACGTATCGCGTTAAAAAAAATTATTAAAAAACAAATTAATATGTACTAAGAAGTAAAAAAATGCGTTTTTTCTCCTGAGTAACATGAAATTAAAAAAAAGTTTTTAATGATTTGAACGATGTTGATGATGGAACGGAAATTATCTAAAAACGTAACCCTCGTCTCGACTTGATTAACGATCGTCTATCGAATGAAACGTGGCAACCTGATGTACCATGTGCCGCCATTTGCAAAAGTTTTTTTCCACAACAGCGTTCCAGATCACGAGCAGTAATGTAGGTACAGTACACTATTACCTGAAGAACCAATTAATACTTTAGGTACAATAGCTACGTGTCCTCGCTTCTACAATAATATTAAGTCCAGGAAAATTCCGGCAACTGTATATTGTAATAATGTGATCCTTACAGAAGTACCGCCTGAATTAGCCAAATTGATAAAAAATAGTGTAAAGACTGTATGACTCGGACCACATCAAGCTGGTAATTGAAAGTCTCGAGAACCTTCCATTTTCTAAAGATACGTCGTGGATATAACACTGATACGATCATTAGCTTCATACTTTATTTATTTATTATTTATTTACCTTCACGCCATATCCCTTGCGGGGTAGCCAGAGACGACGGAGCGCCAAACGCTACGGTCTCTGCATACCTCTTTCGCCTCGGCCACAGACATCAACCTCTTCATACATGCCCTCCGGGGGGTCGTCATGCTTTTTACGTGACCTTACTCCAGTAACATTGATACTGTGTTTTCGAAGGTCACTCGAGGCCTCCCCCTGTCTCTCTTACCGCTCACTTTTCCTATATAAATCTTTTTTACCATTCTTTCCTCACTCATTCGTTCGACGTGCCCAAACCACCTGAGCACGTTCTTCTTCATTCTCACCGTGACATCTTCGCTAGTACCTGCCATTCTGTGGATCTCTTCATTGCGGATTCGATCAGCTAGACTGACTCCTCATATTCTGCGAAGAGATCGCATCTCCACAGCATTCATCTATCTTTCTTTCTGGCTGCCGTATAACAGCGTCGGTAGCAAAACTGCATTGTGTACAGTCAAACGTGCAGCTATACTGACGTTTTGCCGTCTCAACAATGCAGTCAAAGCACCATTGACTCTGTTACCGGCAGCAATACGCCTTTCCACATCCATTTCGTATCTTCCGTCTCTGCTAAACATACTTCCCAAATATACCACTTCATTCACTTGTTCTATTATCTTATCATTCACGTTGATCTTACATTCTGTTCTTTCTTCATTTCTTTCAAATATCAGAACCTTCGTCTTATCTACATTCAGGTTAAGACCATTAATTTCACACCCATCTTTCAGAGTGGGGACCAATGCCTGCAAATTGCATTCTGATGATGAGCTTAATACTTAATTAATAATAAATGAATTAAGTTAATTTCCAATAACCATCTGCATGGAGATGTGGAGCCCAGTGTGCTGCCTCTGATATTAAGTTATGCGATTACAGTCCACAAACTACAGGATACCCTCGGAAGAGCTGTAATCAACTTTGGTAGAAGAAACAAAAAGGCATATGTTGCACTAAGTCGTGTCAAAAGTTTGAAAGGCATAGTTTTATGGGATTTAGACGCTAAATAAATATTCTTAGACCACGCGACGATAGATCGTTGACGGATAATACCAAGACTACGAAATCTGTCTTCCGAAAATGAAGGTCCAGCATTATAGCTCAAAACACGCGGCGTACAAATCAGTATACGTTAACGTCATAATTTTAAGTGTTTTCTAATGTATCTCCGAATTCAAGGGTCCAACAACAATGAAATTTTTATCAGGTCATAGCCACCAGCTTTAAAAAAAAACTAATCAAAATCGGGTCACCCAGTCAAATGTTCTGAGGTAACAAATGAAAAAAAAATAAAGTCGAATTGTGTACCATGTTCTTTATTTGAAGTCGGTTAAAAACCACAATCCGTTTATTTCTTGTTTTTCAATACGCGGAAAGTATCTTAACCTCGTAATCACATTATCAGTCTTCACTATGTCATTGGGTATTATTTTTTAACGAGCGCCTAGTTTGAATGAACCTGCCACCAAGCCATAGATAATGTGAATTAAATTGGAAAAAAAAGTTAAATATTCGCATACAAATTCGCGATTGTCGATAGAAGATATTCGCAATCGTATTCGCATTCGGGAATGGTCAAAAAATGACATTGGTTCATCATTATAACCTACTGTGATAATATTAAGCACATTAACTGATTATTGTTTTGACCACAATCTGGTTAGTATCTTTAGGAAAAAAAAATATATTAATAATTAGTAAAATTATCAATTCTACATTTTACGTATGGTCTGCTTCTCCATGGTATTCATATCGGTGGGAACTATGTTGAAATAATATACATATATTTATTTAACTATATATCTTTATTAAGAAATAAATAAAGGTATATCTTTACTAATAATAACTAAAGGTCGGGACTATTATATTATTTTAGTTTTGGCTACTTTTTATTACTTGTATCTTAGACAGAAAATGCTCTTTTATATTCTGTTTAATGTTTTCACTGTTTACGGTTTCTGGTATTTGAGTTTTGACAGTTGACAGCAGATTTTTTATATTCTCAAAAACTTTTACGGAGTGCAAGTTGTTACTTGTTGTTAATACTGTAATAAAAAGTTATTTGTGTTTTAAAATTGCCATTAGGAGGAAAATGGAGAAACCTACGGTTACTGAACAGCCACCGCCGTACTCAGCGGCTACAATGCCACCAGGTATGGTACTCAAATTGTTATGAATCACAACATATTGTTTTCTGATAAGATTTTGCATTTATTGCGCCATCTAATATATTTTCTACTAAATATAATTATTTTCCTGCTATATAATGTAAAGTTATATCTTACGTGTTATAAAAAAGTACGGGAAAAAAATTTAAGATCGAAAATATATATTGATATTTCAATTCTATTTATAATTCTTATTGTTACTTAATGTATGAAGTGGAAATTGCATTTTAATGTGATATGGCTATTTAATAATAACGTTAGGTCTTAATTAATTGGATTAGAATTCCTTGGTCTGTCACATATTCAACATCTTAATTTAATTTATTGTTTGGCGTTCTAAATATCCTTAAACTATTATACTAATTAATTAATGACGGCGTAACTGTGATTATTCTTTCATTGTTTTATTTTCTCCAATGTAATGTTCTTTATTTTTGATTTTACTTTATCCATTTCTGGTGGTAACTAAATCTTAAGATTTAAACAAGCAATTATTAAAAATGTATAGTTCTCAACATTGTCAGTTTTACTAAGAAGCAATCTAAAGAATTTAGTTGTGCTAGAATTCCTATAATAACTTATGCAATATATTTTTTTCTTTACACATATTACTACACCATTCTTTATGAATTCAAGATTATTGAAGAGACACATTTGATAAATATATTTATTCCTTTAGCTCAAGTTCTAGATTTAATAGTGTTACTAGATCAATTAGTGTCTATAACCTTTGATGACTATTTATATTACATTTGTAAACAATTTTTATACAAATAAAATTAATGAAATATTTAAATTACATTACTTATTTATTTCTTTTAATACAATTTGAATACAAAAGTGTTATTTTATGTAATAATATTGAACAGTTTATGGCTCATTGCTTCTTAGCTTAGATATCTGATACCAAACCTTCCTATTTGCACTGGTTCTTAAATATGTAATATAAACAGTAATAAATATGTATCAGAGGATATTTATTGATTTTATTATTTTGACTAACTGTACTTGTGTTAGTTAAACTAGGTAACGACTTCTATATTATATCTATTTTGGTTATTTAGCACCCTTTGTCAAGTCTAATAAAGTAACATTAATCTAAAACTTTTATCATTTAAATTCCATTTAAATTATTGTCTACTTGCTTTCAATAGAGTGAAAAGTTAGATAACAATATTAGTCACTTTATTGATAATGAAAATTAGAGCTCATTGTTTTACAGTGCGGTGTGTTGTTACATGTTTGATATATGTTGTGTTTATCTAAATTTCAGGGCCTCACACATATCCGCCGCCCCCACAGCCACAACCACAACCGCAGCCTCAAGGTGCATTCCCCCCACCACCCCCAGGGTACACCCCCTACGGGACAACACCACAAACAGCATTCGTCCCTAACTATGGGGCCACGAATATTATTATCCCACCACCCATTATCGCTGTGGGTGCTTGTCCAGCTTGTCGAGTTGGCATCCTAGAAGATGATTTCACCTTTTTAGGTATTTTATGCGCCATCTTGTTTTTCCCCATCGGTATATTGTGCTGTCTGGCCTTGAAAAATAGGAGATGCTCCAATTGTGGTGCCATGTTTGGATAGAGCAGGTATACAGGGCTCCATTGTTGTGTAAGAAAAAATTTACCGTCCATTTGGTAATTTTGATAAAAATTTGTGAATTAACATTGGCATCTAAATAAATATGGAGTCCATTTTTGTCTCAGGCCTTACAGAAGTTGCGATAAGTCGAATTTAACTATTTTGTTACTTGAAGCATAAACTTTTTTTTTTATCCCCACTCGCTACAAAATTATGACAGATTATATATGACTTATGTTAGTTTCTTAATTGATTCTTTTTATTTAACATTTATATATAAATACTTAATAGCTAAGTTAAATGCTAGAAGAAAACTAAGTTTGCATCATTCCATTTTAACGTCAGATTATCAATTAATGTTGTTTACATAAATCATTAATAAAATTTGGAAAATATTAATAAAAAATCTTAATTTAATATATGTAAGTGTAATATTATAAATTTTGTCTAAGATATTGGTTTTTGAATTGAAAACCAGTTTTGGGTGGGTATGCCAAATAAAAAAAAAAATTATAAATTAGATGTGAATTAATATAAAAATTTTATTATATATATCTGATTCATTGTAACATTTGTCAAATTATTATTTTCCATACATATATGTTTATTCAGGTACTAATTTGTATTAACACTAAACCTACCAAGTACCGGTCAAATTGACCGTTCTTAAACTTTTGTTAAACTTACACTTTTAAACGTTATATCGTTATAATTACCGGTCAATTTGACGGTGTGAGGTAGGAACAGGTATACAAGAATTGTCAGTAGGTTTAGTGTTAAGTACATAGGGCTTGGACTGCTATATAATATATTGTATGCCAAAATAAATCTTATTATCAATAATATAAGTGCCACTATTGTTTTCAATAAAAGTAGAAAGAGAAGAACATCTATGCTTAATATATTTTATGTATGTATGTATGTATGTGTCATACAATAGTCTGCTAATGGTGCTCTCAGCCGAGTCAATTACAATTGATTAAATGTTACAATGTTACACATGAAATATATATATATATATATATATATAGAACTGTTTGTTTGTAATTCTAAATTAACAGCATTTCACTAAATATTTCACTATGAATATATGTTATTTCATAAAAAAATGTCTCTGGTGTCTAAAATGGCTGGACCCTTTTTAACAGAACTTGCAAATAGCTGATGTTATGAGGAATAACTTGGCTATTTTTATAAAAAATATTCCGCGCCAAGTCATGGGCTGAGCTAGTATATAATAATTTGTGGTTACTTGTTTGTGTTAAATCTGAATTATAAATATTGTTTTAAAACATTTATTATTTTGATTGACATTGTTAGTATCAGTTTATATTTTCATTTAATGTTAAGACTGTGATAAGATTTTCCGAAATATAACATTAATTAACTGTTAAGTTTTATTTTAATAACGAAAATTCAAAATATATAAGAATTAATAAAAATTCAATCATTATTTAACATTTTAAGATTTATTAGAAACAGGAGGGCATCAAAACACTTTCATTATATATATACACCTAAGTCTGTTTTTACACGGTAGATTGGTTCCAGAAAAAACCGTGTAAAAAAAGACATTGATCATATGCAAAAATAGGTGATTGGTTCCTAATCTCTAAAACCTATTAAAATTGGTGAAAAACAGGGATTCTTTAAGAACAAGTATTCATGTTTATTTAATAAAATCACATATACAATGTTTATTTTTACAAGCATAGTTATTGAAGATTATTCACAAAATATTAACACATTTCAATTGCTCTTACCTGTAAATTTGCTTGCATGCACAAAAAGGGAATTCCCCTAAATTTGTGATATGAACATATTTCGCAGAAATTAAATTGACAAAAAAAAATTAAGCCCAAAAAATTTTAGACCGTGTAAAAACAGACTTAGGTGTATACACATATATATATATACATATACACATATGTATATATATATATTACTGGTGCAACGACCTTAAATTAAATATATTATTTTAATCATATTTACTTAAAACACCTAAATAAATAAAAAAATCATATTATTTATAATTAACATTGTCTTAAAGTAAGTGAAAATTAATGTGAAAATTTGAAATTTATTATATAAATCTCGGCATAAAATGATAGAGAATTAAAAAAAATATCAGTTGTTTTGTTATTTTTAAATGAATACTTAAATATATGTACAAAATACTACAAATAAAAAAGGCAATAATAAAAATTAATAAAATACCATTACATTACAATAAATAATATTTTTGATATTAATTATCATATATTATAGAAATTTAGTTTTAGTTTACAAAAGCAGTACTAAATGTGTTAAAAAGAAATGTATGGAAGTGAAAATGTTCATCAAATTTTCATGAATCTTTTAAACTATAAGATATTATATATAAGAGAGAATTGATTTTGTTATAGTGGTATTTGATATATCATAGTATATGTATAATAAATGCCTTGTATGTTAATAAAGTGTTTATATAATGTTATGTACAGCTGTATGGTAGATTTTCCAAAATAAAATTTGGATACAAATTTTTTTTATTTAAATATCTTTATTATATTAAATACTATAACTAGCTTATTCCCTGCCGCTTCCCTGGGCACTATTAATTTGGATGTGAACTTAGGTTGCTATGGTAACCTTTGTCATATCCGTTGTCATCGTAACCGTTGCTATAGTAACTTACCCCCACGTTAAGTGTATGCTCCTACAGGTTTAAAACTTGGCGAAATGAAAAAAGTTGTAATACATTGGGATAGGAATTCCGTAAAATAAGTTCTTACTGGACGTCTACGTCACAAAAGAAGTAACTATGTAAAATTTAATAAATTAAATATATATAGTATAATATAATAAAGTAAGCTGTGTACTTGAACTCAAAATAATATAAAAATAACCGGCTGGACTATTTTGCATGCGGTATTTTAAATAGATAGCGGAAAGAGTTAATAATTTATAAAGGTTATGTAAGTTGGATGAAATATAATAAGAAAAAAATTGTCGAAAAAAATCCTTTTATTCTTGGTTATTATATTATGTTTACATTTTAATACAATATATTTAATTTCATCATATATATATATATAAATCTCGAGTTACTGTTTATTTGCGGTAATCTTTTTAACTACTGGACCGAATTCAATGAAATTTTTGTAGAATTGTCTGGTTTAATTTAAAAGATAGGATAGTTTTTACCTCGATTAATAATCTTATTTTTATATTACGAGATCGGTTTTTTATACACAAAAGGTTTCATTTATTCCCAAGATCTATTCAAAATACCTGCTGGTGTTTTCTTTACTTATATTATAATCATTTTTAAGTAGAAACATAACTATAGACATATACGAAAATGTTTTAATTAGTTAGAAATTAATACGGACTTCAATTATTCGGAGCCTACCGTAGGCGTAAATTAGGATCATGAATAATATACGAGTATATGTATTAAGACAGATTAACTATCGTACCTGTGTTTTATTTTCTTTTACTAAGTGCTGTATTAAACCAAATATGAGTATAAAGTAAGAGCACGTGAGTAAATAAATGTATTTATTATACTCTTCCAAAAAGATGTTTGCAGTAAAACAAGTCTGCCATTTTGAAATACTTTGATTATTACATTATTATATCAGGTGTTACTTTATTGTGTATTTACAGGCACTGACTCATAACTGTTATTATAACGCTGCCAGGATATTTTAGTTTATTATAGGGAATGATAACTAATGAATAAATGAAAGGTTTTACAGTTTTATTATCTCAGAGGAAACCAAAGCAAAGCTTATACGAGGGGAAAATCAAAAGTAATCTACCTAGATATTATAGACGCGTAGTGCGGGATGGAACAGGTTGGTGCAAGCACTGACATGTCCTTACGTGTCGGGATACTTGGTGTTAGTTCAATAGAGTATCAGCTGTCCTAATGAGAAGTCGTTAATTGTTACTAGTTGCAGAAAAAGAAAACGTTAGTTTAAAGCACCGTGCCGTCAACGAGTTTTTAGTGTAAGAAGGAACTGGGTTAAAGGATATCAATAAGCGTATGATTGCAGTATACAGGGACTCTCCACCTTCCTATTTCATAATAAAATATTGGGCTAAACAGTTCACGTGGAGACGTGAGTCTATTAAAGATAACCCGCATAGTGGAAGGCCTGTGAAAGCAACCACACCTGAAATCATGGCCAAGGTGGAAAAGCTTGTGCTTCAAGACCGTCTTTTAAAAGCTTTCCAATTACCTATTGAATGCGGTGTTTCAGAATCAAAGGTTTTGTGAATTCTACAGGAACGTTTGTTCACGAACAAAGTCACTACAAGATAGTTCCCCAGCATGCTACGCCCAGAAGGAATACCATGTCCGCCGGAACGATTATGGTGACAATTTTCTGGGACATGGAAGGTTTTCTATTAATTGAATACCTATGTAGGATATGTAAGAGGTCACTACATTGAAAAATAATAAATAACATTTCTCTACAGTCTTCTCTCTCACAGCTATGTAGATTACTTTTGGATCTTCCCTCATATCTGTTTCACCGTGTTTGAAACAATTAAACTATTTTGTGCAAATATAAATAACTTATATAAGAAATTATTGCAGAAAATAAAATAAAAAAATTTGTTAATATTTTTAATTTACAATATTTTACGTGTTTTTGGTCAAATGTTTCTAAATTATTTAAATTAATCAATGGAAAAAAAATAAATTAAAAAAAAAAAATAATAATATATCTGGAGCGTCGTACATGTGAACTCCCGAACTTCATTGCACTCCTGGTATCGACCACGCGACGACTGATTTTAGCAAGTTTGCAGGCGATGATACTGGGGACGACACCACCTGGTACACGCGAGCTTGCCAACCTATAACCTATTTATATATAGGTCATTCCGAATAATACCTATCTCGGGCCGGACGTGATCCGTGAGACGTTGAGTTGTGTTGTTAAAGTGTAAATAGTGAAAATGAATATTTTGTCTAAGGGCCTCCCTTGGACAAAAAAAAAAGAAACCTTGGACAAGAAAGAAAAGAATATATATTATGATTATGATGATCAAACTGAATATTTTATTACTGATATGTTTATCACTAACCGAAGTTATTAGTATCAGTACTTGTTGATATGAATAAAATTATAAACTGTAAAAAACAACTTTCTTATAACGTTTTTTCATATTGTGAATGTTACAAGAAGATAAGCTTTATGATAACTGCAGAATAAAAACCGAAATGTTCATGTGTAAAAATATTATAAACTTAGTTATTGTAATTTAAAAAGTACTTTATTACTTTACTTTATTATATATATATATATATTTATGTAAATAATTTAAAATATTAATATTTTTGTATTTTGTATTTAGAATTAAAACTATAATTGTATGTTGAAATAAAATGTATATTAATAATATGTAATATAATATGAACAAATGCGGCGTTGGGAACCGCCAACCAACACGCCATGTTCCGAACGGCGGAAGGTGGAGGACGGAGCTACAAATAGCTACGTGGAATGTAAGAGGAGGAATGGAACAGAAGATGAATGAATTATTAGATGTGATGGATGACAAAAATCTGGATGTTATTTGTGTGTCTGAGACCAAGCGAAAAGGCAATGATACGACCGATTTGCCTGGCAACCGGGTCGCTTTCTGGGCTGGGGTTCCAGAGGGTGAGCGAGGTTGCCAAGGTATAGGCGTATTATTGTCCTCTCGAATGGTTAATGCAATGGTAGAATACAAGGCGATTAACCCGAGGCTTCTTTGGGTTCGCTTTAAGCTGGGGATAACAAGAGTATTCTTGTTAGCCATGTATGCGCCAGTATCCTCAGCTCAAATGAGCGAGCTCGAGGAGTTTTGGGAGAATGTCAGGGATGTTCTAAGTAGTGTCAGAGATAATGAAAAGTTGATAGTATGTGGAGATATGAATGGATGGTGTAGTGTTTGTATCTATACAATAGATATAATGCACTGTCTCACGTACCACACTGGAGGGGGTAGTTGTCAATGTCGAGTCAGTCGTGTTGTAAACGAGGAACAGGACAACCGTGCGCCTGCGCTCCAGGTGTGGTAGTAGTGAGCCAGTGTCAATAATAGTTATCATTAAGGGACCGAAGGGTCCTACATATGGCGACGGGGAAAAAGGTCAGAAAAAAATATATATACATAAATAAATAATAAAATTAAACCAGATAGAATATCGGTATTTCTTAAGTTCATTCTATAATATTACGTACATTAGATTACAATGCAATACGATCTTAAAAAATATTATACGAAAGAAATATTGCTAATGACTGAAATATTATTGATGACTCATTGTGTCGGAATGCAGTGTATATTTCCGCTGTCGTTATTATTACATTGTTATTTGTTTATTTAGGTTTAGTGAACATTCACTTTTAAGTCTCAATGTTTTGTACAAAGTTACTTATAACTACCCGCAATATTTAATTTTTTCAATAAGGTCTGTAGTGAATTGTAGAATGTTAATAAATTAATTATAACACCTTCGTGTATTCACAAAAACTACATATAACTACTGATCGGTTTTTCTATTTACTTTTGAAATAAATAATACTTTTCGTAATTAAAAAAAAATATATATATAATAATATAATAAAAAAAAAAAAAAGAAAAGATACTACAAAGATAGGTAGTGCCTCCGGATTTCCATTAAATTGGAGATATACTTGGTCTATTTGGATTTCCATTAAATTGGAAATATGAATGCCTAAATAGGTACAGCTAATGGGGTTTTTGTATAATGGAAAGTTATACATTTGTTATTTGGATTTCCATTTAATTGGAGATAGTAAATTTGTTTCATTAAATTGAAAGAAACAAAATGAAATTTATTAGATTGAACTTAATTTGCTTCGGACTTCTTTTAAATAAGAAGTAAAAATAAAAAGACTTTCATTAAATTGAAGGTATCTTATTCATTAGATTGAATGTAATGTTCTTCGGACTTCTTTTAAATGAGAAGTGTATAAAAAACGACTTTCATTAAATTGAAGGTATTTTAGACTTCCAGTTGATTTTCAGGTCGCCTCAATCCAACCTATTATGGCAAATCAGCTTCCACCACCCGAGAAATTGGATCTCGAAGGCGACAGCACATCGGTCGGTTTGAAATGGGAGAAATGGAAGCGATCCCTACGTATATATTTGGAAGCCGCTGATATTACAACGCCTGCTAAAAAGAGAGCCACATTGTTGGTACTGGGGGGAACCTCACTGCAAGAAATTTATTATAATTTACCAGGAGCAAGCGCTGAATCAGGAGAAAATGTAGATGTTTTTGAAATAGCCATTCAGAAACTAAATGAGTACTTTCTTCCAAAACAAAACAAAATATATGAACGACACATTTTTCGTTTAATCAAACAAGAGGCCGGCGAAAATTTTGAAAAGTTCTTAATAAAACTAAGAAACCAAGCGGTAAAATGCAAATTTGATAAACCGGATGAGCATATTATAGACCAAATTATTGAGAAGTGCCTCTCATCAGAATTAAGGAAAAAGATGTTAACAATGGGAGACGAGATATCATTAGACAAAGTAATAACAGTAGCAAACACTTTAGAAATTGTAAATTACCAATTAGAAAGCTACGAACAAAAAGAAAGGGCAAAGACAAATGAAGTAAACGCAATAAAGAGTACAAACAAAGAAAGATCAAGATTAGAACCACAAGATAAACGAGACAACGATAGACCATCAAAATGCACCAGATGTGGAACGACAACTCATCTATCTCAGAGATTTTCATGCCCTGCAAAAGATAAAAAATGTAATGGCTGTGGAAAATTGGGTCATTTTCAAAGATGCTGTAGGACAAGGAAAAGAAAATTTGAAGGAAAAACTTATAGCGACAAAAACTATAACACAAAACAAAGGAAAGAAACTACAGCAAATTCAGTTGAAGATGGAGATGTTCATTATATATTTAATTTAAATGATGATGCAACAATAAAATGTGAGATTGGAGGAATTACTTTGGATATGCTAATTGATTCAGGGTGCCGACTGAATCTAATAACTGCTGAAACCTGGGAACATCTCAAGAAAAATGGAGTTTGTTGTTTTAATCAAGAAAAAGAACCTAACAAAACTTTTCTTGCCTATGGAAGTAGAACACCCTTAGATGTGAGAGGATCATTTGAAGCCGTAATAAAAACGAATGGTAAAATGGAACGCAGCACCATTTATGTTATTGATAATGGACCACGTGACTTACTTGGTAAAGATACAGCCATGCGACTTGGGGTTTTAAAATTAGGTGGTGCTGTAAACCAAGTCCAACTAAATGAAAAAAGAAATAAGCCATTTCCGAAATTTAAGAACATCTTAGTTGAAATCCCTGTTGATTTGTCTGTTAGACCAGTTACGCAACCTTACCGGAGAATTCCAATACCTTTGGAGAAAAAGATAAATGAAAAGATACAAGAACTACTTGATTTTGACATTATAGAGGAGGTACATGGACCATCACCGTGGGTTTCTCCAATAGTCCCGATCCTTAAGGATAATGGAGAAGTAAGAGTGTGTGTGGATATGCGACGTGCAAACTCAGCAATCTTAAGAGAGAACCATCCATTGCCATGCATGGAGATATTATTGCCAAAAATTAAGAAGGCTCAGTATTTCTCAAAACTGGACATAAAGAATGCGTTTCACCAAGTGGAGCTGCACCCTGATTCGAGACATTTAACTACATTCATAACATCGAATGGTCTTTACAGATACAAAAGACTTATGTTTGGGGTAACATGTGCTCCGGAATTATTTCAAAAAATATTAGAGAAAATGCTGATTAAGTGTGAAGGGGTTATAAACTTTATAGACGATATTTTGATTTGGGGAAGTACAGAAGAAGAACATGAGTTGAGACTGACTATGGTGAAAAATATACTTAAAGAAAATAATGTTTTGCTAAACCAGGATAAGTGTATTTACAACGTTGAAAAAGTAAGTTTCTTGGGACACGAACTTACTTCAAAAGGAGTTAAACCACTTCCAAAATATATCAAAAGTATCTCTGAATTTAGAATACCAAAAACGATTGAAGAATTGCAAAGCTTTTTAGGACTAGCAAACTACATAAATAAATGGATCCCTAATTTGGCGATGATGACGGAACCAATGAAGGAAATACTAAGAAAAAAACTAGGAAAAAAGGTGAATATGGAAGAATATTGGACAGTCAAACAAAATGAAGCATTTAAAAAACTTAAAGAGGCATTATCGGGAATACAAAATTTAGGATATTATGATGTCAATGATAAGACACAAGTAATAGCTGATGCAAGTCCAGTAGGACTAGCAGCAGTTCTAGTTCAGATCGATAACAATGGACCTAGAATTATTGCGTATGGAAACAGGACACTTAACCAATGTGAAAGAAAATATAGCCAAACAGAGAAAGAAGCTCTTGCTCTTGTGTGGGCTATAGAGCACTTCAAAACATTTCTTTATGGCAAAGAATTTGATTTAATAACGGATCACAAGCCACTTGAATTTATATTCAGTCCGCGATCAAAGCCATGTGCTCGTGTTGAGAGATGGGTTTTGCGTCTTCAAGCATATCGATTTAAAGTTATATACAAACCAGGACGAACCAACATTGCGGACCCATTATCGCGATTATGCCAGCACTCTGATCTTTCAAACGGTTCATCACCTAAAGACTACGTTCTTCAAATAGTTGAACTGTCAAGACCTCGAGCAATTTCAATGCAAGAAATAATTAAAGAATCGGAAACAGATAATGAAATCACAAGAGTAAAAAATGGAATTTTTAGTAACCAGTGGGATGAAAGTGTAAAATGCTACAAAATATTTTCGGAAGAATTATGCTTTTACGAAAATATTCTATTAAGAGGAAATAAAATAATCATACCACAGAGTCTTAGAAAACAGGTTTTGCAAGCAGCTCATGAAGGCCATCCAGGAATTGTTGCCATGAAAGGTCGTTTGCGATCTAAAGTTTGGTGGCCTAGAATAGACAAAGACGTTGAAATGATGGTGAAATCGTGCAAAAGTTGTACACTCGTTAGTGTACCGAATCCTCCAGCACCCATGAAACGTAGAGAGCTTCCTTATGAACCCTGGATAGATATTGCGATTGATCTGTTAGGCCCATTGCCAAATAACGATTATATATTAGTGATCATTGACTACTACAGTCGTTATAAGGAAGTGAAAATCACCAGGAACATAACAAGTTCACAAATCATTAAAATCTTAAAGGAACTCTTTAGTCGACTGGGTTATCCACAATCAATAACTGCAGATAATGGTCGGCAGTTTGTGAGTGAAGAGTTTAAAACTTTTTGTAAAGATTGCAACATTAAACTTTTTAGTACTATTCCATATTGGCCGCAAATGAATGGGGAAGTTGAGCGCCAAAATAGAGATATCGTAAAGCGCCTTAGAATAAGTGCAAGTGAAAAAACAGACATGAGAGAAGCATTGTACGAATATCTTATGATGTATAACTCTACTCCTCACTCAGTAACAGGGAAGACTCCCTCAGAGCTTTTCTTTAAAAGAAGGAATAAGGATAAGATTCCGATGTTGCAAAATATTAATAAAGACAATGATTCGGAAGTAAGAGATCGGGATAAGATGCAAAAAGAAAAAGGTAAAGAATACGGAGATAGGAAAAGAAGAGCAGAATATCCAGAATTAATAGAAGGTGATAAGGTTTATGTTAAGGAATTCGAAAGAACAAACAAACTTGCAAGTACATTTAACCCGACACCTCATGTTGTCGAAAAAGCTACACGTGGTGATGTTACAGTTAGAAATGAAGAAACAGGACAAATACTACGAAGGAATGTCATACATCTAAAACGAGTAGAGGGAGAGTGGAAATCTATCCAAGATGATAATCCAACTGAAGATACAATAAATCAATGAATAAAATAGGCTGATTGGAAATAATTAATTTATAATTAATATACATAAAATACAATTTTGAATTAAAATAATAATAAAATTAAAATTGCTAAAAAGGAAGGGATGTAGTGTTTGTATCTATACAATAGATATAATGCACTGTCTCACGTACCACACTGGAGGGGGTAGTTGTCAATGTCGAGTCAGTCGTGTTGTAAACGAGGAACAGGACAAACGTGCGCCTGCGCTCCAGGTGTGGTAGTAGTGAGCCAGTGTCAATAATAGTTATCATTAAGGGACCGAAGGGTCCTACAGATGGGTTGGAACCGCGCGAAGCGGTTACGAAAGCGTGCTAGGCAAATATGGTGATAAGAGGGTAAATGAGGCTGGAAAGCTTATTTTGGAATTTTGTAAGGAGAAAAATTTGTTTGTGGCAAACACCATGTTTAATCACAAACAAATTCACATGTACACATGGGAGCGAGCGGAAGAAAGAAGTATGATTGATTTATTCCTAGTGGACCAGCGTATTCGAAGTCAAGTTATGGACACGCGAGTGTTCAGAGGTGCTGATCTGGGAACGGACCACTATCTAGTCGTTGCTAGAATAAGAGGTTTGTTCGCAGGTTGGCGCAGCCGCACGACGTGTCCAAGCTTGGCGTCGAATTATCGCATAAGAAGCTGGAAGCTTCAGTATCCACCGATCAGAGAGGAATATCAAGA
Organism: Melinaea marsaeus rileyi; assembly: GCA_918358865.1. Taxonomy (NCBI): domain Eukaryota; kingdom Metazoa; phylum Arthropoda; class Insecta; order Lepidoptera; family Nymphalidae; genus Melinaea; species Melinaea marsaeus. Next base: position 6,421,744 of record OU911092.1, read on the forward strand.
GAGGGTTTCCAAGAAGCTTGAAAGCTATGATTCTGGAAATGAAAGTGTTGAACTATGCTGGCAGAACCTTAGGAATGGTATGGTGTAAGTAGCGACAGAAGTATGTGGTAAAAGGAAAAGAGGTTTTAGTAAAAAGCGCGATGAATGGTGGGATGATGAAGTGAAAGACGCTGTAGAGTTAAAGAAGAAAGCATGGCTGGATTATAAAGCCTCTGGTAAGGATAAAAGTATGAGAGAGATAAGAAAAAGAGCGTACAAGCTGCAAAAGCACAAAACGAAAGCACTTATAAAGATGAAGCGTGAAAATTCTGAGAGAGAAAGGGATGAAAGGTTGACGAACAACTTCCGGGAAAACACGAAGCTTTTCTGGCGAGAAGTTAGTGGTTCCCGGGGTTGTTCGGTAACCTGTAGAATGAAAGGGGTGCTTTCGAAAAGCGGTGAAATTTTAACTGAGCAAGCACACGTTTTGCAGCGGTGGGCGGAATTCTATAAGGAGATGTATGAACGTGAGGACGCCTCGGTCTTGACTACCAGCGTAATGCTGAGTCAAGATGTAGCCGATGGTGAAATCAGTTTAGAAGAAGTAGAGAACGTGATTCGAAGTCTGAAATGTGGTAAGGCTGCGGGAGCAGATGAAGTTACTGCCGAGATGATCAAATATGGTGGGCCACGCGTCTGGGACTTTTTCTGGTTTTTATGCAATTTATGCTGGAAATCTGGGGAGGTCCCAGACGATTGGCGAAGTGCAGTCATCGTACCTTCGTATAAAGGCAAAGGTTCACAGATAGACTGTGCAAGCTATAGGGCCATCAGTTTGATTAGCTTGGGCGGTAAAGTTTATGCTAAAATTTTAGCGAGAAGAATGCAAGAGAGATCTGAAAGGCTGTTGTGGGAGGCACAAGGAGGTTTTAGACCTGGAAGAGGGTGTATAGATCAGATCTTTTCCCTCCGCATGATCACGGAAAAGTTTTTGGCCCTAAACCAAAAGGTTTTCTGTGCTTTTGTGGATTTGGAAAAGGCGTTTGACAGGGTTGTGAGAAAGAAGTTATGGGAGATACTGCCCCGATACAATGTGAACGGACCCTTGCTACAGGCTGTAAGGTCTCTTTACCGAGATCACTCAGCCTGTGTGCGAGTAGGAGCTGGCATGTCGCCCTGGTTTGACATCCAATCGGGTGTTAAGCAAGGTTGCGCTATGTCAGCTTGGTTGTTCAATTTGTATTTGGATAGTTGTCTCCAAGGAGTGAAAGATAGTGACATGGGAGTGAAAGTAGGTGACCTTAAGGTCAATTGCTTACTATATGCAGATGATGCAGTGCTCATTGCATCATCAGAATGCAATTTGCAGGCATTGGTCACCACTCTGAAAGATGGGTGTGAAATTAATGGTCTTAACCTGAATGTAGATAAGACGAAGGTTCTGATATTTGAAAGAAATGAAGAAAGAACAAAATGTAAGATCAACGTGAATGACAAGATAATAGAACAAGTGAATGAAGTGGTATATTTGGGAAGTATGTTTAGCAGAGACGGAAGATACGAAATGGATGTGGAAAGGCGTATTGCTGCTGGTAACAGAGTCAATGGTGCTTTGACTGCATTGTTGAGACGGCAAAACGTCAGTATAGCTGCACGTTTGGCTGTACACAATGCAGTTTTGCTACCGACACTGTTATACGGCAGCCAAACGTGGGTAACACAGAAGAAGAATGTAAGAAAGATGAATGCTGTGGAGATGCGATCTCTTCGCAGAATATGCGGAGTCAGTCTAGCTGATCGAATCCGCAATGAAGAGATCCACAGAATGGCAGGTACTAGCGAAGATGTCACGGTGAGAATGAAGAAGAACGTGCTCAGGTGGTTTGGGCACGTTGAACGAATGAGTGATGAAAGAATGGTAAAAAAGATTTATATGGGAAAAGTGAGCGGTAAGAGAGACAGGGGGAGGCCTCGAGTGACCTTCGAAAACACAGTAGCTACGATACTGGAGGAAGGTCACGTAAAAAGCATGAGGACCCCCCGGAGGGCATGTATGAAGAAGTTGATGTCTGTGGCCGAGGCGAAAGAGGTATGCAGAGACCGTAGCGTTTGGCGCTCCGTCGTCTCTGGCTACCCCGCAAGGGATATGGCGTGAAGGTAAATAAATAAATAAATAAATATTGCAGAATGGCAAGCTCTGTTAAAATTAGTTTAAAAAGTTAGTAGCACTTACATATATTTTTTCAGGTTTCTGTATCGGGTCTATTAAGAAATATAAAACCAATCTCTTATCTCTTATCGAAAAAAGATGAAATTTGAATATACTTCATTTACTAATTTGTTATGACCAAGTCAACTTTTATTGTTTTTAGAAGCAGCACAATTAGAAACAAAATTATCTATAATAAAAGTATTTTTATTCAAGTAACACATTGGTTGGATCGGTAAAAAGATTCTAGCTGTATTAAAAGAACATTAATATGATAGTTTGCAAACGAGGAGTCAGATCAGAATACATTGTTAACTAACAGGTTACCCGTGCTTCGCGACGGATGGCGAAAGTGAAAAAGAGAGAGAACGTGGGGTAAACTTTGCAGTTTTTTAGCTGTAACTTTGGAACGGTTTGAACTTTTGCAAAACCCTTGCTTATTGCACCTATTCAATATGTCAGGAGTCTTGTGTCCAAATTTCAGCTTTCTAGGTATTACAGTTTCGGCTGTAGGGCGATGAATGAGTCAGTGAATGAGTGTCTTTGTGCTTTATATATTAAGATAATGAATTAAAATATTGTTGGTAAAATTGTAGATGTGTTGATTGATTTTATTTATTAATGGTTTTTTATCTATTAAACTGAGCGGTTGCTAATAAAGCGCTTCCTGTCTTACTATGCGCTTTTTATACTCACGCAAATTGTCTATTTCCAAAATTTTGATTTAAATAGCTTGTTATCAGCCAATCATAATAATTGTATAAAATAAGTTCATGAAATGTATAAACTAATTTCACATTCATACATTTATATTGTGTTAATTAAAGTTAATAACCATAATTTAAAACGTAATATTTTTTTGCTATTTATTGTTTGTGATGTAAGAATATAATTCGTGTGTTAAATGTTATTTATACATTTTAAGAAAATGATTAATTCAATCTATACTAATAGTCTAAAGAGGTAAGATTTGTATTTTTGTATATGTTTGTAAGGAATTGGCTGAAAAACTACTAGACCGATTTTAAAAATTCTTTCACCTTTTGAATATTTCATTTCTCACTGTTCAATATAGGCTATAACTTATTTCTAAAAAACTTAGACAAGTGTAAAAAAAACAGGTAATGTTAAACAAGGTGTAAAAAGCGTCCGAAAAGAATCCCTTCTTCGCGAGCGCTGCTATAATGTTAGGTTTTACACTAAGTTCATGCGGGCAAAGCCGCATGGGTCAGCTAGTATAAAAAATACACCTAATGCCCGCGACTCTTTTTGCGTATATAATATTTCCTTGTATTATTATAAAAGTTTACAAATTGGATTGTAGACTGCCACACTATGGCTGCCCGCTATTCATTGTGTATTGTCTCTACTCCAAGCCGATACTAACTAACAAAGGTAAAACAAATAGAATATGTTATTACTCCAGCTTTGAGATCATAAAACACTTATTTATAGTATATATATTTAATAAACAGGTATTTTAATAATTAGAATACGTTATATATCTAAAAACAACAGACCTTACATAAAAAAGAGCAAAGAAGAAATCAGGGTTTTTCAAGATTTTTTAGAAGTAAATTAATGAGTCTCTTCTGAAGACGATTTGATGTGTTAGTTGATAAATTCGTCGTCACTTTTTCACAATTTGATTTAATATCGTCTATAGCCATCATCACTTTGATTTTAAACTGTCTGATTTGATCTTCAGACATTGTATCGAATTCAGGTAAGAGACTCAGGAGGAAGTACCTCATGGAGTCACTGATTGTACGCGGAGGCTCAATTGTTGTGATGGGACTGCTTTCATAAGCTATTTGATCATGCCGTCTCTTTTTAACACTATTGAAATTACATTCATTTCTTTTTCTCTTAACAGATATAGAGTTAGAGTGAGACAGCAAAGGATCGTTTTGGGAATCTTCGTCAGATATTTCCGAATTTCTTGTGTCGCAGTTCAATTGACATTCATCTTCCGATTTCACAGCACATATAAAAATATCTGATTCTTTACCCCCATTTACAACGGTGTTAGTTTCTTCTTTTTGTTCGATGTTGTTTATTGGTTTTAAAAATGGTATTAGAAAATGTAAATATGGTATTAGGTAATAAGGTTTTCTAGGTTTGTCTATGGGTTTAAGATTTCTGAGAAGTGAACTTCTAATGTTTCTCCATTTTTCCTTACACTCTGCAACTGTAACAATATGAATAATAACTTTTCATTTGTTTTTACAGACATAACATTTATTAATGTATTTAAATTCATAAAATAATTATATTTTTAAACTAGTGACAATGCAAACATGAATTATTACATCTCTTATAAAAAGTATGAGTAATAATCCTAAACCATATTGCACCTTGACATTAAAACTACAAACACATTTTAATAATAAGGACGTACCTGTCAATTCAGTACTGCTTGAAACTTGTGCCCACGCCTCTTCAGCTAAATCTTTACGATTATATTCAGGTAGAAAATTATTGTACAAACACTCGAATTTTTCTATTTCCTGTACGAGTCGTATTTCAGACGACATTATTATATGTAAAGATGACTAAGTTCAAACACGCAGATGGCACGAAACGTGCAGACACACTATCGGCGCGTGGCCTCGCCGCGGGAGCGTCGCGCCCTCCCCGCACCGACGGCTCGCCGACCCCGCGCTGGCCTCGCGCCGTCCCCGCTCCACTCCCGCACGCTCTCCGCCAATATCTCTCGGGTGCATTCGGCTCGCGTTCGGCGTGGAATAGTGACTGGGGCCTAGTCAGTTCATTGACATCTCTTGTAAAGGTCAAAATATGAATATTAATGCGTCATACGTTTACGTTACTGTTTGCTACTAGTTTTGGTGTTTACTTTGCGTTATTAACCTCCTTATTGTCGCAGCAACATTTTGGAGTTTCGTATTAATGGAAGCGTTAACTTTACTCCTACTTTCATAACGTCAGATGTAGTCGTCAAAATAGGACTAATAGTTTATTTAATATAAAATATCTTAAAAAGAAAATTACATCACAACGTTGCCGACCTGCCGTTGCCGTTGCTACTTGTTGCTGTTGCTCTACTGCTGACTACGGGACTTTTTAATTATAGAAAAGTACAGAGCTTAACCCATGACTCTCCTCTGCGTGTTACTTATACATATTCTTCTAAGACGCTAAGATCTTTTCAATCATTGACTAAGCTTGGAAAATTAAAGTTGCCACGGCCAGGCATAGAATCCAGGAATCATCAAGTTAAAGGAAACTCATCCCACACCAAACGTATAAGTTATTCATTATCAAATTTATCAAAGTAATTTACAATAATTAAGGATTACGGAACTTGAATGACTTAATACAGAATTCTACGACGTTTTACTTAGCTCGTCTTCGTCACGTCTGTCTGTTTGTGGCGATCAAATCTTGCAATCGAAATTTCACAATCTTTCCAGCTAGCTAGAGTTCTGAAATTTTCAAGATCGCTCAGAAATCGATGACAATGCAATATTCAAGCATAAAAAAATCTAAAAAGTAGAAAAAAATTAGATAATTAAAAAAAATAAATAAATAAATCTTGTATTAAGCTGAAGACTGAAAACGTGGGGCGCATCAACGCACATCTCTACTCTCGTATAAACATTACTCTAATCTTCCTTCCAAGTACATCCGTCGAGAATGTCAACTTTAATTTCTCTTCCGATCAAATTCATTGTCCATTTTAATTCATAATTATGCTGATATAGATTTACAACAGTAGCAATTACTAAGAATTTTCTTTATACTCCTAGACTAAACATCCACACATCTCATATAAACTCACTGATGGAAGATTCCCAGGAATCTCATAAACTTAACTCTCTAACTCTAACAGCCTTGCTATCAAACGCATACATAGAAATTCACTCTAATTGACTAAAAATTTAAAACCAAGCCAATTTATAAGCCAAATATTATATATTTATATTTTTGTATATTTAATAATAATAATAATAATAATAATAAGAACTTTATTCAAGAAGCACACACAAATTAATTAAGATTAACAATAAATAACTTAAATAATTAGGTATATGTATGCAACTGAAAAGGAAATGAACTCAGCTTAGAGCTGCTTTTCAGTTCAAGCCTTGTGCCAATGCTGCCACAGCATGCAGACAAAAATTGCAACTAGACAAAATAAATAAAGGGATTCACAAAAAAAAATACAATGGATTGTTATCAATCTGATTATGGTGTAAAGTTATCGAGTTGTTAGTGTTAGTTACTTAGGGGAAAACATAAGCTGTCGTTGTACAGAATAAGGTATAAAAATTCCTATCATTGAGTTACTTTTTTAAAAAAGAAATAGTACAAATGAGTCGAAAATTTATAATATAAAATTGAAAACGAAAAAAATAATAATAGTAAAAAAAAATGTAAGCACAGAAAGCGACAATATTAAACAAACTTTAAGGTAGTGCAGTCCAATTATGTTGTTGTTTTTGAACATTCAGTAACCAGTCTTTACATAACAATCTAAATCTTGTAAACTTTGACATTCTTATAGGAGGAGGAATGTCATTCCAACATTTTGAAGCTGCAAAACAAGATTAATAATCCGCGATGTACGATATGTAACGTTTTCATTTCTATTCTTCTGCCAGTCGAGCTTGGAAATTAAATAACGAGGGCCGATATTTTTGTGTAACTTGTAAATTAGAGAACTGAATTTGTACTTTCGGCGGTTTTTCATGTTTAAAATATTATATGAATTTAAGAAATATGTGTGTTTATATATTCAGATATAAATATGTATGTATGTAATTTGTATGTATTTAATATCTATTTCAATATCTTTTTAATACTTTTAATATATATATGTTTTATATATTTTTTTTCGATATTTATTGTACCTTTACCGCGAATATCAAAATATTTTCTCCGATAATGAAGAGTTTCTGGTAGAGATCTCTTTTAAGAGATAAGTCATCCTTTTTGTGTATACTATATTTTAAATAAATTGTATATTGTGTTTTTTCCTGGTGCATAAATAAATAAATGATGTGAAAAACTTTTTTTCTCAATTATAATTGACACTTTTGTAAATTAGAAACTGAAATAGGGTGTGAAAAATACGTCACGGTGAGTGCGCAAGCGATCCCGTGGCGTCCCATTAAGGCGTTGAGGGCAACCGTTGGTTTTTTAGTGGGTAACCTTAAAAATGGCAGCGACCTTTATGCTGCCGGGTAGTCCCACATAACCCTCCGGCCATCACCTTCTTGGTCGGCGGGTATCCGTAACGGATTTTTCCAACGATAAAAAAAAAAAAAAGAAAAAAAAAAAAAAGAAAAAAAAAAAAGGGTGTGAAAAATGCAAGGACGTCGTCGTACGTAAATACGGCAATGTCGGTCGTCAGTAGCCCATTCCAAAACAATTTTATTTTAATTTTCGTCTTCTTTCAAATTCAAATTATCTTTATTCACGTAGGCATTTACACGCACTTTTGAATCGTCAATTATTACAATACAAAAAAGGTCAGTGTAGTCAGTCCGTAAGTAAGCTACCACCGGCTCGGAATACTGCTCTGTTGAGAAGAGCTAGCCAGTAACTCAACAGTTGATCTTTTCAAAAGAAATATAACAATCTTAGGTGATGTACATTATAATATAAATCCTGCAAATAATTCAACAACTTAAGTTCCACATATTTCGATCCACTAAAAATTCTTGAACGTTATAATAACATTTATTTAATAATAAACTTTTAATTTTGGATATAAAACTAAGAAAAGGAAGGTCAAAGATATCTTGTGGAACTTTATTACATATGCATATACTCAAACCCATAAAGGATTTATTAACTTTTTGAAGACGAATTAACTTACACATTAACTATTAACTTTACATAATAAACAATTTTAATTGGATGAGTGTTAAAATTAAAAATTGAATATTTTAATTATAATCTCGTAAATCAAGATGCGAAAAAAACTAAGTGTTTTTTCTACAAAATATTGCTTAGGCTACATTAAACCGTTTTTATGGTTGTATTTCTCCTTATTTTTTTTTTTTTAATTTTAAATTAAAGTTACAACAAGCTTTAGCGTCACAACTGTACACTAGATAATAAAAAAAATTGAAAATAAGCGTCCCACAAGTCACATAAGTAAATAACTCAATCGATTATGGATCCACAACGCAATAAGACTCATATCCTACAATGTAACACCGACAGATTCAAAACCTGCTTCTCAGAATGCATTAATCTTTTCATCAATAGCCCGCACACAGTAGCCCTGGTCTCCGAATCGTATAAGGGGGTGGGGATCAAAGTCAAGGCCATACAGGAACTGGAAATCTTACACTGCCCTAATGGCCCAACTGGGAAGGTTAAGCCCTGTGTCGTGGTGATAGCGAAGTTAGGATCCGCAGTCTTGGACTCGTCCTAGCGCTCGAGCCCTAACCTCTGTGTCGTTCTGACACAATTCAGAAACAAACAGATACTTTTCTTCTCCGCTACTAGTATAGCGGAAGTAGAAAGTATCATTGTGACCCGACAGTGGAAGAGAACATACGTAAAAGTTGTCCTCAAACAAGACAGACCATGCTGACTTGACTTGCTACAGACTCATTGGCCTGTATTCGGAAAACTTCGAGATGCTGTATATCAGTAGAATGTCCTACGTGACGGATAAGGCCGGTAAATTGAGCAAGAAACAGTACGGATTAAGACCGCAGTACGTATTTTGGAATAATGTACACTTTTTTACAAAAACATAAAATAAACTATATTTATTAAATAATAAACATTGACAGTCTATAAAATATCCGCTCCATACATTTCGTTGGAATGCGGGATAAAGTTGACTTCATTAAACTCCTTATCGAAGCAGTGCTCGGGCTTACGTCCGGGCGCCAGACGGTGCCGTCGCAGCAAGAGGTACAGCAGCAGGTTGTACTCTGACGTAGCGTTTTGTACCATACGCAGAGTTGACTCTAGCTTCTCTTGCCTGGCGTCCCACCCTCGCAATTTCTCCAGACATTCACAAAGATATTGGTTCAACTGAAGTATAAAAATTACAATTGGCTTTATAATACGGCATTACAAAATTAAACAATGCACAACAGTAATCTGTCTATACCTTAATAATTCGCCTTTCCATTAATTTTCTTTGAATCCAATCACATAGGTAAGTAAAAATTGCTAGCAATAGTAATGAGACTGTAAGAAACAAGTCAAGGGGAGGAAAGTCTATTGTGTACCATTTGTCGTTAAAATTATTTGTGACAGGGACGGGAGAAAATGGACGCGGCTCTGGATTAGGCTCCTTAGAACTCAAGTACAGTTCTGGGACATAATACTGTGCTGGCAGCAGCAGCAGCGTCACCAGCGCCGTCACCACCAGCCCATTGGAACACCCGCTTAACGGCATTTAGCCTTACCGGCCAGACCTTTCGCATTGCTTTTCAACTGATACAATTATATTTCCTATTTCACTCATTAACATAATATACTTTTAAATAAAAATATATATTGTCAATGCTAAAGTCCGTTGAATTGACACTTAATTTTTCTTCTAGATTAGAAACGACCATAGATCTGAGCTTGCAAAGATAATAGCCCAAAATAGGTAAGTATGTTTTAATAGAATTTGGCAATAGTGATTTAATAAACATTTCTTAGTTTTGGGTAACTTAAGATAAATCATTATTATTCTTTATTTGAACTCGAAATATATTTAAATATTGGAAAGTAGTAACTTTCCGCAACAGTCTATTTGCTTCATTTTCATTAGGAAAGTATTTAAAAACTTTTCAGCTGAGCGGAAGCAAAGCTCTTAATCATTTGGGAAACTTTTTTTTGAAGCAACATCACATAGAAACTACTAAACCTATTTCAATGAAAATTAGCAGAGCTGTAGCTGTAGCTTGAGAATGGGCATGTTTTTAAAAAAACAGAATTAAAATATCTCATTCCGTTCAGAAATGATGGTCAAAAAACTGTTTCTCCCTACTACTACTAAAACTACGAAATAAAAAATATATATGTATAATATTATATTTTAATTTAAAGTGGAGAGGGCTCAGCTCAACTCCCGCAGCGCACGACGGCGGATCCTAGTAGAATTATGTATAATGCATTTTATCGAAACATATCAATTCTTAACCTCTAGAACTCTATAAGCTCTCTGTAAGCGCTTATAAGCGTTCGTCATACTGAGGGCCTAGACAAGTGACAAGTGACAAGTGACGCTAATCGAATAGAAAATTAATGTAAGGGTTTGACCCAAGATAACGCTATCTTATCGTTTATTGCCATACATTTAAATAGAATAAAATAAAACATAATTCAATAGTATTGTATAAACATAAAAATAAAAATACTTTTCACTGCGACCAATTGTAAACAATTGTTTTGTGTAAGTTTTTGGACATATGTATATATACCTTGTCTAAATTAATTGACCCGCTCCACTCTCATATTTAGGCAAACAGACAAAAATATTTATTGGTCGTTGGGGACCGCCAACCAACACGCCATGTTCCGAACAGCGGGAGATGGAGGACGAAGCTACAAATAGATACGTGGAATGTAAGAGGAGGAATGGAACAGAAGATGAATGAATTATTAGATGTGATGGATGATAAGGATCTGGATGTTATCGTAGCGTTTGGCGCTCCGTCGTCTCCGGCTACCCCGCAAGGGATATGGCGTGAAGCTAAGTTAAGTTAAGTTAAGTCTAACAGTTGCCTTCCATTCTATCGCAAAAACCCGTCAACCAAAAAGCATCTTCAGAGTCGTAAAAATAAAGTAAAACTAATTGATTGTGTAATTTTTTTTTTTTTTATTAATACTATTACAATGTATGTAAATTTAAAAAAGTAAAAAATTCTTACGAAATTTGTAAATTTGAAGCGAAATTTAATTTTAAATTTGGCGAAAGTTTACCAGTGAATGAAATTTAAAGCGGATAGTAGATTTGAAAAAATAAATGATGGACTTCTTAATAATAGCGTACAATACAAGAAAAACAAAATGAACAAAACATTATTGGCTAACTTTATTTGCTAAGAAACGGTTGTTTTCCGATTTTTTGTTGAACTAGTTTAGTTTTCTCCGAAAGCGAAACAAACCAGCGTTTCTGCTCGCAGAAAACTTTGTCGGACTTGTCATGCGACTTGTCGATTGCAATTTCGCAAGCAGATCCGAAGATCATGAAAAAATTTGATGCTTCAACACAGTCAAAATGTCCTTGTTACTATTAGCATTCACACGTCAACTAGTTAAGCAGGGGAGCGCGTTATTTCAACTTAGACAAGTCCTACATGTTAGATATATTTGTAGGGTTTGTCTAAGTTCAAAGATAATTAATAGTCAATTTGCATACATGTACAGTAAACATTCATATCTTTTATTTATAATTTCATTTTTGTTGTAATTATTAGAGAACTATAATAAATGAATAATAGTATGCTTTAGTTTGTATCAAATTAAATTATTGATGCTCTTCACTGATTTATTCGAGAGGAATACAATCCAAGATCAAACAAATACATTTGTGCATAATCAAATTAAAATTACCAGTAAAAATTTTTTTAAAGCTCTTGAATATTAATTGCGCAAGAAATTTTGACAGATAAGCATTTTTTTACTTGCGATTATCCAATTATCCGGTCCTAAACATTATTTAATACTTATAATATGTCAAAGTCACAAGTGCCTCAAACTCCGAATACGTAGTGTTTTTAAATGCAACCATTTTTCCTGTTTATAAATTGTAATAAAATACAACAAAAAATTTTACGATCATTATTCATAAAGACAAGACACTAGATAAACGTTTCGTATAACATTATAACCCGACTTCTAACCGAAGTAAGTAAGTAAGAATCTTATTTATTAACTCTTTGGGACTTTTTGTACACATATGTTCCGCTACTCGTCTCATACAAATTCCATTACGGTATTATTTTACCTGTTCTTCTCGTTTCAGGGTCATTAATAAAGACTACTATGTAAAGTGATAAAACAAAGAACTCCTTGTTTATAATAGTACCTGTTTAAAATTAAAAACATGAAAAAAGTGGTATTATTTAAAAGTGCATCAGAAGACTACAAGACGGCCTTCAATGATATCAACTATGACACTATATTCATTGAACCATTACAATTCGAATATATGAATTTACAAGTACTTGTAGAAAAATTATCAATAGCTGATTACAAAGGCATGATACTGACCAGTCCCAGAGCAGTTGAAGCTGTCTCCAAGTGCTGGACACCATCTAAATATGCCACTTGGAGCACAAAACGAATATATACTGTAGGAGAAATCAGCAGCAACAAAATAAAAGTATTGCTAGGCTTAGAAGCTTTGGGCACCACTACAGGGAATGCAGATAATTTATCCACACTTATATGTAATGAAAACTGTGAAAAAGAAAAGTTTTTATTCCCTTGTGGCAATTTAAGATCCGAAATTTTGCCAAAGATGTTAGAGTCAAATGGTATAACAGTTGACTCTCTAAATGTTTATGAAACTAAGGAAAATGAAAACTTAAGGACAAATTTAATAGAACTCAATGAATCTGTGAATCTTTGTTGCATGGTATTTTTCAGCCCCTCAGGTTGTGAGTACATATATCGTCAGCTGCAGACATTCAACAATAAGCTATCAAATTTACCACACTTTGCCATCGGCAATTCAACTGCACATAAAATTGAAAACCTAGGTATTGATGTTGCAGGTACAGCAGAGAAACCAAGAGCAGATAGTGTGATAGAGTCAGTCCAAAAATATTTTAGGACTACAGAAACAAGTAGCTAATGATTTTTTTTATTTTATGGTGTTGGTTTATAGCCTGTGTATACAAATATTTATAAATACTGGAATTTAGTACAATATTGATGTTACATATTAAATGTTAAAATTTTATTAGATTGTTTATGTAATACTTAATTATAATATATTGCATTCATTGTCACACTGTTAGATAATGTGAATTCAAAAATATCCAAATAAGTATAAAAAAATTAACTAGAGGCACCAATAGACCCTCAATTTCGATTCGCTGTGCTAGCGAAATCTCGGGTGCCATTTGCATATTGAGCGAAGTAATAAAGTAAGTAATGACTCATCATTTCCCATTGACTTCAATGGAATATCAGTTTTTTGACTATTATTCCTCAACGACATGACATTTTTCAAAAATATTTTTTAAAACCATCACCTAAAGTGTGTCTTTTTGATTGCAAAATTTCATAATTTTCCGTCAAGTAGTTTTCGAACCCATTCGTGACAAAGAATGTGGAAAAGTCTCCAGTAGAGCGCTCTGTTCGCTTTGCTCAATTATCAGCAAATGGACAGATACATAATCAAATTATTTTATTCTTGTCGCAAATTTCGAAGGTTTTGTGATGTAAAATAATGAATCTATATAGTTACTTTTACACTTACTCTTTCAAATATATATTTTTTATTCCGTTATTAGTATTATTATTCTATAACATGTAGGATGTGGGGAGCGCAACATAACATATTCGGCTTAACAGAAATATTTTGGAAAGTATATTGCATCAGCCACATGGATCTTCCAAGACATTGTGTAATATTTGTAAATAACTTATAGAGAATAAAATTATTTATTATTCAAACGAATCTACATTATGTAGCAAAAACCAACTGTTGTAGAAACAACAATTGTTGTTTCAATATATTATGATCTATGTTTTTAATATATATCATAAAAACTATGTATGATGTTGTGTTGTGATACTCAATACACACCAGTAAAGGGCATTTACGTAATCAGTTAATTGGGAACCTCTAACACCTACTGCAATTCAAATCTAAAACCAGTTTTCAATAAAAATTACAATATAATATATAATGTTTAAACCTTGTTATTTTTTATCTAATAATATAAAATGTTTAAGACATTAAAATGAAACAAAACTGATGGTGAATTAATAACTGGGTTTCACTGTTTTTAATTAAAGTAAAAATTAAATGTGAAAGACCACATCAGATATCATTTAAATTAGTTCTTATTGCTTGGTGATATTGGTGAAGAACTAAAATTCCTAAGATATGAGAGAAATACTAAAATAACAACACAAATCTGTACAAAACCATATATGTATTATCATTAAAATTTTAAAGTAAAATTTACTCGCACAAATTTAATCAAGACCATACATTACAATAACCACTGTTGAGAATCATTACACAATCCTTTAAATAAACAGACCCACTAATCAAACTTGCACATAAACTTCAAGAGATTCCTGCGGCCCTATATTATAATTCAATAATAATAATATCAGATTTTTATCTCCTCAAAACTCAAATTCTGTTATAGAAGGTTTATTCAAATTTACCCATTAGCTAAAGAATATCAACAAAATTATTTTTGTGTTATTAAAATTAACATTATAAAACATGCAGTTAATAAAAATAATAATAATTTTATATATATTTGTCTAAAAGGATACACGCAGAGCCGCAGATACTATTCTTTGCTGGAAGAATATCTTTTGAAAGTGTACAATAACAAGTGTCTGTGGTCGTTGAGATCAATGCTAAAGGAACACTTACATTACAAAATATTTACTTACATACGGTGCAATAAAAAGTAATCAAATAACGTTTGGTGATATGTATATTATATAAATAAAGAAACACCATACTACACTGTGCACACCCGGTGTGAATGGCAGTGTGGTTTGAGTAACATTAACAAATAAAAGGATTATACATTACTTATAATACTACTGACTTTATGACACTGCATATCTTGACGTGTTTCTATTTATTTAATATTAAAAAAAATAGTATTAACTTATAATTACACAGAAAAAAATACTATCCTGATATCTGCTACAATTCCAAGATTATAACGTTTATTAAAAGACAGACAGGTGCGACGGTATAGCTATTATTTTTGTAAAAAAATCATAAAAAATTTATAAATAGCAAAATAAATAAGTGTGTGAAAATATTGACAATAATTTCACTCCGGCCCATTCATGGACTGGGGGCTTCCCGCTCCGACATGGTTCAAACTAAACAACATACAAACTTTCTAAGCTCATAGCGCGAGTACGACAGATTAGACAGTATAAAATTACATCCTATAACAATTCTTATTCGGTATATTTTGAAATCCCCTTAGTGCTAACTATATCCTAAAAACAATTTTATCATGCAAACTATTTGATCCATTACAAGCATCACTTCAAATAAATAATGCATACAGTACACCAATATCAAATATATGAGTCAACACCAACGTACATTTATACAACTTGTAAATGTTTGTTATTATAATATTTAGCATCTCCGCACCAGATGTTCACAAAGCATATTCATATAATATTTTTTGATATATCAATTTGCTAAACAGATTATAAAGTGCTGAATATTTAATGAAAACCGAGTCACATTCAATGAAAACAATTAACAAAGGTAATGTTGGTCCAAGTTTAGTGTTGACTCAATATAAAATACAAATTGTCTTTGATTACAAAGTACATATATATCACTTGACTACTGAACTCTTTAACACAATAAACACATTTGATTACAAATATAAATTACCCTTCCGATTCATCCACACCTCAATTGTATATTATAATATTAAAAACCTACCGGACAAGGTGATAATTGGAAACCTTTTCAAAGTAATGGCAAAATATAAAATAAATTCAGACAAGTATGCGCGCAATAATCTAGAATTTGTGCAAAATCTACATAAGGAATGCTGCTTTAACATTAAATAATAAATTACTTACACTAAATGGACTAGCATCAAAATCAGACTTGTGTAAAATAATATGCAATATACCATAAGAAAAAGTGAATGTTGTGGTTCAACAGCCTAGCAAAATAGATAAGGAACTGCAGATAACACAACTGTAATAACCAATTATTCCCTCTCGGGAGTACAATGAGTAATAACTACAGTACGAAGGTATCAGAGTCTATAGACTTATAAGTGCATATAAAACTACACAGAGCTTGTAAAGTTAAGATCACAAATGATATCAGAGGCACAGGTTGCAGTTATTTCAAATCTATTTTGCCCTACTGCGTTTAAGATCAATTGATGACTAGATAAACGAATGGACGTGATTTACAGGCAGACTCTAGTGGCAGTATTAGACAATCTCAATCCATAAAAAACTATCCCCACACAGTTCCTTGTGAATGTCAATGTCGTTCTTACATCACATACCACTACAAAATTAACTATCAGTGGTCCTAAAACTTAGTCATCCCTAAACATATATTACCAAACCTCCAAATTATGTAGTGAATCAATTCATCACCAATGACTTTTAACCACCGTATCCTTTGTATGTTCTCTACATTCCTTCATATCGTGTCCCATTAATTATAACATAAATTCAGGTAGATAAGTACTCTCTTTTAGAAGACATATTTTGTGCCAATTTATAACAAGTAGGTAAATTCCGAGTGAGAGGCACACAAGATACACTTATACAAGGCATGGCAATACATCGTAGAACAAAATACATTCATTTATTATTGGGTATAAGAATTTATCAGTACCTCCACCGATTCAGAGTACTTCACATCACTAAGCCTACGGGTCCAACTAAACAATTATAATATTTCAAAAAGTGTTTCTGGGGATTGATAAAAAATTGGGGTTCAATCGAAACAGCTTTAAAAAACCGGTCAATCCTATTCGTTCCACCGTCGTCGACTGGCTCTCGAGTCAAAGCCTTCGAGCGTCCGTCACTAGACGCCTAGAACTCGGTGGAGGTGGGCGGTCACTATAAGGCGTGGTCGCGCGAAGTGGAGGGCTGGGGGGCGGCGGGCACGGCGCGGTAGGCAGCGCGCAGGGATGAGCCCGAGCGTGCGCTGGAGCGCCGCCCCCGCCGCACGCACCCGCCCCGCACCGCCAGCGCCACGCCCCCCAGCGACACGCACGCGCCGTTCAGGCCCACGCCCTGAAACCAGAGATAGTGTCATATAAGTAAAGTAATGCAAGTGTATAGTATTCTTATTAATTTATATCTTTTCCACTTTGAAACAATACCATTGATCAATTGTAAGGAAAATGGAGTGGCAGGAGCGCCTGTTTTGATAACATACTTATCAAAATAAGCCCTTCTGTAAAGTCTCCAAGTTAAAATAAGGCTACAAGGTTTCCAAACTTAGTCGAGGTTTTTTTTTATGATCACAGTTTTACAAACGTCAATATATTTAATGAATAATGTACAAAGAACTAGAACCATTGCAATCAGTTTGATAAGCTGTCCTAATAGTTAGTTAATATTAAGAAAAAGTAAATCTTTGGCTTGCATTAATACTCACGGCGGCCGTGTAGAGCATGTTGGCTGCGGCCGATGCGGGAGCGGATGCCGGCAGAGCCAGCAGCAAGGCCAGAGGGCCACCAAACAACCAGCATGCACTCCACGTAAACGACACGCCGCCCTGATATTACAAAAATATGAAAGAAAATTCTGATGATAGCACTATACCCTTGTTATGTATGGTATTACTGTAATTTTCTTACTATTCTGTTCCAGTCTACCGGCAACAGGGCGTCTAGAAGTGATATATGCATAAGTAAGCGCAGTATGTGGAGCATGAAGGTCGTCAATGCTCCAAACAGTAGCGGCTTGGCGGCTGGCGCCAGACGCAGCCCTAGTGCTCCCCAGAGACACACACACACAATAAAGGAACACACCTGAAAATAATAATATGAGATTACTAAAATTAACTCTCATTATTTTTATATATCATTCTAGAGATCTCTCTAATATTCCCTTAAAACAATTAAAATTAAACTAGATGATAAGAATTACTTAACAAGTTAACAATGACTTCATACTGGAAATATCAAATTACATTGCACAATAGCAAAATATTAGGCAAATATTAGTTTTATTGTATGGCGATCATGTAAATTATTACTAATTACAATTAAATTATTTTTTTTTCCTTATTGATGTCATTTTAAATTTATCTCAACATGTTCATGTACAAAAGAATAACATATATGCAAGATATGTATGTAGAGGGTGTGAGACTAAACCTACATTGTTAGGAAGTAGGTCACGGCGGAGGATAATAGCTTTAGAACATATTTTAATTGTTTATTTCCGTTATACGGAATCACAAACAATATCATACATTAAACTTTTGTAATCCATCATTATTAATATATAATTAATCACTCACATTGTTATATCGGAATTAACCTAACTAATTTCAAGCCCATTTTAGGTCCATAATCATGATCTTGGTTTGGTGGAACCATAACAAAACTGTTTCAAAACTATTTGGATAAATTCCCACATATTAACATATATAATATTTAGTTTGTCTATAAGCTGAGCAACAATAACTGGTTTGAAAAATTAAATAATCTTATAAGATAGAAACCATTCCATTCAAATTATCTTTATTCAAGTAAGCATTTACGTGCACTTTTGCAACAAATTATTACATTAAAAAGGTCAGTGTTGTCATGCCATGGGTAAGCTAACATTGGCTCGGAATGCTGTTCTGCTGCTCTACAGAAACTAAGTTACTCTTTTTAAATTAAATATAACAAACTTTGATGTATACAATATAATATCTACCCTGCAAGTGAGATTTATTTAATATTATTTTTTAATAATACTTTTAATTTTAGATTTAAAACTAATAAAGAAAGGTGTAAGATATCTTGTGAAACATTATTATATATGTGTAAATATATAATATGAATATATTTACAACCCTGTGGCCTACCAAAACCGAGGTAATGTAATCGAGGTAAATATGGTTATCAATTGAATGATTAAATTTTTTGTTTTATCAGACATGCAATAAGTATTATAAAATGAAAACAACGAAGAACATTGAGCTACATGGCATTTCATTTTAATGAATATCTTTAATATAGTGCAGCCGTTGATGTTAAGCTGTTGAAATGCCAAACAAGAGATATATACAAATAAACATGATGTGTACTCACAACAAGAATAAGAGTCAAGGCGCCAGTTGGTGTAATAAGATACGAGAGATGGCAGTAGACAGGAGCGAGAGCGCGCGGGCGCGGCGGCGGCGCGCGCGAATAGTGCGCGTGAGAGTCCCACGAATGCTCGGTGAGCTCCGTGCCGGCGGGCGAACGGCCGCCCGCGCCCGCGCACCCACTACCCGCGATCTCGAAGTCCTGCACGTCCTCGCCGCGGCAGCTCGTCGGCTCCAGCTCCCGGATCTCCTCCAGCAGTAGCTCCACTTCGTCTGTTGAGTACAGCTCGCTCGCAGACACGTAGCGCGCCGGCGCCGCTTGCATATCACCCGCCTCGACCTCTACCGCCGAGCGCCGCCGCACCGGCCCCTCCTGAAAACATGCACGCTGTGTTAACTATGTCACTATCTCTAACTTTGAAACACTCCCTAGTTACCTATCTCGAGCGACATCGAGTCTGCGTCCGTTTGTAGGCAACCGCATATTCTGTAAACGCGGCTACAAATTGTAAAAAACTAGTTTTGTAAACAGACTTCAATAACGCTCTACGAGCACGCCATGTTTGTTATCATATTTTTTTTTAAACAAAACCACAAATAGGATAGCAAGAGAGGTGTATTTGTCTATGCTGTAAAACGGATACTTGTCCAATACATATTTCAGCAATTGTTGTCAATTTAGGTGGCCAACATAGTTTTTTGTATATTTTAGGAAAGTAAAGAACTAGAAGGAATTTAAAAAGGTAAACGATTTAAATATTATAAAAGAAAACCAGAGTAAGTAAGAGAATGATTGTGTTGTTTTGTGACTTTTGAAGTGTAATCCAAGAACAATTCTGAAGATTTAAAAAACTAAAAGACTCAATTTTAATGTTTGTTTAACATTATACATCCCGAATACGTTTCTTTCTATGTGTAAATACTTATAGCATAGCGAAAACCAACATTAACAATTATAAGGTTGAAATAGGAGTAGGTTACCAGGGGAGCGGTACTCAAATAATCATTTATATATACATTTTGCGGTCGAGCATTTCCGCAAAATAACCTAAACATCTAAGTCATCGTCGCAATAACCTAAACGCCGAAAGATCTAAAACGATGTAGTGCAACAACCCTAACTGCTAAACATAAAACCCTATTAATTAATATTATTAATTCATATACACAAATCCCTCCTATAATACGATACTCTTATAACGCGTTTCACATAACGCGATTTCAGTCCCTCGTATAACGCGGGGATTTAGCACGTTATATTTCTATACTATGAAATTTAGAATTATTTTTTACAGCTCATAATAAGTTTTGTTTAAAGCAATACAAATTGTGTTGTTGAAAAGTTATTTCTTAAAGTAAGTTATTTCTTAATATTCTATTTAAACCGTCTTTAACGAGAAAAGTTAAACGTTAAAGTTATTCTTTTTGTCTGTTAGTTTTTACAATCGTTTTTATTCCTTTAAGTCGGCAACATCGATTTTTACGAAAACGCGAGTACAATAATTTGTAACTTTGATTTTGGCGCGCACTACTTGGACCGATTGAAACTAATAAATCGCTATCCGAATCAGCAATAATCGAATAATAATAATAATTAAGCTATTTTCATTGTTTTTTTTTTTTCTGTAGATGCTTATTTATTAGTTCTACATTCGTGCCAAATTTGACTAAAATCGCTCCAGTAGTTTTCATGTGATGAAGCGACTCAGCTCATTTTGAGGAAGACGATCAGAACAGTTAAGCTTAAGTCTATGGGGATTCAGTTATTCGACCATAACTTTTGATCAAATCAAGATTTTATTAATCAGTTTTTTTCTGTAGAAGCTCGTCAACAACAGCTACAGCAATGCCAATTTTGATAAAGAGCGACCAAGTAGTTTTTATGTGATGTGGCGACATAAAATTGATTCCCAAACGGTTAAGAGATTCGCTTACGCTCAGCTCAATCATCATTTGTTTGTTGTTTGAGATTTGAGAATCGTTCTCCCAAAAATTGTACTTTCATTTAACATGTATTTTTCGTCCACCATATTTAGTGCCCAAATTTATATTATATCTGAACAGTGCTCAAGAGACTTTGTAGTAGTTTCACGTTAGACACTAATTTCACTTATTAAAGTCACCCTTGTTTTCATCTTTCAATAAGTGGCACGTAGTTTATAATTACGTAATAATTAGTTATGAATAAATAATAAATTTGGAATTTGTATTATTGGATCATCCGGTTATGCCTACATGTATGTGATTTTACTGTTGCTAGTATACATACAAACCTTTAAAATTAAAATTTGAAGGAGATAATCGCTTTTGAGATCCACTGTCCATCCTCATGATTTCTATAACACTGGCATTTATTTAAAATGGCAGCATTGTGTCAACAAGGGAAACGTCTTACATAGTATATTTTCATGTTTTTTAATAAGGCAATTTAAATGCTCTATTACAAAACCATACTATATAGAAAATGAAATTATAATGGTACCATAGTTCTAAGTTGAACCATTAAACTGGAATTATTCTTCAGACCTGTGTTTGACATTTAAGTAATGGAAGATTGAAATAAAAACAGATTCAGTAACTAACGTTTATTCAAAAAGAAACAATGTGTAACAATTATTGTTTGAATAACTTGAAATGTCATAGAAACAACGCAGTTTAGAAATTATAAGAATCTTGTGTAAAAACTTGTAATGTCTAGGTTATTTTATAGATAACATTATAGAATTTTTCGGTGACTTCTGTCTACAGTAGTAATTTGAAATAATTTTAACAAATAAAGTCAAATTTACATAGGTACAAAAAAATTTAAAAGTTTAACAAAAAAGGGAAAAAAGTCCTTATTAAAAACTATTAAAATGTCTCCATACTTAGTCCGTCCCGGTCGACACGGCACATGCAACATATTCGATACAAAATTAAAGCATAACAAAGCGGCCAGCGTCCGAACCGGTGCAGCAGTCGCAATAACTCCAATCACAACAGTGTAATAGCCGAGGTATTTTAAGACACAATTGGCCGAAAAAGGAATAATCGACAACAGCTAGAAGCGACCGGAATGGCACTCCATGCCCGGCGGTGGCCGCAGCGAGCGGAACTCCACCGCCTCGGGGTTCAGCGACGTGGTGGCCGAAGGGCCCGCGGAGGGGAGCGAGCGGGGCGGGGGACATGGCGGGAGGCACGGCGGCACGTGGCGCCGGTAGTCGTGCACGAAGTCGAGGGCGATGCCGTCGCGCAGGTAGGCTTGCACGTCTGCGAAGCTGGGCGCGGCGCCGCTCTCCAGCGCCTCGAAACGAGGATACAGGTAACACTCCGTCGTCTGCAACCCAAGCCACCGCTGGACGTTAATGTCTAATGCTCTTCGGAGACTCCCGTGCCGAATATTTCTTTTTTGGGACCTTTAAATCTATGTGCGATAATAATATCTCGGCTATTTTATTACTCAACAAAATGTATTCTAGAGAGAGCCTTACGAGCTATATGTAAACATTTAAAGGCCTTATAATTGATGCCTTTGGAATGGCAGCGCTTAGCACGGGGATACTTTAACATTTCTAGGGGAGGGGGGCACCACGCCCACTCCCACTTCTCACGTCCGAGGCGGTACGTAAATGAGCAATTTTGTACTCAACTTTTCGAAGCGATATATAAATTACATAAATTAAATTAAACACTATTAACGTCATTTTATAGATATTGACATATTTTTTTTTAACTTTTAAATTATTTAAATTCGTATTTTAAACTGCTAAGGTTGAGTTGATACTTAAATTCATGACATGTTTAATAAATAAAATTATCAATAATGAAATCCTTTATGGGCTATGGGGGCGGGGCGTGCGCTCGACCGGTAGTATCGGTGCGCTCTCTGGGAGAAATGTGTCGTTTTTACATTTTGTTTTACTTTAATAAAACCCGTAACTTGTCGTTAACATCTATCATTTTATTTCACCTATTACAGTGTGTTAATTACAGTGTAGTACATATCATGCTTTTAAAATAATTCATCAAAATTGAATCATCGCCTCGATTCAAAAGGAGTCAGCAGCGAGTCAGACGGGCGAGCGCGAGGCGGCGCTGCAACGGGTGACTGCGGGCGCTCCCCGAGGGGGCAAAGACCGGGGGACGCAGGCGGGCTCGCAGGGCTCGGAGACGAGCCGCCGCGTACGACGAGGCCACGCTCCTTGCGCTGTCGCTGTCGGCGTCGGAGCCGCATGCCCAGACGCGCAGGTCGCGAGGCGCGCGGCCCGCCACCTGCGACGCGGACAGGGACGCGTCGCTGTCGTCATCGGAGAGTGGGGGCGAGGGCGAGGCCGAGGGCGGGACGCGCTCGCCGAAGCGGAGGATGTCCCTCAGCAGCGGGAGAACGTGTGCGTTCTCCTCATCGTCGTCGTCGTCTCGTTCGGGGGTACTCACGGCGGGTGGCGCGGCAGGCTCGGGGCGCGGGTCGGCATACCCGGCGCGCACCATCTCGGCCGCCACGCAGCGATCCTCGGCCGTGGCGGTGTCGATGAGCAGCACCTCGAGCGCGCGGTCGTCCACGTCCGCCGCCACCACGTTGCCCACGAGGCGTCTGTCGCACACGAGGCTCAGGAAGTGGCGCGAGGCAGAGTGCGGCCACCGACGGCCGGAGGCGGGCGGACGCACCGCAGCCAGCCGCGCCCGCACCGCCTGCGCCGGAAGCACCGCGAAGCTCCTCGGCAGCGCTCGCAGCGACGCGGCGGCAACCGTCTCCACCGTGCCATAGTCCACATGCCGCACCTGTGCCGAAAGAGTCTCGTAGAAGCGGGCGTGCACGATTCCGACGACACTCGTCGCACGATGGCGTTACCTTGACGGTGTCGCTGTCGAGGGCCCGCACGATGATGGAGCGGTGCCAGTCCCTGTCGTAGAGACTAGCACAATAGTGTCCGGGCCGCACAGCACCCGGGGCTAGCCGCCGATCTTTGCCCTCGCCGCGCTCGTAATACTCACTGCGATAAAAACCGTTTCGTTGATATTCGCTCTATCGCGATCAATGGACTCTCTATGTAACGCTTTTTAATCTAAACTGAACCGTCGTAAACAGAGACTCGTACTCACTTCATGTCGTCCATCATCTCCTCCATGGCGATGTCGAACTCCTCTCCCAATCGTAGCAACCAAAAGTGCGAGGGCGAATACACCTCGGCTACGGCCACCTCCAGCATGTCTCCGGGGGACACGTCGGCGAGCGACACGCTGGGGATGCTCTCCAGGAAGTGCAAGCAATCCGCGGGAAACACGTCCGGCTCCTGCAACCGACGCACTCGTCACACACGCACCCTATTGTAAGAGTGATGTAACACACATAATTAGTGATGCGGGCTCACGAAGTCGATTCCGGGCAACGCGTCATCGGGATCCGCGGACGGAGGCTGAGGGGGGCAGCGGGTAGCCGGCACGGGGCGTAGCGCGGGGGAGGGGGCGGGACGCTCTGCGTCACTCAGCAGCCAGTCGTCCGCCGGCGCGTGCCGCGACACGTGAACGCCGTCCAGCGCGTACGCCAAGCTCAGCACCGAGGTATAGCCCAGCCGGGAGAAGTTCAACTCCCGATTGTAGCGCGTTCTGCGCGAATATGAATTATTATTCGTTATTGCAAGCAATGCATTCAGCCTTATTCGATCCATTAAGATAACGATAGATTTTATCTACCGTCATAAAGCCTACTTATTCGAAATAGTTTTATGTTCTAATATCGTGATATTTTTTCACACTGCTAAAATCAATCATTTATTTGGCAGCGGAGGGGAGAGGGAGGGTACACTTGAATCTAGCAAACATTTGATTTTTAAAGCTTAATATTTCACAAGAGCATCCTTTAATCGAATAGATAAATAATACTAGGATCCGCCAATCGTGCGCGGCGGGTGTTGAGCCGAGCCCCTCTCTTTTCTTCTTTTCTTGATAACTTTTGAATGGCTAAACACTTTTTCAATCTGTTTTCTCTATAACATACGCGTTCGGCTCAAACATACATGAGAAAATTTTTAGCTAATTATCTGGTCGCATTCTGGAGACAACTAAACACAAAAAAGATTTCCCGAACGGATAAGAGGTTCGCTTACGCTCAGCTCAATAAAATTAAATTTTGCTATACGATCAAAACAAAAAGATGAGATGAGTAATCACTATAATATTAATAGAAATGAATCTAAAAGTATGGAACCTATCTGTAAAACTATCCTGGCCATAGATGATTTGGTTCAAATTTGTAATAATAATTCAGATCATTTTGAGTCACTGACAAAAAATTTATAATTATAATATGAAAATGAATAATTATGTTCTTATCAAAACATCGATGATAGTATTTCAATTAAGATTGTTACTTTAACTAAATTTTTGGCTGAAAATATATGCGTCTTTAGTGATGAATTAGGTAAATATAGGTACCATATTGTCTCCTGGACCGACAGTAGGTAATCATTGCGTGACGAGAGTTTCATTTTCACAAATTGTCAATAGAGATATTACCACTCCTCATTGTCCTAACACAATAATTTTTTTGATCTGAACGTAACCGAATCTCTTAACCGTTTGGGAAACTTCTTTTTGAAGCAACATCACATATAAAATACTAAACCGATTTGAATGAAAATTAGCAGAGCTGTAGAGCTTGGGAATGGGCATGTTTAAAAAAAAACAGAATTAAAACATCTCATTCCGTTTAGAAATGATGAAAAAAAAATCGTTTCTCCCATAGACTTAACGTTATCAGAACCTGCTCGCGTTTGCCGATCGTCAATCTAGAAATACGCTTATAAGCAACATCACACAAAAACTACTAAATAAAAAATATATATAATAATATATTTTATTTAAAAGGGGAGGGGGCTCAGCTCAACTCCCGCAGCGCACCGCGGCGAATCCTAGTATTATTGGAAGAAGAGAAAATGTTTATAGAAATAAATATCTCGAAATAGTTTCTACAACATCATAAATTTCATTTTTGTATTTGCATTGGAAGATTCGCAAGGCCGCTGCAATATACTTTCCACAATATTTGTGATGAGCCGCATAGGCGATACGTTGAGCTAAACACGCCCTGCGTGTTAGACCGCATACACAATACGTCTCGAGTATATACGAGTGTTTTAGAATCTTAAAAGAATACTTTCCCTTCATGAGGTAATGGTACACTCTGTAAAGTGTACCATTGTACATTGTACTCTGTAAAGTGTACCATCTGTAAAGGTGATTGGCTCAATGGTGGACTTTTATGTAGGGTGTAATGAAACATATCAAAGTAATATGCCTTTCTAAAACTGGTAATGCTTCAGACCAATACCGTTGTTTAATTATTTGATATGAACAGTCGTGATCATCAATTATTGAGCGAAGCGAGCGGAACGAGCGGAGCGCTCTATGTGAGACTTTTTGCGTCCCATGTCCAGGGTTGGCATGAAAACGGCTTAAGCGATTTTCATGAAAGAAATATAGACTTCACGCAAAAAAAATTCGCTATCTGATATTTGATTATTCTATATTTTGTGCCTGTCGTTTTCAGCTTTGAACGCTGAATTGAAGATGGGTTACTCGCTTCGCTCAATTCGCCGAACTCTATCGAGATTTTGCGAGCGCAGCGGGTCAAAATCGAGGTCCGGTTCGCGCCCCCCGTTAGATCATTTTAATAAAAGTAGTTTGCTTTATAATAAACAGTTTGTTTGTTTTGCAAAAGCTCACTACTGCTGTCATTGGTGTCTTTCTTATAAAACAAATATTAGAGGTCCGGAAGAAATCTTAGGACCCTTTTGAAGTATTCTGTTTTAGGTTTCATATGTGGAAAAATTTCAAAGGGGTCTGATTTTTTGTATACAACTCCTTTACGTTTTAATATATGAAAAGAAAAATTATAGAGGACAAGACGTAAAAAAAAATCCGTGAAATTCTCGCAATCTATAGCTCGGAGGTCAGTAGAAATCCATACTCTGCAAGATTATGGAGCGTGTCTTGAACTCGCGCCTTCTAGCGTACCTTGAAGGTAACGATCTCCTCAGTGACTGACAGTACGGGTTTCGCCGAAATAGGTCCACTGGGGACCTTCTAGTGTATGCTACGCACGTTTTAGGCGAGGCCATCGAGAAGATCGGAGAAGCGGTCGCCGTCTCTCTTGACGTCTCAAAGGCAGGGTTTTGACAGGGTCTGACATGCGAGCCTTATAAGCAAGTTTCCTGTGTACTGTATATCTGGTCTGGTCTGACCTGGTCTGATCGGCTGGGTGACGGACTTTCTGAACCAGAGATCGCTCCGAGTAGTTGTCGACGGATGTTACTCAGAACCCTTGACAGTAAATGCCGGAGTGCCTCAAGGGTCCGTTCTTTCTGCTGCAAATTTTAATTAACGATCTGCTGAAACCCGGTATCTATGGGTATGCAGACGACAGCACAGTTGTAGAAAGATATCTGCCGAGTATTTAGGCTAGTAGAGATCACGTACAGTCAAAAAGAGAAGCCATGAAGCAACGTTTGAGTGACAATCTTCAGGCAGTCTCCGCATGAGGCAATGTCAATCTTGTCAAATTCAACGCCACCAAAATGCAGACGTGTTTATTTACCGCTAAAAAGAGCCCTTTCACCTTGGCTCCTACTTTCCAGAGTGTATCTTTGGAATACAGTGACCGGCTTCAGTTGTTAGGCTTAAAGAATTCCTCGAACCTCAACTTTGAGCAACCTAGCCTCAGTATTCTATAGGATACCTTTTGGTGAGTATGCGCAGGAATTACATGAATTGTTTCCTCCGTCCCTCTTCCATCACAGGACGTACCGACGCACGGCAGGTATCTTTGTTGTGGACATTCCCCCTGTCCGAACGAAGCGCTACGCTTCGTCTTTTTTAATTCGTACAGTGAAGGACTGGAACAGCTTGCCTGCGTCGGTTTTATCGTTAGAATACAATGTGGGTGTCTTCAAGAGAAAAGTGAATAGGTTGCTAGGTTAATGCCTACATTTACTACATGGTTAATCTATGCCTACATTTTCACTTTCCATGAGGTGGAATGTAATCACGCATTAACCTAGTTGGTATAGTATAGTATAATATAATATATATAATATCTCGTAAAATTCGGTAGAAACGTCGAGAAACAAGTGTCTATCCTCATATATATATATATCTATAATATTGGTGTAATTGATACGCACCTGTAAAGTCTCAGGAGGTCGGTACACCACACACCGTTGGGGTTCTCCATTATAACTTCTTTAACCTCTCCGTGCAGTTGTTCTATTTGATTTCTCTTACTGCTTTTACCTTTGAATGATATTTAAATATTTATGAAGATCACAATAAAGAAAGCGGCTGAGTTTGTTGTGTGGTTCTTCTCAGACCAGGGAGCGTTTGGTACACTCGTAGACTTAATTTAAGTTGGAGTGTCTTTACAGAAGGTCTTATTTCAATAAGGAAGGTATCAAAGTAGGCCCTCCTGTCTTCGAAGTGGAAAATATATAAATAAATAAATTTATTCAAATTAATAATAATTTGAAAATATGAGGTACTGACACTTATAAACGACTAATGTCCTTTCTCCGCCATAAATAGCTTCTTTAACAGGAATCTTCGCCTATCCCTATTTGGTCTAGGTTTACGTCTATAGTTAAAACTATTTATTTACAACGAGTATAGTTCGGATATAGGACATAGGAGTCCAAAAATACTGAACAAATTTTGATGCCGTTTTTACCAATAGACAGAGTAATACCCAAGTAAGGTTTAAGGATATAATTTAAGGTCTTGTGTAAATTACTTGGAATATAGTGATAATTGTTAAAAAGTTAAATTACATTTTGTTAAGATATTACAAAACATTCAACTTTTATAATACCTTCTTATTATATATCCGTCTTTTGGGGATACCTCACTATATTCATTTAAACTTATAAAACTGCTCATATACAATGTACCTGGGTGATTTTATGCACATTATTATATTTAAATCATATAATTTGATTATTTTAGGGATTATTACAAGAGACAAACTAAAATAAATATAAACGCAGGTCTCATATTTCAACCGCGATCCACATATTTGATGCAACAGAACAAATGGAGATATACCTACATTGCAACCCTATAATAAAACAAGCACTGATAATGGAAATATTAATTTTTATGCTATCCTCAAGTAGCTCAAACAGTTTATGCATCACACCAAGATGGCGATTCATATAGCAGGGTTTATAACACTAAACCTACCGACAATTCTTGTATACCTGTTCCTACCGCACGCCGTCAAATTGACCGGTAATTAAAAGTTATTTTATTATATAATGCAGGTAATAATGGAAATAACTAAAAGTAAAGAGTGTAGAAAATATTATATGCATATTCTAAGAATTGTCATGTAGTTTGATAACAATATTATAACGTTTAAAAATGTATAAGTTTTACAAAAGTTTAAGAACGGTCAATTTGATCAGTACTTGGTAGGTTTAGTGTTAAGACTTAGTTAAAAATTTATGTTTAAAATTATATGTAAATCCAGTAACAAATGATCCATCCTACATATATTGAAAACACACAAATATTGGCCACCATTCTCAAATTATAATAAATTATAATAGTAATACATATGACAAATAACTTAAAATAGTAATAATTAAAAAATAAACTTACTGGATGAAGTGAGTCTCCCCGAGTCTCCGTCCCCAGTTGATTCCACATCGCTAACAGATAAACGTGAATTATACAAAGGAGTTCTTTTCTTTAAAAAGTTTTGCAGAGCATTTCTTGAACATGTATCATTTTCTATGATAACATCATTCTGTTTTATTTTCTGTAAGGCAAAATTTTGTAATTAATTTTGGCAAATATTATTTATAATTTAGGTAAACTGTTTAGTTCTTATTTCAAATATACATTAGGTAAAATTTATTGTGTATTATTACCTCTTTCACTGGTAAAGGAGGTTCAAGGATCTGTGTATGCACATTTTCTTTATCATTGGGCAAGTTCATTTTGACATTATTTAATTTTGATGCAACCTCTTTGCTAGTCTCCCGTTTAACGAAGGTTTTTGAAATCAGATTACTTTCATTACACACAGGCTTCATGTTTGATTCATATACACTCCTTCTTTTACCTTTTCTAAAAATCAATAATTAAAAATTTAATAATTAAAATCAATACTACCTCTGACCACTGTTTTGTGCACATTTTTATAACAAATAAATTGAAAATTATATTTTATAAGATAAAAACTTGTTGACACAAACATAAAATATTCCAAAAAATCCAAATTGTTGTTATTCGCCATCAACATTTGAGAAAATAATTTATTCAAGATGTAGGTACTTACAACTTAACATTATTAACTTTCTGTTTCTGTACAAACTTGTCTATATGTTTTAAGCTATCAGGAACTATTAACATTAACACTGGATTTGTGACTGGACCCTGGAACTAATTAATTAACACATTATAACTCAATAATAAACATTTTCTAAAAATATATGTTTATTAAAAATAATGCTAACTATGTACGATTTTAGATTTTAAAATACTTACTACGAAGCAGTCACTAAAATGTTCTTTAAGAAAACTGATGGGTTCTTTGTACCCATACTTGGCGAAAGGTAACTGTTTGCCAACCATGGTCCGATAATCCTGCAGAAGCGTGCGCACGTCCACCTGTGTGGCGCTCGACACCACCAGCGGCCTCAGGACCGATTTTAACTGCTTTAACTCTTCCTCCATCTCGCTGTACAATAATAATTACTTTTATCCGATATATAATTGAAACCTTATTTTATATGGATTACAAGAGTAATTAAGATTATATATAATCGATTACAATTTTGTATATATTTAAATTATATACTATTGACGATAGATTTCAAGACAATTTCTATTTTGTATGTACCTAGCTAAAAAAATATGATTTATGTTAAATATTCCACTACATTTTACTTCTTCTTATATTAAATAATATTGAACTTGAAGTTTAAATTTTAATACTTAGAGCACAGATTAACATAAGTTTAAATCAAATTAAATAATAACAATAAGCAGTATGAAAACAAGTATAGCAACTAGCAAGTCACTAAGCAGCGTTCGTTTTAAAAATTAAAATACTGGGTGAACTGATGTGTTTAAATGATTTGGCGCACAGCTTAACTCCGTTAAAGTTATATTATTACATTGCGTATTGAAGAATATGATAACTATATTACGTTCATGAGAGAGGAATGGGCTTATTTCATTATACAATTTAAACAAGAAATCAAACTTTATTTGTCCCCTAAAATAACGAGTTAAAAAGTGCCAATCAGTTACTTCAATCCCCAGTTTCCTCAATTCTCAGTAAAAAGAGAAATTATGTCGTTAGCAAGTTCTTTTCGGTCAATATGATCTGTTATATTAGCTAATGAGAGTTGGAAATGAGCAAGCGTAATAATATTCATATTATCTAACTAGATAGCAACGCCAGCTCACTAACATTTCATTATGCTAACTATGTAGACTAGGCGCTTGGTAGGTTGGAAATGAA
The DNA here is from genome assembly GCA_918358865.1 of Melinaea marsaeus rileyi. Lineage (NCBI taxonomy): Eukaryota > Metazoa > Arthropoda > Insecta > Lepidoptera > Nymphalidae > Melinaea > Melinaea marsaeus. Next base: position 6,453,388 of record OU911092.1, read on the forward strand.
ATAGCTGCAGAACCGACTCTCTTAACGTCAGTTGCAGAGCACAGATTACGAAGTACTATACAATTTTCTTTTGTCAATGTCAACAATGTCATTAGTAACTTGTCTTGTTTGAGTTAATTTATATAGGATCAACTGAAACGTAAATTACGTAAGGATAAACGAATACAGGGAACGAAAACGATGTCTTTCTTATTAAAACGCACCCTTGGGGCAGCGCGAAACCTTGGACGTACAGTTTTGAATAATAACCAATATTCTGGTCTCCAGCGCGTAGCTACAAAAACTGATCAAGTCCAATCTGAAACGGAAACCAGACCAACTGTCGCCAAATTAGACCCATTGCAGAAGGCTCATCTGGTAGACTTCGGCAAATATGTGGCGGAATGTATGCCGAAATTCGTACAAAAAGTTCAAATTACTGCAGGTAATGAACTCGAAGTGCTAGTTCCGACAGATGGTGTAATACCTGTGCTGCAATTCCTCAAAGATAATCACAATGCACAGTTCGTAAATCTGGTCGATATTGGAGGCATGGATGTACCTAGTCGCCCTTACAGGTTTGAAATTATTTACAATCTCTTGTCTCTCCGTTATAATGCAAGAATTCGTGTAAAGACCTATACTGATGAGTTGACACCTATTGACTCTGCATGTGAAGTATTTAAGGCAGCCAATTGGTATGAGAGAGAGATCTGGGACATGTATGGAGTATTCTTTGCTAATCACCCTGACCTGAGAAGAATTCTAACTGATTATGGATTTGAGGGTCATCCATTCCGTAAAGATTTCCCACTTAGTGGATATGTAGAGCTGCGTTATGATGATGAGCAGAAGAGAGTTGTGGTGGAGCCTCTTGAATTGGCCCAAGAGTTCAGACGCTTTGAGTTAAGCGCACCTTGGGAACAATTCCCCAACTTCCGTGGCAACCCTGTATCTGAGGAGGTTGTCAACAAATCTGATGATCAACCCAAAAAAGAATAGACAGGACATAAATTAATATATTAGTGGTGACCATTAAATTGTTGTAGTCATTTTGTTTTTATTTTATAAGTAAATATTTTGTTCACTCAACTGCAGAGTAATAAGTAAGTAGGACAAGTATTCTATAATACCAAAATTTTACTATCCTAATTAGATTAACAATACTTTTGGTCTTCTCAAAAATCTACTTAATAAAACAGTAATTCAAAGAAAAACTATGTATTATTTCAAATTGTACATAAGTAAATAAAAAGTTTTGTTTTTAATACATAAAAGAAAATCGACAATATACTTAAAATTAAAGGCTATAGAATATTAGTCACAAATAAAACCATTCCCTTTACACATACATATAATCAATATTTTACATTTAACATGTGATTGATCGGCACTGATGAATAAAATTGTTATAAAATTTAAGATTATATTCAAGTTTTCAGATAACTTTTTAAAACAATATAAATAGCATTGAATACATTGTTTTTAACGTCTATATCTGTATCTCTTAAAGTGGAACCAAAGCTGAAAGATGTTATTATGAAAGTGGCATCTAAATCCGCGTTTATACGAGTACTCCCATTCCCGGTTGACAATCTTAAATGCAATGTCCTCGTAGGGTGGTCCTGCATGAAATCTGAGAACTGCAAACTCAGGGTTTTCGGGACATGCTTTCTGAAATTACATTACAATAAATTTACAAATCAGCAGTTAAACAAGTAATAATGTCCACAATATGGTCTTAAAGTCCAATGTATTTCAATATATATATTTTTTTTAAACTTAATCACAACAAATATATTAATCAACATGACCACAAATCAGGGAAGCCCAGAGAGCAGTAAATCCACTGCAAGGGTTTGTATGATATGATAGATTTAATTTAGTAAAACAGATGCTATAATTAACAGTTTTTGATATTTTGATATTTTTTCTTGTTATAAATATACTTACAAGTGAGAACTCAGGGGTGGCACTTTTATCAATGAGGTCCGGATAGAAGATGTTGAATTTGTAACCCTGAACGATTTTGGGCGGCGGATTATCCATGTCGTAATGCGTCTGATTGTATTTGTTCCATTCAAAGCCAGTGTGCACTCTGTAACAAGTGATGATTTTCAATAACAATTCTAATATAGAGTCTCTAATATTAATGAATGCAGCATACCTATTGAAGTATCTAGGCTTGCGCGGGCGGTACTTGTCCGCCCACAGACAGGGCTGGTCAGGCAGCACGTGCTCCACGCTGAACTGCGCCCCCTCTCCCGCGGCCCCCGCCCCAGCCTCCGCTCCGCCGCCGCCCGCCATGGAGCGTCGCGCCGCCGCCTCCAGCGCCGCCGTGCTCGTAACCGCCTCCGACTTGGACGGCTCGGGACACTGTATAGTGGAATTACAATTCACCAGTAGAAATACATCTATTTATGATGCGGATTCGATGGAAAACGATAGTCGTAAAGCCAGACCTGTGCCAGCGCGGCGGCGTGGTGGTCGGCGGCGGCGGCAGCGTGCAGACGTGCGCGCAGGAAGGACAGGCGCTGCTCGTCCTCAGCCGGCTCGCACAGCAACGTGCCAGGCTCCAGCGCCGACGCCGACAGGTAGCGCGGGGAGTAGCCACCGCACCACGCCTCGCTGGCCTCCGCCTCTGCCTCCGGAGCCTCGTTCTCGGCATGCGCCGGTGACACCGCCGCGGATGTCGGGGAGCTGTTAGAGCAGGACAGACTATTATTATATTTATTATGTAACCGCGGAAGTTTTTAAATATATATGAATATTTTTGGTTATCTTGAAGAGTTCGTAATTATAACGAGTCACGTCGGTATCTCACCGCTCCTCCCCCCCGGGCGGCACCTCCCCCGCCGCGGCCTCAGCCGCAACGCCTTGCTCGCGCTTCAGCAGCTGCAACTTGCGTCGTAGGTTGCTCTGGTGGCGGTCCCGAAGCCGCGCGCGCGCCATGTGCGCTATATACATACCACGCACATGTAAAGTTATGTCGATTATACTTAGAGTTTATATTTGAAATATATATATATATATATATATATAAAAAGATCGTATCACCGAAGAACGTTCAAAGTTCAAATTCCTTCACGTCGTAAAGTTACATAAAATAGACATAAAAAGAGATTCGGACCTTTTAGCTGGCTGAGAAGGCTCTCCCAGTAGGGCACGTCGACGCCGCCGGCGCGCGCGTTCATCTTGCGCTCGATCTGCGCCTGTAGCTCCAGTAGCGCGGCCGCGCTTTTGCCGCGGAAGACGCCGGCCACGTCCCCGGCCACGGCGGCGTGCACCCCGTCGCGGGCCCCCGGCGCCAGCCGCCGCAGGGCGCCCAGCTCGGCCGCCACTATCGTCTGCACGTCCTCCCAGTACGAGTGGTTTACGTCCTGCTCCAGCTCCTTGTACACCTGGACGAGAGAAAAGCATAGAGCGAGATCCTAGGCCGAAAACTAAAGCGTTGGTTCATCGCAGATACCTTGATATCTTCCAGTAGGTCTTCCAGATCCTGTGCGTGCAGTCCGTTGAGATACGTGTAAGGCTCGTGCATCTCCAGTGCGTCAACGCACTGCTCCGAGCTGACGTACCACGCCAGGAGGTCGATCGGTTTAGCTAAGAACAATAAAAAAAAATGGTTATTTCTTAAATAATTTGAGCAGTTAGTTAGAGTCCTCTCTCACCTCGTCCGTCCCGGATGCGTATCTGCGAGCGCAGGCGAGCCTGCTGCAAATGGAACTCGTCCTCATGGCGGGCCCAGCTGCTGAACTGAGCGGCTTCGCGGGCACGTGCCGTCGCCGCCGCCTCCGCCTCCCGCGCCGCTCGCTCGGCCTCGCGCTCCAGCCGCCGCTGTTTCACCTACGATATGAAATGACCCATGTACTATTGACATTGTATATATAAATTGTTATCGATGTATTAAAATTATTAACGATATGAAAATATCAGAAGATCCAAACAACACCGCCAATATCAATGTATAATAATGTAAGTGAAAAAAACTAATTGGAGATGTAGAAAAAGTAATTATTTTCAGCAACATTTTAAACAACACAATAAATTATGGTGTTACTATACACTCACACTTGGGGGTCGACCATTAGTATGCTGATGTTTGATGTTGGTGCAACTTTTCAGCCCTTTATGATATTTTGTAAGGTTTTAAGTGACCCCTTAAGCTCTACTAAATATCAAGTGTTTTTTTGAAGATAATGAAAAAAAAGTTTCATTGTCTTCAAATATAAATATTATGTTATATTATATATTCCACAACACCACTTCTGATGTTTCCAAACCCCTCTGTAACCCCTTGTATAAGGAACTGACATTAATAATGGACGACCCCTTAAATAAAGAACTTATTTGGATACAGGTCAATTAACAAAAATATGTACCTAAGGATGGGAATGTATCTAACAGTGGTAGCTTCGACAATGAAAAAATGTTTTGTATGAAACTTATTTTCAATAAAGATTTTTGATTTTGATTTTGAACAGACTTACATAAAAATAGTTTCTATTTATGAAAAAGCGTATTACATGACAAAGAATCTTTAATACCTAAATACTCATACTTTAAATATCTATTTATAGACATAAATAAGTATTTAATGTATATATGTATAGCAAGGGACTAAAATTGTTGAAATGAAATATTATCAATAAGAAAAGACCAAACCTAGTTATACATTAAACAAAATAATATTTATTATTGTGTTCTATTTTTTTAAATACCCATTTTAAAAACAATATTTTATTTTATTGTTGTAAAGTAAGACCAGTTATGAAGGCATGCTAATGAGTAATTATGATAAATATTCCGAAATAGTGTGAATTTGGCTTCCAAGAGAACCCCAGACAAATCAAAGAAGACTGACATCAATGTTGGATGTTAATATAGTGCAAATGCTCAGCAAAACTTGTAGCCATGGAAAAAAATGGAAGGAGAAAATTCAATTGCAAGAAACAATGATTTAGAATTTATGACTACAACAATAACATTTTTAAATATCTAAAAAAAATAAGATCCAGCCCTTTAAAAAGATCCAGCTAGAAAACATTTTTGTAGATCCAATACTTACTTTTTCCAATTCAATTTTATTTTCCAACTGCTTCTGTCTATTTAATGCTTCCAATTCATCGTGAGATACATTTTTAACACCTTCCTTAGCAAGTTTCTTGGTCCATACAAATGTGTTAGTGAGTGCAGAGTCACCAAAAGGATTATCCTGATCTGTGTAACATTGATACTCGTTGTCCCAACCCATACGTTCACGTCTTTTCCTTTCTTTCTTTTGCTTTTCCCTCAGTCGCCGGGCCCTGAAAGTCAATTTAATATCACATTTAAGATTCTTAATTTTAAAAAATAGTTTGTCAGAAAATATATACTACCGTTTTTCCTCGGGTGTTTCATTAAGTTTGATAAGCTCTTTTTGTTTTATTCTCTCTTCTTTCAACCTTAATCTCTCAGCTTCAAGCCTCTGCAGTAATTTCAGCTCTTCCTCATCACTGTCACTACTACTACTACTACTGCTGCTACTACTGCTACTTGTGGAAGAACTTCTAGTCCTCTTCTTTTTTTTACTACTCTTATGTTTAGAACTTTTCTTTTTCTCCTTAGTGGAGGACTTGTGTTTTCTTTCTGGTGATCTCCTATCTCCACTTGAAGATTTGCGTTTTCGGTTTACTGATTTTGGACGACGGTCAGATGGTTTATCAGTGCTTCGTACTCTAGATTCCCGATGACGTTCGACGATCCGACCCCGAGAATCATCTCGATGCTTAGCGTGTTTTGACGACCTGATAAAGACAATATAATATTTAATATTAAATAAATACGGTATTCTATTGTTGTAGGCATAACTGTTTTTGAGTGTTAGAATATAGCAAATGAGACCAAAGGGTACATACAGTAACCTCTGAATTCTTACTTACATTGAAACAAGTTGGTCTAATTATATTAGTTTCTTGATTTTTTTTTACGTGTTCTTTTACAAGTGCAGTTGTAATTTCACCACATAAAAATGAGATCTGATAATTCACAAATGTCGATTGGTTTATTAATTATTTATCCAGTTTCGTGTTTAGTTTACAATCATAATCCATAGATAGAAAGTGACATTTACAGTTTATATTATACTCTGCATCCTTGGTATGACATTATCAAATGTCAATACTCAATTATCATTATAGTTTTACACTTCGGTGTATACAGGAAATATTATAGATAAACAGCTAGCGTGGCTTAACTCTGAATCATAGTAAAAGATGTTACCTTGAGATAGAAAAAATATTATATAGGTAATTATGGCAATTTGTTTAAATATATATTTTTTTAATCAGTTTGATATAGCAATGGTCCCAGTCAGCATCTAAGTCAGAAAGATTTCAGTATGAAGTCCTATAAAAAACTTCTTGCAGAAGTCCTAATATGACATCTTAAACAGCTCATTTTTAAGAGCTCATAATTCAGAGCTCTTAATGAACCCTTAAATGAGAATTTTTGACATCCAAATGAATATTTTTTTCTGACCTCTTTTTATGAATTCAATTAAAAGAGCTAATTAAGTATTCATTTTCACGAGTTCGTAAAAATGAGCTTTTTAAGAGCTAACCTAGAGCTATTTCAAGAGGTCCTAAGATGTACGTTAGGTGGCGCATTCGACTTCTTCAGGAGGTCTTGAGAACGTCTTTCTGACTTAAGATCTGACGTCCAAATCAGAAATCTGAGCTCATTCAGAATAACTTAATACGTCATTTTGCTATCTGGGGTGGCTTAACCCGACTTTATTAGGTTTACGTTTAAAGATATTTATATCATAGAGAACATATTGATCACTTAAACATATACATTTAACTTATTAATTTAAATATTATATTCTATACATTTTTACACATATAAAAATTATACCTTATTGTAAAAAAATATATATCTAAATGAGGTATATATTTGATTTATTTTCAGGAGTTTAATTTCTCGTTCTTTATCTTTAGAAGGTTTTAAGTATCTATAAAGGAAAAATGTCTTCATTAGTATACTTTATATTTTTTGCGGTTTATACACATGTGACTGCGCAGCTGATCCCCAAATTTCTTTTGGATAGTCCAAAAGTTTCTAACTTCATATTTGTGACATTATAATTTTCAGCGGTGATAATTTTAATTTTTATTAGCGTAATCATTTAAGCTTTCGTATAAATTTAATTTCTTGTTTAAAATTGATTTGTCTTTTTTTTTTAATAAATTTACCTGATTTTACTTGTATCTATTTTTTTTATTTAATTTAATTTATTTCAGAAAATTTGTAATGAAAATAAATTTTCTGGAACAGTGGTTTTGTTGTTAAATCAAATTAGTAGGTATTAATAAAACCACTTACAATATTGTCCCTTAATCAACAATAAAGTTCATTAAAAAATATATATATAATGTATTGATATTATATGGACAATAACAGTCTTCTGCGCGAGTGTATATGCGCGAAAATTAGAAAAACCTGTTTCAGGTTGATCGTAAGTCAATGAATACAATACATTGGATAGTGAAATAGCTGTCAGCTGTCAGAAATATAATGAATACAATTAAATGAATTCGGATTTCTTAAGCGCAAGAAATGAAAGTGAAGTGGTGAATTCCGAACAGTGTACATTGAATGAAATAGAACATTTTTGTAGTTAAGAATAAAATATATTAAAGTGTTTAATTACTGTGTAATTAAATAAATTGAACATGTCTTTTCTTAGAGGATCAGAAAATTATGTGTGGTGCACCACCAGTGTTTTAGGAAAAGGAGCAACGGGTGCAGTGTTTCAAGGAGTTAATAAAAATAATGGTGAACCAGTAGCAGTAAAAACATTTAATCAACTTAGCCATATGAGGCCTCACGAAGTACAAATGCGAGAATTTGAAGTACTAAAAAAAGTTAAACATGAGAACATTGTTAAGTTACTGGCCATAGAAGAGGAACAAGAAGGCAGAGGAAAAGTGATTGTCATGGAATTGTGTACTGGGGGCAGTCTATTCAATATATTAGATGATCCCGAGAATACACATGGTCTTCAAGAGTTCGAATTTTTGTTAGTGTTAGAGCATTTGACTGCAGGCATGAAACACTTGCGTGATAATAATCTAGTACACAGAGATTTGAAGCCCGGTAATATCATGAAGTTTATTAATGAGGATGGAACTACCACATACAAGTTGACAGACTTTGGAGCAGCACGAGAACTGCAAGAAGAAGAGCAGTTTGTTTCTCTGTATGGAACTGAAGAGTATCTACATCCAGATATGTATGAGAGGGCAGTGTTGAGAAAACCAGTAGGTAAAAGCTTTGGAGCTACAGTAGACTTGTGGTCAATTGGTGTGACGCTCTACCATGTGGCTACTGGGCAGTTGCCATTTAGGCCTTATGGGGGCAGAAGAAATAAAGAAACCATGTTTTATATCACTACTAAAAAAGCTTCTGGAGTTATATCGGTAAGTAAACTCAGCCTATTATTAAATGCAGTGTACTTTAAATTTATTTATAGTTTTTTAATGATAAAAACAATAAGAATTGAAATTTAAGGGCACTCAAACAACTGAAAATGGTCCAATTGAATGGACCCGAGAGCTGCCATCTCATTGTCAGCTCAGTGTTGGACTCCGGAAACTTGTCACTCCATTACTGGCTGGGCTTCTAGAAGTGGACCCTCACAGGATATGGACATTTGATAGGTTCTTCTCTGAAGTTCAGACTGCCACTTCTACAAAATCAGTTCACATTTTCCATGTTAATAAAGCTGCAAGTATAAAGGTAACAACAATTTTTGCTTTTTAATGCTAATCATTCCAACCTGATAAAAATTATTTGCATAATAAATAAAGAAACTATCTGTGTATATGATCATTTTTTTAAATATTTTTTTTTGTAAAGTGTTTTATTTAATATAAAGAAAATGAAAGTAATAATTTTATTATTGTAAAGTATTTTGTGTTTTCATGTAAATAAATTAACACAGAGGATTTATAAGAGTTACATAAGTAGAGTTGCTATTTAACAGTTTCTTTTGTTTCACTTAAATTAAAGGTTATTTCATAAAGCAAATTACACAACCTTGATATAATACCGGTGTCCTACTTACGAGTGTCTGACGGCGAATTCAGTGATTAAATTTTGTTATATAAAAATTTATTTCATAGATATTTTTTTATGTATATTTGATAGATTTTTTTTTGTTATTTTCAGGTTTTCTTAAAACCGGAAGAGAAGTATGAACATTTACAGACTTACATCTGCGAACAGACCAGCGTAGTTGCCGAATCGCAGATACTGCTGTACAAGGACATGTTATTTCTCAGTGAAATCAATGAAAATACTTTGGGTAATTTACAAATAGAGTTTTTTAAAATGAATTTAGAGATGAACCACTACTACCACTACTAAGTCGAGCTTCACGATCTTTCGCAGGCAAGAATTATCCGGAGACGACTGCAGAGGTGCCTCTCATGCTATTCAACAAGAACAACAACAACGTCAGCATGGCGCCGGAGCCCGAGATACCCAAGTTCCCAGTGTTCCCTAACATCGTGTCCGTGGAGACGGATGCCTCGCAGGCGAAGGTAAGGGGTCTGAACGATCAGAGATAAGTGTGAAGAAGTCATATGAAACGTGTGACCGAGTCACTCACGTAGACGGCGTGCAGCGTGGGCCACGTGGTGCGGCGGCGCGTGGAGGCGCTCTGCGCCGCGTCGCAGCTATGCGGCGCGTGCGTGGGCCGCTGGGGCGCGCTGCTGGGGGCGCGGCTGGACGGCGTGGCGAACCGCGCACAGGCCCTCGCCGCGCACGCCGCTTGCCTGCACGACGCTGCGCGAGCGCTGGACCTGGCCGCCGCCGCGCAGCGACTGGCGCGACGCGCAGCCCCCGCCGCGGAGGCCTGGGCGCCACCCGTGGAGCCCTGGGCACCGGGCGCCTCGCTGCTGGCGCAGGAGGCGGAGGCGCTGCGTGCGGCGGGCGCGACGCTGCGTGCGCGTCACGTGCCTCCTGCCCTGCGTGCCCACTGGGACGACGCTCTGCAGCAGGCGCCCTGCCCGCACGACCTGCGCCTTCACCTCAAGGCCAAGACGCTCGTTGACCGGTACGTGGCGCACTTTTGTCGTATCGTTATATCATGGTCGTCGACGGTTCTCCAATGGTGTGAGGTTACAGGTTGCGCGAGTCTTGGCAGCACCTGGTGCGGGATCGCGCCACGCGTTCGTTGACGTACAATGATGAGCAGTTTCACGTGCTAGAGCGCATCACAGTGGCGGAGACGGGGCGGCGCGCGCGGGCGTTGTTGCAAAAGGCAGCGCCGCTGGCGCGGGCACGGGCCGATGCCATAGCCGATTGGTATAAGGTGGCCCAGACCGTGTATCTGCAGACGCAGATCCTAGACAAGGACGTGGCGAGCGCCGAGCTCAAGGTGCTGGCGCTGGCGGCGCGGCTACAGGACGCTGAACGCCGCGCGAGGACCGCGCTGGCCGACGTCGGCGCGCAGGTGATCTTTTACTTCCCGAAGCCAATGAGCGTAGTGTTAGCGTCGAGTAAAACCTTATAACTCTCTTTATTTTTCTTTAGCTCAACGCTATCAAAACCGAAGCACCGGTGGATAAAGAGAAAGAGAAGGAGAGTGGTCGGAGCTGCACCGGCGGAACGGGATCCCCGGGGGTGTCACTCCGCGGAGCGGGCGTCCGCGCGCTGCTGGCGGCGCACGAGGAGGTGTCCACTGGCGTGGCGGCCACTTCGGCGCTGGTGGCGCGCTTGCTCCACTTGACGGCGGACGCGGAGCCCTAGCGCTCCCCCGGGCCCCGCAAGGCCTCGGAAACCGATGTGACTATGTGCAATAATGAATTTAAGTGTCTCGATACTCAGTGTAGTGGCTGTCAAAATAAAGATACATATAGTGAAGTGGTACAAGTGGATATCGACTGTTCGAGTACAATTAAAAGTGCAGCTGAAGAAGCCGATCTGAAATGTTGGTGCAATAAGGAAGACTGTTGTATGTATGCAGAAAGTAATTATGAGACTGAGTATGGTCATCGAAATTCTGATATAACTAACTTCTCTGATCAGAGTTATAAAAGATATACTCGTATATGCAATAATTCTGAGTGCTTAGGCACAGAGAGCAGTACAACGACGTCAGTAACTACTTCAGACGAGTCGATGACGTCTATAGATTCTGGAATAAAGACTGTTATACACGAATCCGTGAGCTCAAAGGATGCTAGCTCTCTACCGATTGATGTAGGGGACGATATTAATAAGAATGGTTGCTCGAGTAATAAAGCGGCGTGTACTATCACATAACACGTGATAATTCATATCATTACAAAAATACAATATTCATTAAAAATATATTTAATTTCAATAGTTTTATTCGTGTGCCAAATTTTTATATTATTAACTTACTTAGTTTCACGGCATATCTCTTGCGGGGTAGCCAGAGACGACGGAGCGCCAAACGCTACGGTCCCTGCATACCTCTTTCGCCTTATATTATATAATTAAATAATAATAATAAGCCTCCCTCTTTATATTATTATATTTATAAAATATCACTTAAATATGATAAAACTTAATTTTAAAAATATTCAACCGTGTTTATTATAAGATAACATAGCACATCTTTTACTGGAATGCTATTCACTAAGACATCAAAACTATAATACTTTTTGTGATGTCTGTTACAAACTACTTAGAGTTATAGTTTTAATTTAGTAACTTGTATTATTCTAATAATGTTTAAATAACAAAAATCTAAAGAAATTATATACTGACTCACTGACTTATTCATCGCTCTACAGCTCAAACCGTAATACCTAGGAAGCTGAAATTTGGACACAAGACTCCTGACATATTGAATAGGTGCAATAAGAAAGGATTTTGCAAAGGTCCAAACCGTTTCAAAATTACAGCTAAAAAACTGAAAATTTTACCCCCCCGCTCCCTCTCTTCTCCTATTGCATTGCAGTAGAAATTTAAATGATTTGGCCTCTTATTATGTTTATTCGTAGGATTAGGGTTTCGTAACTCACATACATTTTGTGATTATTTTCAATTTACCCACAAACAGTTTGTGATTATATGTGATTATTTTCAATGGGTACATACATATTTTTAGATTATTTGTGATTATTTTCAATTTACCCACATATAGTTTAAGATTATTTGTGATTATTTTCAATTTACCCACAAAATTTGGTGATTTTTTTCTACATACAGTTTGTGATTATATGTCATTATTTTCAATCTACCCACAAAATTTGGTGATTTTTTTCTATTTACCCACATACAGTTTGTGATTATTTTCTATTTACCTACATACAGTATGTTATTATATGTGATAATTTTCAATTTACCCACATACAGTTTGTGATTATATGTGATTATTTTCAATTTACCCACATACAGTTTGAGATTATTTGTGATTATTTTCAATTTACCCACATACAGTTTGTGATTATATGTCATTATTTTCAATTTACCCACACAATTTGGTGATTATTTTCTATTTACCCACATACAGTTTGTGATTATTTTCTATTTACCTACATACAGTATGTTATTATTTGTGATAATTTTCAATTTACCCTCATACAGTTTGTGATTATATGTGATTATTTTCAATTTACCCACATATAGTTTGTGATTATATGTGATTATTTTCAATTTACCCACATACAGTTTGTGATTCTTTGTTATTATTTGCCCAGCAAAGCGGGTGGGAATCAGCTAGTATTATATAAAGAATGCTAGCTTTATAGAGTAGTGTAGTGTAGCTCACTCATGACCTGTGTTGATAAATTTTCAAATTGTATATTTGTGTAAATTTAAATAAGTTTAACATTACATAAAATTACAGGCAATTCTAAACAAGATATTAATTAGTGTTAAATTTCCATGTCACTAACGATAGATATAGATTGATAAAAATATTTGCCACTCAGATCACATTCACTTCCTCCACTATCAAGATTTAACTGTGTTTAAGATACAAAAATAAAAGCGTTCACTGGAATGTTATATAATTTAATTTAAAGTTTTCACCAAATATTTTATTTGCTAAAGCCTTGGTACATTTCACTTTTACGTGCTTTCTTATATATATAGTAACAATACACATAACATATTCTTATGTTGATAATATTCAATTAAGTCACAAAGTTACATACATACATACAATATTGATTTAATTTTACATTGTTTAAAGTCCAAAATGTTAATGACAATTGAAACCTTCATAAAGAAAATGTAATAATAATATGAATAAATAAAGTTATGTTCAAATAGTAAGGAGACTTGAAATAGCAACCAACTTGTTTATTTTTTAATATTATAGTGTTGTTAAATTATTTTGGACCATGTATATGGTACTAATAGGGGCGCCAACAGACCCTCAATTGAGCGAAACGAGCCCAGTGTAATGACTCATTGTTTCCCATTGAAGTCAATGGGATATCAGTTTTTTGACAAATTTTTCCTCAAAGACATGACATTTTTTTTTAACCATCACCTAATTTGTGTCTTTTTGATTGCAAAATATCATAATTTTACGTCAAGTAGTTTTCGAGCCAATTCGTGACAAAGAATGTGGAGTAGAGCGCTCTGCTCGCTTCGTTCAATTAAATTGCATATTAATTAATTTGTTAACAGATCAATAGGTTATACATGTTATTATGAGTTACTGTTACCAAATATATGTGTATGTATATATATATATATATATATATATATATATATATAATTGATTTACCACTCACCGACTCATCACGAAATCGAAAGTAAGAGTTACTATAGCAACGGTTACGATGACAACGGATAATGACAAAGGTTACCATAGCAACCTAAATTCACATCCAATTTAATAGTGTTCCCAGCGAATATATATGAATAAAATGTTTATAACTCTCACAAGCACTAAATAGACAGTCGTTAAGATTACAAAGACTATCATGGCCCAGACCCCAAGCACTTTAATAACTATTTTGGATACTCATCATGTAATGGTTATGGAAGTTGTATTTTTTTCGCCATAAATAACATCACCATATTTAAAAGATTTCATTTTGTGCTTTTCTGCCCTCTTAAAATTTAAGAGATCTTTGAAATAAGGGATATTTGGAACTACATGTGTATCACAAGTATATTGTAACTTAGGGGCTCACAGACGACAACGTAAATATTGATTAATTATTAATACTTTTTCATACGAATATAGTCGCCTTACTCTTTGAACACACCTAGTATATACACAAAAAATATTCGTAAAGAAAATTGTTGAAGATAAGACGCTACGAGTAGGGTCGGTCGAAGAGCTTGGCGCGGCTGAGTCGTCGCTCTAGCGTGCGGTACTCTCGGTGCGCGGCCTGCACGCTTCGGAAGGTGTCCAGCAGGGCGTCAAAGTCCAGCGCGTTGGCGGGGCCGGCGGCGGGGGCGGGGTCGTGGGCGGGACCCGCAGCGGGAGGCGGCGCGGGCGCACAGTGCAGGCGGCGCCGCAGCGCGTGGAAGGCCTCGCTCTGCGGCAGCAGCATGAGCAGACCGAACAGCGCGGCACGCAGCGGACGACTGCGCTCGTCCTCTAACAGCTCCAGGCGCAGGTCTGGTATCATTGTGGCGGGATGAGATATCCATCGTGAGTTTTGTATATATAAAAAAAAAACTCGTTTTACTTTTTGAATCGTTGCTAAAGATTAACTATGTGTTTTGCTAAAGGAATTAATTTTAATTTCGTCACAGATAAATTTAAGACGAGAGTTTTAAGCGATGAACTTTATGTTTATTATAATAAATACTATCATGGTAAGTGTGGTCGGTGTACTCACAGGCGAACACCGGGGACTCGATCAACTGCACCAATTTATCGACTTCGGTGAGAAAGTCGACTGTGATTTCTAGGTCACCGCTGCGATATACGTCAAGGAAATTTATGTGTTTAATTTTATTATGTACCTATTCATATACTTTTCAACACATGGAAAAAACACGAATTGCCATTAGAAATTCATTCCACTCATCATTAAAGGATTGGAAGAATTATTCTTGTAGGATTTTTTTAATTATTTGTATAATATCATATATCCGTTCACTACTCTCATATTTAAACCATTTTACTGGGTTTACGGGTTAGTGTAACAATAAACACATATCTTCAAAGTATTAGCGTATAGTATCGGACGCCAGGACGTAAAGGATACAAGGTGGAGATGAGCGTGGTGCAGTGCGCGTAGTTGTGAGTGAGCAGACACAGCGCCAGCAAAGCCACCGGGCTGTGGCTCCAGCACGAGTACAGCGTCTCGAACAGCGATACCGTGGCCTGTAAAGCGACGGAAGTAAATGTTGAACGATGCGGGGGGAGGGGCGGCGAGGGCGGCGCCTGGTCATCGTAGGTTCGCAGGCAGCGGGGGGAGGGGTAGAACGTTCGGTACCTGGTCGTCGAAAGCGCGCAGGCTGCGGCGCAGGTGGTGCAGCTCGGCGGCGGACAGCAGCAGCGTGGCGAGGACGTCGACGAGGCGCGCCGCGAAGCGTAGCTCTCGTTCCCCGCGCAGCGCCACCGCCACGCCGCGATACACGGCCTCCGCCCCCACCAGCACGCATAGTTGTCTGGGAGCCGCATTGTATTTTATAGGTCTCCATAAAAGTCATTGTTTTGACGGGATAATGCTGTACTTGTTTGTCTGACTTAATTAGTGTCCATGAAAAGTATTTTTGTTTGTATAACGTAAACCCTATAGGACTTTCTTCTCCGACATACTTCCGTTTCATCGGATACATTCGTTTACCATGGAAATATTTTGGATAATAAGCCTATCGCCTAAGTTACTTATTGATAATTGAGCTTAAGAAAGATGACAAAAAAATAAAAAACGGTCCAGAAGTTTTTTGACTACCCAATAAGTATAAAAATACAATCAAACTCGTATAATATTAGATATAGAGGCTCAATTTTAGTTTTACACTATTGAACCTAAGTTCAAGCGATCCGAAAATTATTTAATAATTTCCTGGATCTGCAGAGAAATGAGTGAACACTGCTGAAGATAAAATAAATAATGGAAATACCAAAGTAGATCTTACGAAATACTCAAAAAAATCAGTATGTTTTGTGTTTCGCTATTCACTCGTGAAGAGAAAGTTCACATTTCTACGACCTACCTTATGATGAATGATCCTCTGTCTTCTAAGAGATTCTCATCCGCCGCGAGAAGCCTTAATAAAGCTTTTAGAAATTTATGATAGTAAGGACTCGATTCTAAATCACCTGCAAAATAACATTTTTAGTTTTAGTATCATATATATATATAAAAAAAAAAATCTACTGCGCCATGTTATAATTTGTTATCTGTGTATTATACTACGCCCGTTGGATCCATATTGTTATGAGCTGTTAGAGTTTAAAATTTATCTTTACGACTTTAAGTGAGGGATATTCTGAATTTCAATATAATAATCCATCATCATTACCCTCTTCGCAGCATAATTCAGGATTACTTTCAGATGAACAAAAAAGACAACAATTCTA
The DNA here is from genome assembly GCA_918358865.1 of Melinaea marsaeus rileyi. NCBI lineage: Eukaryota > Metazoa > Arthropoda > Insecta > Lepidoptera > Nymphalidae > Melinaea > Melinaea marsaeus. Next base: position 6,469,892 of record OU911092.1, read on the forward strand.
TTTATATTTATTCATATAGTACCGAGACCGTCCATGAGCGGTGTGGCGCCAGCGATGGCGGTGCTGTCGGAGTTCGCGGCGGTGGTGGCGGTGCTGGGAGTAGTGGTGGAACAAGAGCAGATCTCTGCGAGTACTGCGAGCGCACGCCGCACAACGTCGTCGGCGGGGTCCGCCAAAGTCCCCACCACGCTCACGAACACGCGCTCCGTCTGCAGGCTCATCTACACACGCACGTGTTAGCGGCACCGTGTTAGCAACACCCACTTGTCCCCTCGGGTCCCGAGCGCTCACCTCAGCCGGCAGCCGGTTGTAGAGGTGCAGGATCCAGTCCAGCGCCGCCACCTTTGTGTGGACGGAGCTGTGGTGCAGCATCTGCGTCAGCACGCCCACCACCGCCTCCAGGTTGAGGCCCGCCTCGCCCTCCGGCGTCTCCCCTCCGGGCTCGCCGCGCTCGGGCGTATCCTCGTCCGACACCACCAGCTTTATCAGTTGATGGTTTACCGCCGCCGCCGTTTCGCGGATCTCTGATTCATTCGTAGTAAGCTCCCGGAGAACGAAAATTCGCGAGGAACAATAAACAATGAATATGAATAGTGGTAAGACGTGATAAATGTAGCCTAACTGCAACTGTAAACCATCAACTGATGGTGGTTTACAGTTGCTGCCGTTTCGCGGGTTTCTGATCCGTTCGTAGAAGTTCAGAGGACGAGAATTAGCGATTAATAGAAAATGACAATGAGTTATATGTGGTAGATGTATCAAAGGATACTAGTGCGCATATCGGAGTGGTCGGGCGGGGCCAGGCACGGCAGCGCGGCGCCCAGCACGCCCGATAGGAACGGCAGCGCGCGCCGCCCGCACACCGACACGAACTGCTTCAGCCACGACAGCGCCGTCAACTGCCGCACAGACTTAGCACTTTACAACTCGAAGACATTTAAAGTAAGGAACGATGTAGACTCGAACCTGCAGCCCCCAAGCGACCTTCCCGGCGCTGTATCGATTGAGCTACCGCGTTGCTACCCGCCTCGTATAATCGTGCGTTTATATATATGTATTTTGTATTCGTATATCGTATTTGTCGGCGACATTTGTTGAGCTAAGATCCTAATCCAAGTTTCTACGTTTGCAATATAAAATATCATCGAAAAAGTAGCGCAAATGTAATTTATTATAATTGTAATTGTTAAGCTTAATTGTATTTTAAATAAGAACATATTTTTGAAAATTTTTCGACTCAGTCAAGACTAGGATTTGTTCTCATATAATGCCCCAGACTGTGACTCAGTCAGTCAATAGTATAAAAATAACGTTGTAGTGTACAGGTTAAAATTGTCTCCATGGAGTTACATGTCTGTTCTTGGGTCCGCGATGGTTCTTTTATACCTTTTGGAACCAGATTGATGATTCATAGGTGTGTACGTGAATGTGCGTGTGTGCGTGCGTCCGTCCGTGTGTGTGTGTGTGCGTTCGTGCGTCCGTGTGTGTGTGTGTGAGTGTGTGTATGTGTGCCTGTGCGTGTTTGTGTGTGTGTGTGTGTGTTATAATTAAGATGTTACCTGCAGCAGCTCCTCAGTGGACTGGGCGTGGGTGATGAGAATGTTGAACATCGATTCAAAATCTACTTCTGATGAATCTTTTTTAATGCTTCTGAGAAATTCATTTAGTTGCACGTCACACCTGATGGATAAAAATATTTTTTATTAAGTTAACATTTTCGTAATGTTTTTAACCTTCGGTATTAAATTCCTATTAAAAAAGTAATTATTGGCTTTATTCCTCGCCTACAATATTTTAGAAATTATAATAATATTTATGTCACTAACAGTGTTCAATAAATATATATTATTTTATTCATCAATAAACATTTATTATTTTATTTATTATTAAGTATTTACTTTTCTTATTATTAAATAATCATTAAGTCAGCTTATCAAATGGATTGTGATGATTCTGGTTAATCGTAAATTGCTTACTAAATATTGTCACAACAGAAACATTGGTCACAATAAAGAAATATCCAGAGGAGTTTGTTGTGTGGTTCTTCTCAGAGTAGGGCGAATTTGGGACACTCATAAACTTATTTTAATTTGAAGAGTGTCTATACAGAAGGGCTTATATGGATAAGTATGGTGTCAAACTGGGCCCTCCTGCCGTCCAATGGGAACACCATTTGACATACACAAATGATAATTGGTATTGATTCAAAATGGAAAATATATAATACAAAAATCAATAAAATAAAAAACAATGATTTAAACATCAACCGGAGCATGAAAACAAAGGGAATATTTCATAAGGATACACAGATATCATATATAAAACGAAATTTTGTTAGTCAGAACACTAGTCAGGGGTCTCACATGCGTCGTATCTCGGGGTTGGGGTCGTCGAGGGCCGTGAAGAGGGGGTCGAGGAGTAGGGGGAGGTGCGCACGCAGTCCCAGCGCCGGCGCCGCGTCTAGCGCGCTTAGCCACGCCACGCCGAACTGGCGCGCTGCAGCGCTGCGGGCGTACAGCCGCTCGCGCACCAGAGGCACTACCGCGGATACCTCCACCAGTCCGCTCTCCGTCACTATGTCCTGCGGAATTTGCTTGGAATAGTCAATCGACAAAACACAATATTCTGCCGGATTCGCTTCGAGCAGATCAATCGACAACAAATTTTAAAATGGCACTAAACTGACCTTAACCAGCTTGTCGAGCAGTTCTGCGCCCTGACGGACTTGAAGTTCAGGGTCGGCGGCCAGACGAGCCAATGCATCAAACACTAGGGGGAATTGCGTGAGGGATGCACTACGCACGATCTTTAATACGTTGAACAAGGCTTCCGTAGCCGCGTACCGCACTCGAGCCTCGCTCTCACCCAAACAAGCTATGATGGGATGGATCAGTTCGCCCATATAATCGACGCTACCCTAAAATAATATTATGAAAGTCAAATATCATTGAAAATGTAATTAATTATCATAAACAAAAATAATTCCTTCCATTCCATTAACATTTCTGATAATCTAAATACCTTGCCTAAACCAACTGCAACTGAAGAAAGTCCCATAAGAGCTCCATTTTTAACATTGGGATTCGTTGAGGACATTAAATCCTGGCCGAGAACTCGTATCAACCGTTTAATTTGACTTGTATTGTTTGCATCATTGAAATCTTTTACCATCCTGAAATTATGATTATGTGTAAATATATTGCGGTTTAATATTAAGCATGGTAGCTGTAATGTATTGATGTATGATTATAAAGTAATTTGGTGCAAAATATTAAAATGGAGCTTAAATAAAACCTACTTTTCTATTTCGACACCTGCAAATTTTCGTTTGTCGTATAATTTGTCACACAAGCCCCGGACACACGCCGAACTTAACGGCGCGTAATCTCGATCAGTCATTTTACAATTATATATTTATAGTATGTAATTTCAATATTCAATTATGCGATATTTTTATTGTAGAAAATCTTAAATAATAATCTCCGACTCCCCTTCCATGAAAAATGTCAAAAAAGTAAATAAGTCACGTTGACATTTTGTATTAAATGTCAAAAACACTGCTTATCTATCTTTCGTTTAGAAAAATCTGAAAGAATCTATCTACTACATTGATAATTACATTTATTACATTTGCGAAATATATCAAGACAATATATTTTTTACAAATGAACATATCATGTTGATGTTATTACGTAATATCCTCTATTTTTTAGCAATAAAAAGTCCATTTTGAATAATCGATGAATAAATAATATCGATTATTGAATCGTTATCATATCTTTATTCGTCGTGTACTTTGTAGAGCAATTTTCAGCCTGCGCGGCTCTATCATAAAACAGTATTGACGTAAATAAATAATCACTACACACTAGTTTATATCACGCGCTGCCGCTTTTGTCATTTGATTGTTATTACATATAGACTTATTGTTGTTATTATATTTTCGGCGTTTTTATCATATATTTAATTTGTAAACTGTTCATAATTCAATGTCATTAAATAAGAAGCAGGATCGACCTGGTGTTAAATTAGTGAATTAGTTATTTTTATTTTATTAAAATGCCTGTGACACTTGTGGATAGACTGCCCTTGCCGAACCTCAAGGTTTACTCGACGGGAAGTGTTTTACTATTATCAATAGCTGTGTATTATGCCCTGAGCGTTACGAGTGATCCAAACTGGAAGGTGAATGCAACACTTCAAAGACACGAGGCTGGGGGCTCAAGTGGAGAAGTAAAGATGGTGCAACAAGCATCGGAGATTCCGTCTGAGCCCTCGGTTCCTGAATCAAGGAATATATCAAATCAGTTTGTGGAAGTCATAACCTTTATGATGCAGGAGCCCTTGTGTATGTGGGTAAGTTTGTTTATCAATGCCAGTTAAGTGTAGAAAATATATTTTTAAGTTATTTGTAGCTAAACTGTAAAAAACAAAAAGATAAAACATATATTTGTTTTAAATAACAAATATTTGAATGCTATTATATTTGGTAAGTTATATTAATTATAACTTTCTGCAGATATTTTTTATATGAAATTTCAAAATAGTTTTGCTATTATTCAAAGGATTATTTTACATAATGTCTAAACTATTTTTGAGTTATTAATTGTTTATTTATATTGTTATTTTTTCAATAAAATAATTAAAGCATGAAAATGAGTTCTAAGACTGATTGGTGACTATTGTTAAGATCTAGTTGGGTGGTGTTATTATGACGTAAGCTAGTCAAAAAAGTATTTATTGATCTTCAAAGGTTATGGTATATAGTATTAAGAATTAAAATATAACAGAATAACTATAAGAGCATCCCGTCAATAAAACTTGTACTAAAACTGTAAACTTAACAACAATAAAAAAAGTGTTAAGAAATTTATAATCAGAAAATAGTAAGCAAATATATAAATATATTTTGCCACAAATTTACTATAAATTTTGGCCACAAATGCAATTTAAATCATGCAATATTTATTCTAAATGTTGCAATTTAGATTATGCTATAAACTAATCTAACAAATGCCGGTTTTAAGAAAGGTCAGTTTTATTGCTCAAAATGGTTCATTATACTAACTGTAATGAACATTTAATTAAATGCCTAATTCTTGTTAAAATTTACAATAAATATTATTTCTACCTCATAGTTGCTATTAATTTAATACAATATTTGAGGAGTGTAGATTTTAGTATTTTTTTAAACGAAATATAACAATTCCTGATAGTCTGAACAGTCAATATAATCATAATATTTTTGACAAAATACAAACGATAAAATTGCATCAATTTTGAATAGAAACTGATTATTTATGTAAAGTATATGATTAATTGTAAGACATTTTCAGTTGTTTATAAAATGGAAAACCATTTTAAATTTAACTTCATTTAAAAAACAAATTAAATTAATGTGACCTCATTCAAAGCGATGTTTTTTAAAAAAGAAAGTTACGATCCAAGGATTTTATTACATTTTGAATGTTTGTACTTGCGTAATCAGGGTTATTGTTCTCTTTATAAACGTGACTTACTTAAGTCCTTTGGAAAACATTATTCTCAATTCACGTTTACAAAATTAATACAATAGAGATTTATTTGGGTTATAATAATAGTAAAAAGTATTATTAACACTAAACCTACCAAGTACCAGTCAAATTGACCGTTCTTAAACTTTTGTAAAACTTACACATTTTTAAATGTTATAATATTGTTTTAATTTTTAACGTTATAATACATGACAATTCTTAGAATATGCATATTATATTTTCTACACTCTTTACTTTTAGTTATTTCCATTATTACCTGCATTATATAATAAAATAACTTTTAATTACCGGTCAATTTGACGGCGTGCGGTAGGAACAGGTATACAAGAATTGTCGGTAGGTTTAGGGTTAATAATATAATATGTGAATTAATTCGAACTTGATATGTAATTTTAATTTAAGCTCAGTTTCTTTGGCTTTTTAGCCTTATATCTTCTGTTTATATAAATCAATAAAAATGATGTCGGTTTTACAATAATTTGTAGTATTTTTATTAAATTAATTTACCAAAATAGTATTACAGACTGCTCATTCGACACATTGGGTACATTAAGTACTGAAGCCCTAATAATTATACTTACTTACTTCACGCCATATCCATTGCGGGGTAGCCAGAGAAAATATAGTAATGATATAATATAATAATAATAATATAATATAATATAAATATAATAATGACATAATAAAATCTTCCTAATAATTATATTTCCTAATTAAATAGCTTCAAAAGCAATGTTATGGTTTAATAGTTAGTAGTTAAAGTTGATAAAAATAATAAAAATTGGTACAATAATATGTTAATTAAGTTGATTGGTTGGATTTATTCCACACTTTACATTACCGGTGACTTTAGAGAATCACAAGCCAGCCTTTAAAACCTTATAAGCCTAAGTACAGCCAGCTTAGCTTTTAAGGCCTTAGGTTAGAAGGCTGATACTCAAAGAGCGTAGAGGTATTTATAATAGTAGTCATATTCAAGACCTTAAAAGCCTAATGCCTCAATTCCCTCGTATTCACTTTGCTATTTGTGTAAATAAATTATACCTACTTGGATATATACTTGTAATTAAACCATTGCTTGTAAATGTTTAAAAAAAAATGTGTGTGTGTGTGTGTGTGTGTGTGTATGTGTGAGTGTGTGTGTGTGTATGCAGTAGTAGTAGTATATTAAATCACAACTAGTACCTCATATTATTTATTTATTACCAAAAGGTCGACAACCTCTTTAGATGTCAGCTGTAAAACAAATAATATTTTCAGGTCAATATTCTTATCATTCACTATCATATCTAAAGCTTGATGAATAATAATAATAATCTATGACTAAATAACAACAAGATACTATAGTCTTGTTTTTATGTATGTGTGTGAATTGGGAATAAAGTATAAGTTATAGTCTTGTAATTCTTACTATAAGATGTCGGTCGCAAATAACCCACTTCAGTCCGTCCACCATTGAAATATTGTGAGCTCTCGTGACGTTCAAATAAATGAGTTATTGTTGTTAGTCTATGGGTCGCATGAATACGTTAGATGGGTATAAACGGTGATTTACTGTTAAGTACTGTTATTTGGAGATTTCGCTTAAGGTATATACACCATAAATATTGGTAATATCTTCGGCTATATAATATAAACTTATTTGCTATGATCTTTTGCCATTATAAAGATAACTAGGAGCGCCAACAAACCCTCAATTTCGACTCGTTGCGCTCGCGAAATCTCGGGTGCCGTTTGCATATTGAGCGAAGCGAGCCCAGTGTATTGACTCTTCGTTTCCCATTGATTTCAATGGGATATCAGATTGACACAAAATAAAATTATTTTTTTTTGAGGATTTTTCTAAATTTCAGTTTTAAAAAACCATCACCTAATTGTGTGTCTTTTTGATTGCAAAGTTTCATAATTTTCCGTCAAGTAGTTTTCGAGCCAATTCGTGACAAAGAATGTAAAAAGTCTCCAGTAAAACGCTCCGCTCACTTCGTTCGCTTCGCTCAATAATAAAAATAAACGTCAATCAACATATATAATAAGATCTGTCAGTCTGTTTACTTTTGCATTATTTTTTTTTCCTTTCCTGTTTTTTTTTTTAATGTGTATTATTCGACCAACCTTGGTCAATTATATTCGATCTTGTCCTATATTTCTTGTTATTGAGGAAACGTGTAAGGTTGTAAGAGATTTTATTAAATTAATATATATTGTATATGTATAAAACAACGATGCATTTCATTAGTTATTTTTTTAATTTTATTATTTTCCTTTTTTAAAATTTACTTTTTTTTTCTTGATTTCTAAAATATCCAAGCAATGGAACTTGAAGTCTTATTCTTGAGAGGTTTTGCACGTTTTTTAGAATAAGGCTTCTAATATATAAGAACTGTTAAAGATATTAAGCAATTAAAAAAAAAACACGACAAAGTGTAAAATTTTGTCTTTATTGTCGGTTCGTGTAAAATGCATGGAGGCTAATAGCGTTCAAAGTCATTTAAATTTACATAATTTAGTGACCTTGACTCGAAATGTTCAATTTAAAAAAGTATTCACTTTAAAAAAATATTATTTTTTGACCATTTTAAGACAATGACCTCGAATACAGGTCAGCAAGTCTGACTGCCACGGCCGCTGACTTGAACAGGATTGTTGAACACGATGCACGCACACGATATACAAATATATATATATATATATATATATATATATATATATATATATACACATTTAAGCTAGGTCTGCACTGATCGCATCATCCCGTGAATCCGCCAGTTATAATTACCCGTTTAAGGGAATATCTATTTATTTAATGGGATATTCTTTTATAACATTCATTAATATGGCAATATATTGTCTATGTAGTCACGCTTTGATATAACCACAAACAAACACACTTTCACATTTATTATATACATTGAATTATTACACTTATTTACTTTTACTCACTCACATATATGTGTAAAAATATGCATCATCTAATAATATTAGTGTTACTTGCCTAATAACTATAGATAGAAAGTCTAGACATAAAATCTTTGAATTTGACTGAATATAAATGTCATAAGTCAGTCATACTTATACATGTTTGCGACATAATAAAAACATTTGACTATATATATATATATATATATATATATATATATATATATGCAAGCATGTAGTTCAAATTAACATTGAGAACTGTACTAAGATTGTCACAGTGTATGGAGTTTCCATATAAACTAACACATGCAGTGTTTTTTAGTTTTTTCTATAATTATAATAAAAATGATTCTTTATCTACAAAATACTTCGGAAGTCTGAAACTACCCGACATGCCGGAAGCTTTTATTTTTGAACCAAATTAGACTACTTGAAAGGCAGATAGAACAAAGATCGTGGGAGCTTATAATAAATACTACTTGTCATGATTAGTGTAGTTTTTATTTTAACTAGGTTCTTTTTTCTAAACTTTAATCCTTGTAGTGTTGTACAACACCGCATACCAACTAGTAATTATAATCACAACAACAATACGCAAAAAAAAAAAAATTATAACGTCAAACTGAGTCTCCTATTCAGGAAAGTCTAATTCAAAATCGTTTAGAAATTCAGACAATATTCTATAATTTTTTAAGATTTGATTTGTTTATATATTTTGTATATAAAAGTTTGTATATAAATTCACACTTGTTCCTTTGAATTTTATTCTATATAGAGTTAGTTAACAATACGTACATGGTGGGTGGTATTTGTAGTTATTTTATTATTTTATAGGTATACCCAAATGTATAAGTAATTACTACAGAAGTAAGAAAGGTATAAGATACGAGAGTATACCAGGATCCGCCGCCGTACGCTGCCGGAGTTGAGCTGAGCCCCCTCAGTTTTTTTACCTTTATTTCTGAACGGAATGAGATATTTTAATTGTGTTTTTTTTTAAACATGCCCATTCTCAAGCTCTACTACAGCTCTGCCAATTTTTTATAAGATTTTATAAGATGTTGCTTCAAAAAGAAGTTTCCCAAACGGTTAAGAAACTTTTTTTTTGTTTGTTTTTTTTTTATTATTTTATTATGACTAAATTATGTTGTCATTCCTTTATCAAATCTACGTTTTTTTAAAAGTAACACTCGTTTTCCTGTTTACATGTTATTCAATTATCAATTTAAAAATAGCGTCACGTCGTATTGTTATCGTATAAATAATTAAGGAATACAAAATAATTTACAATTTATATGTAACTGGCGAGAAGTCGTCGCTCGGGTCAATTTATTTTTAAATTAAAATATAAAAGAACTTTCTAGAATGTAACATGGGTGATGTTGAAAGCGAAAGTGAAAGGCGGACTGGTTTTTGTTGTTTTGCTATATATATATTATATTAAAATAACACCGCTGACATTTACTTTATTAATTCTAAACAGGATTTTTATGAGTCGTGTATTATTTAATTATCTCTCTTGTTTCCATCGAGCTCTAAAAACTGTTATATACTTGACCTAGGATCTTATGTACTAATTGAGCGAAGCGAGCGTAGCGAGCGGAGCGTTCTACTGGAGATTTTTTCACATTCTTTGTCACGAATAGGCTCGAAAAGTACTTGAAATCAAAAAGACACACATTAGGTTATAATTAAAAAAAAAATTGAAAAATTACATGTCAAAAAACTGATCTCCCATTGAAGGCAATGGGAAACGATGACTCATTACACTGAACTCTCTTCGCTCAATATGCAAACGGCACCCGAGATTTCGCAAGCGCAGCGAGTCGAAATTGAGGGTCTGTTGGCGACCCTAGTGGTATATATAAATTATGTGTATCTCTTATCAGCACTTCTATATAAACATTGTACGTAATGCTTTGTGTATATACAATATTAAGTATAGCTTACAACTAGAGATAATTAAATTTATATTTTGTAAAGTTTTTTTTGGGAGTTCAAAGGTCCTCAAAAATCGGCATGACGATTAAAATAAAATTTTTAAGCATTAATCATATATATATTTAGACGATCTCGTAATAACAAACAACTGATTAAGAAATGTACTTGATTATAAAGATACAGAAAGATTTAGATATGATAATTATTTGTAATTGAAAACAGTGTTGTGCTAACGACCGCCGCCCCTATCTCATACAGACCTGATGCTAGTGTGACGTCAGCGTTGGCTGTTTAATACGAAACAAGTTTCAATAAACAGCAAAAAAATAAAAATAAAAATAGTTGGCTGTTTAATACGAAACAAAAGTCTCAATAAAAAGACAACTAATTAAAAAAAAAATGACAAATATGACATGTCTTTTATTTACTGAAATATTGACAAAATAATGTTCGCAATGCATTAAATACAATTTATTATATGTAATAAATATATATTTATTTTTTTTCAAATCTATTTTATGCCGAGTTATTACACAAATATACCTCCTTAAAGGAAAATAATTGAGGAAACCTGAGTATATCTTGATGCAATTCCGTGATAGCTTGAAGGTTGTTCAAATTCTATATTTAAGTTTTGATATAATTTAAATGAGATATCAAATCGGGTGTCGTGAAAAACAAGCTATTATAAGAGTGAATTACCCGTAGGTGTCCTTGGACGGCCGCCATGTTTTAATGTTTTGGCAGCCATTGTCAAAAGTCTCGAGTCGCCACGTATTGGTCGTTGATTGCCAATTTTTATTGTACACATTTAATTTAATTTCGTCGTCAAAACAATGTTTTTCACTCTGTAGTACATGCATTGTGTGTGTGTGTAGTGTCAATTGCCCTGAATAAAATTTGTTTACACTGTCCTTTTATGTATATGTATAATTGTTACATATTAACTATTTAAATGTATATTTATATTAAGTTTAAAAAAAATACAATATTGTCAGTAATTGTAATGTAAAAAGATTATAATGTTACTGCTAAGTTATAATGCTTCCCGTTATATTATAATTATATTTTATTTTATATGTATAGACACACACACACACACACACACACACACACACACATATAAAGGTTATTATACATTACGGTCTAGTTTTATATGTATGTAGTGGTTTAATTTTTTAATATGAGTCTTTAATACACGGTATATAATAACGAGTTTTATCATATAGCAAAAGTAATTCCTACACTTTGGAAATAGTTTTAATATTTTTTCCTCCTCAACCTCACATAAATAATATCAAATATCCATATCGGTGTCAAAATATTTGTATAATTAAAATTAAAAATAAGTATAATCTGCTTTTTATTTAAAAAAAAATCAAACTCCAATATGTATATATTTTTTATACTTTTATTAAATTATTTAGAAATGGAGATAAATTGTATCAGCTGATGTAAAATTATATTACAAATCTTTGAATGTAAAGTTGGTGAATCATTATTCCTAAATAGGAAAATACGTAATGGAAATAATAAAATTAAACGTAATGGAAATAATAAAATTAAAAAAAAATGGAAATTATTAATGAGGAAATAAACAGCTTCAAATTCAATATAAACTATAAATATGTCACTGCTGATCTTGGGGTTGCCTTTTGAATCTTTCTTTACAGATTTTCCAGTTATCACTACAAAATCCTCAAGCACTGACATTACTAAAATGTAAATCAGGTAATATTAAGACATTCGCGACCACTGACGTGAATTTACGTCATATCAAATTCTTTACCTGGTTGCCGCTGACGTGAATTTACGTCATATCAAATTCAATTCCCGGTTGACGCTGAGGTGGATTTACGTCATTTCAAATTCCATTCCCGGTTGCTAGCGACGTGAATTTACGTCATTTCCAATTCTATACCTGGTTGCTCTAAACAAATTTTATACTTATCGTCCACTTCAAGCTTCAGAATTATATTAGCCGGTACTCAGAATTAGAAACGTAGAAAATTAGACGGGCTCGAATTTGTTGTTTTTTTTTTAAATAGTAGACATTGTTGAACTAAAATGCAATGACTATTGTTGTATACAGTAATCCTCCCCAAAAACAGTAGACTCGTTCCGCGTTATAGGAAACCGCGTTGTAGGAATATTCTTGTATAACGCGTTATGTACAAATAATTCACGTTTAACTTTTCTCGTTAAAGGTGGTTTAAATTGAATATTAAGAAAGAATATTAAATTTGATTTTAATTTAATTTAATTTTATAACACAATGTGCAAAGGTCAGCGAAAATAATTATGAACTGATAAAAATATTATAAAATTTATAGTATATAAATATAACGTGGGAAATGCTCGCGTTATAGTGTTATACGAGGGATTGAAATCGCGTTATAAGAGTACCTTGTTATAGGGGGGATTACTGTATTTCCCTACCTAATGAAACAAAATAAAATTGAATGTTTAAATCAGATGTTTCTTTGTTAAATATTAAGTTAAAAAAGATACTGGGTATATAAGTTTTTATTTGTTTTTTCTTTCTTGTAATATCTTTCTCGTTATACGAGTTTATTAACATCAATTAACGCCCTTGAGGAGTTAATCACTTAAAGACGGACCTACAACGTATTATAGTGATTGATAAGATCATTTAAAATAGATTAATTCGTTTACAATAGATTATTATAATAATTATTTACCAATTAAATATTATAAATAGAAAACTATTTTATAATAATTATTTTTTTATAAATTTCTACAATTCTAATACAAGAGATTTTGTAATTACATCTTCTTTATTTTAACACTTAATTACTCTCTGCTGTGGCTGAAGTGGCTTAACTCGGCACCGGTCCGGTTTGATCCGCTTCGGTTCTGTCCGGCCCGGTGTTGAGAAGAAAGCATCCTTGACATTTAGTAGATAAGAGATACGAACAGCTCCCGGTGCTCAGCGAGCTGCATCCAGCGAGAGGAATGCCAAATGTCCAAGGTCGTCTACATTCTCGTGCGGTTTGACCTGATTGAATTATATTACGTTAATAAAGAATATATACTCTAGGCATACTGTAAAATGAAATATATTTTTAAAATATGACCGTTAGCTAATTACGGTACACTGTTCTCGTCTTTATGTTAACTGTAAACTGTCCAAGAGGTAAGGCGGTGAAACAACTGTTTTAACTTTTAAAGATTCAAATATTCTCGCTTTTAATTTGATTCACTCGTTTTTAAATACTAAACTTCCAAGATCATTTTGACCTAACTAACAAATACATTTTTGACCTGACTGCTTTAGTTAAAACTAGTCTTAAGTAAATTATTAAGCTGACCGAGTCACATATACCTAAAACAATTTAGTTGTTTATATGTAGCTATCGATATTTATTGAGCGGATCGAGCAGATCGAGCGGAGCGTTCTATGTGAGACTTTTTGCATACCATGTCCGGGGTTGGCATGAAAACGGCTATACCGATCTTCATGAAATTCTGTACATTTATAGCGATGGTTATTGCGATGATTTATAAGGAAAGTGAAAAAAAACTCGGGAACAATCACCAAAAAATGACAGTTCCATAGACTTCAATGTACAAAAAATTTCGCTATGTGATATTTGATTATTCTATATTGTTTGCCTGTCGGTTTCAGCTTTGAACGCTGAATTGAATATGGATTACTCGCTTCGCTCAATTAGCCGAACTCTTTCGAGATTTTGCGAGCGCTCCGAGTCAAAATCGAGGTCCGGTTCGCGCTCCTAGTTTTTTATGTGTAGCTATCGATATATAGATTATGATAATATTATATTTTAAAATAGATTACATAGTATACACTTGGCAATGGAAACGCCACATTCTGTTGACAAACACTTGATAGTATATATGATCATGTCAAGTTGCCAAGTGATGAATATAATATATTAAATTATATCTAGATATTTTAAATCTAAATATATATTAACTAGGGGCGCCAACAGACCCTTAATTTCGACTCGCTACGCTAGCGAAACCTCGATTGCCGTTTGCATATTGAGCGAAGCGAGCCCAGTGTAATGACTCATCGTGACGATTATTCCTCAACGACATGACATCTTTCAAAAAATTTTTTTTGTTACTCCCATCACCTAATGTGTGTCTTTTTGATTGCAAAATTTCATAATTTTCCGTCAAGTAGTTTTTGAGCCTATTCGTGACAAAGAATGTGAAAAAGTCTCAAGTAGAATACTCCGCTCGCTTCGCTCAATAAGACGATTTTTTCAGTCCGTATACTCGAAAATTAATAATGAAAAATCATAAAAAGTAACCGGTAAACGTTAAAAGTAGGCAGTCCGGGTACGATAGTGTATTTATATATTTCGAATACACATATAATGGATAATTTTAATACAATCAACACGAACGAAGTCACGGACAACTAGTGTTGTCAATTAATAGTTTATTCCACATGAGTCATGGTATTGATAAGGTCAAATCTTAGAAATAGTTTATTAGAATCGTCAGCAAGACATAGTAGGTGTCAGAGACGAGACGAAGCTTCTTAGGATTCCATGGATTCACCGTGCGGGTGCCGAGCCCATCGCGTTGCAAGAGGAGCGCAAACAATGCCTGGACTTGCACCCAGGTGTAGGTTTAAGGAGCCCCTTACTATGCGCATACACGCTCAACTTCACTGTTCACGCTCCTCTCCCTACCTAACTAAATATCGTTAGAACCTACTAAAGCCGCCTTTGAAATACGTTCTAGAAATGAACTTTTGATCGTTCTAGAAAGGTCGAGATTTTGCTGTTATACCTCTCGCTCCTACTTCTAAAGGGTACAAATTATAAACTATAAATTTATTCCTGATAACTGATCAGTTACATAGTTCGTTACATAGTTCGTAATACTTGTTAATCTTAAACGTATGATCCTTGAGTATGTTTCTTTCCCAGAGATTGTTGGGAGAGTTTAATATGACGTAGATACATAGAACGATAATATAAAATTTACATATTTTACTAGATAGTGATAGTGTGCAGTCTTATAAGTAAAAATTTTAAAAATACATGCTCTTTCATAAGATTATTATTGAATCATACATAGCTGGATAAGTTTACTCGTAGTTTACTCATAGCTTTAACATTAAGTTGGACAGTGTTTTTACAGAAGGGCTTATTACGATAAATCTGGTATCGAAATAGGCCCTCCTGACACTTCCATTTTGATGTACACAAGTGATCACTGATAATGATTCAAAGTGGAAAAGATATAAATAAATAAATAAATAAATAAATTTGTGTTTTAAGATATATTTGTTGAAAGAAATCTTGTCTTTTATATACCTATTTTATTAATGTGAATGCTTATTTTTATAATTGCTACGGTTTAAAATACTTTTCACTATCTTTTAGTTATTCTTCGTCTAAATATGCATTATCTCTCAGCCGTGGAGACGCGTACAGTAAAGATAAAGTTTGAAAAACTCATTTCAACTATTACTTACTGTGTCTATTCCGCTTTCCAGCTCGTATTATACTTTTGTGTGTGTGTGTGTGTGTGTGTGTGATATTGATGAGATGTGTTTGTTTTCAGACACTGATAAACATGGCGTACTGCACGCTAGCGTTGCTGGGTTTCTTCATACAGCATCTGGTGTTCGGAAGACTGAGGGTATCCGAAGCCCAGCGGGTTAAGGATAAGTTTTGGAACTATGTCTTCTACAAATTCATCTTCGTGTTCGGTGTTCTGAACGTGCAGTACATGGACGAGGTGCTGCTGTGGTGCTCGTGGTTCACCCTCGTTGGTTTCCTACACCTCCTGGGACAGTTGTGCAAGGACAGGTTTGATTATGTAAGTATTGTAGGATTAAGATTTTTAAATTAGAATTAACCGTTTTTTCGACAACCTTTATTTTGTTTTGTTATATATAAAAAGTTCCTACTCGGAGAGTTAAGTTGAAATATTCCAAGCAGAGTCGCTTGCAACAGCTAGTGAAATAAAATTATAATTTGAAAAGAAATTGCGAGCAACGGTATTACAAATCATCAAAAAATTTTTTCGTTATTCTGTTAGGTTAGGTTAGGTAAGCGATTTACCACTCAATGACTCATCACGAAACCTCCGAAACTATCTGTTCGATTAATTTTAAATTTTATATAGTTAGTTCTTTTTTGACGTAAACGTCCACTAATAACGGATTTTACAAAATTTCTATCCCAACGGATTTCAACCTTTTTTTCGTCAAGTTTTAAACCTGTAGGACCTAAACACTTAACGCGGGGGTAAGAGTTACTATAGCAACGGTTGCGATGACAACGGATAATATGACAACGGTTACCATAGCAACCTAAGATCACATCCAAATTAACAGTGTGCCCAGCGAAGCGGGAGGGAATAAGCTAGAATATATATATATAGAGTTATTTGACCCCGATAGATCGATCGATGACCCCATCGTTCTTAATATGAGTAAATAAATAGCAGATAAATATTTTCCATTAAATAGTTTTATTGTTTATTATTAAAAAGTGATAACACGTGAACCCGGTACGGTCTATGGATATTAATTCACACACACACGCGCACACACACACACACACACACACACACACACACACACACACACACACACACACACGCACGCACACACACGCGCGTCCTCTGTGTGAATATAATATAGAATAGTATTGACTATATTTATATTACTTA
This sequence comes from Melinaea marsaeus rileyi, assembly GCA_918358865.1. Lineage (NCBI taxonomy): Eukaryota > Metazoa > Arthropoda > Insecta > Lepidoptera > Nymphalidae > Melinaea > Melinaea marsaeus. The sequence goes on from OU911092.1 coordinate 6,486,967, forward strand.
AGATTAATGATATGGGCAAATATGAGACACCAAATTTTTGAATACTCAGCAATTACCAAATTGAGGTCACAAAAGACGTATTATTTCCATACATATTTTAAAATTTAAATCCCCTAGATCATTGAATATATATACAGTGATCCCTCCTATAAGGCGGTACTCTTATAACGCATTTCATTCCCTCATATAACACGTGTTCACCCCCATATAACGCGGGGATTTACCACATTATATTTTTATAGCATGAAATTTATAACTATTATTTACAGTTCATAATTAATTTCGCTTACCTTTGCACATTGTGTTGTTATAAAATTAAATAAAAAATAAATTTACTTAAGTTCTTTCTTAATATTCAATTTAAACCGCCTTTATCGAGAAAAGTTGAACGTATATTATTTTTCACATAACGCGTTATACGGTCATATGAACGTGTTATAGGAGAATATTCCTACAATGTATTTTCCTATAACGCGGACGTATTTACCGTGTTATAGGGGGGATTATGGTACTGTGAATTTTCTTTTGAATCAGTTTAGTAGTTTTTGCAAATATAAGATAAGAGTTGTCAAAAGTTTTTAATTAAAACATTGCAGTTATAAGGTTCCACAAGATATCTTAGACCTTCCATTTCTTAGTTTCATATTTAAAATCTAAAGTTTATTATTAAATAAATCTTATTATAACGTTCAAGAGTTTCTACAGTGTGAGAACATATTATAAAGTCAATCGCGGTAATAAAAGACTAGAACTAACTACGACATTTTTTTGTATGATGCTGTGTGTAAATAAATAAATTAAATATAATCATAATAGAATATATAATTCCAACATTGGTACACACTCGTGCTTGGAAGATTTGAGCTTTGCTTGCTTGATTGCTTGATTTGAGCTAAACAGATGACGTAGGAGTACAAGTTCTAGTTTATGAATATCAGATTAGATACTCATAAATGTTCTTTCTTATTTATTATTATTTATCTTCACGCCATATCCCTTGCGGGGTGGCCAGAGATGACGGAGCGCCAAACGCTACGGTCCGGTCCCTGCATATCTCTTTCGCCCCGGCCACAGACATCAACCTCTTCATACATGCCCTCCGGGGGGTCCTCATGCTTTTTACGTGATCTTCCTCCAGTATCATAGATACTGTGTTTTCGAAAGTCACTCGAGGCCTCCCCCTGTCTCTCTTACCGCTCACTTTTCCTATATAAATCTTTTTTACCATTCTTTCATCACTCATTCGTTCGACGTGCCCAAACCACCTGAGCACGTTCTTCTTCATCCTCACTTGTTCTTGTTTTTTTTATAGATGAGTCAATTATGTTAATCGCTGATGAAAAATATCGATTCAATATAGTAATCGATTTTAATAATACTTGATACTATGTAATAAAATGTGATCGGTCCGTACATTCGTGTTATATTTTTTTCCAGATTTGTGCAATGACAATAAACCAATAATATATTAAAATTTGTAAATATTTTGTTCTTTGTTGTGAATGTAATACAAATTCAAATATTTAAAGGCGTTACAGGAACTTAATTTATGCAAAACCTTAAGACATTGTCAACAAATTGTTAAGATATTTACACAACAGGGTACAACGAACTATCGTTATTTGAATAAGAATCGAATGTTTCGTACCCATATTGACCCCTTGCTATCGAATGTTTTATTGGTCTGTAATTCGCACCCCCCTATTGGGGGGTATGAAACAAAATAACGTTCTATTGAAAGTTGTATTTAAAAGCCGCGTATACAAACACCTGTAACGTAGCAGAAGCTCCTTAAACGAAATTTATACCCCCGCCCCCCCTCCTATTGGGGGTACGAATTGGGGTAACGTTCTATTTAAGATTGTGCCTAAAGTCTGTGTATACAAACGTCTGTAACCTAGCGGACGCACCTTAAACAAAATTCATACCCCTCCTCCCTCCCCCATTGAGGGATACAAGAAACGGTAACGTTCTATTGAACAGTGTACCTAAAGTCTTCGTATACAAACTTCTCTGTATTCCATCATCATGTATCTAGAAAGTAAAGTTATGTCAATAAACTAAGCTCATACTTTCTATACGTTACTGTGATTTGGTTTGCATTGCTTACGTAACTTCATACATAACCGGACCACAACTGACTCTTATATTATAATTACCATAACAGGATCGAAATTATCATATAAAGTCGATTTTAAGGAAAATTATTAATATTTTATTGATTCTGCTTGTAATTTTGTTTCTTATTCCGGTTATCAAACAACTTGTGTTATTTGAGAGATACCTATTAGTTTTTAATGAATAATAATCATATCTCTATATAATATACGAGGGGCGCAAACAGACCCTTAATTTCGACTCGCTGCGCTCGCGAAATCTCGGGTGCCGTTTGTAGATTGAGCGAAGCGAGCCCAGTGTAATGACTCATCGTTTCCCATTGACTTAAATGGGATATCAGTTTTTGACATGTAATAACAAAAAAAGTTTTTTTTTGACGACATTTTTAATTTTTTTTTTAAACCATCACTAATGTGTGTCTTTTTGATAGCAAAATTTTATAATTTTCCGTCAAGCAGTTTTCGAGCTTATTCGTGACAAAGAACAGGATAAAGTCTCCAGTAAAACGCTCCGCTCGCTACGCTCACTTCGTTCAATTAATATTATTAATATACAGCGTTATACGTTATTAAATAAAGAGTCGTATCGCCCGCTTCGAGTTCTAATTAACCTAGAAACGAATATCTACAATGGGACGGACTCAAGGTAATACATAAATTATATGTAAATCGAAGCCATTGTACACGATCTTATTAAAATTAAAATAAATTTACAAAGTCATTGCTCTGCACTTTTCAATATCTCATAATCCTTACCTCACCTTAATCATTATCATTTGTGGTAAACAATTTTGTACTAACATTATAATTAGCTTTTGTACAAAAGGAAGGCGGTGACCGCACATTTTTAAAGACTTTATACCTAATAGGGACGCGAACCGGACCTCGATTTTGACTAGCTGCGTCTCGCTAAGTATCGGTAGACTTCGGCAAATTGAGCGAAGTGAGCAACCCATCTTCAATTCAGCGTTCAAACCTGAAACCGATTGGCAAAAAATATAGAATAATCAAATATCACAAAGCGAAATTTTTTTACGTTGTAGTCTATGGGACTGTCATTTTTTGGTGATTATTTCTCCACGACATGAGTTTTTTTTCACTTTTATTTATAAACCATCGCTATAAATGTGCAAAATTTCCTGAAGATCGGTAAAGCCGTTTTCTTACCAATCGCGGACATGGGATGCAAAAAGTCTCACATAGAGCGCTCCGCTCGCTCAGTTCAAAAAAACTATGATCAAGCTATGCAGGTTACTCTAGTTTCTAGACGTTGTACATTTCTTAGAGCTTTTAAGGGTAATAATAACTGAAGATATATAGAATAAGTCATAATATCATGTCGTTTTAAACCATGTCTTCTCCTCTGCAGCTCTCGTCCTCTCCCAGCGTGTCCCGTGACGCCCACAGTCGCCTGCTCGCTCTGTTGTTATTCATCCTGAGTGCGGCGGCCGTCCTGTTCTCGGCAGCCCTGGCCTGGGGCCTGCCAGCCGGCAAGGACACCTTCGCATTCATGGCTGCAGAGGTAGGACCTCGGCAAACGTGACGTCATGTGTTGGAACTTAATTGATTATATGTGTGATCATCATCAGTGTCTGTTGGTGTGCGTGTCGACGCTGCACGTGGTTGCCCGGTACACGCTGCGCGCGCACGAGTCGGACGCGGCCGGCCCTGCCGCCTACTACACGCACCTCGCCTTCGATGTACGTACACGCCCCCCCACATACAAACAGTCACGCACACAGGCATATCACATAGCATACACACACACACACACACACACACAATTTATAGATGCTTATATTTTTTCCCTCTGTTCCACGTTCCGTCTCTCCTTTCATACTCAACTAAATTTCCCGTTCCATTATCGTTGACGCATCCTTTTATTATTTTCTATCAGATACACACACACACACACACTCACACATTTATATTATTAATAAATAACAAATATCCATAACTTTGAATCGTGACGGTGCAAAATTTCAATTTGTATACTAAGTTTTTCCTGCGAACTTGACACACACACAACTTATTTCTAATTCGAATGTTTTAAGGAAAATACCGTCACTTTGTAGGTATTGGGAAAATCCTCGATTAAAAGCTACGATAACAATACGTCATATATGGCGATAAAATTAACATTTCCAACGGCACATTTAATAACAATTAACTTTCATCTCTTCAAATATGTTAGAATACATTTTAGTTAAAAAGTATTTATTGGCTTCTTATTGGTATTATAGGATTTTTGTATGATAACTTTAAGGTGGATCCTTGCATATATTTATTACATAGCACATAGTAACATCAATCAATTTTTAATATAAATATATATATGTTAAATTATAGCAATTTTTAAGAAAATATTAATTAAAAAAATATTAATTTTAACTCGACTTTTCGGTTGCTTTGCAACAATTGTGTTTCTCGACGAAACGACGAGGTGTAGGGTCTACAACGGTTTTTTAGTTACATACAAAACTCACTAAATGTATCTTGAGGTACGGACATGGGATTCTACATGATTCATCATTGGGTCCATCACGTTTCCATTAACACAGTACAGTGCAATAATGTACGTGCTTTTAGAAATTCTTTATTAGATTCTTATTTTTTTAAAAGACAATTGAAAAAAACTCCGTGCCCGCAGGGGGACACGCGTGGATAGACCTCGTGTGTAACTCATTTAAAATATAACTCACTACCTAAGAATAATACATGATGCCGTTGTTTACATCAAAATTTTTATGAAAAAGCGGTTTTAATTTTTTTTCTCGGAAAAGGTATCTTTTTTGGAAATACTTTTGGTACTTAAATTTAGAGTAAAAAATAACCTTTCTATTAAAAATATTTGCGAGGAGGGAATGTTTACCAGAAAAAAGTTGCCGTGGTTTTACCTACCTAAAATTTACAAGCTAAAAGTGGTTTTAATTTTTTTTCTCGGAAACGGTACCTTTTACGGAAAAACTTTTGATACCAAAATTTTGAGTAAAAAATAACCTTTCTATTAAAAATACTTGTGATGCAAGAATGTTTACCAGAAAAAAGTTATGATTTTTTTTCCAAAAATTTTCGGATTTTTTACCCCCACCCCTAAGTTATTGAAGTTAGGTTTTCGGTTTGTCTACATTAGTTATAGGTATTTATCAAAGACATCATATAATATGAACGCGATTGATCTCCTTTGTATAGGGACAAAGTTATGGTTGAAAAACTGAAATCAGAAAAAGTGAGGCCCTAGCGCCCCCTGTGACCGGATTTCTCTGGTTAACGAACTTGACCTTCATTTTTGGATGGTTGATTTTTGTGCAAAGTTTGAAAGCGATCCGAGCGAAACTGTGGCCGCTATCGTGCTGACAAAAGTCGAATCTGGACGCACGCACGCATATATATATATATATATATATATATAAACTTTTTGACCAATGGTCATTTCGGACTCAGGCGATCATAAGAAGACCTCCTGTGAAGAAATTTTTCCAAAATTCGATTGTAGGGGACAAATGAATGGGCAGACCGAATTCTTCGAGGTCTACCCCAAAGTCGCAATACTGACTGACATTGTAGATTTTTGCAAAAGAACTGTCAATATCAAAAAATTACTGTGCCCGTCCACAGGAATTCGAAACAAAATGGACGCAAACAAACGTACATGACTTAGAAATAAACGAATGAATGAAATTTAATCGTTAAATGGTTTCTATTAATGCAGTCGGTGTCGTTGGTGATGGAGACGTGCCACGTGGCGCACATGGTGGTGTACAGCAACGTGGTGGTGTCGATGGCGTCGCTGGTGCTGCTCATGCAGCTGCGGCACCTCCTCCACGCGCTGCTGGCCAGGCTCAGGAGGCACCGCCTGTACACCGCGCTCGCGGACCACATGAGCCGCAAGTAAGATGACGCACGCACGCACACACTCGCACACACACACACACACACACACACACAAAATATGTACTTAGTACGTTTCTGTACATGTAGAGACAGAACGTATGTCGAGATAAAACATTCTGTTCTTAATTACTGTAATTTGAATTACCACGTGAAGTAACAATTATTGTTTTTTTTTTTTTATCAAGTCACGCGTAACTTATACAGCGCGGACTGCACGTAATTGTTATAATTGTGCAGATTACATACATTTTCCGATAATTAACTAACACTTCACCTGAACTTATTAGACTTGAATAGAGATTTGTATAAATGATTACCAATAATATCCGTCACCAGCTACCCGATGGCTAGCGTGGAGGAGGTTCAGAAGCACGAGGACAAGTGCGCCATCTGCTGGGAGCCGATGCGGGAGGCGCGGAAGCTGCCCTGCAAGCATCTGTTCCACAAGTGAGACACAAGACAAACTTTCCCATTATTCCAGAGACCATTCTGACTTTTATGTCCTAAACTCCGATCTAAAGGTCTAAGGGTTGCAGACGTTATTGCAGATAATAATCAGAGAGGTAGGAAAAAATTGTTTAAACAATTAATTAATTAATTACTACTAGACCCGGAGTATGCATACAGCATTTAGGAACGACCGTTCGAACGAACGAACGAACGAAAGTTCCGAAACTAAAGCTATAAATTAAAAATAATAATAATAATAATTCCGTTTCGATAGTACACTGTAATATGTTTTAGAGCACATTGTACTTTAGCGTTTAAATAAATATATTATTATTATTATAATTAAAATACTGAAGTGCTATAAATGGACTCGTTCTTAAAGATAAACAAATTGGATATCCTAAATGAATAGAGCTGTGTTTTGGGTCATTTAGTTATTTAGGGTGACTTTGTTTTGCCACTACGGCATACCTAGCTAAATTCGTATAGGAGATTAAGATCAGCCATCTAACCGTACCTTCAGGACACTATCAAGTCTGGAGAAAGATTGCATCAAAAGAAACTAAAGAACCTAAACTCACCACTTTCTTTCAGAAGATAGTAGGAGCCACTAAAATGTAATTTCAGGTCAAGTTATTTAGTATCTCTGACTCCATCGAATCATATGTATATATAATATATCTACAATATATAATTAGTCACAGAAAATTGCAGTAATAATATAAAAAGATATATTTTCTTGTATACTGATATTTAAACATAAAAAACTACGATCCGTCAGCTCGTGTCTGTGTCGCTGGGTGCAGCAGGATGCGTCCTGTCCGACGTGTCGCCGCGCACTGCACGCCCGCGGCTCGCCGCCCGCCGCCGCCGCGCCCCGCGCCCCCGCTGCCCGCGTGCCGCCCCCTCCCGGTGGGGGTGGCGCGCACAACCACCTCTTCCATTTCGACGGTCAGTACATGCTCACATGCACACACACACACACACACACACACACACACACACACACACACACACACACACACACACACACACACACACACATACACACACGCACACACGCATATATCTTGACGCGTAGGTAAAATAGACATGAAGATAAAAACAAAACACTTCACCTAATTTTGTAAATAAGAATTGTTACTACCGGCTCTAAATAATAATTGGTATTATCTTATAATTTAAAATGGTGACCTTCGTTCGTTTGACCCCTACCCGTATGTACGCTATTGTTCATTTCAATATCTGTCTTTATTGCAATGATTTTTTATTTATTTTTTTTTACAATTTTTTCTTAATTTAAAGACAAAGAATTTTTTTTTTATTAATATACTATATATATAATAAATACTATATTTTAGAGATAATATATTGTACCTATGTATTTTGTTTTTGTATTTTTTAACTAGGGGCACCAACAGACACTCAATTTCGACTCGCTGCGCTCGCGAAATCTCGAGTGCCGTTTGCATATTGAGCGAAGCGAGCCCAGTGTAATAGCTCATAGTTTCCCATTGACTTCAATGGGATATCAGTTTTTTTACATTATATATTTTTTTTATTTTTTTTGCTACATTTTTCAATTTTTTTTAAACCATCACCTAATGTATGTCTTTTTGAATTCCAAAATTTCATAATTATCCGTCAAGTAGTTTTCGAGCCAATTCGTGACAAAGAATGTGAAAAAGTCTCCAGTAGAACGCTCCGCTCACTTCGTTCGCTTCGCTCTATGAAAGGTGGAATTCGGTTTTGTGATTTAATTCTAATCTGAGAAATAAGTGATCGTAGCTCACTAGAAGCCATTCTCCTCGATTACGTTTCACATAACAATGCATTTTTTTACTTTTGCATGTTTCATATCACTTGTCACTTTGTACTTATCATATGGAATTTAAATTCTATTATAATCAAACTTTTTTAAAAACACGTAGCAGAAGTGTAAATAAAAAGTTTAAATAACGAACGTCTAGAATAGACTGTCACTATGTCACTCCTACGTCTGCGTCAGACACAACCCACTGCGGACGGAATGGATGTCGTAAAAATGTAGGGAACGAATTTTAGAAGATATAAATAGACCGGATGCTTCGGGTACATGCGCGTGCGCCTCGCGCTCGGGGTGGTCTTGGTGTCCATAGTGTGTTGTGCCGCCTACTGCCTGCTCTGGGACCTGAAGGTGTCGCCGCGGACCGCGACAGGTACTGCCGGCACAAACCCCCCGCTTTTCCTCGAATCACCGAACCCGTGCCCCACAGGATCTCGCTACGTGTCGTGGCTACCGAGCTTCTCGGTGGAGGTGACGCGCGTGAGGGACGCGCCGCTTGAGGACATGGCGGAGCAGGTGCTGGCCGTGTTCCCTCAGTACGGCCGCGCCGCCGTGCTGGCCGACCTGGCGCACTCGCGCTCGCCCGACCTCACCGTGCACAACATACTGGAGGGCCGCCTGGCGCCGCCGCCAACCCCTACCCCGGCCCCTGCCCCGCCACCCGCGCCCGCCACCGCCCCCACACACGACGACGACGACAGGTGTGTACTTCGACATAATAATTTCAGATAAATTACTCGCGCTTCCCTATGCAGCGATTTAATCTAGAACGTTCCGTTTCAGCGCGCCGTCTACCCCAGGCGCGTCGTTCTCATCGACTGCCGCGGAGCGCGAGGCGACGCTGCGGCGCCGCAAGGAGGCGCTGCTGGCAGACGCCAGGCGGCGCTACCTCGCGCGGTGCAGCCGCGCCCTTACCCCGTCCCCCGCCCCGCGCCTCCCCCCACCCGCCCGCAGCCCGCGCAGCTGAGTGTTCCGACACATCCTCACGCACCTCGCGCACGCACACACGCACGCGCCCGCACACACGCACGCGTAGCGCACACGAGGTGCATGGCGGATGATACACTGACGGATTACTATATTAGTCTAGTGCGATATCGACAACACATTTCATTGAGTGTGAAGAATGCGTCCGCGAACCGTTTCAACCGAATCACACTCGCGGGCGTGGGACCGACTCGTTACTTATCCATTTTTCGGACGCACTTATTTGAAAAAGCACAAAAATTACTCCTTAAATAGAGAACTGCCCACTTCGAGGGCTTCGTTACTTGGGGCGATATATAAATAAACGGAATCTCTCGCGTGAAACAGTCAAACATGTCACTCACTGATCGAAAAGAATATATAGAGCCTTAAGTGGAACACGAAGACGATGCATTTAATACGTTCGACGGAGGGCTGGACCCTCGAGAGGATGTTCAAATTATTAAATTAGGTTGTAAGTTAATTTTCGTTAACAAATACTCAAAATTTGATAATGTGGGAGTGGCCAATATTTGATTGCCGTTTAAAATTATAAATGTGCGGATATTCGGCCGCGGAGAGATGTGTGCTATCGACTGACGCGTTTTAACTTTGTAGATATAGATAGATAGATGTCTTTTGAAATTATATGTTTTGTAGAAATTTCATCTAGTTGTTAAATAAATAAATACCTTGGAACGAGAGGATTATGTATCGCAATATACGTACACCCTCCGGCGAGACGGCTCCAGTGATTCTGTCCATATTGAAGGTATGCTCCATGTGATATGATCGTATTTATCGGGTCGGCGTCGGTTTGTCTGTCCGTGTCGCCGTATCCCCGTAGCACGTACGTACGTTACTTATTTTTGTATATAAATAATATTTAGAGTGTATTTTTCTATCGGAGAAGTTGCGATTTTTTTATATATATATATATAACCTTTGTCCATAGTTTTAATGATCTTGTAAGTTAGACGTAAAATCCTTTCTAAATATTTTTAAATTTCATAATAAAGTAACGACATACATACATACATACATAGTGTCGTCGTAGTGGGACGTGTTTATCGCAATTTGTATGTTATACTTTGGCGGTACAAATACAATAGTCAATATATATATATATTTACATAGGCTTACCATAATTACGAAGAGCCAAACCGGGACACAGAAGAGAAAGGGGCTCATTTTCATTTTGTTTTTCGCTTAATTTGTGTTTTTCATGTTTGAAATGCAATCAAAATTATTATGAATTGAAAACATATTAATAAATGTGAATATATTTTTTATTAAAAAGAAAAAAAGCTGTTCAAGTTTGACCGGGACGCCGGGACAGGGATCTCAAACCGAGACTATCCCGGTCAAATCGGGACGTATGGTAAGCCTATATATACATATATATGTATATACATATATCATGTTCACTATATTCGTTGAATAGTTTCATTGTAATACATTCACTTTAAACTTAAGGTCTATATGTAATGGATGTTAGGAGCCGACGCTTGTTGAATAGATATTTGATGTATAAAAATTTTTGATTCGAATTTTATCACTCGTGATCAGTGACCTTTGACACTAACTAACTAACTAACTAGAGGCGTTTTATAAATGTTATAGTTACCGCTTGATTGTTATCTAACAGCTCATAAAGTACTTAGTGTTTAACGGATACGTTACGTACATTTCAGCGACGCGGTTCAAATTTGAACCAAACGTGAGTCGCCGATCGACCTGAGGCTATATCTTATTGTTAAATTTTAAGTGTCGATTAACTACAGACGTGTAATGAAAATTGATTCAAACTAGTCAAAATAAATATTATAATGCAATTTTTGTTTTATTTATATCGCCTCGATTTTTGTATATTTCCAGATGGTGCTTTAAAATGAAGAAGCAGTTATTGGAATTTAAAAGAATTTAAATTCTTAAAGAAGTTAACTAATACCTTAAACTTGAGAGGATTTATTTTCGCTAATTATAAATTGCTATTGTGTAATTTGAATACAAAAATAATATAGAAATTAAAAATTATTTACAAATAACAAAAACTTATTTGGTATTTGTTTAACGTATATAAGTAAAAGTCCGACAATTTGTGTGAAAGAAAGTATTTTTCCACAGACCTGAACAGAGATGGAAGAAACTTGAAAGAGAATTTGTCTGAGATTGATTTTTTTTAACCTAAGTTACATTTATAATCAAAGGTGAAGTAGCCTGATGAATGGACGAATGAATGAATGAATGAATAAATGCCTGATGAAGTAGCCAAACAGATTTAAATTAAACGGTAAAGTCTGAACTCTTATTGCGACAGTGTTAAAAATTTAAGTAAAAAGTTTATACATTGTTCCTTAAAAGAGAGTCACTCTTGGAGTCGATTTATTACTCGTTGGTATGGCGAGCTTATATTTATTTCTCGTGTTTATATACACAAGTATATCAGTATACTTAACAAACTTAAACTTATAAATATTTAAGATTTATCAAAATATACTGACGACAAACCGTAACCGAAAGCGTTGCCAGACCATCCAGATAAATGAAGCCCTCAATTTTATTTAACATCTACATTGATATCAAGAAAAAATTGAACAACTTGAATCGCTTCCTCATTAAGCAGCACATTAGGTGGTACCTGTTCTACATTTGGAGTGGGCAATCTGAGAAGTTTAGTCTTTTTATTATTGAGTAACAGGTTCTGGAGGTATTATATCGAGAGCTCAACAGCTTTACACCGTCATACAATAGCTGATGCCGTTCTACTTTAAATATCAAAGAAGTTTCATCAACAAATAATACTATCTCATAATGTTTGTCTACAAAAGTAGACAGGTCAATTATATAAACAAGAAAGAGAAATGAGCCTAAGATTGAACCCTGAGTATTCTTGAGCATCATTTTCACTTCTTTTTACCTTATTTTCATACCGTATTAGTTTCTGAATGTTGTTCATAATCATCTCTTTAATACTTTCATCCCTCCCGGGCTTTATCTTTAGCAGAAATTATAAGAATAGAAAGTCACGGTGGAGTGTCTTTGTGTGAAATGAAACTAGCTCCATAGTTTAATAAATAAAAAATTTAAAGGTCCCAAGAGGGGCCCCAAGTTTCCCAAACTGTTAAAAGCTTTGCTTACACTCAACTCAATAATATTACACGCACATCAAATTTTTTATCTTTCTTCTTTCCTATTCCAGAAAAAACATTATTATGAGTAAAAATATTTATGTATACTTTAAAACAAATATTAACAATACTAGTGTTTATGCAATTATTTTCTTATGTGTGATGTATTTCGACACAATATACAACACAGGTCTATTATTATTTTTATTATTGATATATTTTATTTTACATTGTTTTAGTAAAATATCTATTAAGGGGTTAAACATAGTCTTTTTTTAAACAACTACAAGTTAATATATATATATATATATATATATATATATATATATATATATATATATATATATATATATATATATATATATATAGGGGCTACCAATATTATGTAAAGTCAAACAATTAATATTCTCTTAAGTATGCAGTCTTTATAATTAGAATAACAATTGTTTCAAGTTCATTCAACTCATTTAATTCTTATATATATAATAAATAATAATATTATTAACCATCAAAGGAGTTGTATTATAAATAAGTTTGTAACAGTTTTGTTGAATGGAATATACTTTATTTTTAAATAAACTGATAAGAAACCTACAAAATATATTTAACCTATGAAATTGATAACAACTATATGAAGAACTAGATGTGCAAATATAAAATCAGCAAATCCTCGCTCGGCACTCAATCCTTGGAACTCATTTTTATTTTCTGGATTCACTTGCAGTCTCAAGCACACTGCAAAAGAAATATAAATATATAAGATAAATAAATAGTCTAATATACTTTATTATAATAAAAAAATAACCTTACCTCCAAGAACAAAGCAACTAACTGTAGAAATAAACCCACTGAGGAAAGAATTAAACGGGAAGGTGCCGACAAGGCAGCAGTATACAAACTGAATTACAGCAGTAAGAAACACATATAATAAGTATGAATCAATAATTTTTAGTTTCTTGGGAGTTTTGGTAGTGTATTCTTGATAAAGTTTGGGGATTACCGAGGTAAGAGAACTCATTTTTATTCAATATAATTCTCGTGTTAATAAAGAGCCGGGCTTTTAACTTGAGTTTGACGTATTTAGATTTTTGACATAATCGAAATGACGTGGACGAAAATCATTCAATTTTAGATTTGTTTATTTTTAAGCTCTACGGTACGTGCAGAAACCTACGATATCTGACATTACATCCCTATTGATCAGCCAACTAAAGCATGATTATTTTTCTACTAGAGAGAAAGACAAAAATATGTTAAAAATATGATATTAAATAAATAACAATAGTGTTATTTTATATTAACCATGTATATAAAAATAAATAGTCGTTCCCAAGTAATAAGTTATTATAGCAATTTATACATTCTAAACAATATAAATTGTAGACGTTTGTTGATTGGAAATGCAAAATGTTTAGTTTTCTTTATACGATCAAGTTATATATATATAATTTTTTAATACGAACACAGGTTATGGAGGTAAATAAAGTAAAAAATGCTGAGATAATATATTAAGAAAATAAACTTTGATGTCGAAACTGATCAATATTTTTTAACAAATAAATAAAAAAGATTATAAAGAGACTACATATAATATTTATTAAAGTTATTATTTCATTTATATGCATGAATAGACCGCTCGTGAACACGAAATAAAGTAAATATTGTAATATAATGTTTTTATGTAAATCTTATTATTAATTCATTAAGGTTTTTTAAAAGTTTTTATACCTTCTTCAATTTCAAAGTTTATTTTATTTCAAGAAGGCTTATTTCGCACTTAGAAACATAAGACTCAACCGACTCAAGAAGAAGAAAGATTCAAGAATAAGAGCAGGCAAAAAAAATTATATGAAGTAATGAAATAAATTTTGTAAAATAAGCAATTGAGAGAATTAGTCTTTAATTATTTTTTTTTTTTGTAGTATGGACTATTAAGTCGAAGTCGGAAATCTTCATTGATATTTGAGGAAAAGACAATAATTACAGTAAAGCACCATGTACAAGATTGTTATTATTTTCCGACTTTCCTATCGTTTACATAGTTCTTAGTTATATAAAAAGATTTGGATATTAAGACGTGCTGGCATATTTGAGTGATTTATTGTAAAAATAATGGCATTGCACAAAAATGATTGCTTTTGGTTTTAGTCAGGCTAAAGTAATATTTAATTATTACCTTGATACAACAATAGCACCATCAATTTGGTACTTTTTGTGTTTTTGTATTCGTAATTGGATCTGACAATTGTCAAAAAGACTGCCTAAGATAATCTGTCCACTAATCTGTGATTCTGTCAAATAAACTGCATGTCATTCGCAATTGTAGTTCATCTTTTATCACGACTAAACAGTCTCTTATAAATTTGTGTAAAATCTAATAAACTGAAAATGCTAAGCTTAAATGAAAATTTTCCCGATTACGCGCTACCTGGTGCTAAACAGGTTCGCTTTGAACCATATGCTGATAATGGTGGTAGTGTTGTCGCTGTTGCCGGTGATGATTACGCTGTGATTGGAGCCGATACTCGTCTAAGTACTGGTTTTTCGATATACACAAGAGAACAGAAAAAACTTTTTAAACTCTCCGATCAAACCGTCCTTGGCGCAACTGGATGTTGGTGCGACACACTGACGCTGACTCGACTTTTGCAAGCTCGCATGCAGATGTACGAACATGAACACAACAAGGCGATGTCAACTCCAGCCGTAGCTCAAATGCTGTCTACAATGTTGTATTATAAAAGATTCTTTCCATATTACATATCTAATGTATTAGCTGGTCTGGATGCTGAAGGAAAGGGGTGCGTTTACAGTTATGATCCCATTGGTCACTGTGAGCGATCGAACTATCGCGCTGGTGGATCTGCCGGAGCTCAGCTTCAGCCGTTACTGGATAATCAGATTGGGCTTAAGAACATGCAGAATGTAACAGAAACACCAATTTCCAAAGAAAAGGCACTGGCACTTATTAAGGATGTGTTTATAAGTGCTGCAGAGCGTGACATCTACACTGGTGACAGTATCTACATACTGATAATCACTGCAAATGGTATTCAAGAAGAAAAATTTGAACTTCGTAAAGATTAATTTTTTATTGCAAATAAAATATATTCAAATATTAACATAGCTGTTTATTTTTTTAATTTATTATCTATAATAAAATTAAGAGTTAAACAAGTAACTGACTTCATTCTATGAATAATTACAGGGTAACTACAATGTAATTACATATTTGTTCAATATTATATACAAATCTTAATTTACTAAATTAACAATAAATTTATTTATTATATTTAGGCATAACAAAAATATGTTGAGGAAAGATTTTGTCAAACATTTCCTTTACCACCTCCTGTCTAGGGCTATCACCTAAGACTGTTGCTTTTAATCGTGGGGGGGTGGTATTCCCTGCTACTAGAGGATGAATGTTGTAACATAATTCAACCTTATCTTTGGGTGGTACTGTAACAGAAAACTTTTTGTACCCAGAAAACATATAAGCATCCGTTCCTTCCACTGCAATACTCAATCTGATAGGAGTGTTAGTTTTACCAATAAGTGTACATTTTAATGGCACAGAAGTCTGAAGTTCCACAACCTCTGGATAATTGACTTCAACGGAAATAGGACAATCATCAATGGGAAGTGCAGAGAGAGCTGTGCTACTCATTACACAGTGTCCATCTTTACAGCTTTCTCTACGCCACGTGATGTTGTACAAGCCCACCCTTGTCACTGGATCTTTGTGTTTGTGGTTGGCTTGTAAGCAAATTGCATCAGAAGCTACATTTTTTTCCGCTACTTGTAAGTTATTTATACATGATTGAGGTTTTTTACTATCAGCATATCTAAAGCTTTCTACAGTCTCTAATTCTGTATCTAAAATAATTAAATCCCAAGGACTTAAAATTTTTATTTGAGGCATTACTATGAATGGATCATCTACAAAACACTTTGTTATAGGTTTAAAGTTCATTGATACAAAGTTAGTTGACACATCAAATGGTTTAATAACTGTGATTTTTGTGATGAATTCTTTTGCGCATTCAAGTTTAGGTGTTTCATTAAGATCAATATTGTAAGTTACTTTTATTTGAACAGTTGCTGTAGCTGTTCTATTAGTTTTTAAATAAAAGGTGCTGGAGTAAGAACAGTCTTTATTCACATCTCCAACGCAAATCTTCAATGGTTGTGTTTCTGGTTCACATTGTTTAAAGGCCAATTCTGTTACTGATTCAGGGTTTGGATTATCGGGAGAGCTCAAAAGTGACAGCACTATAGTCATATCATAGACTAAACAGTCTTCATTGTTTTTTACTGTAAAAGTAGTTGGAAACCACTCGCCTTGGAGTGCTGGAACTGCATTCTCAATGTCTAGAGACAATCGACATTCCCTACTGGTAATACATGTTGTAACTAAAGGCACAATGCAATCAAATTCATAGTCGGTTTTTGGGCTCAAAATAAAGTGTAGCAGTTCAGGATGAATTATTGGTTCTATATTTTTATTTTCTTCAATCTTAAAGTTCATTATAATTTTTCTTCTCCTTTCATTATCCAATAAAAAGGAAACATTTTTTATTTTCAATTCAGAACCATTGTCGTGTGGATTAGATTTAAATTGACACAGAAATTTCTTTACTTCGCCACCAATTAATTTTAAAGTAGATTTACCACCATCAGTGATAGGGATCTCAATGGTTTCTGTATTTGTTGAAACTGTTAGAGTAGCAGTTTTCACTTCCAGACATGCATTATAAGTGAGACGAACAAACAATTCAACTTCAACTGTATCATCCATTCTATATTTATGTTGCTTAAATTTGGTCTTTACTTCTAAGAAGCTGGCTATGTTTATCATATCAATAACAACTGTAAGAGGCTCCTTTTCTATAGCCATTTGCCATAATTCTAATGCTTTACTTTGTGAAGAGGGAGGAAGATCAGGCTCTGGTGATGGAATATTCAAATTTAAGACTGACATTATATTTCTAAAAATTCTATCCTTGTCATTATTTGGTACCTGAATGTACTTGGAAAGAGCTTCTACTGACAACTGAATATAATCTTGTATTTTAGCAGACAAGTAGGCACACTGTAAGGCTCGGTTTAACACATGAGAAGCTAAAAACCACCACTTCTCTCTTCTGTAATCCCAGAGCATATGAGACAAAAGGGTCAATGCTTTACCATAGTCAGCACAATAATAATACTCATTTGCCATTTCAACCACTAATTGCTTTCTCATTCTGGGGGAGTGAAATGTTTTAAATTGAGATATTGCACTACCCAGAAAACTTATTATCATAGCAGAATGATGAAATACTCTTTCATTGTACTGTAGTGCCAGTACTGCAACTTGTTCTTTCTGGGGATCGTGAGGATCAGCACTAAGCCTTCCTGGTCTCCAAGGTCTCTGACCATAAAATTCTACAATACCATCCATGGGATCTGGGGCAGATGGATACTGAAGTGCATCACAACAGACCGACCTCATGGCTTGGCGTCTTTTAACTGTAAACTGTGCTGCATATTGATAATAAAAACCCGGATGTTGGGATTGAATAGCAGGGAGTCCTAATCTTATTGCCTCATCAAATAACTCTCCAAAAGCACTATACTGCCTTGCAAGCCAGGCATAATGCTCAAACAGTAGTTCTGTTGGACCAATTCTGTTTTTGTAACGATCAATATGTGACTTTAGTTGTGCTATAGCATCTCTAGGTAAGTTCAGGGCAAAAAGTAATTTACATAATTTATAATTTATGTAACCTGAGACTGTTCTTATCTCATGTATATTAGTATCTACTTGTCTAGTCTCTAATAAGTTGTTGTATGCATGCATGTAATGCTTGTGGGCAGTACTTGTGTCTTGTTTTAGTTCATTAAGAAAGCCTAGTTTAAACTGATGTCGTACAAACAAATACTGATGAGTAGTTTTATTCAGGTGGTCTCTGTGCTGTTTAATGTTTTTTGTTTCATGATGATAATAATTTTGTGCAATGTCATAGAAGGCATTTTCTAATCTTATAATGTAACCCATGAGGTGATCACTATGAGGAAGTACAAAGAGTGATTTAGATTGAATTTCACAAGCGGAACAGAGTGCTTGTGCTCTTTCAGCACCCAGCATGTACTCAGAGGGCGGTGGCGACAGACCACTCTGCACCACCACAACAGCAACACGCGTTGTGTGGCCTTCGACTGCTGCTCGGATAGACTGCACCCTTGACGCACACTCAATGATCTTTTCATTCCATTGAGGGTCATTCCATTCCATATCATAAAATATAACCACAACGGCTGGGATCAAGGAAACACGTTTTGATATCCAGTTTTTTTTCAGTATCCCTTTTGGTATGTACCATTCGTACGAATTTCTTTTCGGTTTTACGACAGGAAATTCAAATGTGTTGTTTAGTAACTTAAATCTTACGGCAGCGCGGTCTGGTCGACGGTTGTTAGAGAATGCATCCCAGATAGCTTTGTGTATTGCATTATTAATGGTATCCAGTCCCGAGAGCCCTATCAGGGCTAAGGGCTTGAGAATTATCTCAGGCGGAAATTCAGTGTTGTCACTCGGCGTAGTCGCCATCTCAGTAGCTTATTTTGGCAATTGATAAGCCCTATAACGAAACTTGAAGTAATGATTTCACATCACAGTATAGGCACAAATCATATTTTTGTGGAATATAGACATAATATATATTAGAGATCACCAACTCAACCACACCATCATATCTCCGTAAAACGTCAACCAATGTCATTAATGAATTTGACAGATTTTTTGTTTCCATTTACGTAACCATAATTATTACATATTCCAATACTACTATTGTAATAATATTAGTAAAAAAAAAAATACATTTCAGATAATATTTAATAAAACTTTAAATTATTATGGTAAATTTTAAGCATTTATTTAAATAAAAAGAAACTTCACAGTATTATTCCATTGCATGTTTTTAATTTTTTTTTTAATTTTTATTTTTAATAATCAAACGAAATCTTTATTTATAACAAAATTTTCGAAGTCAGCAGTGTTCCCAGAATTTAATACTACATATTCCTCTAAATTTTACAGCTATTATTCATTATTCAAGTAATTTTTGTTAAAATGAAAACAGTAATATACATTTTAATATGTTTACTTTTTTTTTGTTTCTTTCATCTATGGACGATATAATTAATATAATTATATTGTTGTAGTCATTTTTATATTTTATTTTAATAATAATTTGTTATTTTTAAACAGTAATTGATTGGTTTGCCATTTCTGTCACGGGTCGCAATCGTATTTTATCGATAAAATTGCTGCACTACAGCAAGACGAGGAGTGCTTAGTTGGTAGTGCGGGGGGGAAAAAGCAAAACATACACAACAAACCTTTGTTCATCACCGTATTTGTTTTTATTATTGACTTCATTCTCTTGCGACTGATAGTATCTTGCCAAACGCAGAGCGGCATAATTTTGATTTCTTGAAAGTTATTATTTAAAAATGGCCGAGATGCTCGATAGTGAGCCTTTACCGTCTTCTAGTGAGAGTCCAATTGTTAGCGATTGTAAAGACGATGACGAGCCATCGCCTAAAAAGCGTAAAACATCGGTAGACACTGAACAAATTGAGAAATTGGAACACAGGCTGGGCAGCATTCTGTGCTGCGTAGTTTGCCTGGACTTGCCTCAGGCTGCCGTATACCAGGTATTCAAAACAGTTGATGGACAGACGTCTGTCTTGTCAGCTGTTTTACTTTTATTTTTTTTTATATATTATATTCAATGGTTTTATGTAATATCGATTTGTTATCATTTATTATAGTCTCTACTTACACAATATATCATTAAATGTGAAATATCGAATAAATTATGGCGCAACTATTAGTGCGGCGTAATTTATAAATTTCTTAATTACTGTGTAGTTCTCATAGAAGCATCCGAGATTGTTTCTAGAAATTATTTATTGAAATTGTCTACTATCCATTATAACAATAATCAAAGTTTTTGTCACGATTATTTAACATTTTCATGTATTTTAGAATATAAGTTAGTCAAAATGTTATGGTTAAGGAGACTGATATTGTATGGTTAATTCTGTCCTAGTCTGTATGATCTCATAAATAATATAGAATGTACATGTTTTGTAGCATTACATTTGAATAAATAGTTATTTGTGAGATGTAGTTCTTTCTTTATTGAGATACCTCAGACAATCCCCTTCCCCTTGATCCAAATATACTTAGTGGAAGCCACATTGTTACATTATGGTAATTATAAATATTTAAAGAATAATACTTACACTTTAATTTAAAGTATCAAATTTAATTTCCATTTTATAATAATAAAAAATATAATGACAGTTTTTTGTAAACAAATAATTATTAGTTTGATTTCAGGATCCCCATACAAAAGGTGCTCAGGTAGAATTCATTCATGCACATGTAAATTATCTCTATTTCTTTTGTTATCAATAACATTGGTTCGTTTAGAAATTAATTGTAAACTAATAACTTTGAAATAGGTTTTGGCTCAAATTTGTTTTATTATATAAAATATTTAAACAACTATAAATGTTAAAATTCCATCATATTAATGATAAAGGCATATTTTTTGATAATAAAAAAAAAATTACAGTTATGAAGACAATATCCTCTAAAGAAATAATAATTATCTTGTCATAATTATTATAATTGAACACTATGTTTGCAGTGTAGCAATGGGCACCTAATGTGTGCGTCTTGCTTCACGCACTTGCTGGCTGACGCTAGGCTCCGGGATGACAATGCAACATGTCCCAGCTGTCGGGTGGAAATTTCCAAGACTTCGGCCACCAGGAACCTAGCTGTAGAGAAAGCGATCTCCGAGTTGCCGTCCGAGTGTAAACATTGCACTAAGGTCTTCCCGCGCCGCACTTTGCAACATCACGAGGATAAGATTTGTGAAGACAGGTAATAATTGTTTAGGGATATACATGTGTGTCATGAATTAATGATTTGCTCTAGTAAATTTACATAAGGTCCAATGATTCAAATCGTATGCAAGTATTTTTACCACTCGGAGCTGATTCCCAGTTTCGTCCTCAGGGAATACAGGTTTAGACAACTGGTAGTAGATGCCAGTCCGCGTTACCCTTTCGCTGGTTTGGTTCGCATTGTGAGCTCTGTGTACTGGCTCGTGGTCTCCGTCTTCAGAAGAAGCTTCTTCGTGTCGGAGGTCACGGAGGCCAAGCGTCGTAGGTACCACAGGTGTGTGCCACTTTCACTTCGTCGCGACCGCTTACTAACTCTTATGTTGAATTGAATTAAATCAAAAGCAATTAAACTCCTTGATAGTTTATCAATATTTGTATGTACTAATAGAGGTCTCGGTTGCGCTTTATAACAACTGGTCTAATGCGAACCAAACTAACGAGTATCGATAAAACAGCATTTCACATAAATTATAATCGTAGACAAGTAATTCCAGGCGTTTTAAAAAGTTTATATAAAATTTTACCTTGCCTAGGTAATTAATGTCTAGAATTCTTTATATCCCACACTTCTTTACTCGGGGCCACTGTGTGGCGCTTCCATCTATTTAACCTTATGTTTGCCGCCGCCGTCACGGCGCTACGGGATTATTTAATATTCGATTAAAATTATATCATAATATAACCCGTCGCTCCTACACTTCAATCGCGCGGCTCCCTCAGGGTGACGGGATGCCGGTACGCGTGCGTGGGGTGCCCGTGGCGCGGGGCGGCGCGCGCGGCGGCGACGCACGAGGCGGCCTGCGCCCTCCCGCGCCGTCCCGCCGCCGACCTGCTGCAGCTGCTGGCGCGCCGCGAGAGGGACCACGCCGAGCGCCTCGCGCACCACACGCAGCTGCTCGACCTGCTCTCCTACGAGAAGATCACCTTCAACGGTACGCCGTCGTCGTGACCGCTACCGTCAACAATCCGAGATCTTAACGATCTTCCCTCACCCGCCAGACCTGCAGCTGCGGCCGTTCCGCACGGAGGAGTTGCACAAGCTGTACTTCGAGACCTCGCGCTTCACCGCGTTCGGCCATCAGTGGATGGTCAAGGCGTTCGTAAACAAGCACCAGCGCGATCCCACGCAGAGCGCAAGGCGGGAGATCACGTACCAGGTCCGAGTCGAGGCTCGAAGGTTCTGTTTCCCCTCCGTCGGTTCCGCTGACGCTCCGTGTGCTCCCGCAGCTGATACTGAAGAGCAAGCCGTCGAGCGCGCTGTGCGTGCGCTGGGTGGCGGCGCGGGGCCCGGGCGGCGCCGCGGCGCTCCGACCTGCGCCCGCCGCGCACTCCTTCCGCGAAGATGAGGCCGCGCCACCGCGTCCGCTGCCGCTCGACGACCCCGACGACGCCGACCGCCTCCTCGCCGCCAAGGCCGTGCACTTCAGGTCGTCGTCTCTCCCTCCTGGGATAAATACCGCCCAAGGCCACAAATTTCCTCTCGGTGTTGTTTCAATGCGTGTATCGTCCTCTCCTTCTCTCTTTCACACTCTCGTGCTCTCCCCATCTCACCCCTCCCCCTTTTGTGGGTGACCTAATATATTTATGTATTTTATTATTTTCAGATTGATAATGTTCTTATCGTCTAAGTGAGGGAGTCTAGAACGGGTGTAGTTGCGCTTCGACTCTTCGAAGCTCGAGCTGGAGGCTGTACGTCGTCGGGAATCTATATTTATATTAGATAATTATACAAAAAAAACATATTTTTTGTTATAGTGTATTATAAAATTAACTTCTACTGTGAATCGAGTGCGACATTGTGTTTAATCCAAATTTATTTAATGTATTGCATTGTCAGAGTACAAAGTTCATTGACGGCGTCGCTATCAGTAGTTTGTTATTTATAAACGATACGAGGTAACCGTTGGTATACAAATAGTCACAGAGATTGGACGATCATTTCTTATGAATTTTTATAATTTTCTTTATATAATTTTTTTATTATAGATTATGTATTTAACATTATATGTAGAGATTTTGGGTTTTAAAGTGCTATAGTAATAAAATAGTTAATACATTAAAATCTTTTATTTACATATTATTATTGTAGGATAAAAATTCATACAACTTTTATCAAAATTTATTACTAACTTACTTAATCAGCGTATTTTAAACAACTTTAAAGTTAATAAAACATCCAACTAGTCAACTCCTAGTACTTATATATGGTGGTTGAACAATAATATGATGAAGAACCAAGTCTCAAAGTTTCTCCTACTGTAGTAATTCCACACTTTGATAGACATTAAAACAATCTCAGCGCCACACGCTAAGTATCCCCGCCTCGCCCGCCGTCAGTAAGATGTCTCTCTGGAAATATTTATTTATTATTACAGAACATATCGTTGCGATAAAAATGTTAGTTAGATACACCGGTGGGTCACTGGTATACATATCAAATATATATTATGATTACATTAGAGGATCTAACTTGATAATAGGTTACACATTTTGCAACAGTTAAAGGTCAGGAACATGTACAGAAAACTGGATCGAGCGGGATACTTATAGAGGAAAAGTGCCTCGCAGGGAATCCATTGGAGCCCTACCTATATGTAAATATATAAGTTTGAAACTGCCCGACAAGTATATACTATTGTTAACAGCCACGAGTCATTGTAAAAAGGACTCGAAGGCTATCAAATCAAATCCAAGAGCAAATAAGCAATATGACACAAACCTACGACCAGATGTCGAAAATTGTAATAATGTGAAGGAAAGAGTTTAGTGAATGGATTTCTTATTTATATATTTTTATGTTTTTGAGATATAACTATCTATTTTAGATCATTAAAAATATGATTATATAATTGTTTTGGAATAGTTATTTTTTTACATAATTTGTCGGTGCCACAATACCCCCCCCCCCATTAAGGCCGACACTAGGTTACACCTAAATATACGGAAGGAAGCTGCTAACTTAATACAATATCAATTAATTTATAATATATAATAATGACGTTATGGTAGTTACCTGTGGGTCGTGGGCACTGCAGGTGACTATTTGTCTGTTCTGCGAGTAGTCCGTACGCGGCCGCAGACGGGATCCACACGCAGTCAGCGACCGCAGCACTCCACTGGACACACACACACACACATTATTAATATATGTTATATTAACTATCAATAAAGGTATTTTATTAGTTCTCACCCGTCCTCCGAGTAGGATCCGGCTAGAAGGACGGTAGAACCGTCGGAAGACGCGTACGCGTCCACGAGATAGCAGTCGTCCGCTCTCAGCCTCTGTAAGAACATGTATCGTGTTAAAATAGTTTCTAATTCATGAATCTTTGAATTATTAAAGGTCGATAAAAAAAAATACAAAAAGGAGGCACCTTGATGGCTCGTGCGACCCCCTCCCTCTGGTACTCGTGGGTCAGTTCCCCGGCGGCGTCCCACAGCTGCAGCGTGTGCGTGTGTGTGAGACAGGCCAGGCGACCCGGGTCAATCCAGCGCAAACACTCTACCGAGTTGCACGTGTTCAGCGAGCAAAGCAGCGCCTCGTCCTCCGACGGCTCTAGGATGTTGTACACGTTGAGAAGCCCGTCCGTTGAACCGGACGCAAGGATTTCTGGTCTCTCTTTGTGGAACTTCACCTAGGTGTTAAATGACCGGTTATAGGTGGTACAGTATTAGTTTTATAAGAAACTTATTTACTATAATGTTCGGATGTAAAAAAAATTACCACGTTCGATTTTCAAATAACGTACCTGGGTAATGTCATCCCTGTGCGAGTTCCAGTACCCGCCGAGCGGTTGCGGCGCTCGGACATCCCAGAACACGAGGAAGGCGTCATCGCCGACGAGCTGGCTGCCGCCCACCAACACCCGCCCCGAACACGACACATCTACGCACTCGTACTGCCGGGAGACGGCGTCGCTCTCTTCTGTGGAGTGAATACTATGAGACATGTATGTGTCTATTAAAAAGTAATCCCAGATGATATTTTTCAAATTATTCTACCACTATAGTTTAACACGCAAGTGCCGCTCGCCCTGAGATCCCAAAGCTTTACTCCATCATGTCCTGCAGAGTAGAGGAGGTGTTCCTCCGTTGGACTGTATACCAGCTCGGTGAGGTTCTTCTTATGTCCACTGAGTTTACAGATTTTAGAGAGAGAATTGTTCAGCTGGTAAATTTCTATGCCATTGTCTACTACACTGACCGCTATGTGCAGTGATCTGTAAATTAAATTCAAATTTAAATATGGTATATTAAAAGTAGTTTTAATTACAATTGACAACAGACCGACGCTAAGAGATGAGCTACGAAATCTTCGTGAAGAATTACAAAGAAATTGCAAAATGGTGAAATTAAATTTACCAATATATCATAGGAAAGCTTAACATAGTTATTATTTCAAAATACTAACTGTCAACAAATATTATTCAATTAATTCAAAATAAAACTTAAGGGATGATATGGAGTAGGTGTTTTCAATAGATACCTGGCTAAAAAAACATAACTCCACAGCCGGCTACATATCTTAACGGAGAATACCATGTTAAAAGAGGGGAGGGGGGTTAATAGTAAATGCACAACAATAATGAGACATTACATCAGAACATACGTTTTGATACCATTAAAAGTTTGCAAACACAATACACCTACCTTGTTTCGTCTTTGTATAACAAAATGTTAGACGGCTTACTTGGCCAATATGTAGTAAGCACTGGAAATGACCCATCTCTTTTAGATTTAATCATGAATGATAAAGTATTATTATCAAAACTAAACCATCGATTTGTATATGATTACCGCGTTGGGAATTTGCGATGCGTTTTCATACTTTGCAAAAATGTCATTTGAATAATTTTGAGAGACTAAGATAAAGTCTTAATCTGACAATAACAATAATATAATCACAGACAACACAACTATCTGAAGACCAGGTAATTCTCGACAAGACCCAAGAAGTGAACGGGACCACAATTAACCACTTAAAAAACTAGGTAAATTCAAATGACAAGTATCTAGAATAGATATAGGCTTATCAACGATTTGTTGCTTGCCTTTAATAATAATAATAATAATTTGTTTTAAGTTAATAATGCTTAAAAAATCCTTTCTACTGAATCTATAAAATAATGAATGCTGATTTTTAAACTTCATTACAACCACATTAATTTATTAAGTTTTGAAGTTTTTAATGGTAAACACCATATTTTATGCTTTTAGGTTAGAGTTTGGAATTACAATAGTCTAGAAAGTTGTACCTATAACAGGTTTATACTTACTTGTTTATACTTAGTTTATTTATATACGTTTTCTTTAACGTTACCGTTGTCTCAGCTAACAAATTACATTTTGTACTAAATAATTTTTCCAATTCTTCTGCAGACACAGTATCTTTATCCACATCTAAATTTTCTATTATATCTGACATTTTATATGTTCAAATTTTATATTTAAGAAATTTCGTTTGTTTGTCGGTAATTAATATTATTTAACATTGTCTGTTTCTTAAATTTTTAAAGACACATTTTTGTCAATACAAACACCCTAGTCTCAAAATTCAAACTAAGGTATTATATATTGATAGTAGAGAAAAGGAGTAATAACTTCGTATATCAAATAGTGTTATTCATAAAACATTAAATGATGGCGCTACTGTTTCATCAAGATACAAGATACAAAGTTCTAATCGAAATAAAAAATATAATATGACATATTTATTGGTAGGGAAATTATTTAAATTAAAAGCAATTCTCATTACATATTTTGTCAAGTATTTTCGTCAAATAAGAAAAAAATTATATAATATTTATATAGTTAAAAATAAACAAAATATTATTAAAATACTTTTGGCTTCAATAATCGTTCTAAAATAACATTTTATCTATCTGATCTGGCTTTATATTACCCTACCCTATAATCAAAGATAAGTAAGAGATCACTAGGAGTCTGTAACTATTGATGTATTCGTTTTCTATGCTCGTTTCTGTATTTTATTTATGTATAATTATTTATTTCGTTCAAACTTTAAAACAACCAGAAAAAGAAAATCAATGGCGAATATGAATATATGGAATAAAATAAACATAATACAATTAATAAAAGGTTTAATGATAAAATATAATTCTCTTGGACGCATATCATTAATAAGTACGCCGTGTCCCCCTGTGTCGCGGCCCCATACGCTCTATGTCCCCGGCGGCAAGGCGACGCGCGACCTCCCGCAGCGGCGCCAGGCTACTTCCGTCCGGGAACGACCATCTCACGTAGCGCTGCATGCGGACGTGATCTGGACGTTACAGTGACATTGCATTCATCTGTTATTGTAGGATTCAGTTTATGTACTGGGAGCTTACCAATTGCGGGATCGACGATGGCGAAGGCTCGTTTAAGATTATCGACACTGATGTTTCTGTTGGCATGTTTTCCTCCGAGTTCGGCGACAACTTCTCGTATGTATTTGTCTTGAGCCAGTTGTCGTTGTCTGTAGAGCTCCCTCGCCAACTCTGATCTATCGAAGCCTTCCTCGTTCTGGAATTATTTTACGGTAGAATCATGTAGCTATTATGTATAGTGTAAGTTTTATTACCAATATTTATAACTTCTTTTACTTTAAAATATTTGATCACGACGTTAGTTTAAATAGTACACCGACCTCGATATGGTGTACTCACAACACTACTACACAGGTAGTCAAATGACAATATAGAAAGAATTGAAACTTAAGTAACAATGTTCCCAAACACCTCATAGAACAATTTATCCAAGTTTATGTCGACCGCATTGATCTTCAACTTCAACTGCTTCTTCACGACATCTGTAAGATTTTTTATATCGACTTCACTCTTTAACGGAAACGTAGCTCTCGCTATCTTCTCGAACTCCTCTATCGTGACCGTCTGCAATTTAAAATTTCCTAATTCATTATTATTGTTAGTATTTAATTTCAACTGGTAGTGTTGTCTCTTCCCTCCCCGTCCCCGCAGTGTGACTGCAAGCGCTCCTTTAGCGCGTTCCAGTGCGCCCGCAGTCCCCAGTACACGTCCTCCCCGAGGCGGCCAAGCAGCGCGCCCCAGAACACTTTGACCGCCGGCTCGTCCAGCATCTGCTCCACGCCCGCGCAGAGGTTGTACGACCATTCAGCGCGCACTGACGGCTGACGGTACCTGGATAGACGTTCCATTAGTACAGAGTCTATTCATTCAAAAATATTAAAATAGAAATTGAGTCCAAGAAAATAGTCGACCTCTCTTCGAAATAGCGCGCGACGTGATCCTGCATGGACCCCTCCCGGGCGGCGTCTCGTGCCAGCCAGATGTCGTTGACGAGTACGCGCACCTCGCGCCGCGATAGCCGCAGGTTGCGCACGCGCCCCTCCGCCCGCAAGTGCGGCGCCACTGACGCATCCATGCCCTGCCGCGCACACACTTATTACAATGCACTTTCTGCACTTTACCGACAGCGGAGGATTAGTTATTTAGCTTCAAAATGAGCAATAAATGTAAAAAGATTTTCCAATTCGAACAAAAACTCAACATCTCAATTTTTTAAATGAATAGGAGTATGCTGATCACAGCCCTTCGATAACTCACCAAACCATCAAAATATTCAAGATGTTCGCTCTCGGCCGCGGGGCCGAGTTCCTTTAGCAGGACCCTTAACATATCTCTCGAAGACAGGCCGCTAGCTAGCTGCCACCAACTGTGATAAAATAGATATCTCTAATTGAAATACTCGGTATAAAGAATCAACACGGGCTCACCGCTCTCGGTCTGAGGGTTTCTTCCCTAATCTCACCGTTCTCGTCCTCCGCCGATGAAGTCCCCGCAGAGGTCCCACCGCGGGCGCGGAGTTCCCGCGCGCTCCAGTTCACCGCATCTTTCTTTCACCTCCCTTAGCTCTTCTTCCACACACTTTTTCTGGGCTACACATAAACATTAGACTTACACGGTTATTAAACTTTTTACCGTGTTTCTCTTTTGTATTGAGCTCACTATATTTAGACCAAGTGGCATACGCCATGTTCACAAACAGATTAAGAAACACTAAATATCCTGTTGATAGTATTATTTTAATAAACAAAATGGTAGTTGCCTCTATTTTCTTTTAAACACAATATAATAATCAATATTCGTAGACATCAATTATGGCGATAGCTACAAAATAAAAATTACAGGGTTGGTTGATCGGGTCAATTGTTATAATAATACTCACCTGACATCCTCTTATGTACATTTAGTAAAGAGTCATGTTCCGATACCAGAGCGTCGAGTTTCTTGTTGAGATCGTAGCACTTCGCGTTCAATTCGTCGTGTTCTCTTCTGGGGATGGTCTCCGAATACTCTTCTTTCATTCGTTTTAAATCATTTTGTGTGACCGACAGTTGTTCCCTGAATCAGATTTTATTAAATATGTTGGTATGTATATTCTATTTAACTCAAAAAAATTACAAATTACATGTTTAAAACCATTATTGTCACCGAAATACTCGAATAAAAAAAATATATAATAAATGTAAACTTATAATTAGGATATTCTGATATATAGCAATATTATTGTTCATGCAAGAATGCTTAGTAAAAATGAAAAAAATTGTTGGGAGGAACAACTCCGCAAAAAAATCCGCAGTGGAACAAAGTAGTTCACTGTTAGGTTTTTAGGATTGAAAAATACGAAAATTTTATTCGTTTGTATTTCTTTAAATAATGTCTGTATAATAATATCAAATTCTGTATTAATCGTTTTAGGTGCTTGTTAGACAGACAAATAAACAAAAAAAGAAGAACATTAATTTGGGCAAAAGTATCTTTAAATACATAATAAAGTATCTTTTTTTGTGTCGAATAAATTCACGGACACTAATTAAGATTGTGCAAAAACATCTTACAGCTTTAATTATAACTATTTGCAACTGATTTAACTATTGTACATTGGCCTAATTATAATAAAAAAGTAAATGTAATCATTCATACTTAAATACGAGTAGATATTAAAGCGCATCCGCATTTATACTAATACTTACCTACACCGTTCTAGGGCTATCCTAAGTATAACGGGATCCCCATATGAGTCGTCCACAGAATAACACCTGGAACTACCATCAAGCTCCCGCAGTTTGAGGTGCAGAGCTACGTTCTCGAAGTAAAGTGTGTACCGAGCATCACGCTCTCGCATCAGAGTCAAGTAGTCTGTGAACTTGTCGTCTTTTATCTACGAAATTAAGAAATCAATGTTAAGATCGATTTATCTTAAGAGGAATTAGAATTTTTGCTAAATAAATTTTGACTAGATTTCAGTCAAAACGATGAATATCTAAAACGTCTTGTGCTGAACGTATAATAATTTTAATAAGATGAATTAAACTATTTGCCAATTAATTTAGAAGCTGGTGAACATTTGAGAATTTCTTCATATTATCCTTAATTATTAGGACAAAAATAATTTGAAAGATCAAGCCAATGTATAAGTAGTTTAGTAATTTACGAATTGCATGATGTACCAATTAAAATTATTCAAAATGGATGCTTGTCTGAAGGAATATAACACATTAACGTTATGAGTAATGAGGCAAAATAGTAATGAGAGGTTTGTGTCGTATTATTTTTACTTTAAATAGTTACATATGGAATAATAGATCAATTAATATAAGTATCACATGTTTTTAATCCATTAACATCCTTTATACTCTCGCGAGTATAATTATAAAGCGATTGATTCATTGATTATATAAAAAAAATTGCATGTCTTATAAAATATAGTAATCGGAGCATAAATTTGTTAACTTTTAAACACGGTTAACAATAACAAAGCTTAAAGTTATTTTTAATATATTTCTATAGGTTTTTAGTAGAAAGTTTTTTATTTAGTATTTTAGAGCCGATATAGTTCAAAATTATTTTACTTGAATGTACTATAAAATACATCTTAGATAATACTTTCAATTATTCTACACTTAGTAGCAAACCATATTATTTTCCTAAGGTTAAAATTAACCCAATATTAGATGCTGAAAATGACGATGTTCTTTTGTTGTCCGAATCTACTATTGTAACTGATAAGGAAGAGACAAACGAGAAAAGTTTAATGAGCAATAGCAGAATTATCACTCTGTTCCAATTATAGTACCGATTGGATGATAAACTTGGGTCAAAATGCATAAAGCATCCGAAATTTGTCAGAAATTCAGACAAAAGTAAGCGTTACTCTTGAAATTGGGATAGCCATAAAAAAAACGTAAATGACTTTTGGAAAGGAAATCCTCAGTTCGTAAAATTTTATCAGCCGAAGCTTCCGCTTATTCCAATGAATTAAAAACAAAAAAAACGAATGCCATAAATGATGTATACACATATATTAAAACTACTTCAGCCATTTACTAAAGTAAACCTAAACTAAACTAGACTTACATCTTCGTATGTTGTACTGTAGTTAAGAATAATAGGCCTATCGAAAACTAATTGTCACAAACGCGTTTGAAATCGTTGTCAGTTATGCTAGAAAAGGATAGTAAGAGAAAGATTTTGCTCTGAAAAATTTCATTTTTTTCTCCCAGTGTAACGAGACGAGTACATGTATTTATTTCTCAACTATTTTTATTGATATCTACCACTTTACCTTTGATTTACCCAGTTTAGTTTTAAGTTTCTGGGTAAAAACCTCATTGACGAATGCTTCGTGGAAATCGCGTATTAAAAGCATTTCCAAACAAGCTAACAGATATTTACCTTGTTTATTTCTTTCTTCAATTTTGATATTTCAAAAGACAATTTGAGATTCCCCTCTCTCAAGTTTTGGTTCTCTTTAATTAAAATTCTGTTCTTGTCATCTCTTTCTTGTTTTCTAACAGATATACCAAATACCCTCTGTAATTTTTAAGCATTCAAAAAAATTGTTGAGTATTTTAATTATATGTAAATAACTAAGCTTATTTTTTTACAATAGTATAAATTTTTAAAATAATCCATACATTGTTCCTAGTTTTATTATAATTAATAATTGCAGCTAAAACGAGCTGGTGATTTACAAGAATATTTTCTTATTTTATTTATTTATTTAACTTCACGCCATATCCATTGCGGGGTGGCCAGAGACGATATTTTCTTGTAGTTTTAAGTATTTTATATTTTGTGGTCCAAAAATTTTTTGTGTGATGTAATAAAACTATAAACATAAGAAAAAGAATTTAAAAACTATTCTTTAGGATATGGGGTACCTAATACTTAATAGTTTTTAAATTCTGTCATACATATACATGGTAAGGTATATGTATAACATATTGCAAACTTATTTAAAAGTATATATTTTAATAAGGTAAAAATTTTGTCTTCTTAGTGTTTGATTATATGAGACAATGATAATTAAAGGTTATATATTCAAAGGCGGTATGGTAGTGGAGGGATGGACAGGTAAAGGATGGCCGAAGAAAAGATGGATGGATTGTGGAGGGATAGGGACAGGTAAAGGAAGGCCAAAGAAGAGATGGATGGATTGTGAAAGACGATATGGAGAAAAAAGGAGTGTGTACAGATATGACGAGTAACAGGAGAATATGGAAGGAGAAAACATACTGCGCCAACCCTAAAATATACAATACAATTTCAAAATAAGTCTTTATTAGTGCTAGCTTTAGGTGTCCAAGAATCTACTTGGTCTCTTATCCGAGCAATATCCTCAGCATAAGTCCTACAGCAGCCACCTACAAACTTTACATTCAGTTCCAACCAATCATGCACAAAAGTATCTAAAGATTCACAATTGTCCTCAACCCATCCAGTTTCTGTTGTATACTTCTCTCCGGAATTAGGATAAACTACTAATCTAATAGGAGGATCTATTCCATCACTGATGCCTTTGATCAGATTTTTGATAACTTTAGGTGAGCAGCAGTTAAGACCCACTCCTATCAGCTGATTTTGATTAATGTTCCAGCACTCTCTGGCCACTGTTTGGAAATCTTCTCCGTGAGCTAGTCTTTTATCATCTTTACAACTAAATGTAATCCATGCTTGAATAGGTTCATAATCTTTAAGCATGTGAACAAGCACTTTTGCTTCTTTCTCACTAGGTATTGTCTCTAAAGCTAATAGATCTACTCCATTTTTAACTAAAGTATCAATACGGGGTTTGTGCCATTTTCTCATTGTCTCCTCTAAAGTATTATCTGTATATGAACCAGTATATTCGGATCCATCATTCAGATGGGCACCATAAGGTCCAACAGACCCAGCAATAAGAATATTGCGTGGCGGTAATGATTGTCTTTCACACTCTTCTTTATATAAATTTCTAGCTTGTTTTGCAAGTTCTACTGCTTTTTTTATTAAAGCTAACCCTTCCCTAGCAGTGATGCCAATATGTTTTACGAAACCATCTACAGAGGCTTGATACGTGTTCGTACTAATAATATCAGCACCGGCACGAATAAAATCTAAATGTGTTTTGACTACATCTTCGGGATTGGTTTGTAAGAATCGCGCGCTCCATAGAGGATCACCGGCTACTGTTAAAGCGACATGACGACATATCTGAGAAGAGAATCCCCCATCTAAAACGTATATTTTTGAAGTATATCGGGTTACCATTGTTTTCTTATTTGTGTTTTGGGTATTTGACTTTTCTGTTAACACTCAACAGCATTAACCTATTGTTTAATTTACGGCACAATAGAAAATTGTAATAATAACTGCCACTCTAATTAAAAATAGTTCGTATTTTATCATATTTCTAACGTTAAATATTATTACTTATCAGTTGATGGGGTGACTTATAGAATAACAAATATTATGTTAAAGCATTCTCTGTTTACGTTTATTATCTGAAATAGGAAGTATTAAGAGTAGAGGCAAGGAATAATATATCCGTATGTCGAAAAGATTATGTCAAACAGCACTTGATGGCGCTATTGTTGCATCGAATATAAATTCTAGTAAAATAATTTAGAAATACCTAATATTGTTGGGTGGTTTACTTACAACAATATAAGATTTAGTATTCTTATTGTCTCACAGCAGATTTACTGGGGTTGTTTTAATTAAAAAAGTGACAGAAAATAATAAGTAAATAATATTGCAGCTGTTTTAATTATAAGTTACATTATATAAGTTGGTTTAGAAGTAACTAAAATTAAATGGTAACGAGACTGACCAAATATGTGGACAGGGAATTTCTCTGTTTCTTTACACGATACTTAAATATTAATCTCAAAGTGTAGAGATAGAAGTAAAATAAACATTTTACTTCTATCTCTTTAAAACAGAAGAAAAATTTAGAACAATACCTAAAATTTAAAATCACGGAAATGAGCATAATACTCACGTCTTGGGTTATAAACTGCAATATTCGTTCATTTCTTATAAGCAATGAATCCTCATAGGCATTTTTTATTTTTTCAAGAATAGATGAATGTGTAACTGTACCTTCTATTAAGTTCTTAAAGGCTGTCTGATATATCTGTAAGTCCAAATAAGTGCAATATTAAATGATTATTCCCTGAAGTATAAAAAACATGTTACTATCACCTAAGTACCTCTAAAACTTCATCCAGAAATATTTGTTTAGTCTCCAATACTTCACTTTTAGGTTTTTTTAACATTTTCAATTTAGCTTCTACTTGACATTCTATGCTTTTCAAATACTTGGGTGAAGCGTTAAACATTTTGAAAATATCACATTGATATGCTGCTATCGTCGCTAACGTTATCGGCTCTATTAGCTTTTAGGGCGATTTGTCTCTGTAGTGATTATCAATAACAAAATTTATTAAATATTGATATTTTATTAATAAAGAGTCAAATAAACATTTATATTGAAACTTTTATCCCAAAAATTTCAATCACACTAGAAAAAATTACGAATAGTATTACTAAAAGTCATCCTTAGACTTCGTTATAAAACGATATGTTTTATTGAAATTAAAATTATAATGTAATAAGTAAAAAAAAAAAATGTCTTATTATTTAGTTCCGCGATAATAAAAGGCAAACTTTTATTCTCTATGAGATTCCTATTTTCGAACACTAATAGAAATTTTTTTTTTTTTGTAATGTGTTATTGAAATTATATCTCAATAAATAAGCAGTTTAATATTTTAATATTTCAAGTTTTATTGCTGTAACTGCCATCTGTATAAAGATTTGTAAATCAGTGGATGTGACGTCATTGACAGACATGAAATACGGAAATTAGAAATGGCTGCGATGGGTAGTGGACGGGGGACGATGGATTCCCAAAATCAAGTTCAAAGTGATAATGTAGATCGTTTAAAATTGCTTTATCCCAATGTGAACGAAGATGAGACACCATTACCAAGATCATGGAGTACAAAGGACAAATTCAGTTACATCGGGTTGTCGCAAAATAATTTACGAGTGCACTACAAAGGTAAGTTT
This sequence comes from Melinaea marsaeus rileyi, assembly GCA_918358865.1. Taxonomy (NCBI): domain Eukaryota; kingdom Metazoa; phylum Arthropoda; class Insecta; order Lepidoptera; family Nymphalidae; genus Melinaea; species Melinaea marsaeus. The sequence goes on from OU911092.1 coordinate 6,522,701, forward strand.
CAAAGGTTTGTTTATGGTTTAGTTATTGGCAAAATTCTAATAACAATTAACTTACACGTAGCTTATTAGTGCATATTAAGGTTTTATCTAATATTAAGCTTTACTAGGGTATTTGACGTGTCAATATTTGGTCTTAATATTAGGAGCTAGAAGCCAACATCAGTCAAACAAAGAAATCAGCTGATCGTATATTTTCTATAAACACGCGAAAATTTACTATTAATTCATTTAGCAGTTCTTGTAGTCGTTAAGAGAAACATTTTATTCGTTTTCGTATAAATGATATCTTGATTTAATTTAATAAAAAACATGGATACTTAAAAGGTCTCTCCTCAATAGAAATGGCAGACAATAGTTAGAATAGAACATTATTAATGGCTACGGTTAATGCGTAGATAGTGCGAATAGGTATTATTATAAAATTATTTTTATTAATAAGTAACATAATTAAGTATTTTACATAACATTCTGCTTCTTTGGCAATTGGGATACAATGTGTAATGTTTAGGTTTCGAAAATGTTATGACCAGTCTTTCAAGTGTATTTTTGGTTTTATTCAGTTTTTTGTTGTAACATTGAAGTGATTATAAAAAACCATATAATTGTGAAATCTTTATATTCAACTCATTTTCTCGGCTGGCAGTCTTTTTGCAAACTCACTTACATTACAATGCATGAAATGTATTTTATATATTTTTTATGCATTATATTGTAATTCTAAGTAAAATTTATCATTAACATAATTTATTGAAGCCAATTTCATAGGTTATTTCAGCATTGAAACTGAAATTACTATATTCGGTATCATTTTATGTTATTATGATAAATTATTTAAGTAGCATATTTTTCTGTATTTTTACATAACGTCTGTCTTTCTGAAAGATGGTCTTATAGCAATGGTCTTCCATACTGTTTTGTATTTAGGGCTAATCCAACTGTTATTCCAGACAAATTTCTTATCTCCGACTACTTGTATACCATTTTTGAAAACCAAAAATTAATCATATTTTATATTATTTAAATTTAAACCTCTTAAATATTACCAACATAACGTAGTAGTAATTTAAAAATTAATTCATATTTATATTTTATTGTTATCATAAATCAAATTTTTGTTCAATGGTGCTTAGTTATAGTTGCCTATTAGTATGTGCATTTGTTAGGACGAATTCTTTCTTGTTTGTCTTTAAAAAGTTAATATAATAAAACAAATTGGCAGATCTATCAAAGAACATATTTCCATAAGATCGTATGCATTTTATAGTGCTTAATTACAAGTTAGATTTAAATAATATATAATTAAAGTATATATAAATATATTATTTTGCAATATTTTTACATAAGATATATTCACTATAAAAAAATATAAAGGGGGAAGTTTTCATATACCACTTCCAATTATAACACTAAGTATATAAAAATACTAAAGATGCTTATTTACAAGATATATTGTGAATTGTTTTAATACTATCTATTAACAGAATTAGTTTTTTATATTTAAAATAAATAGCAAAGTACCAAATAAACATCATTTCCAATTTCTTCCAACGAGGGTTGATCTTCATGTCTTCATCACCTTCACCGAGGAAGTGTAATCATATAAATAGTCAGGGATGGAGATGAGACAATTAATATTACTTCATTTTTTATATTAACACTAAACCTACCGAAAATTTTTGTATATCTGTTCCTACCGCACGCCGTCAAATTGACCGGTAATTAAAAGTTATTTTATTATATAACGCATTTAATAATGGAAATAACTAAAAGTAAAGAGTGAAGAAAATATTATATGCATATTCTAAAAATTGTCATGTAGTTTGATAACGATATTATAACGTTTAAAAATGTGTAATTTTTACAAAAGTTTAAGAACGGTCAATTTGACCGATACTGGGTAGGTTTAGTGTTAAGAACATAATTAAGTAATGCCAACTTGTTGAGTTTGTATACGTTTCCTAGCGTGGACTTGTAACATGATACATACGAGCTTATCTGAATGCGATCTGTTTTTAACTTCCTTGTAAGTATCGCAGTGCAGTGCAGTTTATCATTTTAATTATATGTTTAACAATATTGTCCACAATCGATTATGAACTGATGCTATAATAATTCGCCCCGACTTTACTTGATAATTAGCTGTGTCCGAGACTTGGTTGGCGTGGAATACTTTTTTTTTAAATAAAAGTAGTCTAAGTTACTCCTTATCAGCCATCTGTCCGTGGAAGTTCCGTCAAAATCGGTCCAGCCGTTTTAAAAATTAACCCCGTACAAACAGATTGACAGACAGACAGTTTTTTTTAAATTATTTTTTGACCTAACCACCGTATATACTTTCATATGCATTTAGTGAAAAGCTGTTAATATTGAAAAGCAAACAGACACTTTAATTTTGTAGTCTTTTTTGATTCTTCTATATATATATATATATGCTGTGAATAAGTCCTATGTTACTACCTATTACTATGTTAACAACATATACTAGACTTTTCATAGTATAGTGATGTAGTGCGCGTATTTTAATCAATAATGCTTTCATCTTGCCGGATATAAAATAAAATAAATTGACCAACCCTAATAATATAATTGTTAAGTGTAAAATTGGAACTAAACCGTTTGTGTGCGTATGTGTTTGCGTGTGTGTATGTGTGTGTGTGTGTGTGTGTGTGTATGTGTGTGTGTAAAACAAGAAGACAGTCGACCGCATATTTGTTTAAATAAACAGTAGGTACGATAGTTATTTCAATCGATTATACCGATATTCGTGTAATGTTCAATAGAAAAGTAATAATCATATTTCCAAAAACACAATGTCACATCTTTGGTATGTTCTTCTACATTATATATTTAATTTAGTTAATTGCAGTAATTTAATTAATTGCAGTTTAATTGCAGTTTCCACATTTCCATGTATTCAAAAGTGCGTGTGAATTTGATATATGTAATTATTTTGCTTTGAAATTCAAATTCCCATTAATTCTGATTTGGTGTGGAAAATATAGATCAATAGAAAGAGGGGAAGAGAGAAAAATAGATAGAGAAGAGAGATAGAAGAAAGAGAGAGAGAGAAAAGAGAGAGAAAGGAGAGAGAGAGAGAGAGAAAGGGGAGAGAAAGAGAGAGAGAAAGGGGGGAGAGAGAGAGAGAGAAATGAGAGAGAGAGAGAGAGAGAGAAAGGAGAGAGAGAGAGAGAGAGAGAAAAGAAAGAGAGAGAGACGGAGAGGAAGAATGCATTTACTCTCAATATACTAAGTGAAAAGAATATCAAAATAAAGTACCAACGAATGTAAAACTATTAGGATACATCCAGGTTAACATAATTGAGCGAAGCGAACGAAGTGAGCGGAACGTTTTACTGGAGACTTTTTACATTCTTTGTCACGAATGGGCTCGAAAACTACTTGACGGAAAATTATAAAAATTTACAATAAAAAAGACACACATTAGATGATGGATTTAAAAAAAATTGAAAAATGTTCTCAATTTTTTTTTTAATATCACCTCAAAAACTGATATCCCATTGAAGTCAATGGGAAACGATGAGTCAACACTGGGCTCGCTTCGCTCATTATGCAAACGGCACCCGAGATTTCGTGAGCGCAGCGAGTCGAAATTGAGGGTCAGTTGGCGCTCCTAGTTGTATTACCATCGCTCAAGGTAAATGTTTCGTGAATTTAAAATACAACTCAGTCGAAAAATTAATAATCTCACCTGTAATATTACCTGTAATACTGTAATACACCTGAATATATACATACCTACTACCCGAAGCTCACTCTTCAATATGAAGAAATTTACTATAATAAAAAAATATTTTATTAAATTATTGTTCCTGGATTTTCAGCTATTTATGGAGTACTAATAAATAAAATTAAAAGTTACATAAAAAAAAAAGAAAAAATACACGATTCTACTAAAGCTTTAAGTTTATACATTTCAATTATTTATTTTGGCGTCTATTCTAACCGTACGACAATAAAATTAGTGCATTCTTAATTCCAGCAATATATTTAAAAAATAGCAACAACAATTGCTCGTATGTCGTCAAACTTGTCTCACCAAAGTTACCATTCAAATTAAATGCGTAGTAAAGAAATGTAATTATGTGTGATAAAAAAATATTCAGTATTTTAGTTAAACGCCAAAGACAAAGTAGTTTTTTTTTTAAAGTAAATAGCGAACATGCATACTTGATCCCAATTATATCGTACAAGGTTTTCGTCACGCATCCTCGAGGCCTCGACTCCCCGAGGGCTGGTAAATGTTGAGCCGCACTCGTTATGTACATACAAAACGAGTGCGGCTCAAGATTTACCAGCCCGCAGTCAATCGATACTATATCTATGCTAACACATTACTTGTATTTGTTTAGTGTCCGTTCATAATAAATACTTTATTATAAACATTGAATCAAGTGAAGCGTTTATATATTTATTTATTTACTCCACTATGAATCACTACAGTGATCACTTGTGTATCAAATGGGATTATCAGGAAAGCCTATTTTGGTACCATCCTCGAAATAAGCTCATCTGTAAAGACGCTCTTAACTTAGAATAAGGCTACGAGAGATCGAAACGACTTACTGAGAAGAACCACACAACAAACTCAGACTGCTTTTTTTATTTAGATCACAGTTTAACAAAAATAGTAATGTTGAGAAATATTCATAAACTAATGCTAAATAACAATGTCCTAGTTATAGAGGAGGGAGAGGGAATGCATTATTGATTAACGATAGGGGGCATCCAGGGCAAATCTGGGCTCTGGCCACCGACGACTTTTACTATCGGACGCGCGTCACCCGAGAATAAATATTTACCAACGTGCATTTAGCTTTGGTTTTCTTTGTCTAATATTATTATTATACGAAGTTATTTTGTATTCAAATAAAGATAAATAACTAAAACTACTCAGTGTGATATCTACGCATTTTTTTACATTTGATGTAATAAAAACTATAATATTAGCGAATTTTTTCTTTAAATCCAAAAGTTGTAATTACTTTGTTTTGTTAAATTATTTGTACTGTGTAGAGTATTGCGATAATCAAGGCCGATTTCAAAGATTATTTCAATATTACTTGCCTAATCAACGCAGTTAGTTGCTAAGCTAATGTGTATGTGCCCTTTGGGCGCGCTGCCAACGTTACGTTCGGATGATTCTGTTTAATAATCTATTTCTCAAATATTTATTAATGTCGCATAATTATATTAGCTGTGGAACGAGTTTCAAAGGCGGTCAGAAAGCGAAGGTTTCAAACAAAGAGTAGGCGGCGAAGGGCCTAGCTTACGAAATGGGACCAAAATGGTGCATCTAGCAACTAGGTCAAGCTCGCTTGCGTCGGGTCGCCATGTGTTCTCCCCTCCACTACCATTCACTCGATACAACGTTTAAATATACTCTAATAGAGCGCAATAAGGACCATGTTTGTTGAATATAATTTATTTCTAGCGACACCTAATAATGTATACCATGAATCATAAGGACGATATTTCCGTGTGTATTTTATATATGTTAGCTATTTAAAAACTGTATAGCAACAGCGGCTTTGTTGATAATGTTTGCAGTTGTATGGACGAGTAATTGTCGTACTCTTTGTATAATGTAAGTTACTTTGTCTTGAATTTTATTTGATTTACTGTTGGGTAATGAATCATTAATGAACTTTTTGTGGGTCCATTTTATTTCAATATTTGATCCCAAAAATAGTGTACTACAGGTGCCTCACAAATCACAACTCGCTAACAGTTTGTATGTTAGTTGACCTAATAGTAGATTGTTTAATGATATGGTCCCATGAAGGTCATTCAATAATTTGTGCCAGCTGTTTCAATCTCTAGTCACTGGAACGTTTAAACTTTACCATAGTTTTGTTAGGACCTAGTCTGACAAAGGTTTAAAGATAGTCTGTGTTATATAATTTGAAGGTAAAGAAAAGTGAAAGTAGATTTACGGCTTCGTACTTACTCGTATGCTAAGCTTATTGACGTGGAGGCAGCGTTGGTGGAGGTTTTACATATGGTTCTACTGGGTTTGATACTTATGAAACCATAAATATATTATTTATTTTTTTAAGTAAATCGTCATGCCACTTCCTGATCTGAACATAAGCATAAGATCAGTTTTAGTCTCACAAAAATATCTTACAACCGCAGTGAATAAGTACAATAAAGGAAACCCTGAAAATGTTAATATATTACAAAAACCGTTGTTGGGGGTTCGAATCGTGGGGGGTCTAATTAGTTTAGGGGGTCTAGTAGTTAACCCTTATTATAATTGTTACTTTGTTTTTGATACAATACCTCGTATTTTAAAACTTCACGATATCATTAAGTAGTATCGAGATTAGTAGTTCTAACTAGTCTAATGGCCCGTTCTACAAACGGGCAAGATCTAGAAAGGTTTCAGAGCTTCGCCAACGGTAGTTGTAATTTTAATTAAACACAGAAAAAATCCAATAGATGTTATGATACTACATTGTATTTACTAAAGTAATGTTTGTATAAAAATGTATATAATGTATTAACCATTCCTGTTTGGATCTGGATCCTACTGTAGCGATAGGAGCGTACCCATGTAACCAAATAACCGTAGAGAAATATAATAGTTTATATATGTTTCTTTTTAAATAAAAGTATCCTAAGTTACTCCTTATAACATCAGCTATTAACCAGTTGAAATCCTGTTAAAATAGGTCCAGCCGTTTTGAAGATTAGCCGGACCAAAAGACAGACAGATACAAATTTCAAAAATTTTTATTTTTTGTAAGCACCCTATATACTTTCATATGCATTTAGGGAAAATTTGTTAATTCGGAATTATAAATACACACTTTAATTATATATATATATATACACATATGTATGTATATATATATATGTAGGTTCGGATTTAAACTAACCTATATATATATATATATATATATATGTATGTATGTATTATGTAATATTATTATAGTCTGAAATACTGACATTTGACCTGAATTAAAATTATAAGTGACTCTATTGCGGTAGAATTCATTCAATGACTGACTTTTTTGTCATGTATTTATGTTAATATGTAACGTATTTAGTAAACAAAAAGGATTGTCATATCAATATCATTTTAATGCAATATTTTATTCCAATAAATCTTAAGTTATTTTTCGTTAACGTCACTAAAGAATTGATATTATTTCAATCCGATAACCCGAACAGAATGAATTAAAATCGATGTCAACTGGGAGTGTTGATGTATAGATTATCTATTGAGTTACAGTTGTTAACTGAAGTGTTTGTTTTCAATGTGCGCTCTCGTCTCTACCGGTTTCAATACTACTATAATATTATATATACAGTATTCCCCCTATAACACGGTACTCGTATAACGCGTTCTCATATAACGCGTTTTCAGTCCCTCGTATAACACGTGTTTTCCTATAACGCGGGGTTATCGAACGTTATATTTCTATACTATGAAATGATTATAATTTTTTACAGTTTATAATTAATTTCGCTTACCTTTGCACATTGTGTTGTTATAGAATAAAATAAAATAAAATATTTTGTTAGGTTTCTTAATATTCAATTTAAACCGCCTTTAACGAGGAAAATTTTACGTGAATTATTTGTACATAACGCGTTATACGGTCATATATCAAGAATATTTCTATAACGCGGAACGAATGTACCATGTTGTAGGGGGGATGACTTTAATTTATGTAATAAAAATCTATTTATTTTTAATTAATTTTTAAACATGTTTATGGAATTATTCTGATACTTTTATCAAAGAGCAAAACTGTAAACGAAGAACGGTTGAAAAAGAAATTGCATAGGGCAATTGTGTGTGTGATTTTTCCTCATACAATAAGTGAGAAATTTTATTGAAGTTATATTTTTTGGTGGATTAAAACTGGGGTTAGTTTTTTATTTTTTTTATCGCTTACATCGTTTTAACAAAGGTTTATTCATATTAAACATTAACTTAAATTCTCTTGAGGAGAGACCTTATTAGGAAGGAAAATAATATAATAACCTAAAGATTTTGCTTGTCTGTGAATCGCCTGTCACAAGTGAATGTTCTTTAATAATACTAATATTATCTAAAATATAATAATAAAAAGTAGAAGTAGTGTTATATATAAATTAGTTGTAATTGTAGCCATTAATGAACTCGGCTCCATAGCACCACTTTGCTCTTAACGCTCGCCAGCGGGTAGTAAGGTATTGCATGGCGTGTTGACGGCAACGCATATCATTACCGCAGCTACTATCTGAAAATGCTTCCATAGGCCAGCATCTATTGAAGATAACGCCGATTTTATAGGTATACCCGTTTTATCGTATACTCCATCAAGATTTTGTATACATATAAAATCGGTAGCAATGTAAATAGTTCGTACGACAGTCAACACGCTGGCCGGAGATTGGATTATAATCGGGGACTCGTCGAGCAGCCAGACGCGTAAGTGGTGTATGGGGCCAGAATGTGGAAATGTTTAATGGACGTGGATGTTTTCTCTATTTGTTATAAGGTGGGACGCAGGGTCCGGGCCGAAGACCCCACCTGCCCTACCTCCACTTACGCCTCTGGATGTATCGTACGTCAACTATACAATAATATACGAAATATCATCTCGTTAACAAACAGGGCTCGATGTTAATAACCCGAGTCTATAATGGGCGGTATAAGCTGAAGATATTTTGGTATCTTTGGTAATATATTACTGGTTGGCGTTATTAATTAGGTTCTCGACAACATAATATTTGAAACTTTTAGTATATTACAGTGTTATTTACGGTGTATAACTTGTAAGAAGATGTACCGTTTTTTTTCCGGCTTGAACCAGTTGACCTAAATGCGGTATAGATGTAGCTCTGTTTGTTAACCGATTTATACGTTACTGTTTGTTAGAATATGTGTTACTGGTGTTCTGATATTATTTTAACAGAGGTATTACAGATTCTTTTGTCCTCTAAATAACGGTTATAAATAATAAAAATTATGTTATAAAGATTTTGTAAGATCTCGCCTTCATTATCGATGTTCTGCTGTTTTGCATTTGCAATTAATTCATCACAATAACGATTTTTATATCAGCTCTAAAACGCTTTGCAGACTAATGTTAGATTTTGTGACGCCATATTTATATTTCCCGCTAAAATTATTATGGTAGCCATGTTTGTTTATAGTTGTGTGAGCATCGCTATTTGCTTGTCCCTTGGCTTCTTCTATTCTTAATCATTTGTTTTTTGCATGTCCGATAAATGTGTATCAATAGTAAATTTACTACAACACTAATTTAATACTATTAGGGTCAAAACTCTGATACCGATGTCGAGAATACTCCTCGTTCTCGGTTTAGTTTGCAAATGTATTCTTTGTATTCATTAACTCCATTATGAAACCTCGTCACGAATATTTTGTACGTTATGCTGTTTTATTACTTTGTACATATGTTTCAGACTTTCTATATTTATGAATGTAAATTATATAAATTTTATGATATACATACAAACATCAATCTCGTTTTCTTTGTATTTGTACCTTAGAAAGTTTAGAATGTATGCCGAGGTCACTCGAGGTCGATGTAAGTAATATGTTAAGACGTACACTTTTACCCGCTCCAATATTACTTTAACACTAAACCTACCAAGTACCGGTCAAATTGACCGTTCTTAAACTTTTGTAAAACTTACACATTTTCAAACGTTATAATATCGTTATCAAACTACATGACAATTCTAAGAATATGCATATAATATTTTCTACACTCTTTACTTTTAGTTATTTCCATTATTAAATGCGTTATATAATAAAATAACTTTTAAATACCGGTCAATTTGACGGCGTGCGGTAGGAACAGGTGTACAAGAATTGTCGGTAGGTTTAGTGTTAATGCGGTTTCTTTGACTTGACTGTCAGTATATAGTATTGGATCGATCGTGTTTGTTTTATGTAAACATTGTTTATTTTTAAATTACTACGTTTAATTGGAATATAAGCATATAAATAAGAATTGTATGTTAGTCCTGAATCGCCATTTTTATTATTGTAGTGTAATTATTCCAAAAGTGGCGGTAGACATATAGACAGCAATTTTCTTATTAATTTACAACTATCCAACTGTCTGTTTTGATTGACTCACATTGACAGACAAATCATCGCAGCACATACACAACATATACCAAGATATTTCTATATATATATATATATATATCAGTAAAAACTAGCTTTTTCTTGCGACTCTGTCCTCGTTGAGTACAGTATAGATTTTAAATCTCCCTTTCGCTATAAATATCTGTGCAATGTTATGAACATTGGTATGATAACGGTAAATGCAGGCTGCCCGTGTGTTAGTCTTGTTGCGGGGCAATGGTCCGCTGAGGAACGTCTAATTCCGTCTCGCGGTATGTATCTCATTGTTCCCTTGTCGGTGTGTTCACACGTTTATATATTATATGCGCCATTTGATTACAATACAAATAAACACTCCCGACTCCGCTCATTCTGCGAGAAGTTTATTGTCTTTGTCACGTGGCATATATGTGGTCCTTATTTTTTATAACATTAGTTATTATCTTAAGTGTTTAATGTACATTTTTTCTGAGAAACTACATTTCAGAGCAAAATATATTTGTAGATTTTTTTTAATTTTTATTAACAAGCTAATATTATGATGAATGACTGTCCCTACAACTATAAAATATGAGCACTACGTATTAAAAGATTAAAGGATGGTTATGGAATATTTCTCCCGTTTATATTATATTCTTTAAATAGTGAATATTGTAGATGAATATCGCGTCTGTAAAGTTTGTGAACAACCACACTATAAGACAGAAATATAAAAATAAATAAGCAAATAAATCATGATATGAATGCAATATTTATTTATTGAGAAACATTATTAATATTGAAATGTTCTCCGAGTTTGTTTTTAATGCGTCTGAGTTTTTGGAACATCCGGAGGGTACGGGAGCGTCTCGTCTCGCGAGAGGTTCGTTAACCTGCGCCTGCGCAGCTTTCTACCCGTAACTTGACTAATATTTTATTGATATGAATGGAATGATTACAATAAGGATTGTTACTGTCAGTATCCTAAATAACAGAAGTAATTTTCACCGGTAAAACTTTGCATTCAAGATTTTGGTGATTATTTTTGTTTTTCGAGAGAGAGGTCATTAACACGTGATCTTGTTGTTGGACTGCGCATTTGGCTTTCGTTTTGTGATGAGAATATTTATGATAGGATAAATACTGTACTCTCGTTTTAATGTGTTACTAAATTAAATACTATCGAGCGTTTTGTTTGTTTGTTTTTAAGTTTTAAAAATATTTAAGTGTTTTACGTCTTCTTATTAAAAAATATATTTCATAAAATACGATTATTTGTTCTCATTTTCACCCATTATCAGCTAGCTAAAATTGTTGTATTAACACTAAACCTACCAAGTACCTGTTCTTAAACTTTTGTAAAATTTACACATTTTTAAGCGTTATAATATCGTTATCCAACTACATGACAATTCTTAGAATATGCATATAGTATTTTCTACATTCTTTACTTTTAGTTATTTCCATGATTACCTGCGTTATATAATAAAATAACTTTTAATTACCGGTCAATATGACGGCGTGCGGTAGGAACAGGTATACAAGAATTGTCGGTAGGTTTAGTGTTAATAAGCAAAAAATCTATTTTGTATTCGTTGATCCGCTGTTGAATGTACTCGTACGATTTCGTGTTCATTATAGCGTACATGTTAATTTTAATACACCTACTACGCCTGGCACCTACGTCTCGCCTCATCTATAATCATATTATCATATTGAATAGCTAGGATTATATGAAAATAGAAGGCACTATTTGATTATTAATATTTGATATCGTAATTTAGTATATAATAATATTAAAAAAATATACTATTTTTATCATCGTCGTCCTTGCAGTGACAACTATTGAGTAAGTAATTGAGGATTTGAGAATCAAATTATAGTATGTAATATCCTATACTCTTATTCCATAGTTTTTAGTGGATCGAAATATGTGGAACTTAAGTTGTTGAATCATTTGCAGGATTTATATTATAATGTACATCACCTATTGTTATATTTCTTTTGAAAAAAGCAACTGTTGAGTTTCTGGCCGGCTCTTCTCAACAGAGCAGCATTCCGAGCCGGTGGTAATTTACTTACGGACTGACTACACTGACCTTTTTTTGTATTGTAATAATTGACGATTCAAAAGTGCGTGTAAATGCCTACTTGAATAAAGATATTTTGAATATTACAGGTCATGGTAAAACACACAAGGACGCGGCCAGCGTGCGCGCGACGCATCCTATACCGGCAGCGTGCGGGCTTTACTACTTCGAGGTGCGGATCGTGTCCAAGGGGCGCGATGGATACATGGGTATCGGTCTGTCCGCGCACGGCGTTAATATGAACCGATTGCCTGGTTAGTAAAATTGTGAAGCTAATAAAAATGCGGTTCCAGGTTTCAGTTCGATCATAGTATCTCCCATTATGGGATAAGTATTTCAAAATTATTGAATGTCCAATAACAGAATTTAATAATAAATCGCAATACTTAACTTTTAAACCTTGCTACCCTCCAGGCTGGGACAAGCATTCTTATGGTTACCATGGCGACGACGGTCACTCGTTCTGCTCGTCGGGGACGGGTCAGCCCTACGGACCGACCTTCACCACCGGCGACGTTATCGGCTGCGGCGTCAACCTCGTCGACAACACCTGCTTCTACACCAAGAACGGACACCATTTGGGAATAGCTTTCAGGGGATTGCCGGTGAGTGTCGAAGTTCGGTCGAATCGCAGGTCTTTCGATGTATTATGTTATCTACACGAGTGGCTCCTGCATCGCGTAGTAAACATTCAACAAGGAGATGAGCTCACATCCTGGGTTGTCCTCAGCCAAACCTGTACCCCACGGTGGGGCTGCAGACACCGGGCGAGGTGGTGGACGCCAACTTCGGCCAGCAGCCCTTCGTGTTCGACATCGAGGACATGCTACGGGAGCTGCGCGCGCGCACGCGTCTCGCCGTGGACGACTGCCCGCTGCCACACGAGCGCGCGCAGTGGCAGCAGGTGCTGCACCGCATGGTGGCATCCTACCTCGTGCACCACGGGTACTGCGCTACCGCGCAAGCTTTCGCCCGCGCCACCGGACAGCCCATACACGAGGACGTCGCCTCCATCAAGAACAGACAACGTACGTACTCCGTCGAGATGAAGTAATTTGTCGAGTCGAGATTTAAGTGCTCTCACGTTAACCCCTCGTCTTCAGGGATATCCAAGCTGGTGGTGTCGGGCCGCATCGGCGAGGCGGTGGAGCTGTCGCGGCGCTTGTACCCCGGCCTACTGGAACGGGATCCCGAGCTGCTATTCCTGCTCAAGTGCCGTCAGTTCGTGGAGATGGTGAACGGCACGGACGCTCTGGGCGCGGGAGGCGACGCTGCGGGGGCGGAGGCCGAGGCGTCGGGGGGCGGGGAGGGGGCGCCGGGAGAGGGGGAAAGTGCGCCGCTCGGGGAGGGGGAGGAGGCTAACGGGGTAGCCACCTCGGTCATATCGCACACGAGCCGCACGCCCGGCCCCTCCAACGGGGAGCATACGCACACTAACGGTACGTGGACTTGCTTAGTATCAACAGTGAAATTAGACCTTTCTATATAAAGGCAATCCGGCAGACATAACGGAAGAGGTTAAGCTGTTATTGTCGCTCTCATCGATATCATATATAATAACAAGAGATTCGATGGGGATTCTATGACCTGGCTTTCATATACAGCATTAAAAATAGCTTCTTAGCTTTCCGTCTATACTTCTAATATATCGGTCCAGACAACTGTCCTGTCCTTGTCCCAAGGATTTCAAATTTTTCAATTCTCGCTTGCTCTTATTCATTTGCGATAATAAATTGTAAGTAAACTATTAATTGCAGGCGTCGCAGAGGGCGAGCGACACGACGTGGACATGGCGACGCCCAACGGAACCCACGAAGGTAACTCACATGTTATACACTAGATATTTATATTGAATTGACATTCTGGTATGAGAATATAAATCTGGAGAGATCTCTCCAACGTGAGAGGTAGTTACTTATATCTATAATAAAAATATATATATATATAATGAAATTGATTGTCAGCTACCTCCCTTTTACCTTACGTTGTCAGCTTCTCTTATTTTATGTTTCAGATGTTATATTTTTTATAATAAGAATGAAGAAATTTATAAAAAATTGTTATTTATATAATATTGTGACGTCACTATCTGTGAAATAATATACACACATTTATGTAACACTATATAAGTAGTGTAATTATCTAATTTTATTAACACACACGTGTTGTGATATAGATTTATCTATGATTTGCATCATACCATCCGCATTTGTTTATATTAATTATATAACTACATACGGCTTGTCGCTTTTTAGTATCCATTATACCTATATTATATCTACAAACGATATTGGTTAACACCATCCCATTTCAAAATTAAAATTTGAAAGACATGTGTTGTACTACGGTCGAGGAATAACTAACACGCAACTAAACCCGTAACAAATAATGTATCACACCCGAGGGGCGATAGCAAATAAATAAAACTCGCGCATCGAAGGCTCCACGGAACATGTTCATGTTCCTTGGAGCCTTCAATCAAACGTTCCTCAAATAGAGAAGCTCTGGGACTAGGACCCAAAGACTTATAACGGCCTGCGCCCCGTCAGCTCACCTCACGTAGGCCTCCATCCACGCACCCACTCGCTTGTTCTGATCACTTGGCGTCACCGCAACCCTAGAGACGGTTCCTGTCGGTTGTAGATGGCGCGCGGCGGCCGGTCAAGGGTCTGTGCGGAGTGACGGCCTGCGTCGCCGCGCTGTGGGCCCGCGGTGCGTACCTCCTCCTTCTCCTCGTCCTTGTCCTTGTCCTCCTTCGCCTCCTCCTCCGTCCTCCTCCTTCCTCCCTTAGCCACGTGTCCGTTCGTGCTTTTTCCATTACATTCACTCGCACTCTTGGCCGTTCACGACTCGTCTCCGCTCGTTCCCGCTTTTCGTGTTCTCTCGTGACGCTCGCGCTTTACCTATACATTATCTCATCTTAGCCGTTCACCGAATGTTCCTTCTCGAACTCGCATCCGTTGGCCGAGTGTCCATTTTTTTTGCGTATTCATTTATATCATTGTTTTGCTCTAATCTTTCTTTTGCCGCCATCTCTCCGTTCGAATCCGTCTAGTGTTTTTCTGATTGTTTCTATTGAGTACTTGATGTCGTTGTAACTTTAAAATGTTGTGTTTTTTTATTTGATGCGTGTTAACTTGACTTTCTTCAACGGCCATATCTTAACAATCAAGCAATTTTAAATTTTATCCATAAACCTGCATATTGTGATAAAAATATTTTAATTCTTATCATTTACTCATGATAACGGTGTGTCGAGTGTGTGTGTGTGTGTGTGTGTACGTTTTATTGTATTATAATGTTATAACAACCTATGATAGCTTCACTTATCACATGCGGCGTATTCTCATGTCTTTTAATCCCGCTTATATATTAATGATTAGCATGAGTTTTTAATGTCATTTCGATCCTTTTTTTTTTCTTACAGCCCTCTTCTTTTTATTTTCGCGTCTTAAAAGTCATTTGTTGTTTTAAAACATTACTATTGGTTTGCCGTATTTATTAAGAGGTAATTTTGGTTTCAACGACTGTTTAAATAAATACGATGGAATAACTGAGTTGCTCTCACAGTTTATATTATCTACTTTTATATGTAATTATGTATTACAGAATGTCTGATATATACAAACCGCATGCGTAGACATTATGACGATAATGGGATGGTTGAAATAACTTTTATATAATGACGGTTTCATACTGTTGAATTTTATAATTTGCATGTATGTATCTGTTTTATTTATTTGTTCTATTTTTTTTCTTTACATATCTATGTTACGTATCATAAACATAATATTTTATTTTTATTATCATCATTATTATTATTAACATTCAAAAATATTCATTATCTGTACTACTGTTGCACAAACACGTTGTTTACAACAGCCCGCGTGTAAAACTCGTTGCACATTTATGTATTGAACGTTACATCTCCCTTCGATGTTAACGCCTGTGGTAACCTGTGGGTTATAATGTATGTATGTATGTCGGTACGTAGAGGGCGAGGGCTGCTCTAGAGCCTCAGTGGAGCGAATGCTGACCTTCGGAAGGGAACTATACGCAATGAGCCAGAAGCTCACGCAGGACCAATACCACAAGACGATGCTGGAGGTGGGTTATCTTTTAAAATAAACTGTTCTCATCGTAAAATTATCATTACAGTTCTAATATAGATATACCAAGATTGGAATTCTTGTTTAACAATGAATCATGGCCAATTAAATTTGACTCGACTGACTATACTCACTACGAATTTCTTACCGTCCGTTTTGTTGAGCTTGATTCGGGCGTAGTCTGAACACTGAAAAGCACCGATTTTGTAAAAAATGAGTATGAGTACCATAAAGCGCATTTAAATCGATCATTCATTTAGGTCGTTCGAGATAAAGGATAGTATACTTCAATGTTTCTTTTAATTTCGATTTCGTCGTGTCGCAGGACGCGTTCAGTCTTCTGGCGTACAGCAACCCGTGGGATAGCCCCGTGGGCTGGCAGCTGGAACCCGTGCGGCGAGAGGCCGTGTGCGAGGCGCTCAACGCGGCCATACTAGGTGAGGACAGCCACCACTGACCTAACGCCGGGCGTCGGGACTCCATCGTACTAATATCCTCTCTCGTCTGCAGAGTGGCAGGGCATGCAGTGGGTGTCACCGGTGGAGGCCTGCGTATCGCATTCACGCGAACTGCTGCGGCGCATGGCGCGCGCCTCGCTGGGCGCCTGCGCCTTTGCAGACCTGCCCGCGCTCCTCCGCCGCTGACCGCCGGCCCGCATTCCCCCCGCGCCCTGCGCCGCCGCCCTGCCAACGGATAGACACGACTATAACATAAATATAGCGGGCGTAACGCACCCGCCGGGGTTCTCTCCGACTCCGATGGAGCGCAACGTCCCGGATGCCGCCTACGGCCCGTTTTTCGAGACAGCGATCACGTCCAGGGCGTTCGGCCCGGAAAGTGTCCCGGAGACGAGCACGCCCTTGCCGTGGCGGCGCCCGCCCGCCGCGCCGGAACGTCGGCCGCGCCACCCACCCGGATTCTCTCCCTCGCCGCCCCCTGACCCCCTCGAACTCGGCGCGATCCCCCGCCGCCTCGCTCCCCCTGCGCCGCTGGGCCCATCCCGCTCCCCCACCTACCCCTCCGTTTCGTCTGACGTGCGTCCGATCGTCTCTGACTCCGCCGTCTGTGCGCAGATCGTGCACCGCGCCCCTTATCCCACGTTACCTAATCCTCCCCCTCCCCATCATCCTTATCGCCCACGTTCTGCTCACGTTTATCCTCCGGCCTATGGCCAGTCGACCCACCCCCGTCCTCCGCGGCCGATTCACGCTCTCCCGTCCGTCCCTCCGGCGCCCCCTCACCCATCCCGCAACCCCTATCACTCGGTGCCCCAGATGCCCCACTCCCACTATCCTGCCCCGTCGCTTCCTGCTCGCCCCCTCCCACCGCAATATCCCGTCCAGTCTCACGTGTACTCCCGTCCTCCACCTAGACCACTCTCCCCTCAGATGTATCCCCCTCCGTCGTATCCTCGCCCCCAGCTGTACCGCTCCCCACAGAGAGATATTCGCTATCCCCCAGGATTCTCACCCGAACCCCGGGATTACGGTCGTCCGTCCCGGTCGCCCCCCCTCCTCCCGCCGCGACCCCCCCCATCTCACTCCCGACTCCTCCCAGAGTCCCTCGCCGGAGAGGAGATGGCTTCCTCGATACAGGGTGTGAACCATCATTACATTACATTGATTTATAAATGATGTAAGACGAGAGCGCTCGGTACTCTATACTTTGATTCAAGACTCGATCGGAAAGGACTTAACAGTTGTTTAATAAAATAATTACTGAATACTAAATAATGTTGTTTGTAATAACTGGACTGTAACAGTGTTCTGAATATACTTATAATGTAACGTCACCGCTATCAGAGTTTTATAGGTCGTATCGAGACTTAAAAGTAATGATAGAAATAAAAATAATGCTTTCAAACGTAACTGTAAGTGAAATGTAGCTTTAAGCTGCACATTTCAAGACTGTCACCTGTTCACTTATCTATCTGTCTGGTCTGGTCTGGTCTGGTCTGGTCTGGTCTGGTCTGGTCTGGTCTGGTCTGGTCTTTAAAATTTAAATTTTTTAAAAGAAAAATGTTAACGGTCGTTTAATGCGGTATACATTTCAAAATTCGTGTTCATAGATCACCTATAACCTAAAAGCTGTTTCAAAATAATAAATTAAACCTATCTCTATAGGGTAGTATCGCGTAAACAATTTATTGGACTGAATTATAGAATACTATATGTATGTATGTACGCTTACACACCTAGAGGTGTTCGATGTGATTTATGGAGTTTTATAACGATCTTAAGTAGTTGTAAGATATTTAGATCGTCCCGAGGTAGACGGGCTTGGATTAAAGAAATTACGAACCCAAAAGACTAGGGCGGGAGCGGGGGAATGTTTTGTTATTGTAAAATATACCAATAAATAATGAATTTATTATTAGATCGTACGTCGAATGTAAATAAAAATCATTTTTTCTTTAACGTTACGCACAGATGATGCCTTAGGTGATGCAAATGCGACCAGATAACGACTTACGCGCTTGACCGTTGCTCGCTTCGAGTGCAAATAGCTGGCGACCCGTCTGTAGAGATAAACGGCATCTGTGTGTCTTAGTACGGGAATACCGAATAGTTTTGGTTATAAAATTTATAAAAAAAAAATACAAAAAATATAATTACAAAACGTTGTTTTAGATTTATTTGTCCTTGTTAAAAGCGTTTTCAAAAAAGGTTTTGTTGCTTCGCGGGGCTGGAGCGTGTGACGCGTTACCGACTCGAGCTCTGAGATTCAACAAAGTCAAGATCTTAATTTTTTTATAAGTTTATTAGTAATAAGTTTTATATCGGGTTGTTTCGCGCCGTCGTATCGGCAATGTCTTCATTTGGTCAATAAATAAGAACTGATGAATTATAATTATTATATATAGCTGTGTGGTCGTGACGAACGATAAAGGACTTTGTGATTTTAATGTAAACTTCGAATGTAGTTTAATTGTGATGTGGATCCACGGACTATGCGTTGCGCATATTATCAGCATATTTAATAGATATATTATATAAATATTACATAATTACTGTAAACGCGGTGCACTCGGTGACAGATAGGCCATGTACCGTCTCGTCTTTGAAGAAAACAGAGGACATTATTGAAAGATTTTAATACAATAGATATAAGATATGTACATTTTTATTATTTGACACTTAATAAAGCAGGAATGTGTTGTTTGGAGCCAGTGTCACCGGTAACCTAATATAGAATAAACTTAACAAGAGACGGAGACCGTTGCGTGTAGATATGCTAAGATTAAAAAAAAATAAAAACGTCACTGCTTTTGGACTATGGCCTTTTATTTAATTTCCCGCCATTTAACTACCCACTTTTTAAACATAAAATAATCTGGAAGCAGTGATTTATAGGATGACTGAAGGGAGTGTGCAGACTGGATTTAATTAGAGCAAATGTTTTTGAATTGACATGTACGAGTCTCAGGTAATAATTACATATATTGCAACTACAATTAATATTTCTAGTCGTCTGTACACTCATTTGACGTTCTCTGAAGATTCTTCAATATTGTTCTTATATTCTGTTGTTTTCTTTGGTATGTTTAATATATTGTGTTTAAACGTCCTTTTGGGTTTTATTTGAATCATTTCATTTAATGCAGTTACAGAGCGGCGCAGTTCGTGCTATTGTCCGCCTCTGCTTCTAAAAGCACTTGATTTTGATTAATTTACAATGCAACCTTGATGGAAATTAGAAAATATTCGTTACATCAACATGTTTTATAGTGAGGTTTGTTATATACGAGGCTAAGGTAATGTTCGTTTTAACAAGGTAAAAAATATATATACATTTTATTAATTCAATCTTACGTTACTAATCTACATTTAATATCTTAATATTATCTGTTATAGCGAACTATTTTTATTATTTTATAATTTATAATAAAACATTTAAAAAAATATATAAATAATTGAGCTGTTTTACGACATCGGTAGTTTTAAAACCCATAGATATGTTTTTTTTAAATTTGGTACATGACTAGATCTTTTACTAAAGATGGTTCTGCAAAGAACAGAATAAAAAAATTCAGTCCAGAAAAAAAGTTAAAAAAGTTGAGATTCATTTAAAAGACAGATACTCGTATATGCCTATAATTTTATTGATGAACTGATTTTCTTTTCAATCGAGATTCTAAACCCATAGTTTCTGAGCATGTTATAGAGCAAAATATTATATGCTAAGTTTGTTAGCATTAAAGAAGGGGAGGGCGCTCAGCTCAACTCCCGCAGCGCACGACGGCGGATCCTAGTTATTAACTTTCTTCTGTTAAATAGTTAATTTTGAGAACATGTCATTCACCATATTTTATTTTTTATTTTTTGGTTATGACTCCATTCACAAATATGCTTGGAAACATTTTATTTATTAAATGATGATGCGGTATCATCAACACATCTCTAATTGACAATGCAATTATTTCATATCGTACAACAATTTCATTATATTTAGCACAATTTTAAACTTATATAAAATATCAGTTTAGTAATAGTGTGCCATAACCAATATCACGGACTATTTCTTAGGTTACGCCATCTTGATCTAGCTTAGTTGATGTTTTACGTTACGCCATCTTGATTTATCTGTCAATTGATGTTCTAAAGCAATAAAAGTAATAAAGCTCTTGTACATTTATTTAATTTCCGTTGTATATTTTCATTAAAATTATATATATTTTTTAAATACTGCAAATTTAATTTTATTGTCTACACTTTTACGTCCATGTCAATGAGCTGATTTTATTTTGATTCCTTGGTTCAAGATTTAAACTTAACGTATTTAATAAATAGCAAGAGTCACTTTCTGCAAGACTGAAACCAAGTCTGAGCGCAATATATGTATACTTTTATCGTAAATAAAAGATAATTATGAATAAGATAACCCATAAATATACCAATTATACCAAAATCTGCCTCCTTAATAGTTTTTAGGTGATGTTCACAAAAAACAACAGTTGAACATAATAAAGAGTTAAACAGTTGCCTATTTGTTGTTTTACTGTTGTTACAAATATTAACCTGTTAACATGGTATGAAGAAATATTTCGTCGTACATAAAATCCTACTGCAATGGTCATGACGACATTTTTGAATGAAAATTAAACGTAATAAATTGAACGCATTACGTTTTACGTTGTTCTTATCTATTAAAAACGATATTCCTGTATTATTTTATTATATTACTTATAACTATGAAAAGAAGTCTCCATTGTGAAAAGTGTTAAACAAAAGTTTATTCCACTGTTAACAGGTTAAATACTATTGTTTTCAATTCTTTGCAATGCACTGAATATGTACTAATTATTTTTTTAAAATGTGTATAATGTATACATTTGGTCATATTATATATGTATATTGTATAGGTCGAACTTGCATTATTCTTTACCGTTTGGGAGACCTTTTTTTGTGTTTAGTTGTCTCTAGACTGCGACGAGATAACTAGCTAATAATTTTCTCATGTATGTTTGAGCCGAATGCGGATGTTATAGCGAACAGATTGAAAAAATGTTTAGCCATTCAAAAGTTATAAAGAAAAGAAGAAAGGAGAGGGGCTCAGCTCAACACCCGCCGCGCACGGTTGGCGGATCCTAGTTATCATTATTATATTAATATGTCTTCGTCACATTAGGTGTGTATGTATGGACATAGTCTGCTTAGCGCATTTATGCTTGTCAAAACATATACACGCATAGAAATAATGGCATCTTTTTTTATTTAGGGGTATTGGATGGAATATTGAATAATATAACAGTATAATGATTTAATTAACACTAAATCTACCATTACCGATCAAATTGACCGTTCTTAAACTTTTGTAAAAGTTACACATTTTTAAACGTTATAATAGCGTTATCAAACTACATGAAAATTCTTAGAATATGCGTATAATAATTTCTTCACTCTTTACTTTTAGTTATTTCCACTATTACCTGCGTTACATAATAAAATAACTTCTAATTACCGGTCAATTTGACCGCGTGCGGTAGGAACAGGTATACAAGAATTGTCGGTAGGTTTAGTGTTAAATTGGTATTACATTTTCTCAAATTATTGAATTTATGGAATAAATTGTATAAGATTAAATCACTAATTTTAGAATGTGGTCAAACGTTAGTAAATAAAAAAAAATTATGTATTTTTTTTTAGGTTTTGAAACATTAGTTAGAACTTATTTCTATTTTTGCAAATTTTGGCTTCACTTTACCTTTTAAGATTGCAAATATATATATGTGCATTACAAATATATGAATATGTATAAGAGAAAAATAAAAACAGACACTTCAATTTTATTTGTAACACCTCCGCCCACGAACTCTTGCAACATCCGGGGAATGATGAAATTTGGCGCCTGGTATTAGATCAAATAGAAGAAGAAGACGCACAAAGAGGCCACGCCTCCATGCAAAGCCAAAGAGTCCAGTCTTTACAGAGTACCGGGTCCCATGCGTTCAAAAGTTATAAGCTGATATTGGGGTGGTCGGGACCGAAGATGAGAACAATACTCCATGCGTGGCCGGTTGCTAGGCTTGAATTGCTGCCTTGCTCCATTGATCACTCCCCATTTCGTCGAGGTCAATTTGTCCTTGCTCTCCAGATAACAGTCACTCGAAATGTCGATGCCCAGTATTCTGATACTTGGTAAAGCATTAAGAGGAGTGCTCTTGAAGAGGGGCAATACTACAAATAGTTTTTGTCAGACTATCTCCCAGACCCTCCCCTTGCTTTCAATAATCGCTGCCCAACGGGGCCTAAAATGTAACAGAAGATCGCCAGCTGATCGATCATGGCGAAAGCAATATGGCCGGTCATTGATCAACTGGTGATCCTCGAGGTAAGTTACATGTATGCATGCGAATAAACATACGTATATATCCTCAATATGTAAACGTTGTTGTAATATGTATCATTACATACTGAAAGTGAAAATTCTAAAACTGCCTATCTTTTAAACTATGAATAGATAAATATTTGGGTTTGTTTGATATTAGCCACGTTAGTCCTATTGTTGTTTTTTAAATAAATATGTATGAAAAGATCATCGCCACTACAATTTAAAACTTGGGCCCTATAGGACAGCGAGTGTATTGTTCAGACGAAACACAGAGCCTGCCTTATTTTGTACATGTACATATAAAATATGTTGATTTTGTAAAACATTGATCAACACGTAAAATATCGAAGTCCTAGAAATGAGTAAATGTCGTATACACACCATTAAAACTCATGTAATAAGAACTAAATTATAACCGAACTATGGAAATAATAAATCGTACCTTCAAATAGCGGTCACAGTTAACGTATCATTGAATAATTATGATAATTGAGAAATATTATTAGGGATCAGATTACGCCTTCTAGGGACACAAGTTTGGTGACTACGCAGTAACGACGCCCTGCACCATTATCAGTAATTTATGTACATTTATCATGTCATAGCGTTGATCTCATAAAACTATTAAATTTTGTTTTATAGTTACTACGATTTAACGCGTGACACTGCAGGAAAAATGGTCTGTGAACATTAGGAGAGGGTGTGAAGCTTAACACACTGCTTCTTATTATTCTTAAAAATATAGGCTTCATTATGTTGCTTTCACCAACAGGACCTGAACAAATTAATTTGCAAATATTGTATAGCAGTATACGAAAATGCCGAAGAGAAGTCTTAATTTTTTTATTGGTCATTATTATTGTAATATTATTATTATTAATGCAACCGCAAATTACAACAGAATGCCTATGGCCTTTGGATCTTATGATAAAAAGCTTCTTAACCGACTGCTACAATTTTATATGTATTTCATTTTCTATTTTTTAAATATATATATTTACAAATCTCTTAAATATCTCTTAAAAATATAAGGAATTTATAATCACTCTTATAGCACTAAAAATAAGAACATATATGAATTTTATAAATCAGAAATGAAGGTAAATTTCTATGAATCTGTGTAACGTGTTAAAACTGATTTAGGTTGTAAGGTTATAAGTATACTTTAAATATTATATCGCAATTTATGCCTTCATTAAAACTTGATACCTTACACCTTTATTACTGCTCCAAGAACTTTAGTACTGCGACAAAAAAGTCAAAATTTATCGTGAAATATGGTTATAATATGTACGAGTAGCAGCTTAAAATTAAATATCAGTTTTGTTTTATGCTGGTCTTAATACTTATAGAACTTAGCACCCAATAAATAATATGTTTAATATGTATTCAAGTTTGTAGTATTATTTATTCTTGTATCTAATAATACTTTTTAATATATTGTAAGTGAATTTGATATTATATAATATTAAAGTTCGATTGATACATTTAATATTGTATTGATATAATTGTCAACGAGTGCTCCTCGCGGCCTAACCGATATCGAAATTTATCGTTCCATTAATTTATAGAATATCCAATAATTCGATTATTTATAACGTTCCACCCGAATCAACGGACTCGATTTAATTTAACGTATCTTTTAATAAAAATAATACTTACTTTTATCATCCCGATTTATGATATCTAATAGAATACACGAAAGTATACTTTTAAATATATGTTGAAATTTGATTCATTACTATCATTTTTATACAGTAAATCGCAAAAGGATAAAAGTATTGAATTTCTGTTCAGATTAATAAAATCCATCTCATATCCGAGCTTATAAAAATATTCAACAAGAATTTCCCTCGGTCAATACGAAATAAGTTTCTATCGGTGTTTGAGCAGCGTCCGGAGGCGGCGGCCGCGAGGAATTGAATGAAAACATTGAATATTTATTCTCAGACGCTGCACGGCGTAGATCAGCTATGAGAAGTGTTTGTACGTTCGTCCTGGAGTCGCTGGATACACGGACGTGTCCATGTTTATGATGGACAAAGCAGATATGTTTGCTTTAAATAACTATCCTTCCTACATATAAATCATTTATATTCAAAAATGTATTTAAGCGTATGGTTTTTTATATGGATATAATAAAAGCTAGTTCTTTTTTTAAGTCTCCTTAAAATTTATTTTAAACTGAATATGTAATTTGAGCTTATATCAAAGTTGGGCATTAAGAAACTATCTCAAAGTTCCATCAGATGATTTTATATAAAATATTGCAAAATATGAAGATCTAAATAAAATCTATCGAAATTTATTTTATATTTCCAGTTCCTTTGTATTTCTAGAGTTCCTTTTAATATTTGATCTGCATATTTATAAATCGCGGACTGTTTGTCGTCTGTCGCGGCTGCAGCCTCGGGCTCGTTTGCAAATCTACAGTTTATTTCATTTCGCATGAGCCACCGCATTGTTTGTATAAATCTCTCGGATGTGAAGCATAAGATCACTGGGAACGTGTATATCTGTTCTTGTTTATTTTGTTTGCCTCGTGAGTTGTATGTGGTGATGCTAATGGCTCGTCGGGGGATGATGTAACTGTTTGGGGTGATGCAATACAAACAATAAGATATTATACACAGATATTTTCTATTAAGTCTGTACTTTAATATGTGATTGTATAAATGTAATAAATTCGAAGTCCACATATTTTGTCTCAAGTCGTACACAGTTGCTCGCTTTCACAAGGCACATAGCCATTTTTCCCATACGTGCACAGCATCTTCAAGAAGAACTCGCCTCGCTGTTGTTTATGAGGAAGGTCAATAAGAGACATTTGCCTGTCGAGCACTAAAATGTTAGACGAATTTTGTCTTGCTGGCGGCCACTTTAGTTGCAAGATTCCTGGTTCTGGTGTGGGGTTCCTAAAACATGAAAAAACTCATCAAAAGATATGGTTATTAAAATAAAAAATATATATTTAGAAAGAATAAGTCATCAATGCAAGGACAAACTTAGTGACTTAGTAGATAGACTAATGAAACGGAATCTCGCAGAATAAAATTTCTAAACATCTCGCTGAATTGTTAATTTTACGTTTAAAATTATTAAAATAAGAGAAGTTAAGGCTCTTTAATATCAGAAAAAATAAAAAGCAGACTCCATATTTACAAGGGAATACACATATTAATGATAATTGTCGTAGTACCTACCCATATCTCATAAAGTTTCGGATTAAAGTAGTAAATATGTTTATCATTCTTCTGTCTTCTTCTAAAAGTGGTAGCGATAGTCCTAAGGGCTTGAACATATAAAACAATTCAGCGGCATGAGTGGTACCGTTAAAGTTAAACCCAGAAATATATTTGCCAAAGTTTCTTCCACCTTCATATGAAAACTGATAATTAAAAACAGGTTGATCTGAATATTTCGAGATTATTTTCGAAAAAGCGTTTATCGCTCCATACGCAATCCAATCGGAAAAATAGTTTGTCAAACCAGCGATGGATGTTTTATAATTTATTTTTTGATTACCAAAGTAATGATAACGTATAGTTTGTCCAATAAATTTCTTCTTCTCGTCTGAGCAGAATGAGAAAACGCATGGTAACATTTCAATAAAATCGTCATTCAATTCCTTCGCTGATTTGTAACTTAATAATCTATGAAAAAATGCACCTTCAAAGTCAGTGTATCCTATCATTACTGGTACTTTATTGAAATTGCCCGATTTCAAAATATCATACGGCGTATTAAAGAAAAATGGGTCTGGGAAATTGTAGTCTACACAGGGCGAGTACTTAAAGTAACGTGGGTTTACCGACGTGTCGTGTGTCGCGTACATAAGTGCCGGTAAGGAGGCGTTAGTAAATGCATTGTATACTTCTTCTTCAGTTCTGACAGAAGTAATTTTTTGAGCGTCTTCCAGTGATGCTCTGAGAGGTTCAATGTTGAATGCCCACGGTGACAACGCCGTACCGCTCATAAGTATAGCCTTATGAAATAATCCTTTACTATTTTTAGATAATAAATGCAATGCTGCTGAACTGGCTCCAGCGCTTTGACCGCAAAGAGTCACGTTATCGGGGTCACCACCAAAGGCGTCTATATTTCTGTTAATCCATTTCAAAGCTGCTACCTGATCTCTTAAACCTAGATTCGATACTCCATTCAGGCACAAAAACCCTAAAACTCCTAATCTATAATTTACTGTTACTACTATCACATCTTTGATGACTAAAAATTCTGGATCATAGAGTTCCTTACTGCCTTTGAAATAAGCGCCTCCATGAAAAAATACCATGACTGGAAGCTTGCTCCTAGGTTTTGTTCGTTCTGGGGCATAAACGTCTAAATAAAGACAATCTTCGGAGCCGGTTATGAAGAAAGATATTTTTTGTGGACATCTTACAAAAGAATTTATGGCATCTAACGTGCCTTTCCATTTTGGAGGTTCCTGAGGAGGCTGCAACAGTTAAAGTTATGATGTAAATCTGTTTATTTCGTAATGTTAAGGCAATAACATCTATGTAAAAAATGATATTACGTAGTATCAAATGCCTTGACATTATTATGTGAGTGTTCTTTGTCGATTAAGACAAATGCGTTGTGCAATATTCGATTATAGTACAAAAAAGCGTTACTAAATTGTAAATTGTTAAGTTAGATCACAATTTTATTTTGATTTGGATCTTATTTTAAAAATGATTATTTTACCCAATAATATAAGGTATTTTGTATTTTAATGAAACTATAATTACAACTTATTAAGTAGATGCTTTTTATTATATCTAAAAATTGCAATTATGCTATTCTAAATACAGTATGTACATATATTTTTTTATACACTGAACCTTTAAATAGTTAATCAATATGTGTAACAAAAGCACACTAACCTGGAATCTCTCGCTAGTAGCGTAAGGTATACTAAAATACCGGTTTTGTCTGAAGACACTTCGCAAACCTCGTAGCTTGCCTTGACTTATTTCTATGACTGGTGTAAACAAACTACCTTCTGTGGTATAAACCGACGTCAATGTTTGCAAAGTGCACACAGATAACAATAAAAATGTTCCAATGTAATCTGTCATGGCAAGACATTGGTGGAAACACAAAACCAAAAAAACTAATAACAATAACAATTTCTCCTTACTTTAAAATTAGTAAGTTTTTCTGAATGGCAATATTACTAACTAATTCACTAGCACAAACGAAACTAAAAGTTATCGCAAGTCTCCAGCACACTGTATTGGCTAATAGACGTAGGTATGTGTCGGGCTCTCGATCTCAACGGACTACACTTTAGCAGTTTGCTTAACAGAAAGTTACGAGAATTGTGAAGTAATCTTGCGTAAATTGTGTGTAAAAGTCACAAATTTGTTTTTTTTACCCGACAGTTATCATAGTTAAAAAAATACATATTATATATATTATATATATATTTTACGGTCCTTATTCCTTTGTTTTCTACCATTCCATAGATTTAATGTTCTTCCAACGGTAAGGAAAATCTTTATTTTATGTAAACCATTTAGTTTTAAGTGCCAAAGAAAAAGTTATTCATATAATAAACTGTAAAGCTGTTAAGTTTATCATCTAATAGTTCACGAGCCATTGCTCCCTTAAGTCCGATGGCATAAGGCATTTAAATTAAATGCCGAGCACTTGTGTCTGAGGTCTCCATAAACTAGAACCAACTTTAATAACATAATTTGAGCGATAACTGTGTTACATCGATTTTCGTCGGGCTAGACTTAAATATATCTGATATGAAAATCTACTATAGTAAATATAAGTAAAATGCTTTTTTGTAGTGCAACATGGTTTTGTTTTAAAATTGTATAGTTTTATTTGAGTCGGAAGAAGTGTTTCGTATCCGCTGGCTTTGAGGCCGCAGCTAAAAGGGTAGTTCACAACAAAAGCAAAACCCAGAATTCCAGCCATTACACAACAAGACCGAACGGGATAACTTCAGAATTAAAAGGCCGAGGAAGTCCAATTTGCATGTTTTCCCAGTTTATAACAATTAGCCGTCGCTTCCCGGGTATTTTTCTTTATTACGCGGATTAACAGCCCGTCCGTCGGCTCGCGCTTGGCCTAATTGCATTTTCTAAAGAATCACCCGACTTTCTTGACGTCTAGCCGGGTAGCTGCAGGCGAACTCGCTGCAACTATTTGGCTTAATGCTAAATCTACTACTATTATTTAAACTAAGCAATGCACTAAATTCGCTAAAGTGTACTACCTACCTACCTACCTACTACCAGTGTATTTTACATTTAAACTTTATGAACACATACATAATTAAAATCAATATATCGAAGCGGGAGGTATTAGGGGTCGTTTTGATAACGTAAGTTATTCGATTAACGATTAATGCTTCACTGGTTCGATGAATCATTTATAAATGTGGATTATTATCTGATATTAATTAGAGATAAGATACTGTTTTATTTAGGTGTAAATACAGAGATTTCCTTTACATAAGGTTGTTTTTACTTTACTATTGATTATACCAATTTGTTAATACTATGACAATTTAATAAAATTATCTATTAGATTATAAACTGTTTTTTAGTGAACAGTTGACTTTATGCCAACTGAGTGTTATTGAAATACATAGTTCGTTTTAAATTGTATATTTTTAAATAAATATATATGAAAATATTGTAATCATTTTCCAAATGTAATTTTTTTAATATATTATAGCTCTAGCTGGCGTTTAGTAAAAGTGTGTGTTAAATAAAATAAAAAAAAATCGATTACTGTTGTATTACTATTCTGAGTCACACCACCCCTCGTTTTTTCGGAACAAGTCTTAATGAAAGCTTTACCGTAAACCTTATATCGATATTCAATACCATTAGGCATTACAGATCAAAATACAATACAAAGGAACTAAATCGTTTACGTAGTTCGTTTACCGCTAGTTGCTAAACAACAAAATTACGTTGAGTAGTTGCGAACTTGCGGGTAGTTCACTTGTTCAGCAATTTGCTAACACTGACGAACTTAAACTGTTTACTTACCTCATCCGTTCATGTAGACTGCTGATGTCATCGCATGCCTACCGCTGCTATACTGCTGCAGATATATAATGCTGTTCCCGAGCTGGGCACGTCTAAGTTGCTAGGGTTTTATAGTTGTTTATTTTTAGAATAATATATTTAATAACTTATACTAATAGTTTATAGTAAATTATTGAATTCGTAGTCAGTTTTTTTAAAAAACAAAAAAAAAAATGTTTAAATTAATCAAAATAAATATAAAATTAGGTTTGGTGTAGATTAAAGATAGATATCTTAATAATCTCTTAATTTTCAATCTAAGCCATAGAAAGCTCTAACAAGGAAACTTTATCTTTTAAAATATTACTTGGTAGTTGATGAGCACACAATCAGGACCAGAAGCGAACCTTTGCACGAGCCACTTTTGTTCAGAAACCTTTTATTTTAATCCGAGAGTTCAAACGCTCGGGGCGTCCAAGTTTTTGCTATAAGCGCAGTTGACAGACAAACAGCCTTCAGCGACTCTACTTGCCAACTTGTTACTTTGTGGCCCTTTTTTTCTTTTGCCTTCCTGTTTATCTACATTTTTGCTGTCTCAAAAAATTTGTTGGAGTATTTTTTGATTGTTTATCTAGATGTTTCTGTTGGCTTGACATTCTAATTTCAGTTTTAAGAAACGTACTACATTTTGCTTGAGTTGTATATTTTTTATATATTTAAAAAGGTTATTTAAATGTGGTTTGAATGTGATGAAGGATTAAAAGAAATAAACCAATCACATAATTTATTAACCTACATTGTAAAAGTCAATTAAATAAGAATGGAATATATATATATATATGTATATATATAATATTTATATTCGGTTTTTAATCTTTTGTTGGTCTGTGGTATTTTGTTTCGACTGTACCTTCAAATTCTTAAATTATTTTAAAACACAACTTTGCCATAAATACCTTTTATACAACTTACCAAAGTTTCTTAGCACTTAAAAGAATGTATGGATCACATTTCATTAAAAGTAATCTTCTGGAGACATTCAGTTATATGACTATGTATTACTTAAATGCAGTAAAATAAATAATAATGATGTTCTAATCCTTGATTGTCAAATTGCAGCGGGCTAACGAGATTAGAAAACTGGTATAAGTTCCAACATATACAAGTCGCTTTTGCAGACGAAAATTATATAATGCACTATTATCAACCACGTTTGTTGGTCTTACTTTACTCTGCAGATAAAGCTATAAGAACATGCTAGAGAAACAAAAAACCACTATCATTTAGTTGGTATGAAAGTATGACTGAATAAGCCGATTTATGTAGTGACAATGTTTTGTTGGAATAATAAATATCTTATGTTTTGTTACGATTGCCCTAAGCAAGACGCATTCTGATATCGGCAAACTTTTAGAGGTCTAAAAACTATACCGATATAATTCAATGAAACCCGTAATCTTTTCTTCTATACTTTGTATAAGTATTGTTCCACAATCGTATTGTGTTTTCGTTCCACATGGGCGCAGTGCTAAAATTCTTGTCTATTATAAAGGCAACGGGGTTCGATGCGCGACTCGGCTGCCACCGCACGGGGAGAAGTCTGGATGTCTTTGGTGTAGGATCACTGAAACGATAAAAACCTTTACTTAATTCCATTTTATGGTTAATCTTATAAAATAGTGTGCTTAATAATAATAATTTTGTATACCAGTATTAAAACTTAACAGTAATTTACAAAGCAAACCAACTATTACGTAATAACAAAACTGGCAAAACTTTGTCTCTGCAATTTTCATTGCAATTGTAATTTCTAAAACACGAGCCGGACATTTAGTGATTTCGTATATAAATGAATTTCGCATCCGAGCTCCCAAGCTACGTAAATAAATTTGTCGATATAATAACACGGACGGACGTGATTCGCATACTAAACACAAGCCGCTAGGATTTTTCTCCCAAATGTATTTATTTGCTACGAGCTCTGTTTACGTTTTGAATGTTGTTTGAGCTAGGCTCTCATTAATTTCACGAATTGCTTTTGCTGTTTTAACCATTATGTGTTTTTGTTTTCAGGATTCTCTTAATTAATAATTTTAAAATAAATATCTATCTGCCGTACTGTAAGTTTAGAGAGTTGATTGATGATAAATAATAGAATTGTAAATGTTAAGGATAAAGATTTAAGTTTCAAAAGATAATTAAATATTATAAAATTATACCTGTATTTGGCGAAATTTGTCCAAAGCGTCACCATGCGCTTGATCATTTTTGTCTCTAAATATCTCATTGGAAGAGGAAAGGAACTTGGTTTGAAAAGGTACATGAGTTCATCTGCATGAGACGCTCCATCCTCTAAGAAAAATCCAGAAATAAATTTAGGCATGTTAATATATCCGCTGTATTTGAAAACGTAGTAGTATATGGGCTGATCAGTAGTCTCGGCATAAAGACTAGATTCAATAGCGACAGGATATTTAATATGAAGGTCTGAAAATAAATCAACTAACTCCATTACAGACTCAGATTTCTTGGATGGAAAATAATAATCAAAAATATCTGCAACAGTTGCGTTTCGTATTTCTTCAGAAGGATACTGTAGATCATCGTGGAAGACATCTAAAATATTTAAGTAATTCTCTATAGTTTTCAGATTATTTCCATAAGTTAAACCGACGAAGTATATTCCTTCATGATCGTTATTTCCGATGATCAAGGGAATTTTTGTGTAATTTCCAGATTTTATAACATTTACTGGATAATCATGAACCACTGAAATAACATTTTGTATATTTTTTTCAATGCACGGCACAAATAAAATATCCGCAGTTATGAAGTTTTTAAATTTTGTATACGTTATTGCAGTGATTAAATCGTTTGCTGATTGTTTTGATAGCGTTTTGTAAATCTTATACGGATCTTTACCGTCGTAACCAAATTTTCGAGATAATTTCCTAGCTGTTTCTAAAGGATCATGTTGGATAGCCCAAGGTGCCAGTGTAGCACCACTTTGTAAAATAGCTCTTTGGAAAAGGCCTTTCGCCTCAGGAGATAACATGAGATAGGAGATAGATACGGCACCGGCACTCTCCCCAAATAATGTTACATTGTCCGGATTACCACCGAAAGCTTGAATGTTTTCTTGAATCCACCTGAGTGCTGCTATTTGGTCCTTTAATCCAGCGTTTCCAGGTGCCTCTTTAATGCCTAAACATAAAAATCCTTCAACGTTCAATCTATAGTTTATTCCAACAAATACAATACCCTGTTCCACTATAAAATCTGGACCATATAAAAATGTGGAGCCAGTTCCTTCTAAAAAACAACCACCGTGAATAAAGACCATTACTGGAAGTAACGTATCTTGAACATTTATCGGAGTGTAAATATTAAGCTTTAAACAGTCTTCTTCTCCAACGATAACAGAACCAATTATTCTTTGTGGGCATCTGATGTTTTCGTTCACAGCGTCGAAGACACCGTCCCATTTTTGTGGTGGCAGTGGTGCCTAGAAGTAACAATAATTAAAAAATATATATTTTATTAAAGAAATGACTCTTCCAGGCATAAATATTTACTTTTAAATTCTGTCAATCCTAATGGCATATTTTTTAAAAGATCATTACAGATAACAGTTAAAAACTCGGATAAAACTTAAAAACTATAGATGCTTTTTTTATTATAATATAGAAATATAAATTGAGGTCACATATGTACATTATATCTTACAAGACGAATAACATCTATGATTCGTTGAGATTTCAAATTAAAAAAATATATTGATGTCAATAAAATTATTTGAAGATTCAGATCATCAATATTGCCTTCAAATAACGCTCTCTAAAATAAATCTCATTAAATAAATGAATGTCAGCTATATAGTTTATTAACCTCTATTTTTTATGCAAAGTAGTATAAAATAATCCTATTTCTTTGGCATCAATACTTGTTAATTAATTAATATTACTAAAATAATATATTTCTCTGTTAATATAAGCATATTTTAAAAATAAATTAGTTTTTATTGAGTCACGTTATAAACCATAAAGTAGTTATAATATCCATGGCAAATGAAGGTGTTGAAACACCCTTGAGTCTTGACTCAGTAATCAGAACTTATGTTGTCATACAAGGAAGGTTACCGAACACAAGGTTAATACAATATTATAAAGATAAATTATATTAATTATAACATTTTTCATTACTGGTTTTTATTACAAACCTGTTTGGTTTCAAAGATATAAAAACCTTACAATAACTTTTGAAGGTCAGTATTTTCGTTCCGGACGTTTATATGACGAACATTGTTACTATGTTTTTTTGTATGTTCTGATGTAAAAGCTATTAAATTTGTCACGCAATGCGTTTGCAATGACCACATCTGTAGGGTACGGATTGTGGTAACCTAACTGCGCAATTTATTATTTACCTACTAGTGTAAATATAGCCTGAATCATTTGAAATCACTGGAACAGAATGACTACAGTGATCGTTCATCTCTCTACATTTTTGGTAATCAAGATCTTATGGCAAGACCTTGATGCAGAAAATAGGCCACTCTAAAAGATTTTTTAACATTTTTATCTTTGGATAAAAATGTTAAAATTAATGAAGTCAAATTACATTATAAATGAATTATTCATATTATTTAATTACAGCTTGATTAATTACATTATGTATGACATAACTGTAACTTTATTGTTTTAAATCTGTTAATACCGTTTTTAGAATTATAAACCTACATAATAATTATTATATTACAGTGCTTTTTTACAACATTTATTTATATCTTAATAGTCTTAATTTTCTCAAATTAAGCTAAAATATGATTATTATCGTACCACAAAAACAAAAAAAAAGACTTAATATAAATTTAGCAAAAACAAAACTAAATAAAATTTAACTTAACAAAAAATAAAACAAGAATTAAATAAACATAATAAACATCTGATATGTAATTTTACCGATAATATGTATATTTGTATATATGTATATACGTATATATGTATTTCTGTAAACTTTTTGTTTGCTTACCTGAAATCTATTGGATTGGTCTACTGTCGCGTACGGAACCCCGAAGTACTGGTAAACCCTACCATTATCACTCACTCGGCCCCTCACCAGTCCGCTCCCCACTTTCACCACGGGAGACGGTATTTTGAACACATTGGCCAGTATAAGCGACACCAGCGCCACCCACTTCATATTACACATAGAAATTTATTATATGTTTGGAAATATCCTGGAAATCGCCACTCTTGTAGACATGTTACAAACA
Organism: Melinaea marsaeus rileyi; assembly: GCA_918358865.1. NCBI lineage: Eukaryota > Metazoa > Arthropoda > Insecta > Lepidoptera > Nymphalidae > Melinaea > Melinaea marsaeus. Next base: position 6,558,103 of record OU911092.1, read on the forward strand.
TTCTTCCAATTATTACATTACTAGACGCACGCCTGTTAAGTTGGACTCGAGTGCAAGGTTTTCAAGGTTCTTTGGTACAATGATCACTTTTAAAACCGTGCCTAGCATAAAAACAAGATAGAGCCGTCAATAATATGACCGCTAACTGTCGCTGTATAATTGTTTTATCGTTTAAAGGACACGTTCGATTGAACAGAGACTCACACTGTTAGTGTATCACGTCAAAGTCACTTGGGTATGCGCGAACGTTTAATATTTATATTTTAAGTCGTTAAGGTTATCGAGTTGTTCATATGAATAAGTTATATTCTCGATTAATATATGTATTAATTATATAGTACAATTCACTGTATTTTTTTATATTTGTATTAAAAACATATATAATAATTTTCATGTAGTTCCAACCATCTTTCTCGTGGCCGTCAGTCTCTGCCTCGTGTTACAGTAATAAACTTTATATTAGCGTTACAATGTGTCCAGTTTTTTGCATTTTTAAGTTAAATGAATATATTTTAAGTACATATATGTCTTTTTCATGACACCTATTATGTTTCTAATGAATATGTAAACATTGCAGGAAAGTAAAAATAATGAAAACTACCTATAAAAATGTTAGCTATATTATGCTTAATTAAATTTGAAATAAACTTAACAAACCCTTAACCCCTTGGGTTCAAACCTGAGCGTTGATAATATATTACTAATATAAACAAATTCAAAGTACAAATTATTATTGATTATTTAATTACAAACAAATGCTGATAATGTTATGTTTTACGCTCGTTGCGAAATGCTGTGTATGGCTGGATGTTTGCCAACGTGTTCTGTTCTGCCATTCAATTGGACTTCCTGTGTTACATATAATTCTAGTTTCTAAACTACACTTGTTATATATTACAATATTTATTTAAAATTATTCACATATTATATTCATATTCACTATCAAAATCCTATTATATATATTATATAATCGTTATTTTTTGGTTTCAAAGCATAATTTATGTATCACTGTATTCAAAACAACTTTTTTTAAACACGCACCTTATGTTTTGACCTTGCATTGTCCCAAACTTGTTATTTTTTATTGGTCGCAAGAATTATATATCTACTCGTATTTAATTTGTAAGAAACAGTGTATGGTAATGAATATTTAATAATTTCATTTTTAATTTTAATAAAGTAATAAAATAAAATTATTTATTTATTTGATTAAAGTATTTTGTTATTGAAGCAAGTAAATTTGTTAGTTGAAATAGAGTTTGTCGTATTAGTTTAGGTAGAACTTTCCAATTAGTTGTATTTTACAATTTCAATGTTATTAGTCCAATGAATTGTCCAGTCCAACAAAATTGAACGTCTGTAAAACAATCTGTCATTCTGTTACTATTAAAATCATAAGAATATTTTTGCTATATGGATGGATGTCATAGAATATCAGCCCTACCAAAGCTGGTCCAGTGTATCTTTACTCATCTGTCTACAGCTTATTTTGGACTGGCTTCGAGGTAGGACGATCCTCTTACAGCAGACCGACATGTAATAACCAAATTCATTAAGTTATGTCAAATCTGTGAGTGAGAGAATACGGAAGCCCACCAGCGGTAAACATGAAAGCGATGTCTTTAGAAAATATACCCCAGGAGAGTACCGGATTGATGAAGCTGGAGAACTAAAGCTATCTGAAGCGGGCAAAGTATCGCGTTTTTCGCTTTGTGATTGTAACCGACGAGTCAACACTAATTCACATTAAATGTGAACTTTTGCAAAATATGAATTTTGTAAAATGGACTTTATTTCATCCTAAACGCCAGCCACTATCATCTAGAAATAGTACAGCTGGCCTTGTATTTTTGACGGAGACGCAGATATATCAGCCTAGCGACACAGCATACCTATATTAACCCGGGTATAATCTTGAATATACGGGTAAATCTCTAATGATACAACACGCTGGCGTAACTGCCTTCGTAAGGGAGGATAACTGCTACCATCGCCTTCACATTTTAAAAGGTCGGGACCTATCTGTATTCGGGCTGTGCCTAGCCATTGACGATAATGTCAGGTCCCAATAGTGGTAATGCTGAAATAGCCATGTCCAAACGAATATTGACGAATTGCTTTCATAAATTCCCTTCGAATCATCCCAATACCAGCTTCTACTCTTTAAACGCGTACTTTGGAGAGTCATCTAGATAGTCTCGAACCCGGTGCTCGGTGAACGACTAGACTCAGCGTGCTCGGTGACAGCCATATGCCCTCTCTGTTGGATCTTCTGCTGACTACACATCCCGGAAAGTACCAAGTCACTGTCGAGGCTCCCTTAGGGTCCTCTGATCATTGCTTGGTACGGAGTGTAGTGCCCATTGAACGCCCAGCTCGCACAAGACCTGCGACTCGACGCGTTTGGCACTACAAGTCAGCGGATTGGGATGGAATGCGATCTTTTTTTGCATCCTACCCATGGAGGCCGATTTGTTTCCCTTCCAATGATCCTAGTGACTGCGCTGCGGCTGTAGCTGATGTGATACTTCAGGGCATGGAACTATTTGTACCAAGCTCTGTGGTACCACTTGGTGGCAGATCACGGCCTTGGTTTGATGCGTCTGTCAGGGCTGCAGCAGCCGGCAAACGGCAGGCTTATCAAGCTTGGGCTAATGCGTTAGTCACTAAGGATCCGAACTCTAGAGTTCTGAAGAGGAAATATAATCGTTTACCACTAAGAAAACCCCATTTGTCGTATCACCTCTTTGAGAACAAGTATCAGAATACTGGGTCACGACATTTCGAGCGATTGTCAGTTTCGTGGTCATCTGGAGAGCAAGGCCAAGTTGGCCTCGAAGAAATTGGGAGTGATTAATAGAGTGAGGCAGTATTTCAAACCTGGCCAAAGACTTGCTCTCTATAAAGCGCAGGTCCGGCCACACATGGAGTACTGTTCTCATCTCTGGTCCGGATCACCCCAATATCAGTTTCTACCATTTGACCGCGTACAACGGAGAGCCGTTCGGATTGTCGGGGACCCGGTGCTCTGCGAGCGGCTGGACTCTTTGGCATTGCGTAGATACGTGGCTTCTTTGTGCGTCTTCTACCGCACCGGGGAGTGTTCCGAAGAACTATTCAATCTGATGCCTGCCGCTGAATTTCATCACCGCACAGTGCGCCATCGACTTCTCTACCATCCCTACCACCTGGATGCGTGGCGATCCTCCACTGTGCGGTTCTCAAGGATCTTTTTTCTACGTTCCACTCTTGTGGACCGAACTCCCTTCGGCGGTATTTCCAGATCGGTACGACATGGGTACCTTAAAAAAAGGCGTCTACTCCTACCTACAAGGCCGGCAACACTCTTGTAAATCCTCGGATGTTGCAAGAGTTCATGGGCGGCGGTGATCACAAGTCATCTGTGACCCGCCAGCTCGTTTGCCCTCCTCTTCAATAAAAAAAAAAGACTCTTTGGTATTGTGTAGAGACGTAGCTTTTTTGTGAAGAGCTATTTGATCTGATATCTAACCCCAATTAATATCACCACACAGCACGTCACCACTTTCATTACCATCTGTACCACCTGAATGCGTGACGATCTTTTACTGTGCGGTTTTCAAGGTATTATACTTTCTTCCACGTACCACAAAGATTTGAAATGCACTTCTTTCGGCGGTGTTCCAGATCGATAAGACATCTATACTTTGAAAAAAAAAGACATGTACTCCCTTTACCGATTGATAAAACATTTTTATATTACTTGAAATTAATTGTAAATTAAATATGGTTGAGAAATTGATACCGAACGAAATAAATGAAACAAATCTAGAAACATGCATTCAGTGCCGCGTTACATTACTTAACCGTCACAATGACGAGGATATTTTGAATCGTATCGCAGCTTGTGATAAAAAAATGAACCAGTACATAATCGTAAATGTTATTTATTTACTTATTTATTCTTTATTGCACACACTTCAAGAGGATATTAAAACAGGAGGACCGGGAAAGTCATGTTTCAAGCGGAAGTTAGCCCATGAAAGATACGGGTATGTGTGTGTGTCTTCTACAGCTGGGATCATAGAGTAGAATTTTCTAAGATCTATCCAGTCGATTACTGGAGAGCTGTATCATCATCAATTACCGTACTGAAAAAGATAGCTATTAATTAATCGAGCCTGGCCAATTCTTATGGCACTCTCTTACTTCAGAAAAACGCTGGACCCAGTATTGCTAAATTGGAGAAGTTGCGATTGGAATCTTGGCGGCACTCGTCATGCTCTCCGAACTTTGCTCCAAAAGATTACCACTTTTATATCATACGTCATTACTTTGAATAATAAGGCAGGGAAAAAAATTCAATTCATATGAGACAGTTGAGTATGAACGTATGTAATTGAACCCTTAAACCGGAGAGATGATATTTTGTTTCTAATCATTGGTCGAATTTAAGACCATAAGAGTATAATAGAGGATGAACATTGTGTATGTATATGGAATAAGACAACATTACTTCTATGTTAGAGCGGTATGTACGGGTGGCAGAAATCATAGCACTTAAGATTTTAGCATCTTCGCCTACCTAAACTACAATTAAAATATTATAGCCAATAAATATTTATACAACAACAAAAACTTAAGAAAATATTGTACATTGTAATCTGATTGGCAAAGTGGTAAAATTCTCTATTATGCCGATGTTCGTGGACTCGATCTCCATACAGAAAAAAATACTATTCATATGTTTTATAAGGATCTGGATAGACTCTATCAGAATTCTCGATATTACAGGTATTCAAACCATCAAGTTCTAAAATAAATCACCGCTACCTGTCTGATTTTCCGTTAGAATGACAACTGTCAAAGTAAGTGTAGTTCCGGTATATTCCGACAGATGTCATTTCGTGTGCGCTGATATATATATATATGTACTTAATAGTATTGATTAGTTTTGTATATTTGTTATATGCTTAGTACATATGAATATACACATACGTTTTAATTGCCGTAGTTAAAACTTTACTTACCTTGGCGTTGTGTGAAAATGTCCAAATATTATTATTATATTATATTTAAAAACCGGTTGAGGCACCTTCTACCTGACAACGGCCTTGGTTATATTATATTTTATAGGTTTTTTTAAACGAAATTATTCACATAAGCCGCAATATTATTTTAATAAAATATGTTATGCCTTTATAAATATAAATAATACTTCGTGATTATTATATAGTTGTTTTCATTATGATACATTATCTTGTTGCATAATGAAATTAATATATAATTTTAAGATCGCAGGCCAAGGAAAATTATTCTTATTTTGTCCCTATTATTTATACTTTATTTAGTTGAAATATAAAAAATGTTTAATTGTATTTGAAATAAAATTTTTATAAAAAAATATTCCCACTGAAACTTGATTAAGGTTTTCAAGTAATTATTATTTTTTATGACAACTAGTACTGGTGTGAACATTGTTCCTAGTTCTACTAGGATTGGTTAAGCGGCTCTCTATTTAACTTAATAATTTATTTTTAATGGATTAAGCAGTATGCCATCAACCAGGTGGTCCTGCAAAAGTAAATGGTTGAAGTTGTAAATATATTTTGATAAGCTGGAGAAGAGAGAAAGTTGAGATACAAGGGAGGAAAAGAAAATCGCTTTTAAAGCTTCTTGCTCTTCACCATAGCAATTCACCATACGCAATATAAAAAAGGATGGTTCTTGCCGGTCGAGGTAGTTCGTGATCGAGTTAGAGTTAAATCTGTCTAGTCTTTTACTTTACATTGTATGATGGCTTAATGTTTTAATTGGTTTATATTTTTCTATCTTTATTTCAACACTAGAATTCCTCTGCGCAAGAACTGAAGCGCTGCTCAGCTAGGCTGTGAGTCGAAGTGCTAATCAGAGGGACCTGTCTGGTGAAGGATTTGGTAGGAAGGAATTTCCTATTTAAGTGTTTCTAGGTAGTTATTGTCAACTTTTACAACAGGGGGTTTAGGAGGGTCGTGTTGCAAACTTACTTTGTCTTGTCTTTTACTATATTGCAGTCTTTTATGTTTCAGGTCTTGACCTAAAAGTATCATCTGACATTGACACTAAAGCAGTTGTTCACAACTAAAAATTCTTCTCAATTTCTTTGTTTTTGGATCATTCGTAATAATTTCACGCGTTTGGGAATTGTTCTTCAAATCAACTCTAAGGGCTACTGCTAACTTTCTTTGCTTTGGCCACGGATCCTCAAGTAAAGCTAAGAGTTGTTCATCTTTAATATTTTTTGGAACACCGGAGTGATCCTCGTCTTCTCATCTAAATGCTGAATGTCAGTTTCCAAAAGAATTTAACGATCATCAGCCGCAGTCTTTTTAAGGAAATAATAATGTAAAATAATTCCCTGTAATAATTGTTTTCATGACACAAAATTCGACATCTTTAATGATATGAATAAAAATATGTATGCACTTTTAGGTTTCACCCCAATTAAATTTTTGTAGCTTTAAGGTAACTGCAAAATAAAAAGGAGTTTAGTATTGTCTCAAACAGCTAAAACACATTCACTTTTCTATTAGTTATTCTTTGTAATGGTATATTTACATACTTCTTGGTGTGTAAAAGTGCCGTCAAAATCAAATTGTCTTAATAAACAAAAACAACTATTCCAATACACTGAACTAGATTCTTATTTATAAAATATAAAAGATAATCATATTACTTACTATTTGTTTACCCTTACTATTTATTTAAAGGTTACCTATCTAATTTAATTTCATAAACAAAACTTAAATAAATTAATAACTTTATAATTTATAAGATATATTTCTTTGTTCTTCTAACGCTATAGTGATTTTCATAGATTTATGTTTCAATTTATGGTTTTATGCTCAAATTTTAATTTAACGGACTTCCCATACAGCAAATAATAAATGACTGTTTGAAATTCCAAGTAGTCTATATTCGTATCCAGATCTGCCCCGTGTGGTATAAGCACTTTGAAATACTTCAATCTTCAATTCATTATATTTTGTTAAAAAATGTAATAAGAAAAGACCACCAAAATAAACATTTAATAAATGTCTTCATTATATTGCTAGTATAAGTTTAACAGATATTCTATGAAAACAAAATGTTTACTTTCTTCTTCTATGTTTTGAATAGGTTTCGTTCCAAAACCGCAAATCCTTATCTTTCCATAGAGCTTCGGTTGTGAACGCTCTGTCTATGACCTGCATTTCAGGGTTCCTTGGATCTATTGGACGCCATTTTATTGGTATTTTTTTCGTTATCTCTGGTGTAGGGTCTCTAAAATGTTAATAAAATAATTTTGTATAAAACGTAAAGAAAGGAGATTTTATAATATTATTATTATCAATTTTTTTTTCTTATAAATAATAATAATTCAAATATAAACTTTTGTTTTTCTTACTAATATTATCTTTGATTTTGTTAATGTTAGTGCAGCTAATTTTTGATATATTCGATTTTAAAATTGTTTTCGTACGTATTTTTTTTAAATTTTCACTTACTTTTTGTCTTAAGCTTTTTTGAGAATAAAATAATATTATTATTATACATATTTTTAAATAAAAATACATACCCGTATTTGGCAAAATTTGTCCACATTACCGTCATTTTATCAATGATGTTAGTTTCAAAAAATGTTTGTGGTAGCGTTATTTTAAGTTTGAATATATAAAATAGATCATCTGCATGTGTAGCTCCGGGATACCTCCAGAATTGAAATATAGCTTTAATTAGGTTCATCCATCCATCGTAACAAAATTTATAAGCATACACTGGATAATTCATACTTTTGGATAATAATTCAACTGTAGAAGTAACTGGATAAACAATTCCAGAATCGCCTTGATATTTTGCTAATTTCATCAATTTATCATCATCACTTTTATCATTCCCGCTAAAATATTGCCTTTCAAGTTTCTTTGCTATTGCGACTTTTTTTGTTTCATGCGAAAATTCTAAATCTCTGGGTAATCCATCGTAAAAATTAAAGGTCTGCAGCGTAGTGTCATTTTCTTTACCTACAAACATGTAACCTTCAGCGTTGTTGTAGCCCATTATTATTGGAACTTTGTTAAATTCGCCTTTTGATATCAATTTATATGGTGAATCGGATAGAAATTGTTCTTCGCTATCAAGATCATTTTCAATACATGGAACAAATACATTTTCTGATAATATAACATCACCCTTAATTCTAGGGATTCGCGCGCTTAATAATTCTTTTATAGACTTTTTGGAAAACAATTTATGTAGTTCATATGGATCTTGTGATTTTAAGCCAGAGTATTTAGCTAAATTCGAAGCTGTTATTAGAGGTTCGAACTGTAAACTCCAAGGTGATATGGCCGATCCACTTTGCAATATTGCTCTTTGAAATAGTCCCGAAGACATTGGTGAAACTATATGGTATATGACAGACGCGGCACCAGCGCTTTCTCCAAACAATGTAACCTTATCTGGATCTCCACCGAATACTCTGATATTTTCTTTTACCCAACGCAGGGCTTGTACCTGATCTTTAAGACCCATGTTCCCAGGTGCATCTTTGATGCCTAAACAAAGGAATCCTAATACTTCGAGTCTATAATTTATAGTGACGAGTATCACATCATGATGAATTAAGTAATCTGGTCCATATAGGAAAGGTGAGCCAGAGCCGTCTCTGAAACCTCCACCATGAACGAAAACCATAACCGGAAGTAATTTTTGGGTTGTCTGTTGTATTGGAGTATAGACGTTAAGAGTGAGACAGTCTTCTTGTCCATTTATCCAAGTTTTAGAGAATCTCTGCGCGCATCGAATATGTTCCTCGGTGGCTTCAAGTGTACCATTCCATCCTGGATGCGGCTGTGATGCCTGAAGCGTAAATAAATATTCATCAATATTTTTTTGTACAATAAAAATGTTTTTTGTTGTTAAGTTGCAACCTTGGACGGTTATGTAATAAAATAATAATATATTTAAATATATATATTTTTTAAATTGTATAAAAGTTATATAGCTGTCGAAATTTGAGTGAATTATTTGACGATACCAGTTTAAATGAATGCAAAGTAAAAACGTAAAACGTTTATGTAAATATAATATATTTACTTACGTCAATGTCAGGGATCATAGCAATTTTAATGACAATTAGCATCAGTATACTCAAAATGATTATAGGATTTAAGTTTATATAATTACTAAAAGAAGTTATATATGTAAATATGTATGTAAAACAAAATACATATAACGCCACACAAATTAGTGCCATGTTAAGAAGCCTTCTCTTATAAGACTTGTCAATTATTTACTTGTAGATATCTCTTAGGTTGGGACATGAGGAAGGAATATCGACTCTCAGTTACGTTAGTTAAGAATTTAAAGTGTGGAAAAAATATATATTTTATGACTAACCTGAAATCTGTACTGATATGAAGCGTACGGCAATCCCAGATAGTTAATATGTGACCCATCGTGCGCAAGGCTTCCACGAACTAGTCCACTGCGTATACGGAGCGTCAAACTCGGCTGCCGTACCAGTCGAGCCGCCCAGAGTGACCACAGCACCAGCCAGTTATAATTCATTACTTTGTCATGGAACTTTTAGTGTTAGTATAATTTGAATTGTAGACTCGATATTTTTCTCTTTTAATGTATTGGCATTTTTAATACACGTCAATAAATAAATAACACTAGTTTAAAATGTTTATTTTACTTTACTTATTTTATATTTACAATGCACGCCACTTTTAAAGCATCAAGAATAAAAAGGATTTATCCTTAAGACTCTCCGTAGTATTTAGTATCAAAGACCACAATAATCACAAGGAATTTATAGGAAAGTTATAGTTTATTTTCTTTTAAATATAAGGAAAAATATACACTGTTCACATCTTAAGCCGGTTTACAAATGACAATCCACGACAAGTGACAACACACGCGTAAACGCAGCTACATTCACTACCATATAAGTACCCACTGTTTACTTTCATCTTGCAATAAATTATATTCAATAATGGACTTTAATGCAAAGTGCTAATACTCAAAATAGAGTGTGTAGGATGTTCGGAATGTACATGCCAATAAGACCTGGATCACACTCTTTTTGTTATGAAAAGATACCGTTAAGTCTTTGATTTGAAGAATGATTTTAATGATTCGTTGTTCTTGCTAGCGACGTAATATTTTCGCGTAATTCTTTATCAAATAATGATCAGATTATTTTCAAATACAAGTTATAGAGTATCATACATTTTAGTTGCGTTGGAATTTTTTCTACGGTAAAAACTATTTTGAATTGTATAATAGTGTAAACGACACCAAACTTAACCAAAGTACGTAAAGTGGTTTTTACGTAAATATAAACGTAATGACGTGTAAAGTGATCTTAACTTATGTTTTGCAAGCGACCAATGTAAAACAAGATATATTATTGATTGCGTAAGAAACTGTATGCGAAAAACATTCATATGACTATAAACATTCAGTCCTAAATTGATTGCAATACGGTGTGCTATGATTGAATGTGTGTCGGTAATTTAACAATTGAGTCGGTATCAGACATTAAGTATTCCTGAGAATAGAATTAGCTCTAAAAAAAAGTAAATCATACCGTATACATAAAATGAGTTCAAATTACTAAAGAACATTGTAAAACAGTGACACTGCTTCAATAATAATAAATATTTAATTAGTTTATTTATTATGAATATATTGATACTGATAAAAAATTGTTATATCGATTGATAACCTTATCAGTTTAGAATACAATGTTCAAAATACAATCTTTAGTTGAATAGTCTGTTACAAATGTAGGTAATTTTTTTTTATTACAAACTGTTTTTTATTGTTATCTTCCGTCTCGGTATTCCAGCAAATTACTTGTGATATTATGTGTTGTTTTTACTTGTATACGTGACGAACCTGTTGAACACTAACAAAAATTGACCTTGTATTTTAAAACACGAAATGTTCATAGTTCAGAGTAATTCAAATATTGCAGCGCGTTTAATGTTGAAGTGTTCTTATCTATGATTTTAAAACGGATATAGTATAATATACTCGTAGATAAAAGTGTTATAAGCGAGACGTTTTACTGAATTTATACGTATTATCGTCCGTGTATAAAATTCGAACATGCTCTCTATCTTTTCATAGTGTAATCAAATGTTGTTTAGGTGGCTTTATACACTGACGCGGCAATGTAGATTATTTGCCATGACTAAGTGTAGTGTACGTTAAAATAATGAAATTGTATTGGCTAGTATTGTGGTCGCTATGGGCGGCTCGACTCGTGCGTCAACCGACACCAGTGGTGCGAGTGAGCGGTGGATTGTTAAGAGGTGTTCTAGCGCACGATGGTTCGCACAAAAAATATTTGGCAATCCCTTATGCAAGACATCCGATGAAACGTTTTCAGGTATATTACAAATGATTGTCAATTATAAATATATTTTTATGATGCTTATCCGGCTTTTTATCTTTGAGTACTATTTGAGTTAGTTAATATTGATTTCTTACAATAATATAACATCTAGATGTTTTTATATTTGATTAAAGATATTTTTTTAATAAATTTTCATTTATAACATAAAATATTTATTTGTATTTGAAATGCTTTTAGGCTCCTGACCCTACAGCGAAATGGGAAGATGTGCTGGAGGCTATAGAAGAAAATGTCCGATGTCTTCAAAGAATTGGCCAGAGCCTAATAGTCGGACAAAAAGATTGTTTAACTCTTAATGTCTTTACACCTTTGAATGCATTTAATTCCTCAAATTATCCAGTAATGGTTTTTATACATGGTGGAGGGTTTTATGATGGGTCAGGTAGTCCGTTTCTATACGGTCCAGAGTATTTAGTGAGTAAAGGTGTTATTTTAGTTACAATAAATTATAGACTTAATATACAAGGATTCGGATGTCTACGAATCAAAGAGGCACCAGGTAATGCAGGATTGAAGGATCAAGTGGCTGCTTTAAGGTGGATACAAAAAAATATAAAGGTTTTTGGAGGCGATCCCGACAATGTAACTATATTTGGTGAAAGCGCCGGTGCTTCATCCGTATCTCTGCACATAGTGTCACCGATGTCTGCTGGATTATTTCATAAGGCTATCATGCAGAGTGGATCTTCATTATCCTCTTGGTCTTTACAATTTAGACCAGTATTTATGGCTAGTTTAATGACGAATGTAATGGGATATGCAACCCAAGACCCATCCGAACTCTACAATATATTAATGAACACATCCGATGCAGATCTTATTACTCTTAGAGTACCGAGAAAAGAAGGAAACATTATCGTATCTGAATGTCTTTATACGCCTTGTGTTGAGAAAGAAATTGAAGGTGAAGAACCTTTTTTAACTGATATTCCTTATAATATTCTTTCTAAAGGCCTGCACAACAAAGTACCCGTTTTAATAGGTACCAATAACGAAGAAGGATTACTTTTTGTTAGTATGGAAAATGATACCACAGTACCAAAGATTAGATTTGATAAATCTTTACCTAAAGATTTATCAATTCCATCGGCGACCGAACGGAAGGAAGTCGGAGATAAACTTAGGAATTATTATATTGGTAATGAGGAAATATCTCACAGAACTTTAGCAAATCTATCGCGATTGCACGGAGAGGTTTATTTTACCTATCCAGTGTTGGAAGAGACTGAAATATATCTTAAAACAAATGAAAAACCTGTATATAGTTATCTCTTCAAATATAATGGATGGAGAAATATGATAAAAATGGTTTTAGATAAAAATTTAAAAACTAAATCAGGGGCTACTCATGCTGATGATTTGTTCTACTTGTTTAGAATAACAGGTACTCCTTCGTTTTTTGAGGACAAAATGATCAACAGAATGACGACTCTGTGGACAAATTTTGCCAAACACGGGTGTGTATATTTAATTTTCGACGTATAATTTGAAGTATTTCTCCATTATACGTTTTATTTAAAAATAAAATTTCTTTATTAATTAAGTAAGTATAAAAAAATCATTAATGTCTTTCTGCCTGGCAATGATTCTTTCCAATTTTTATAGAAAAGTATGGATTTTATCTTTGATTTTTGAATTATAGAATATGCAGATCATCTACAGGGTGCACCAAAAGTCCGTTTATATTTGAAATGATAATAAATAAAAAATTAATTATAATAGATTAAAATTGTTTATTGTTTTCGATGGTAAACAAAAGAGGAATTTATTTCTTAAAAATCGCATCATCCATATGCAATCTTTCATTATTCTAGCATTGTTGCAATCTACAGCGGAAATTTTCGATAACAGCTTTACATGTTTCTGTTGAGATGTTTTGGATTTCTGTGCGAATACGATCCTTTAATTCGTCAAAAGTTACTGGGTTGGTGTCGTAAACTGCAGCTTTAAGTTATCCCCAAAGAAAAAATCTATTGGGGATAGATCCGAGCTACAAGGCGGCCAGTTAATGTCTACTCTTTGCGATATCATTGTTGGACCAAAAATGTCTCAAGTTGTCCTTAACGAGCCATTACATGTATGACAAGTGGCTCCATCTTGCTGAAACCATGAGCTTTGATTAAAACCAGCAAAATCCTGTAGCGCTGGAGCGAAAAAGTTTTGTATCCTGGTATAATATACCGCTCGGAATTCATCGTAACCGCACGTCTTCTTGAGTCTTCAAAAAAGTATGGACCAATAGTGCCTCTTGGCGATAAAGCAGCCCATACACTTTGGGTGAATGCAGGAGTTTTTGATGCTTTAATTTCGGATTAGTCTCAGTCCAATAACGTAAATTTTGTTTATTAACGTGCCCAATTAGGTGGAAGTGTGGCTCGTCTGAGAAAAAAATGTTTGTAAAGCTGGTGAACCGCTCTACTATTTTGTTTGCAAACTGCAATCTAGAGGCATGGTCCTGAGACGTTAATTCCTGTACCATTTGGATTTGATAGGGATGTAGACGTAAATTTTTCTTGAGAATGCGGTTTAATGATGTTCTTGGCACGTTAAGGACGGCAGACCGCTTTCGAGTTGAAAGTCCAGGTTGGTTATGAACAGAAGATTTTACTCGCTCCACGTTTTCGAGGTCCCTCTACGTTCCAGGCCGGCCAGATCAAGGTATATCCATCATTGAAGTTGTCTTCTCAAACTTAAGCACCCATTTCGTAATTAACACATCTGATGGAACTTGATTTTTGTGTCGTATCTTGTAAGAATCGGTGTTTCGATAGTACTCGCGTACTCAAAAATCACGTTGACTACCGCAGGACGACGCAATTGTACCAAATTCCCATTGGCCGTTCTTGCAATGCGTAGTCCCTTCACACCCCTCCGCCGCCGCTGCTAGACGCGGCTTTTTGGTCCACCCTGTATAATATTTATAATTCCTAAACTAGACTAGTACGAATATAATAATATTTATAATATAATAATAAATATATTATTATATTTTATGGCAATCGAGGTACGACTTTCGTATCAGTTATTTTAAGGCTTTGTTGTCTTTAGATTGTGTTGCAACAATTTAATATAAAAAAATATTAATTGTATCAGGGATCCAACTCCAGCTGTATCTGAGCTGCTGCCGTTGCGCTGGTTGCCGGCCACGCTGTCCTCGCAGCACTCCTACGTCATAGATGCAGAGCTGTCCACCGTCCCTCTTTGGTACACCGACTCATTGAAATACTTGCGAGAAATCTATTCTAAGTATAGGAGAAAGCAGGATTAGATGAACAATAGTTTTATCGTTGATTTGGTATCCTGATAACTTTATCGGAGATAACATGTTTTACTATTTTTATGGTATTTTTTACTGTACTTTTAGATATTTCCCGGTTTTTCCGAATTGATATCTTAGCGGGTTAAAGTTATACGTAAGAAGATAGATGCAATTATACATATAGATAATAAGTTATTTACAAAAAACTATACTGTGATTGTTAATATACATATGTTGTTTCCTATTACCTTAATTTATTAAATAGTTATTAGTAACTGTGTATATCATATAACATACGTTTAGTTTAACATAATAAATCTATATGTTATTTATTCCGATAAAAAAAAGCCTAACAAGAAACTTGCTTATATGTATTAACTTCAAGAATAAGTAATATAATTTATTTTGTTTGCAAGAAATTATATAAAAATGTGGAAATTGTAACGTATCTTTTTTTTCCTATTAAACCCGGTTAAAAGTATACACCCGGTTAGTGAGTAAACCAGAATCAAAAAGAGGACTTGATGTTACTTTAAAAATGTTGGTCTGAGTGCATTTTTACTCAACACACTAAAATAATATGCGTCTCAATATTTGTGTAAAAACAGAAACAGGTAAACAAAAAAAAGCTAGCTACTTCTGACCTATAACAAAATAGTTTCTGCTTCTTAAACCAGCTTTAAATATCGAAAGTAAAATTAATAAAGTTTGGTGCTCTCACAGAACCATATTTTAAAACGGAACCCTTTTAAATTTTAGAATCATAAAGAGGTATAAGGGCTCTTGCATATGAACTAAATGTTTCACAACTTAGGGCGGGTGCACACTGACTTTTAGATGCGTCCGATAGCAGCAGATTATGTTAAATACTGTGAGAATCAGTATTTACCCCAGATTTATGGCACTTTGCGGAATTTCTGCGGTTTCGTTCGTTTTTTGGATGTGCTTTTATTTCTTACTAATTGCCAGGCCCTTATTAGAAATCGATGGAAAAAATATAAAAGTTAGTAATAAAACTTTTGCACTTTCCAGCTTTCTTTAAGTACTAAACTATACATTATAATGATCTGAAATAATCAACTTTTACGTTACGCTTACAAAATTGATAAAAGAAGTTAATCCTCTTCGCAAAAATCAGTGTTCTCGAAGAAAATGGTTAAAAAGTCTTCGCATTATGTCATCGGCCTTGAGAGAGTTTGTGTCCTCTATATAGTATACTGCTCTCCGTCTAGATGTCTTCCAAAGCTGGCTACAACCGTAAACGCAACCACAATCACAACCATATAAGTACCTACTATGTGTTTAATTTCATCTTGCAATTAATTACTTTAATTACTTTAGTCAGGCTAATATTCATAATATAAAAAGCATTTTAGTTCTCAAAATTGTCAAGTTAAATATTTTAATTTACATCAATTTATTATTGTTTTGTCTTCGAGTGACTTAAATTAGAAACTGTGTTGCATTCTGGTATTAAGGATGTTTCTAGATTCTCTTATAAAATGTGTGGAGTCACCATTATTATTCAGAATGTAATATATTTCTATAATCAATTTATCCAACATAATTAACAAACATGACTGAAAATTAAAGCTTATGGATATGAATATCAGTAATATTGATTACTTATTTATATAATTTAAAAATATATCACAAATTCACGATCAACCTTATATTGTTGGTGAATTTAATATCTTTAATTTTACTATTTCCTCCCGTGGTACGAGGAAACAGAAGGAGCGGTTTTCCGGAGGATGGGCATCAGCATCCTCTGCGTATCATAAAACATTGCGATCGCCAACCCGCCTGCCAAGCGTGGCGATTATGACATATTCCCTTATGGATTGTGCTATAGGCTGACAAGAAGTAGAAGAAGATTGTGAAGAATGTTCAAAATGTACATGCCAATAAGCCCTGGATCACACTCGTGTTTGTTATGAAAAGGTAGCGTTAAGTCTTTGATTTTAAGAATGATTATATCCGTTTATTATTTATAATCTGTTGTTATTGCTAGCGACTTAATATTTTCGCATAATCCTTTCTCAAATAACGATCAAATTATTTTCACAAACAATTTATTGAGTATTCTTATATTTTAGTTGCTTTGAAGAATTTTCTACACTAAAAAACTATTTTGATTCGGATACACCAAATTTCCGTAAAGTTTTTGCTTAAATATGAAACGTAATAACGTGTAAAGTGAACTTAACTTTTGTTTTGCAAGCGAGCAAAGTAAAAAAACAAATATTTCTAATTGCGTAAGAAATAGTATGCAAAAAACATTCATATCACTATACACTTTCAGTCCGAAATTGATTGCAATACGGTGTGCTATGATTGAATGTGTGTCGGTAATTTAACAGTTGAGTTGGTGTCAGATATCATATCTGAGAATGTAATTGGCTCTATAAAATAAATCATATCATTTATAATATACAAAATGATATCAAACTACCAAACAATATTCTAAAACAGTGGCACTGCTTCATTAATATTACATCTTTAATTAGTTTATTTAGTATGAATATAATAATACTTGTGATAAATTGTTTTTGCGATTGATAACCTTATCAGTTTTTTTTAGATTACAATGTTCCAAATACAAACGTTAGTTCAATAGTCTCTCTATTTTTTTATTGTAATCTTCCGTCTCCGATCCGTATTCCATCAAGATTTATATTTAATAAAGTATTCGTAAGATAATGTATTATTGTAACGTGTGCACGTGATGAACATGTGGAATACGAACAAAACTTCACCTTGTACATGTTGAGAGTTCAGAGTAATTGAAATATTGCAGTGAGTTTAACGTTGAAGTGTACTTATCTGTGATTTAAAAATGGATATAGAATTATAAAGATTAAATTGCTATAAGCGAAACGTTTTATCGGATTTTTATACGTATTATCTTCCGTGTATAAAATTCAATCATGCTCTTTATCTTTTCATAGTGTTATCAAATGTTGTGTAGGTAATGAACTCAGTGGCCTTATACATTGACGGGCAATGTACATTATTGGCCATGACTAAGTGTAGTGTATGTTAAAATAATGAAATTGTATTGGGTAGTATTGTGGTCGCTATGGGCGGCTCGACTCGTGCGTCAACCGACACCAGTGGTGCGAGTGAGCGGTGGATTGTTAAGAGGCGCTCTTGCGCACGATGGTTCGCACAAGAGATATTTGGCTATCCCTTATGCCAGACATCCGATGAAACGTTTTCAGGTAAAATATACATTATTATTAATTATCAGTATATGTATGAAGCTTTCTATGTTTGAGTATTATTTGAGTTAGTTAAGACTGATTTTGTATTTCATTAAAAACATTTCTTAATAAATATTTATTTAAAAAAGAAAATGTTTATTTCTTATTAAAATATTTGTAGGCTCCTGACCCTACAGCGAAATGGGAAGATGTGCTGGAAGCTATAGAAGAAAATGCCCGATGTCTTCAAATAATTGCCCACAGTCTAATAGTCGGACAAAAAGATTGTTTGACTCTTAATGTCTATACACCTTTGAATGCATTTAATTCCTCAAATTATCCAGTAATGGTTTTTATACATGGTGGAGCGTTCTACGGTGGGTCAGGTACTCCGCTTCTATACGGTCCAGAGTATTTAGTGAGCAAAGGTGTTATTTTAGTAACAATAAATTATAGACTTAATATTCAAGGATTCGGATGTCTACGAATCAAAGAGGCACCAGGTAATGCTGGCATGAAGGATCAAGTGGCTGCTTTAAGATGGATACAAAAAAATATAAAAGCTTTTGGTGGAGATCCCGACAACGTGACTATATTTGGTGAAAGCGCCGGTGCTTCATCTGTATCTCTGCACATAGTATCACCGATGTCTGCTGGATTATTTCATAAGGCTATCATGCAGAGTGGATCTTCATTATCCTCTTGGACAACACAATTTAGACCAGTATATATGGCTAGTTTATTAACGAATGTTATGGGATATACAACTCAAGACCCATCCGAACTCTATAATATATTAATGAATACAACCGACGCAGATATTCTTTCTACTAGAGTACCGAGAAAAGAAGGAAACGTTATCGTATCTGAATGTCTTTATACGCCTTGTGTTGAGAAAGAAATTGAAGGTGAAGAACTTTTTTTAACTGATATTCCTTATAATATTCTTTCTAAAGGCCTGCACAACAAAGTACCCGTTTTAATAGGTACCAATAACGAAGAAGGATTACTTTTCGCTAATATAGAAAATGATAACACAAAGATTAGATTTGATAAATCTTTGCCTAAAGATTTATCAATACCCTCGGAAACCGAACGGAAGGAAATCGGAGATAAACTTAGGAATTATTATATTGGCAATGAGGAAATATCTCACAGAACTTTTGCAAATCTATCGCGATTGCACGGAGAGGTTTATTTTACCTATCCGGTATTGGAAGAGACTGAAATACTTCTTAAAACAAACGAAAAACCTGTATATAGTTATCTCTTCAAATATAATGGATGGAGAAATATGGTCAAAATGATTTTAGGTAATAAATTCAAAACTAAATCAGGGGCTACTCATGCTGATGAGTTGTTCTACTTGTTTAAAATACCAGGTATTCCATCTTTGTTTGAGGACAAAATGATCAACAGAATGACGACTCTGTGGACAAATTTTGCCAAATACGGGTGTGTATATTTAACTTTCGATGTATCATTTGTACATGTACATGTATTTCTCCATTATACGTAAATATATAAGTCCATTATTATTTTTAAAAAAATCATTGATATCTCTGACATCATATTTATGATTCCTAAACTAGACTAGTACACATATTTTTTATTATTACATTTTATGGACAATCGGGGGACGTATTTGGTATGAGTTACTTTAAGGCATTGTAGTCTATAGGTTGTATTGTAACAATATAATATAAAAAATATTAATTGTGTCAGGGATCCAACTCCAGCTGTATCTGAGCTGCTGCCGTTGCGCTGGTTGCCGGCCACGCTGTCCTCGCAGCGCTCCTACGTCATAGATGCAGAGCTGTCCACCGTCCCGCTTTGGTACACCGACTCATCGAAATACTTGCGAGAAGTCTATTCTAAGTATAGAAGAAAACAGGATTAGATGAACAATAGTTTTATCGTTGATTTGCTATTCTGATAACTTTATTGGTGATAACATGTTTTATTATTTTTGTGGTTTTTTTATTGTATTTTTGATATTTTTTTATTTTTCCGTATTGGTATCTTGGGGGGTAAGAGGGTACGTAAAGGTATGTAAGAGGGTAGATGCAATTATACATATAGATAATAAGTTCCATGCGACAAAATATATTGTGATATTGAATTGTTAATATACGACTACATATGTTGTTTTCTGTTCCCTAAATTTATTCCATAGTAGTCACTGTGAGTATGTCATATAATATATGTTTTATTTAAAATAATAAATCTATGTTATTATATATAACCCAAATCAGAAACTTACTATAACATGTACAATATCTTCTTATATTTAATAACTTCAAGAGTAACTAATATAATTTATATTGATTGCAAGAACATATAACAATATAGAAATTGTAAAGTATTTTATTTTTTCTTATCAAACCCGGTGAAAAGTATACAGCCGGTTCGAATATGAGCATCAATATCTGTAGAAATGAGGACTTGATGTTACTTTAAAAATGTTTGTCTGAGTGCATTTTTACTGAACACACTGAAATATTATGCATGTTCATTTTTGTGTAAGAACAGAAAAAGGTAACCAAAAAAAAAGAAAAGCTTCTAGCTACTTCTGACTTATAACGACAATGGTTTCAGTACAAGGACAGCATCTCAAACCAGCTTTCAATATCTTCATATTGAAGTTACATTTTAAAAAGTCTAGTGCCATATTTTAAAACGGAACCCTTTTAAATTTTAGAACCATAAAGAAGCATAAGGGCTCTTGCATATGACCTGAATATTTCACAACTTAGGGCGGGTGTACACCGACTATTAGACGCCGTGCGCGTCCGATAGCAGCGGATTATGTTAAATACTGTGAGATCCGGTATTTTCTCCCGGATTTACGGCACTTTGAGGATTTTCTGCGGTTTCATTCGGTCTTTGGATATTTTTTTTATTTCTTTCTAATTGTAAGACTCTAATTGGAACTGTGGAAGAGAAAATATTATAAAAAATTTATTAATAAAACTTTTACATTTTTCTTTTCAAAATTAATGCTTATTTTTTTGTTCTATTTTTATTTAAAAATATTAACTCAGGTAAATTTAAGTGTCAGATTTCTACTTAGAGATCTGTAACGTTTTTTTTCTTTAAGTACATTATTATAGAGTTATCAGAAATAATCAACTTTCACGTTACACCTAACTGTAATTTATCAAGCTACAAAATTGATGAAAGAAGTTAATCCTCTTGGCAAAAACTAGTGTTCTCGAAGTAAATGGTTGAAGAGTCTTCGCATTATGTCATCGGTCTTGAGAGAGTTTATGTCCTCTATATAGTATACTCCGTCTAGACGTCTTCCAAAGCTGGCTTCTCGTTGTATAGAATGTTTGTATTTAATATTTGTAGAATTATGGAAATATTATATTTGTTTGCTCTTATAATAATGATAGTGGTTTTAGGATAATAAATTAGCAGTGGTCTTAGATTCATATCAATCTTATATACATATGTGACACTAAACCAAGTTAATGATTGATGTTTTTATAATACTTATATTACTTATATAATTAAAGGAACGTAAAGTTACTATAGTTAAATCAGAACATTTTTTAACAAAATAAAACTAGTGAGTTACTATAACATTGCAAAAGGGTCGCAGATTACCTCTTATCATGAACCGAAAAGATTCTCCAACAGATTACCATAAAACCGAAAGTATCTTTGTACCCTTATGTTAATAGTTTAAGCCCGAGATGGATTGTTAACGGTCACTCGATTTAACCCTCCGTAGATAAACTAAAAACTGACCGCACTCGCCGACCACCGCAACCTCGCCGACCACAAATCTGCCGAAATTGCCGAACCGAACCGAACCTATATAATAAGAGGTAGCGATTTAACATGTCAATGACAGTTTTTTACATATATTGGTAAAGTTTTAGCTGTTTAAGTTTAATTTTCTATTATTTATTGACAATGTTACATACAATTTAATGATTTTAATAACAACTTTTGAATAGTATTCGTTTTGTTACAATAGTAATGTATTGTGCCATTATTATTCCGTAAAATATTTTATCTTGTCAATATTAATAGTAAACAATATTTAATATTTCTAGAAATGTATTTTAATATTTACACATATAAATAAAATTAAAGTATCTGTAATTCCAAATTAACAGCTTTTCACTAAATGCATATGAAAATATATAAGAAAATAAATATATAGACTTAAAAAATCGATTATAGAAAATATTTGTCTGCCTGCTTGTTCGGCCTCCGGGATGTTGAAATGGCTGAACCACTTTTGATTATCCTTTTACGATTCGAATGCTGATGTTATACGGGGTAACTTAGGCTACATTTAATTTAAAACATATTTGACCCAAGTCGTGAGTACAGCTTGTGTTTAATAAATTACCGCGTTATTTATTTTATTATATAATTTCTATTGCAGATGCTGCTTTTTAAATGTATCCCCCTTTATTAATATACTTAAAGATCTCTGTACGCTAACCCTTCTCTCGTGTCCCACGTAATATTTATCCGTGAAACGTGCAAAAATGTCCCTCGTTCGACCCGCATTTGTCACTTTATCTACCTACGACTAATGCGCTACCCAATAAATATTACAAAATGATAAGTCTCACTTGGCCCGCGATAGGCGATGGCCCTCCGAGTTATGTTCACCGTTATCTATATTAGACCGGGTTGTGTTAATGATCACACCTGGGTCCAGAATATTCTACATCTGTTTATTGTAATTTTGATATTGTAGCTTTTTGAGACTTGTTAAAAACTAATTCTGGTAGTCTAAGCGCCTGATGTAAAACATTAGCAACGGTAAGTGGAAGGAAGCTGTTATTGAACTATCACAGGAGTTTTTACGCTCAGCATCTACATACAGGCTTATTGGTCTGGTTTCGCTTATAAAATGGACTATAATTTGAATTTATATAATAAAAAGTACTATAACACTTAAAGGTTTATTGATATTTTAATTGTATTTGTATTGCGCATATTCTAGACAATGTTTATGTTATGTTGTATAGATTGTTATTTATACAACAATAATTATTTAAATAATTACAACAAATTAAGTAAAAACATAAATACATATATTATAGTAATGTATTCGCCATATTTTTACAATTAATATAGGCAACTGGTTTCTTGTACAAGAATTTTAGGTCAGAAACATACCTGTTTATAAAATCGTTAAATTTAAACAGAATAGTATCACAATGACTTGAAAATGTTTATTGCAGAGTGCTCTATAATAATCTAGAGCGATAATAAAGCGTAGAGCCCAGCTTTAGGCAATTATAGAGTATGTGAGTATCGTCGTCGTATATGAGTAGATAAACTAGTGTAGGAACATTTAACACAGAAGATCAAGAAGTACCTGTGAGCTGTGTCTTTCAATCTGAACTGGATGAGGGGCTCGTCTTACCTTCCTTCCATTCTTCCATTCGTTACTCTATTAACGAGCGATGCCTTTCGCCTGATTATTAAATATATAATATATAATATATAGTAATAATGGTATAAAAATATATAAATTATTTACCCTATATCTCTAATTAGTTTTATAGGAAAATTTCAATTCAATTCTTTTTTATTAAGAAACAAAAATAATATTACTTTAATTTATATTGAATAGTTATATTTGATCATGTCTTCATGTACACTCCTAAAGGTATATAATACATCTCGTCCCTTAGGCTAGGGTCATGTCGACGTAGAAGTTAATACCGACCGGCGTAATTTATGGCAGCCCTGGACCTCCGACCGTCGCGACATACATTACGAATTAATTTTTCTATTTGTATTTACGTAAGAAATTCGGGTTTTAAGACTTTAGTAATAAGATAATTCTTATTTCATATATCAGTATTTCAATATGATAGTTGAAACTTTGTAAGAAGAGGGTATCTTTGTTCTTGTCACGTGTTATTCGAAGTGTCCCTGGAAACAATTTGTGTGTTCAAGTTATATGAAGTTCGGTAACATTGGTCGTTTATCGAGAGTCGTTTAGCGTAGCCCGCGGAACCCTAATCAACTAATTAGTTAATTGTGTACCACGTACTGTAATAACTATGTTATGAACAACTTTGGGAATTAAACTTTGTATATTTAGCTCGGTTTAATAATGAATATCTGTAGCGTCGTACGTATGCATAACTACTTAATGAGTGTTTATTTTTATGACTAATAGATATATTCACAATGCATGATTTTATTTTCAAAATATCTTGTCAAGGTATAAGAAATTGACTGTCAGTTATAAAAACAATCTGTTATATATTAACAAGCTTAGAAACTTAGTTTATACCTTCGATTTAGGATTTTTAATATTAAAATACATAAAATTTTGCGTCTGATATTACAAAATAACCATAGAGAACAGCGCATTCCATTCGATCGTAGGAATTTGAGAGCAACGTCGACTGCCTTTAAAAATTTATTTCCTAGACGAAAGAATTTTATGACAGATTTTTTTGAAGACATTTTTTTATTCACGATATTATTTAATGTTCAGAGAATTTAATCACAGCACTCGACTCATCAAAATAATAGTAAATTTATTATAACTTGTCTGACATTCTTATTTTTTTAAGTTTAATCTTCATTTGTCAATTGAAGCTCTCGATACAATATGAACTGTTTTGAGGTCGGGCTCCTCCTTAGACATAACCTTGTCTGTTCCGAGAACTCAGTCTAGATTTTGTCTGCCTTGCTAGAAAGTTGTTTGAAATGTTTAAAATTATGCGATTAGTCGCGAGGTTAATTGTTTTCAAGAATGTCTAGCTTCGTTTATTGTTGCGATGTTTTATCAAACGTTTCCTTGAAAAATGGATGGAATAGTTAATTATGTTCGCCGCTTACATTTTATTTTATCACAAGAAATATCTTTCACAGAACTGGCAGTTAAATTATAAATAAATGTAGGTCTTGAATGCACAAGTCAAATAGAAGTAAAATAATCTGATTGAATTGCTGTAACGATAGTATAGAATTTTTAATAGAAACTAGTTTAGGTGTACGCAAGAAGTACTTTAAATTAATTAAGGCGCAACACGGACGTCGAACAAAAGTGCTCGCATGGGGAGGATGAGCCGTGTACAGTGGATGTGGTATAATAATAACTCAAGTTATAAAAAAGGAGGGATACCAAAAGAAATGCAATATTAAAGCATTTATTTATTGCAGTGATCTTCCATAATGAATATATGACATATAATCCAATATTGATACGTGTGACTCGTTTTATTGCTTTGGACTAAAACGTATTTGAATAGGGTATTTGGTTTTCATTAGCAATACCAGATCCGATTTTCTTCGTATATTTTTGGAGCGTGCAATCAACTAACAAGTGAAGTAATTTGATTGGCTCCCAGGACGCTCGGAGGAACCTGAATTATTTATACAAATCATCCACAAGACCCATTGCATAGAACTCGATGGTGGTAGCGTAATGACTCCGAGCAAATTGAGCTTCTATTTAAATAAATTAACATCAACTCGCTTAAAAGGTATTGATATATTAGTTGGGATCTTGTTTTTCAATTGTTTCGCCATCTTTGTACAAGTAAGCACTTTTCATATTACAATAAAAAGCTCAGTGTAGTCACTCCGTGAGTAAGCTACCACCGGAATGTTGCTCTGCTGTGAAGAACCCGCCAGAAATTCAACAGTTGCTTTTTTTAAAATAAATTTTAAAATTGATGTATACATTATAATATCAACCTTGCAAATGAGTCAACAACCTAAGTCCAACTAAAAACTCTTAAATACGATAATAAGATTTCATTATATATTTAAAAACTAATAAAGAAATGTCTAACATATCGAAATACTCTGCCGCTAAACCATTTATGGTAAACTGTTTTTGATTTAATTGTTTATGGTAAATGTTAGGGTCTCAATTATTATTAAAGATAGTTTCAGAACCAAATTTACGATAATATAAAAACATTAAACATAATTCCAAAGTCCCTCTAATATAAATCTTCAATATTCATTGTCCATAAACCTAATGCTGCAGAACTATACTAATATCACAATTTGTTATGCAATCAAGCTGTGGTAAAGAAATGCCTAATTTCCAATGACCTCATATATAATAACAGAAGGTCTACAAGAAAGTTATAGCTTAGGGACGCTGGGAGTACAAAAAAATATTTCGTGGAGACAATATATTTGATTTTTATGCCATTAATATAATCTTAAAGATATTTAATATTGTTTTTTGTTTGTTATTATCTCCTGTTTTTATTATAATATTTTAAATAAAAAAATGGAAAAGGTTATTTCTTTACAGAATAAAATTAATATACTAAGGCATTTACACCATAAAATTAATATAATATATTTTTTATTCACATCAATAGAAAAATAATATAATATTGGCTGAGGCTATAAATAAATTAAAAAACAGAGTTTTGATCTCTGGTTTCGAGGAATCATATAAGTTACTGTTAGCCTTTTACTAGAGTTGTGTTCTGCAAATTAAATTTTATTTGATTTATCAAATGTGTTTATATAGAATGCATGTATACATAATGTAGTACATATTAATTTCAATATGTTGTTTTGATACACATAGTATACTATCGCTAAGTTCAATGCCCTTCGTATCATGATTGTCTAATGTCATAGCTAGGAAAATAATAACAAAGAATTATAACAATTTTTTTTAAATGATATGTTATTTATTGTTACATCTTATCGAAATATATTTCAAATTATCTCATAATCTACGATCATTGATCTGATTTGTATACTTTATTTTTATTAGATAATTAGTACAAAATAAATATTCTGAATGACTCAGTACATATGTACTCATGTATCCCGTGTTAGTATATAAAATAATTCTGAACCCGACGTCTCCATTACAGTGTATAAAATATGTAAGACCCCTGTACAAGTTTCTTCCCCTTTTAATTTAAGTTAGCCGCTGCGCTGTAGTCCAGAACATTCGATGAAATGAGTCGAGGTCCATCTCCTTCAAATTTACCGTCCAGACCCATGTCTGTTTACCTTATTACTATATTAATATGTCCCAGCAACCACAGCCTATAACGCGTTCATTTATTAAATATTATTGAGGTTTTACACATTGTCAGAGCTCATCCCCAGCTTAATCCTATTCAATTTTCTATTATCCCATATTATATTTTGTGAAGCTGATATTTCTTACAGATCAGTAAATATGTTTCTTAGTAGCGCCATAAATATCACTTTCTTCCGCCAGTTTGTTAATACCAGCTTAGATCTATTATCCGCTTCCTTGGCGGAATAAATCCACAAAACTGACCCTTAATAACACGGTATAAATACCACCTTTCCTTGTAAAAGGCTTAACCCTCAAAGGGATAGCTTGGTAACAGAAAAACGTGCAAGTTTAATACCATTTTGCGAATTCGGTTCCGTAGATTACGAAATAAATACCATTATTGTTGAGTATAAATTAACAAGTACTAAGATACAGAAAACATATCAGACTAAAACGAATGATTATTAGATAGAGTTTTTATTAACAACTATATTAGTATCGTTCATAATTCCTTATCACGTCATATGATATATAACAAGGGATCCCTGTTATTCCTAGTCACACGGTCCAAGGGGTAGAGTGGCTCATTATGTGTGTTTGTTGAAAGGATGCTCCCTCAAAGCGAAGGGCGATCACCAATTTGGTCCAAACTCGAGTTACTGAGATAGTATCAATTACGTCGGTGATAAAGGAAGGGGTGTTTTGATAGATTTCACGGTATCTTTACTGTATATAAACTTATTAATTTGTCATAACAAGGTACAAAGATATATATCTGTTATACAGTTTAAAAAAGCATTATTAAATTACGAGATACTGTTTATATACAAATTAATATTTATGATATTTTCATAAAATTGTTTATTCATGAGCCCTATGGATGAAAAGCAATTAATATTCCTTACAACAATTAATAAAGCCTCAAGCCGAATCGGGCAACACTCGACATATTTATTAAGAAAACGATAAATCAGAGTAATAAAACCCCCCGCGAGAGATCCCCCCGGCGGAATTTCGCAGAATTACTGGCAATACATCATTGGAATATTTTTAATAATAGCAACACTAAGCTTTAAGTGAAGCTAGTAAAACAAATTTGATTTAAGAGAAGAGAATTATGATTGATGAGGGATGAAACTAAAACGTTCTGGTATAATATTAAAGTAACGATATTTTCTCGAGCGTTTTGCCAAGTATCTTAAATGTTAGAGTATAATTAATAAAGTTAATGTATCATAATCTACTATGAAATGGTACGGTAAATATACTTAAGGAACGGTAAATATACTGAAATTATATATTAGTGAAGATGTTTTTTGATGGATTAATGACTGACTGAGTAATAAATTATTATTTATTACTCAGTCAGTCCTATGTAGTCAGTAAGTTATGATACGTAATTAAGAAACAATATATATTAGATAGTGAAGAGTAACAATAAACTAAAGTGATATTTGAAATGTATTGTCTAGCGCGGTCTGGACTAATCCCAGGTCTGAATAGCGTCGGTATTAAATCACTGCGTCAAATTATCCGACACAAAAAAGGCAACTTCCAATCCGGGGATTCCATTGATAACGTCAATGGAGTTGCATTTTTACTCCATTCTATTGAATGGCCTGGAGACTATAAATTTTGTATTTGGATTGGCTTGTATTGAATTTTAGTTTTATATTTCCATGTTCGGTTCGGTTCTGTTTGGTTACTTTTGTATGGTAGTTTAATTGAATTCATGAAATAAAACAATTATTATAATTGTTCGTTTCGATAGAATTTCGGTTGAAATAAAAGAAAATATAACACAAATGAACAAACTATGGACAATTGAAACTCAGCTTATATTTCTCGAAGTTATTTAATATTAAAGTACTTTGAACAAATGTCTTGATTGAGTTTTTAATATAATTAAAAATTTATAAAGTATTTAATCAAAGTGGAGTGGTTCGGTTTTGGATTTAAGCATTACAATTTCTTGTTTTCTTAAGCTATATTGTTAAATCCAGGTTCTGCTTGTAATTGAACTAAATCAAATATTAGTTTTGTCTCCCACTTTGAGGTCTCAGTAACTAAAGATAGGTTTAATGGTTTTGGTATCAATTATGTATTACAATAATAATATCATAATTGGTGACAAATTAAGTACAATAATCGGTATCGGAGGGATGGCGTGTCCTTAAGGATTGGAATCGATCGATATTATATCTATTTTGATATATAAGAAAATATTATTATTAATACTACAGTATACTTATTTGAGTTATATTATTAAAACATTAGCAATGAATGAAATTCAAATTTAAATTAAACAATTCAAAATAAACACGAAACTTTCAACACTTAGACAATTTTAGTTTTCAGTACTTTCAGTTTCAGACGGTTTTCATTTCAGTTAATTTATATTGTCTGAGGACTGACATTGACGGAGGTACGCATATAAAAGTTATGATGAAGCATTTACGTTTTACATTTATATACTCAGGCTTTATTGCAGAGAACATATGCCTATATATATTGCAATTCAGATAAAGATAGAGTGTATTCCGTATTAAAGATGGCTGTCAAATATTTACTGAACTTATAATTCATTAAATTAAAATAATAATAGAGACATTGAATGTTTTATGAATATTAGAAGTTTGAAATTTATTCGTAAGTGAAAACGGTAGCTCCGGTATCCGGGTAGTGTCTCGTTAACCGTGACACGAGGCTGACCCGCCAATAAATTAGCATGCATAATGTATGCATGTATGTATGTATGTACGCGATGCAACCCTTCGCTCCTTCAGGTGACACAAGAAACTTGTTCGTTGGATGCGGCAGGTTTAATATTGAACTATATTAATTATGTTTCAGTTATAATGTTGACTTCAAATTATTTATGTTTGATCAAAAACCCTTCTTGGAAAACGTAATCAGGTAAATTCAATACATTTTTGTAAGTCATGACTAAATTCACAATTACAATATAATAATACAATTTTTACTTATTAGTAACAGCATAATAATTAATGATATTAAAGTGTCATTATTGAAAATTATAATTATGGTAAGAAGCAGTTAAGCCCACGTCTAAAGAATACCATAAAAATTGTATTTCTTCTAAAATATTCAGGTTTCTTAACAATGTTTTCCTTGACTGTCCGTCCAGTCCCAAACAAATATTTATATCAGCGTCAAGGATTGGACCCAGGACACGTCCCTTCAAAACCAATAGGACCGCCACAATGGACAGATATATTGAATTGACTTTATATTGTACATTCAATCATAGTGTTTTATTTAGTGTTCAACTTACCGTATCTATGAGATTATTCTCATCTCGCTCAGGAATGTCTCTACCACTCGACTCATCAGCCGTAGTCTCAAAATTTTCCTTTCCCCTACTTTTTCTGAATTCATTATTTCCCTTCGTCAAGCATCACTTGGCTTTGCTTGATATTTGGCCCCTGTTTGGAGTAATGTACATATGTTTACATACTTGGATTAAGGTGTCTCATTAATTAGTTTTAACTTTATCAACAGCGTCAAGGAGGTTGTCACATTCCCAATAGCTGAGAGTAATGTTGGAGTGGATTGATCAACCCTCAATCTAAAACATTTCTTTTATATATTTTTAATAATTTAAATTTTAGTTACAAAGTAACAGGTGCATTGAGCATTAATCAATTACATCTTCCAACAAAGTATTGCAATTCTGGTGCGATCATTACTGGCGTTTAATTTTAACAGTTGTTTTACGGGTTTGTTGAAATTACTTTGAATGTTCGTCTATCTGTCTTAAAATGATTGTGTACTTGGTGGTAAGTGGCACGTATTGTAAGTTAATTATTTGAACTTATCCTCTAAATATAACAAGAAGATAATCGTCACTCTAAGCGTTTATGATATTATTATTAATATTACTATATCGAAGCGAAGAAGTTAAAAATTTTAGTTAAAAGTTAATAAATATTACTTTAAGGAAATAAGTATTACACTGAATAAATTCGGAAATTATGTGCTTACAATTAAAAAAAATAGTAACATTTTCCCCTCATTTAAAAGATTTATGTTATAAAGCTAATAGATAGATATGAATATTCCAGATCACTTTCTAAAATATATAATGATTTCAGTAAATTACATATATATTTTGTTAAGGAAACTGCACTATTCTATAGATTTACAAGTTGTAATTCTAAACTATATTAGCGTATTCTGTAACCATATATCTCGTAGAAGCAGAGGCTGTAAACACTCCCTCAGCTGTAGTCCTGTGTGGAGAAAACTTGCTTGTATTTCGAGGTCTCGGGAGAAATGTATTAAGTCGTTTAGTTTACTTTTAAATGTGAAACTTAAAAACCAAAAAAAGTATCATCAAAAAACAACACTAGTAACAACTAACAACTAAAGAATTTGACATTAATCATACGAATGTTATGTAGTGTTTCTGGCAGTTGTAAAAACGTGTAATAAAAGGGTGGAAACACGTTTAATAATGTCAAATAGTTTTGTAAAATAAATACATAGTAGCCGTTAGTAGTATAAATTCCTCCCCTAAATAATGCAGGTCGTCCCCCCTTGTATTTTTATTGCGACCATAAACGCACGCGTCCAGCGCCACTTGTATTAATTCTTGTAAATCTTTGTTGTTTTATGAGAACAATTTGGTGGCGAGATTTGTATTAGTGTAGTAAGATTTATTTAATAAAACGATTTACTGCTGTATTTCTATCCTGTAGCTGTCTGAAATCAACAAATATAATAAAGATAAAATTAACAATTATTTATTAAAAATATATTTCAAAAGTAATATAGAATATAAAATAATGGTTGCTAAAAACTTAAAGATAACCTGATTAAATAAACCGTATAGTGCAGTCGTCGCCGGCTAATCAGCGGTGCACTCGTACAAGACATAATCACGGCTATAATTCTCATGCTACTGATTCAACACACGTGGCGCCGGGCGGCGGGGCACTGGGAATTATTTATTATTTTATACATATACCTCATCTTTGGCATTGGTCTGGGAATGGCTGTTGAATTTGCAAAATGTTTTTCACATATTCGACTTTCATCTATAATTCAGTTAACTTACAACCCTTATAATTTAAGTTAAGACAAACTTATAAAACTGAATTTGTTGTTCAATAAACTCAGAATAGTCAATGCATCACATCGATTTGGTATAGCTAAGTATAAAAATCATTAAAATTGTTGTTCGTATGTATGTTCGAAGGCTATATTCTGTCTCAGTGTGTATCCGCCGATGTTGTCTCCGTCACGTAATCGCGCGACAAACAACTTATATGAGCGTCTAATTGTGAAGCCGCGGTCGTCGCGCTGTTATAAATCACACCGCTCGCGCTGCACGGGAATTGCTTTTCCTATATTCTTATTTTATTATATTGTTTTAAACTCGACATTATTATATACAAGTTACATGTATAGAAACATAGTGATTATGTGGCAAATAAAATGTAATTTGCAATATATTTAAATTATGTATTATTCGTATAGTATTTTCTGAATTCAGAAAACCTTCCTCCCAAAATACAGGCTTGGTTGGAACCAAAAATTACTTGTAATGCTCTACCTGGTTAACCAAAATTATCAATTTAATAATTTACCTAATTGGTATACTCGTAAATATAATTTTAATTATTATTGAATATTCGCGAATGTGGTATGTAGTTTAATTGAAAAGCCTTGCGATAATAATTTCACCGGTAATTATTTTCAATCGGTGGATTAGATTGTATTAACGACGGCCTCGGGTCACGTAATTAAGCCAATAATAATATGTAGGCACATAGCGTTCTATGTAGGTGGCACAGAGTACCATGTATGTAGACAATTCAAATATATTATTATTTCTAAGAAACTTATTTGATAGATTCTAGCTAGTTAGATGTAAGATGTTCTTGAGATTTTCAGAGTCTTACAGACAAAGAATAAAAGTGATTAATGAGATCTTATCTATAATATACCTAGTATATTTTAAAACAATGCTTTGTTAATAAACTTATTTTTGATTGTATATTTAAGTTATAGTTCAAAAAATTGACTTATGTTAACATCTGGGACTTTTACGAGCACTTTACGTGTGACTTACGGTATTAATTAACGGATCTTATTATTATAATGTTGAGAACATATGTATTTAGATTTATTTTGTAATAAAGTTGTTTTCCCTTAATTGGGTAGCTGAATCAATCGTTAGAATCCTTTTATACAAGTAATATAAAAGTGAAAAATATATTCGCTAAAGTACTAGGCTTCCATAAACTTGTAGAAGATATCACAGTGATCACTCAAACTATTAACTATGATCAACAAAGAGTATTGTAATAGGATATTGAATGAGAATATTTTAAAATATTTGCGCTACAATGTTGGTAAAATGTAACATAACTTATATAAAACCGAATTGGTTGATATTATTTAATATTTTACACAATTTTGGAAATCAGAAATACCAGATTGGTACACATACACACACAACTCTCTTTCTATAGTTAACTTAACACTCACACATACACAAGCTAAAACTTCAATTACATTTTAAACGACAAATAAACATTTAAAATGAGAAACATGAGAACAAATGAGAAATTAAAATTCAATTTTTTAAACCGTAACTGCTTCTTGCGTAGTATAACATTAGGTACTTTCTATATATATAATTTTACGAGTCTTTTCAAGCAAATATAATGTTGAAATAAAGAAAAGTTCTTATAGACTTTCTTTATAACGTGTACAAGGAATAGATTCTTACAGATTCTATTCATAAGGAGGTAAAATTGTAATAATTGGTATTGGCTTTCTAATTAGAAATGAAGATACGATTTTATTAGTAGAATTTAATGTATATTTGTTTTAATTGTACATATATAATTCGTTAAACATCGGTCCTGAATGTTGATAAAAGGTAGTTCATTCCTTTCTTACACGGCACATACTCGTAAGTTACGAGTCTGGGTGCTCTTTTCTCATCCTTTTTTATGTTACTATCGAAAGATTGTTACATATACTACCTGTTTTGTTGAAGAAAAGAAAAAAAAAGTTATTTAATTTTATTTACATACGACAGATCCATCATCTTTCACATTCGAAATGTAAATTGGCCTATAGATGACTCATACTCATGAAAACGAAGATTGTATATTTGCGTCTACCCACAGTTAGTCTGTGCTACCACAAATGCACTCCAGTATAATAACATAAATCATCGGAGGGCCGATAGATTAATTGCAGCGTCTGACACTCGCTGTGAGGCTCTGATATTAGTTGTCTCTTATCAATGATATTATTTATCTGGAATCTCAAATATTTGTTTCAATTTTATTTATATCTCTGTCTCTCTTTCTCTAACACTCGCCTTTGCAAACAATGTTATGTCATAAGTTTTCTAGTCGAATCTCAAAAGTTAAATTGAAATTTGTGCAGTCGTTTTGAAGTTCACTTTTGAACAGATAGAGACGGTCTGGGCGGATATAAACAAAAATGAGTTTCTGATTTGACAGAAATTGAATAAGCAAAAAATTTCTGTACATTTACAGTAGCATGTTTTTATATCTATAGCTAGTTCTATACCTAGTCCTATACCTAGTTCCTCTAATAATGTGAGAGAATGGTATTACACCAGTGTGTTCTAGTCGCGTGACCTCTCCCCCATGTTAGTGTACACGGCATGTTAGTTCTACGACAATACACGATAGTTCACTAGTTATTATTACAACGGATATCAGGTGTTTAAATTCAAGTGTTATTCTTCATAAACTTATTTTTATTACGTATATTATAAATGTACTTGCTTTTGGTATACGCTATTACTATTCCAAGTTCTATTAAAATATTACGTTATATAGAATAAGATACTAACTCAAATTGGAATAAAAATTCTTAGTTAAGATACAAAAACATTCGTTCACCTTCCACGAGGGCCGTCGCTACATACATCATAATATTCATAGCATAACAATTCTCACGAAGGTAATCGTGGTTTCGGCTCGCAAATAAAAGTTGTTTACGATATAAGGGCATGTACACATCTATTATCATTTATTGAAGAGCTCGTAAACCTGGAGTATTAACCGCTAATCGCTTCATAACTTTTCTGATGCTTATACCTCGTCTGTTCCGTACCTTTATACCACTCTGACACGATACCGTGCGTATCATAAAATCAGATATCTGTTGGTTTATATTAAATATTTAAGGCTTTATTTCTTTGTACAGAGGTACTTTGCTTTACTACTACTGTTACTGAAATGGTGTTATTATGTCGCCCTTTAAAGCCTGCTTTCTTTGATTCGAATAAGGAAGTATTTATATATAATTGTTTTTGAAAATAAAGCTTTTTGTTAATATTTTTAAATGATTATTTAGATATTATTAAGTAAGGGTTTAACAACCAACAATAGTCCAAGTTAAAAAAACAGTCATACTTTTGTAAATTTTTTATTAACAAATATTTGTCATAATACACAACTTTATTAAAATTTTTTGGTGAAGTTATTTATTATTGTACATTTAAATATCTCTCTGTAATAATATGAAATCGATAATGATAGCTGTATCAAAAATCATGCAGTTGTTTAAATTATTACTTAAAGAAAGTAGGCAATAGAACAACTCTACAAAGTAAATATAAAATAAACATTACAATTTGATAAATCGGAACTGATAACAGCATTATTGAAATAAAACAATTCAATATAAACGACGATATAACAACACGTTATACAAGTTTTTTGTTAATTTCCAAGAACAAATTAATGGACTTATTTATAAACGCTTTAATTAAAAGTAAAGACAGAAAATGAACTCAATTTATTCATCGCGAATTCGTTAAATTTTCACCGACGTGGTCGCCTAACTTCCACAATTAAACAAACTTAGAACAAAGAACTCGGAGAAAAAAAAAAAGGAAAATAATTACTTTCTTTAATGATCGCCAGCTCAAAGGTACGTTGAGTTGAAGTAAAAGTTGTAAAAAGCCCTAGCAAAGAGAACTGTTAAATTGTTCATTCAAATTCACACTCAAAGTTTTCTGAGTTAGCATTTTTAGTTCATGTGCTATTGAAGTTCTTTTGAATTTAAGAGGCATCTTGGAAAGATTTCAAGTGTTTTATGTAATGAGCAAATTACGTAAAGTAAGAGCTTCGAAAACGCCTACGTCATGTGCAGGAATCACGCAGTTTCTACAAATAGTCCTTGAGGATTTAATAGAACATTAATAAACATACCATTTCCGTCAGCTCATATAACACTACCGCTCAATAGGTTGCAAAAAATTAAAAAAATATCGTAAAACATCCAAAAGTAATTATATCGTATCGGCAACCATTCGACGCGAATGTGGCTAGGTCATTAGACGAAGGAAAACATCCATTAGGTGGAACCGAATTGATTAATCGGCAGAGGACAGGGGTGGGTGACGACCGCAATAAATAAAAATAATATACGGCTTTGCGCGTCCTAACTAATAAAATATACCAGACATATTATCTGTACTTCCAGCATCTCTTTTATTCCTTTAAATACATAGTGAGGCTCTTCAGTCTCTTGATATACCTCTAACGCATCCTGGATCTTCCCCGTGTTTTCCAACCAAATAGAAACCCAGTAGAGTTAGTTCTTTAGTTCTTCAATGTGATAAATGTTTAAACTTTCGTTCTTAAAATATTATTTTAATTAAATTTCGGATAAAAATGTCGAATTAATTAAAAGATCTCCTCCGAAAAACATTTGGTTTGTTCTTGAACTTGGTAATCCGATAATATAATTTTAAGAATCAGTCTAACAAACGCACACGGATAGATAATATTTTTTTATTATATTGAAATAACAATATCCTTAGAAAAAGACGTGGGAATCGACTAGTCTGTTACAAAACCATGCTGATGGTAATCCGCCTAGGCCTTATGATAAAGAACTAAACTTTCGTGTGATTTAATACATTTTTATGTATATCATCGAGGGAAGCGGCCATGAATTATAACTACTTTCGGAATATTTGCTTAGAACTTGAATGTTTTTCACATTAGATAGAGAAATGAGTGAATTAATTTGTGGTTTATTTTTATGTTCTCGATAACTTATATATTTTTAAATCATGTTAACTTAAATAATAGTTATTTTATCTTAAAGATGATATTCGTGATAGATATATATGATATGAAATGAATAATCGGCTGCATAGGGATGGATGAGCTGAGCTGACCTTTAGAATTGAGGAGTCTGATCTGAATGAAGAAAACTGAATTTTTGGCTCTTATATAATAATAATGTTTGTGTAAAATAGATGATGTTTTTTTCTTTTTTTCATATCACAAAACTGTTTTATTACTGTGACTTTATTTTTTAAAAAAAGTTTTAAATCCAAATTCCTTTTTCTTATTGTCTCCTTTAGGTTGTAAATTATAAATTTATGTAATGAAATAAACTCTAAGACATAGTTTGATTACTGTTTATTAGTATATAAATTAGGTTTAAAACATTAGTTTACACAAATACTAGTAAAAAACATAATATTAATTAATAACACGTAGAATTACAGTCGAAATTATATTTGTGAGTACACTTGACGTATATCGAATATTGACTATTTGTGATCAAACAAACATTAATTCATATTTTATTTGTGGAAGCTGACTAATACAAATAGAATCCACAACCCGCCCGCGGGGTGCGCTTGCGGCGGAGGGTGCATCTGTCCTAAATAATTACTATTCGATCCCCATCCCCCCATCCTGTTATTGGTGATAACCCCATCATGTTATTGGTGGTTGTGTAAACTTGCTATAGTTTTATTCTTCATATACAATATTGGCAAATTTATAACATGGATTTAAAAGATGTCTTGAAGTTATTTGAAACTCGTTTTTACTGGCGATGTTACTTGTTTTGATGAAAATATATTTTTAAATTTAATAATACCATATCAATTGTGATGATTCAGTCAAGACGAGTTAAAATATAACAAAATTATCAAAATTATTTTTTCGTTTGTCATATTATATTATGTAATATTTTCATTATATTCTAAATGTTAAATTATGATATATAATATCAATATATCAAATTGCATTTTAATCTCTAATGTATTATGTCTAAAGATATATAGACAGACAACTCAATATAATTTGAAAGTAAAACTAATTAATTTCATTATAAACCTAAATTACTGGTGGTAAGACTATAAAAAAATACAATAAAATTCAGTTTCAGAATGTATTGATTGGTGTATTAAGATGCTGTTGTCACTCTTATTCATTTGTTTATGAATAAAATAATAAATTTTAATTTAATCCTGTTAAAATCTGTTGTTAAATAAAACTTATCAATTAGTTATATTTCATCAAAAATTTGTGTGATATGTTTATATATTCAGAGGCAATGTTGATTATTTTTATAGATATCATTTAACTAATTAATAATAATAAAAATATGAAAACATGACATAACGACGTTTCTTATATCTTAAAACATTTTCAATTTTGAGGAAAAGAACTTACAATATATACATATTTAAAGCACTTAATATTATATTCGGTAGGTAATAGTCTATTTGCTATTCCTTTTACGTTCGAATAAAGTAAAGCCAGCTTAAGGCTTTTATAACAAGCATACGTGTTTATCGTTATCGCAATGAGCTTTTACGAAAGCTTTTGAGCCCTGCTTCAGCTTAAAAGCCACTTTGTTCCAAATATAATTTAGGTTTTATACGATTCTAAATTAGTTAAATGTATATTTAATGATTTTTCTTCATAATCTTACAATTTATGTCCTATGGGTACTCCTTTATACACATTTTCTAAAGAGATAGTATTGTAACGTATTAATCATATTTTAGACTTCTGTGCCTTTGATCTTTTATGGCTTTTATCTTAGATTGCATGTTTTATGTGTAAGGTGCTTAGCTTATGACGACTTACATTCACTTTTGTATGTAATAATCAGAACTTTATCCTTAGGCATCGAGAGCCGTCAGATCGTAACCAATCTTAACAATCGACTACTGCTACAAATTGTAAGGTTATGTAAATATAACAATAAAATTAGTTATCTTTATGTTATTCGACTATAAAGAAATGTATTTTAAATTGATATTTATCAGAGGTCAAAATTTTAACATACAAAAATATTAATTGCGATACGAACTCTGAAGAGTATGAAAAGAAAAAA
Organism: Melinaea marsaeus rileyi; assembly: GCA_918358865.1. Taxonomy (NCBI): domain Eukaryota; kingdom Metazoa; phylum Arthropoda; class Insecta; order Lepidoptera; family Nymphalidae; genus Melinaea; species Melinaea marsaeus. The sequence goes on from OU911092.1 coordinate 6,597,183, forward strand.
GTTGCCCCGCTGACGATACAAGCGTTCCACTTCGACGCCGAATTCCATCCCGATATTCTCCCGTTACGGAAATTGATAAAGTTTTCTACCGATCTAAGGAATTATTGAAACTTTTCTCGAGCACAACAAAATTCAATAAGTGACTGTCACTGATTGGGAACCGGGGCCGTATTGAAAGTTGAAACCGTCCGAGTTATGAGAGGTAGCGATTTGATTTAATTATTACATTGCAGGAGCATCAATTCAATATAAATTAGTAAATTTATTTAAAAATATGCTATTTAATTCGATTATATTTGTGATCAAATACCTAATAGCTGATAAGAATTATTATAATCGCCTATATCTCGTAACTTTAACTAACATTATACTTGACTTGTAAGCGTTTACGATGTTTTCTTGCAACTGAAGTAGTGTGTTTATGTTCTGTTCTGGGCGAGTTTTTTACTTTATTACCCAGTTTATAGCCGTTATGTGCTTCTATTACTGTAGATAAAACTAGCGAATGAACTGTAGACTTTTTATACTGAGTTATATATTGTTTTAATTTGTCACTAATTAATTTATATAGTCTACTAACGATGCCCGTCTACTTGACTGTCGTAGGAATACTTGTAACTAAATAGCAAAGCTTTTTTATACGACATGTTATTACTCTTTTCTTCAACGTTTTATCATATCTATAATAAAACTTGTTTCATTTTCTGAACTACATAAATATGTTATTTGGTAAGAGTTATTATTATTTATTATACGATAAATATTTAAAAAAATAACAAAAGTTATAGTCTTAGTAGTCGATAATTGGATGAATTTTATTTATATAATTATAATGTTAGGAACCGGGACATTCCTCATAACTTACAAATTATTTAATTATTATGCATAATAAAAAATCACCGCTCGAAGCTGACACAAACTTTACATCCATACGATTTTGTTATCTATATTTAAAAATTTGTACGTTATTTTAAATGTTATACAAAAGCTTATCCTTATAAAAGGCACTTTTTACATTATGCAGCGCCACGCGGCCGTCGTAACAGAGACAAATAAACCCCGGCAATGCGTTACAGTGCATTCATTATTGTAATTAATCAGCCTCAGCTGAAATTATTCTAGAGGAATTATGCGTGCGGTCTGTGCACACACACACACACACACACATTGACAATGTATAAAACACTGCACATGTGTGTAATATTTTCCCGTATAAATAAGTTTCTCACCCACATTGAAGATTTGCAGAGTAAATCCGAAACGGTGAATTCGCAAATCAGTCACGTAACTAAATGGCGGCGGCGTATTGACTAAATGCACTTCATTCATACTCGGTAGGAATTTTTGAATGCTTTTAAAGCTTATGGAAAAATTTCTCATACTCGTTTAATAGAAGACGTGTGTGTTTGCATGTAAAAAGTTAAAAGTGTTATTAAATATACTAATATTCAGGAATTCCATCTAATAACTATATAACTTCGTTTTATAATTATAGTTTTAATATGTTTTTTTTATCTATGCCATATTATTATAAATTTACCAATAGTGATTATGTTTGAGTCAAATAAATACATCATTTTCGTATACGAGGGTTGTATCGAAAATTTAGTCACAAAGTAAATATAAACTTTGTTTTCCGGAAACTATTTCGAATTGACAGCTTATTTCATTACAAAACTTCCCGGTTAAAATCATTGACCACTTATGTGTAGTGCTTTTTATTTTTTTAAAGATTATCTATCCTTCTTCTTTGTAAGATGGACATCTCGAGCGAAGGTTAACCTTTAAAGAACCTTATGAATATTTATAAGCTAGTTTTGGGAAGTCTTCTTCGCATTAACAGTAACTTATTGCTTACAGACCCAGCCGACCGACAACTGCAGCAATTTGAAAACATCATCTGGAGATTCAGGCTGAACTAAAGATTAGATCATAGGGTACCATGATCCTGCATGAATATCTGAATGTTAGGAAGGTTGCTTCACGATGGATTCCTCATTTTCTAACCAAAGAGCGTCGTCGTTTTGATTGGTGCAAATTTATGCTGGAAAATTTTGAAGGAGGATTCATTCCTCCACTCTTCATTCTTTATCCTTACAACTGACAAATCTTGGATCTATAGCTCCGATGTTCTCATGCTATAGGTCTTTGAAGGGGACGAGTAAATCAAAAAGCTTATGTGCGATCCACGGCATATTTTTCCACTAAGTTAACGTGCCTACGTTTTGATTGGTGTAAATTTATTCTGGATAAGGTTACAAGAGGATTTACGCAAAACATATCCTACTTTACAACTGACGAATCTTGGATCTATAGCTACGATGTTCTCACGAAATGATTCTTTGATGACTACAAGTTGATAAAAAACCTTGTGTGTGATCGGCATATTTTCAAACTAACATAACGCGCCTACAGCTGCTAGAAACTACAAAATTGACATTTTCGTGGGTACAAATGTTACCCTATCCTCCGTACAGCCAAATGTTTGCTCCATGCTACTTCTTTTTATTTTCCACAGTTAAAATCTCCGTGGGTGAGTCGTGAGATGGCTATATTTCAACCTATCGTAAGAGACTGAACGCATAAGTGCATGTTGGATGTGAATTTTTTGTAAAGCAATAAATATTTTTCACATTCGTACTATTTTTCATTTCATTAACAATTTTCGGAACAGCCTGAATATTAACAGTAAGTTCAATAATTAATTCTCTTTATCAATTATTGTTATACCTACACATGGACATTGTAATAGATTGAAAAATATATATTTTTATTTTTATATTGCCTGTTTTTCGGTCTGACAGTTTTGTGAAGACAGGTAGTTGAAACTACTGTAGAGATTTTGATGCAATTTGAATAATATATTATAATAATATTGATATAACCTAAGATTCAGCTTACGAAAAGCAAATGGTTCCTGTGGAATAAACATCACAGATCTTTATTATTTAAATTTATAATAATTACACCTGTGATTAGAACTTATTAAATATATTAACATTGTATTATACGTCAATTTTGGTACTCTTATATAATATTGTAGTTTTATAAGTACTTGTAATACACGAGTGTAAAATCTTCTCATCTTCATCAGTCTACATCAGTCCCATTAATTCAAATTAATTTATTTCTATCGATGTATTAGTGTCTACTCCGCGCAAGTTACCTTCATTCAAGTATATAATAACATCAAATTTTTGTCTGTATGTAATTGATTTTCTTAAAAACTGCTGAACGGATTTTTATGCAGTTTATACTAAAAAATAGTGCAATTCTCGAGGAAGGTTTAATTAAAGAGTACATTAGGGTAATATGTAAATTGACTGAAATAAAACGATTGCTGTCGCGGTCGGAAATGGTCGCGGGGTTGTAAAAAATCTCGCCTGCTGGGAGCTTTACTCGCGTGTGCCACGTAAACCAGAGGACAAACACTAAAGTAATGAACTGGAGAATTGTAGATTTACAAAAATTATACAAAGGAGTCCGCGATAGCATATCTCTATCTCTTACGGTTAATTCATAATAACTAATTTTAAGTTCAAAATTTGAATTAAAGATACTACTACTAAGATACGTTATTTTCGGGGTTGTTTTATTCCTTGGTTAATAGCGTCGCTGTTTAATGTAGATCAAAATCATCCTTTACACTATATATACTTTATTTATTTATTTAAACATAAAACTAAAGAACACAAAGGGCGGAGTTAATCTAAAAGAAATACAACAAATCCTTGCACTAGATAAGTGACAAAATCTACGGATAAGTACCGGTATCGATGCCGACGTGTCAGAAAAATATGATCTGAAGAGCTTACTTAGTTTTACTTGTTGAAATTAATTAGTTTTATTATAACACTTAATGAATTGTTCCAACTCCGTTCTTAATTAGCGTCGGTCCGCGGGTAACCAGTCCGACGGCATTACCTTTTAAACTTAATTTTGCCTGGTCCGAAATTGTAAGAATAATTTACACCAGAACGGGGAATAATGTTTTATTTGCATCAAAAATTTAAACAGTTGCACATAAATATTCAGGTGCGGTTAATTGATTTTAATATTAATGGTTAGGTTGAATGAAGCCTTTTGTTTTATTTCAATATTGCCTTTTTTAAGTTGCGAAAGATAAAAAATGAAGTCCGAATTCGTTTATTCTTTCGGTTAGAGAAAGGTTCTGTAGCAAACAATATTAATTATAATTAAAACGAATAATTATGAAAGTTTGTAATTCCTTTTGTTCTTAATTGTTTTTGACCTACAAACGGGCATAATTAATGATGATTTAAGAAAATAATAAACATGTCAAATTCAGTAAATATAGAGAATAATAGTATATGAAAATTTTGCATATTATGTTCAGTTAAATCGAAAAGTTAACAATGGCGTGTGACAAGGTAAAAGTAATTAATTTTGTTTTTTGTTTAATGTGGTGGTTCATTTAACATATCTTTATACAAGGTACTACCGTCATCTGATACACGAACAGACAGCAGACGGAGGGGACAAAATTATAAAAAATATTTTATAATTTGGTTGAGGATACTTAAAAATCCGTGCATTTCTCAAAGGGTGAGTGATTACTTAATAATTATAGCGTTGTCAACATCGAAACCAATCAATCATGGTACTAGTAACGAGTAGCATGAGAAGTTGAGATAAATAAATAAATCGAATAATATTTTATTTAAAGACCATTTTTTAATACGAATTAGAAGATGGAAGCAGACAGCGAGACATAAATATTAAAACATTCTGAATAATCTGCTATATAGTTAACTTAGCTTGGTCACATTAAAGTCCTTTTATAATTGTTTTTTTTTTAATGTATAAAACCTGGTTTGGATATTTTTTGTATAAAAAATAATATATGCTGGTACTGGCTTTACTCTGGCTTTATACTGGCTTTACCCAATCATACGGTTCCAACTAAGGTTACAAATACGTGTCTTCTTATTAAGCATACAATTCTTTGTGTCCCGGCTTTTGAGTGACAAAATTGTCAATCAAATAGGTCCTATTGAAGGTTCTGAATGTGAAAGTGAACGTTATTCAAAGGGAACCCGTCCCCAGGGTTCAGGTTCGATCCCGGCGACTTTGCGAGCACCTGACACCTAATTTGGCCTTAACCCTCATACATATCAATCCATGTTAAATTTGTTCGTTGGACATTCTTATTTATGCCGTTATTTCGTCAATAAATGTTTTGTGTTGACTTATATTTTAATTTAAAACAAAATATAGTTTACTTTTAAAATTCAATGGTAATATTTGTTGTCCAGTTCTCTTCCGGAACGGAATGACATAAAAATAATGTACATTATATTACAGTGGTATGCAATACCTGTTGGGAAATCACCACCAGCAAGTCTTTGATCATCTCACTTTGACTTATTTGATTGAGATCTGCATCCCGCAGCTAAAAGATTGTAATAACTTCAATAATACTAAGCGATAATAATCCCAACAGCTAATAACTTAAGGGTAATATTCCTTTGAAGTAAAATTTTGCAGATTTGTACCCGTAAGATGTTTTTTACGTGACATCTTGATTTCGTAATGAGCAGCGGGAGCAAATAAGTGTTACGCATGGTGCCTGCCGCGGTGAGGAAACGACTTTGAAGTATTACTAAATATAGACATGTGATTTGTTTTGGAACACGAGGAGGTTGTGATAGAAGTAAATGTATTGGAAAACCTTTGATATTTTTGTCGTTTGCAAAAAATAACTTCTTGTTTAGTTTTAATATTCATGAAACATCGTTCATTTGTCTTATGGGTTTCTTAAATTCATTTCTGAAATTTCCAGCAATCAACTAAATTTCAAACATGAATTTGCATAGGTAGGTATTTATTAAGTGGGTATTAATATTGGTTGTATGTATACAAGATATTCGTATGATATTTTTAATTTTATTTAATTTTTATTCATGATATAATAAATAATAGCGATTATGTTTTCAAATCGACTTATCGACTGTTTAAATTCCGTCTTGTTTAAATCGTTAACTTCAAACCATTTAAAATTTTAAACAAGAAATGTATTGCGATGTATTATAATTTTATAATTTATTGTCATTTCTTTCAACACTATTATCTATTTACAATATTTTATATTTATAAAATTTCAATTTCAATTTACATTATTTAACTTTTTTAATCTTAAATCTAGGCATTTTTGATTTGATTGAAGTTTGATTTAATCAATTGCATAATTGCTGTTAGTTATTACAAAAATATATAATAATATCCCATGTATTAAACAAAATTATCCGAGATGCAATAACATCAGAGTAATTTAATACGCGAGTAGATGGTATTACCAGTTCTCATATACGTTACCCTGATGGCCTGTTTAAATCTGTTTCTTGGGGAGAGATTTATCTTCACACTCCGGCGGCTTGATTCGGAATAATCGTTACAGTAACGCCACGCCGAATTTAAACACCGATTTATGATTTATGGCGTTAAGAAATAAATGTTTAAATGTTATTATATTTATAAACCAACCTTGATCATACTTGATATATAAGTCATACTGTGTGTTAATCTGTTTCAAACGATAACTTATATGTAAATTGTATGATAAATTTAACTTTGATAAATTGTATAATAAATTTAACTTTGATAAACTTTGATGAATTTAACTTGTATGATAAATTTAACTCAACAAACCATAAAGCCATTCGTCACAAAACAATTTTATTATTAATTATGATTTAGTAATTTTTAATTCGTTGCCATATTAATTAACATTTCTTAGAACGTATTCTTTTCTAATAACTTTATACTAAAAGTAAAATATTGCTAATATCAGTTTAATATGCGATAAAAATATCGATACTTAATCAGATAAGATATGAGTTATTTAACAGATATAATCGATTAATAAATATATTACTTTACTAAAATATAAGAACCGTAATTTAATAAAGGGCCGTCAAAGATCCCTTGATAATGTTGAACGCTCGTTACTGCATCGATTTGTTTGTCTTCCACCCTTCTTTTACCATAATGCTTACAAAGGATACTCTCAACACTGAAGTTCGCTCTTTGTTCAGCCATTTGTTAAAATTAATGATAATTGAGTAGATATTTTCTCCGAGAGCCGATAAAATGTATTGTTCGATAAATTATTGCAATGGAGGCTTTTTAACGCTGAATTTTTAATTATTTGGTTAAAATGTATTATATTATTATTATATTTGTTAAATTCTACAAAACATATATTTTAGAATAATATAAAATATAATAAATAAACGTGTGAATTTACAAAATCAGTAGAAATATGAATGTTAAGTCTGTACAAGTGCGGTTGTGGGGATTCCCCTCAATCCGCTTACAGTTTACACAGATTAAAGATATTACTTTTTAACAAAAAAAATAATTTTAATATTCACCCATTAAACCTTTAAATAACGAACAAACTAAGCAATATTACTAGTAAGTGTTATAGATTAATTAAATAGTATTCAACGATAAACATCATCCGAGCCCTATCTTATATGATGTATCAAATATTAAAACATCCCGCACAAGGGTACATCACATGAATATTAAAGTTCTAAGCTCCACCTTAATGAGCTCCGAGTACACATTGTATATGTGTGTAAATTAATAGTTCTCAAACACGTCCAACTGTTGGCTTAAATCAAATTTCAATTAGCGAAGTGTATGTCATATTGATGTTGGTATTGTACGTAGTATTAACAATGCAATCGATATTAAACGTCATATTTATCATGTAAAAAGTATATTAACAGTCCGACGTCGCCATGCTGTCTACGATCTTGTAACGTAATACGAGCAACACTACAAGTGTGTGTCAATGCCTCGCTACATCCAATTATGTAACATACATGCACTTTAAATATATATTAACATAATATGCTATTAATAGTGTTTGATTTGGATATGAGTGAAGTCAAAACTTAATACCTATAGAATAATATGAAATATTTCTTTTTATAATCAACTTATGTGTCTAATAGACAGAGATTGTTTTGTAAATAGAATTTATGAAGTTGAAGGTTGTTTGGGTGAATGTAAGTTTCAATTTATTTGTATTGAACGGACGGACCGTTGGACGGTAATTATTCAATTCGGCCCTTTCAGTTGCAATCGAACAGAAACAATACAATGATTAGTGACGGGATACTATTTTATCGATCATTATATTTATAATAATATATTAACTTCATCAATAATATGCAATAGATTAAAGTAATGTAAATATATTAGCTTGGAAGATATTATTTAAATCTGAAATGTACCCTATATTCTGACTTAATTAGGTTCCAATAGACCTCTGAGTGGTTTATTATAATTACTGACAATCTTGTTAACTACGGTAGCATTTATGATCAGAACTAAATCTTGTCACAGTACCATATAATAAAGACCAAGGGACGCCAAGACTGGATTCTGATTGCCGAATAATTACTCTGAGAATTATAAGACCATTGAGATGGGTATCGATATTTTTCTTTAAAAGGCATCACTAATAGTAAACGGATGTGACGTTAGCGGCAGCCGCCATGCTAATGGCTAATGCGTGTCGCCGGAAGTCGTGGCCCGGAAACGAAACGGCCATCTCGCGGAATTATCATTTAATGTTTTATTGCTGTGCCATCAGGGTGCTATTGTCATGGTGGGAAATGGGGATGGAAGAAAAGCGGCTTATTAATAAAATCCCTGGAAACCAAATATCACAATGAAAATATCCATATCTTATCTTGGGTTTTAAAAGCTCACAACGAATAAAAGAAAACTCAAAACAAAACTCCTATAGTAATAATAATAAAAATTGTAATTTTTGTAACAAAATATCAATGACGGTAGCTACTTATAAATTCGTGACGTCACATTTCGATTAAATGACATTAGGATCTGTACTCACTGTCAAATAATAGTCATTAATAAAAATTTAATTATAAAAGACCTAACAATTAAGATACTTTTACTAACAAAATAAAATATCTGCGTATGTATACGTCTTTAGATTTATAATCACAGTGTGAAGATTCGGTCAAAGAAACAAAACGCTGTTAAAAGTAAAGAAAATGTTTTAATTCCTGTTTTGATTGATTGATTTTATCATACGATATTATATATGATATTGATTAAGAGAGAACTGCTATAACATTAGATTAAATATAATAAGAGTTAAATCTAGAACGATGTTCCAAGTATGGCCAGTCACTGGGTGAATTATTTAAAGAATCTGGACCGGGACACAAAAATAAAATTATTCATTCTATATGTACATCTTTATTATATTTTCTTATTTTAGTTTTGTTTGAATAAAATAACAAAATCTATTGTCTCTTCAATCCCAAAGTTACGCGATACATTTTAAGATTTAAATTAAAAAAATATATACCAACAACTTTCTTCATTTCAAACAAATCTAGAAGTCATATTTCTCTTTATTACGACTGTCGTATAAATCATAACTAGACCACTAGCGTAGTGTTTTTTTAGCATATTCCTTTGAAAATTCGCTCAGAGATGCTCGCAGCCACAAATCAAGGAGCGGATACCATGAGTCTCTTTCCGGTAAACCGAAATATATAGTAATATAATATTTTGCACAATTTCCACCGTATAATTATTTTCTTCCGCAATAATTTTAGATGCCTAAAATTTTGATCGTGGAAAATATAATGGTTTGTAAATTAATAAATTTTATTTATCTGTATCTAAATAAGGCTTTAATTGGAATTAGTAAAGCTTTTGGTTAAACGAAATGTTTAAATCAGCTAACGCGAACCGCGAACCAAATATATGTATAGTGTAGTGTTCTGAACACATCTGATTAATCGACATATTCCGAATGTTTCCATTTTATTTCAAAGCTCAACCAATTTATATGTAATTGCTAATTAATTTCAAACAATATATACATCTGATTTTTTTATTTACATACAATTGTTATGTAAGAGGAGTCTTAGTTGAATAATTATGGTTTTATATTAAATTATATAGTAACACTAGCTTATTTCCTCCCTCAGGGCACACTATTAAATTGGGTGTGAACTTAGGTTGCTATGGTAACCTTTGTCATATTATCCGTTGTCATCTTAACCGGTGCTATGGTAACTCTTACCCGTGCGTGAAGTGTATAGCATCTACCGGCTTAAAACTTTGCGAAATGCAAAAAGTTGAATTCCGTTGAGATCCGTAAAATCCGTTCTTGTGTAAAATCTTGTATGTAAAATTTTAAGTTAATCGGACAGATAGTTTCGGAGATTTCGTGATGAGTCAGTGAGTGGTAAATCATATATATATATATATATATATAGATTACATTAAACATCATACTGATTGTAATAAGATCATAAATTCAACCTCAATACGTAAACCGTGTTAAGGCAGTAAGGAAATTTTGCACACAAATTCTATCCAGTAGCAAGCCCTCATGTTTAAACGATAATTTTCTCACCGACGTGTTTCGAATAGATCCCAAAGCGCTGTCAATGCTTGACGTAGGTAAATTGTGTTGGTATCATGTCGAATCCGATCTCCAGCGAACGTGAGAACCAGATATTGGTAATTGGTACGAATAATAAACTACTACGTATTATGGATTTTTTAATAGTTTTTAGTTTGGATGGAGGCAAATTAAATGGACGAATAGTGAGTTTTAAGCCTCCTTAAATTTTTTAAATGTTTTTATTTGATGAATATGTTTGAAATGTTGTTTTTTTTCAAAGTATTATAGAATAGACTGATATTATTACAGATTAGGATATTTTTTCGAATTGTGGATCACGCGACACGTCCATCAAAAGCTACGATCCCGTGACGTCAGCGATCCGACAATTATCCCTAATGAGGCGATCCCGCACGTGTCCCGTATCCCGGGAAATACGGGATTCCGGACGCAAACCGCGCCGAGTGGTCTATGCGCATTTGATTAGTGAACGAGTGATTCATGGGCGTACGTGAGCTAGATTTGAAATGCTTTTTTTATTCTTGTTTCGGGGGTTATTTGGGTATTATACACTGTTATAGGGGGTTGTAGAGGGTTTCGTATACATGACTTCGGGAATAGATTCTATTTACTTTGTGCTTTAATGTATGGAAGAGTCACGGAAATACTTTATTTGTTTTGATGTGGAGACAAAGGAATGTTAGGGTTGAATGTTACTTAATAAAAATTAAAAGTAAAATTGTTATCAGATAGTGAGTGTGGGTGTTATCGTTCGTTAGTCTTATACTACAGAGCGTGGTCTGTAATTGAACAACCTCACCCCTGTTGTGAGTGCTTTAGACTACGCGACTGATACGTACATATAATATATACATTACGGCATATTAGAAAGAAAACAAATGGCGACTCGTACCGATATATACTTTGAGTACACACACATACACATATATACACACATACATACTCGTATGTATAGAGTTCAGATTGAGTCTTTATCACCATCATATTATATATTATCAATTTAATTATAGAAGTTAGAAATAATATTTTTTATTTAATGTCCATATAAAATATTTAGTTGAACATTTTTTGCAAAAAAATAAAAAAAGTAAATTTTTCTGATTAGTAAATTTCCCTAAAAATATTATTAAAGCTTACTTGATTTTCTTAACGAATAAAAATATATTGCTTTCTTGATTTTCTCTTTGAGTTTCTATTTTTCATAGTTTCCTATTATAATCAGTCGTGTCGTAGACGGAAGGTGTAATACTTGTATATGACTCCCACTTTTATAGAAGCTCGTTAAGACACATTCATGTCTGCTTATATAACAGATATTTATATGAAATACATCTATTTACTGTACAGATTGCTCATTATATCAATTATATGTACAGCCGATTATAAACCTTAACACACTTGTGTTAACGCATGTTTAAGGGTACACTATTTGGTTATTGTACCTATCTTAAAGTCAATTTTGAAACAGTAATTGGTTTATTTGTTTACTTATATTATATATAATATATGCTATTTATTTATTTCTGTTTGAAGTAAATAATGATTTATATTTGTCAATATAGTTATTGCGAATGAATGAATAATTATAATTTGTAGACCTTGGCTGTGTTGTTATTTAACATTGAAGTAACATTTAGACAACAATCGAATCCTTGCTATAATTTCCACTCAATTTCGACCTTTACCCGACACCATAGAGCACTTTTAAACTTTTGTTCTAAAACAAGCGACCATTATGAAAGACCTGGCGGCGCACTTGACTCGTAACCTTATAGTTCTTCTCGATCCAGAGGTCGGGAGGTGGAGCAGTTCGATTTAAATTGGTTAGGTGTTTTATAGAAGCGAGTCACGTCCGCCCGTTCCCAAATCTCACGTGCTCGAAAAATTGGTGAGCTGAACGGAAGTGTAACCGGGAAAAAAGCTAGCTAGCAGCGTGTTGACGATAAAACACCTGGAATTCGAATTCAGAATATTGTGTTCTCGTATTTTTATGACCAATGAGATTTCTTGTTAGAATCCGGCGACGCGGGTGATTGGTTGAATTGCTTTCATGTTTTGAACTCAGATCTCGTGTTTGATTGGATTGTGAGTGGCTGACATGTTTTATTGTCTTAATAACGTTACGCTGAAATTTTCAAAATGAAAGTAAAAAACATAATAATTAATTAGAATTTATGAGCTCTCACATTAATTATAATTGTTGTCGTCATTAAATTAACAATTAAAACGGACAGACGCCATTTCTCACTTCCTAAAACTTCCTAATCAAAATGTAAATCCTCAATTTATATAAGTTATTACAGATATTAAACAATTTCAAACTATCATATTGTAATTACTTTATCGTATATAGCCTGTTCTTATATTTCGTTATAACCGACTGAATATAAAGGGAATACAATATAAACATTTCACCAGTATTTTCATTTTAGTTTTTATATTCCCTTAAACTAGACAGAGAGGTTACATTGTATGAAAAATAGTAGTATCAATTCATCTGATGTTTTGACGGGACAATGTTCCTGACATCACAGTTTTGTATCGGACTGCTGTTTTACATACATTGTTAGGTGTAAGTGTAGAAATATAAAAATATTTTGATAAATGAATACAGAATTTAAATCCATTTTGTTAATAAGTTCCAATATCTTATATTTTGAATATTTAAATTATAAAATGCGTGTAATTTATCTCTCATTTCTTTCATTTCCACCATCGGTTATTTCATTAATTAGTTTAATAAATACTGCTCGTATTAGCTAGCAATGAACATCGAAGTGTGAAGTTTGTTCTGTATAATTGTAGTATGGTAGCGGGCAGCTCGAGTGTCATGTATCTAGCACGCTGGATCGAGATAGGCGTTGTTATAACCCTTCATGAGTTATAACCCCTTTAACTGGAGCGAATGGGTTTAGTTTTTCTATATAAATTTATTTGATGATTCGTTTTGTGTCTAACTGTTCTTTATATATCTTTTAACGGGTTATATCAACTTAAAATAATGAACGATCAACATAGAATATTTGTTTAATTAAATTAACTATATGAGGACTAGTGATTGAATATCAAACCTTGTTACACAATATCTTGCACCTAAAACCATTACATGAACCGAGTGGATATATACACATACACACACACACACACACACACACTCGCAATAGATTAATTGAATTACATCAGCGAGCCACTTAATGCGATTAAAATCTGCAGCGGATTGACGCGTCGGGTTATATGACGGTGTGAACTTAAGTATTGATGGCTTTGTTTGCATTTTTATTTGCTATTGCTATTGCTATTTGAGTCTTTCTAGTTTTTATTTTATAGACCCAAATTTCATTAATCTTATATAACATTTTAGTTAGATTTTAGTACAAAGTTAAAATTAGTTCTAATGTCCATGAAAAAGTAGAAAAATGACGATAACTATTAATTATTTTGTAATTGTTTTATATTAAGTGTGATTTTAAATTATATAACTAGCTGTGCCCGAGGCTGCATTCGCATGGAATATTGTTGTTAAATAAAAGTAGCCTAAATTACTCCTTTTAATATTAGCTATACGCTAGTAGAAGTTCTGTTAAAATCGGTCCAGCCGTTACAGAGATTAGCCGAAACAAATAGACGGACAGAGAACAATTTTAAAAATGTTTTTCTTATGTAAGTACTGTGTATACTTTCATATATTTGGAATTACAAACAGACACTTCAATTTTATTTGTAAACTTATATAATTGGCGTGATCATTATGGTTTGTGGGACACATCCGAATGTAAGTAGTACTACTCGTAGTAGTAGCAGTAGTAATAATAGTAGCAGTAGCAGTAGCAGTAGCAGTAGCAGTAGCAGTAGTAGTAGTAGTAGATAATCTACGTCATTTTAATAGAATGTAAAAAGTTATATACCTTATAGTGGAAGGATATATTTTTGGTTTTTCTTTATATATTTAGTAAATAAAGAGCAGATGTGACCGTTTTTATGATTTATTCACATATAATCATATTAGTATGAAAGACCTATAGTGTTTTTAAGATCTATAGTGAAATTTAAGCTTTGTGTATCTTTAATATGTCAGACATCCGACACTCTGTACATAATGTATAATTGATAATGTCTGGAAGAGGATTATGTATCGTATATTATGTTACCGACTTGAATATATATATATATATATATTAGTTACTTTAGGCTTACTTCACCCAAGCACTGACTTGTAAATAGGTAACAATTTTATCACGCTATCGTCATCTAATCTTGCAAAACGTCATCTAACATCTAAAATATAATATGATTATGACAGAGACCTATTTTCCACTGCGAGTTAATATTGATAAACATGGTAAAGCTATGGTAGAATCGATTGAGAGTTGTCAGTTCACGTTCGCTCCTCTATTATTAAACACCATGAATAAAAATATCGTGTGCCCTCACGCAAAATAACTAACGTTGCGAGCGCTATGAGGGTCTGTAAGGCTTTGGGTGCACTGGGGTACAAGTTATACCACCCTCATATGTGTATTGTATTGTATTAAATATTATATAAAAAACGCCCACCCATCCATCGAGTGGCACTTAATTAAATGAAAATTAAAGAAAAAATAAGAGGAATATTCTTATTATTTAACATATTCCATACCCGCCATGTGTGTTTCGGTCTGAACAATAATTTGAGTTTCTTCCACGTCGGTGCGAGCGCGTAATGGTAATTGGTAGGGTGTGGCTTGGAGTGGTGCGGCCAGGAACACACAGTTTATGTTCCTGTAGGATTTACGTCTGCATGGGACTGACGTGCCCATACAGGCCTGACGGGACTGAAGAATTTGGTCACTTCCCCAAACCAAAGTGCTATTCAACGTGCGAAGCGTGTTCAATTGGTAACACTTTTATATGTACCTGCTTTTATTTTCGACATACTTTCAAATTTGTAAACAAGTTTTCGTAAATCTTACTTAAAATTTAATCCTCTGGATTATGCGCCTGCGCACTTAACAAGCTTATTCCAATTAAAACCCAGTACTAACATGATAATGAAAACCAAATAATCTAATATAACTTAATAATGACTTTAAAGTGTACAATTAATTGAAAATAATTGCAGTCCACTATTTTGTTTGCCGTATCACATTATCCTCAATTACACAAAATTAAAATAATTACTCCCCCCCAATGGTATGTGTTTGTAGCCCGTGCTTTTACGCATCATGGCGGCGTTGTATATAATTATAATTAGGTAAATGGCGAATATCTGTCAATCTGTATGACACGGCTAAGCTGTGGTTAGCGGGAAAAATTACATGCAATGGGCGGTAAGGTGTGATTAGTTATTCAAATAACTTTTGACCCCGCCGTTATTATATTACTTTGTGTGATCTTTTTAAAATATATTATAGAAGGTTGTATTTTAATATCGAGACCTCAAATCATATTTTGATTATTTAGGATTAGTGTAAATTGAGATAAAATAACACTAACTTATACACACAAATAGTTCTTAAATATTATTTATAGTAGAAAAAGGGAGTGTTTATTTACCTATAAGTCGAAAGTTCTATACAATTACATCCCCCTTCCTTACTCCAATTGAGCTATTATATTAAACATACAATTTTATAAATTAATATTCACGTTAATAAAACAATTTTCTCGTTTTATTAAGATGTTAACGAATCGTTCTAATGACATTTTAATGGTTTCAAGAACATGTAATAGTGTTTTAATTGAACACCTTAAATGTATATAAGATTGTATGATAATTGTTTTGTAATAAAACCTTTTAACCGACTTAAAAATGGGGAGTATTGTTATTAACCCACTTATTATATTTGTGTCGATTTTGGTAAATAGTTTAGTTTTTGTAATTGTTATTGTCTTGAGAATCAACTCAACAAATGAAATCTGTCCTAACAACGTAATGTCAGCACTCCGATCTTTAGTCTCATTAAGTTTGGCAACTCCTAAATCCATCAACGGAGCACTAAACGTTGATTTATGTTCCACGGATGCTCGTAAATCGATCGTTATTTGTAATTGCTTCGCGAACCCGTGTTGTAACGCAAATAAGGCTAATTGCTTCACATCATGGTTACAAAATATCTCAAGATACCACATCAATTAAATATATGAAATTGTGTTATTTTCTTTTAGAATTATTGAAATGATGAAACAAGGTTTTGTTTGGTGCATAGCGCAAAATATAACACCCCTTGTCTGTTTGGCCCATGCAGATGAACCTGAATTATCCTTGGCAGCCAATTTTAAGAGGCTTTCACATTAACGGTTAATACAGTGCGGTTATTTTACTTAATTTTACATTAAAATAATAAAGTTGAAGACTTTGGACTCATATGTCTGATTTCAAATAATCTTGGCGTTTGGTAGAGTTTTTTTAAGAAATAATATTATTTATATGACATTACTATCTTTATAAACAATATATGACATTCTACATAAAATACGAAAGTTAGTATACAATGTAATTTATTTATTATTATTATTTATTGAAAACTTTATTGTACATTTTTCTAGTTTGTCAAAGGTTTGACGGAACGATAGTTTTGTTTATAATTATAATAATATAGAATTTAGTGCAGAAATTCTCATGAGTGTAAACGCTGCGATTGCCTCCAGTGTGAACCGTCCTAGACGAATTTGTACATACAAAGGTACCCCTGTTATTGCGTCGAGAAAGTCATTCATTAGTTTACGACACCAATATATTTGAGTCCTTTGAATCGCGGACGGGTGGGGAGAGGAGAGGGGGGAGTTCCGTATATTTCGAGATAAACGAACAATACCCAGTTCGTTTAATGTGATAAACGACGGTATTATGGCTAAAGCAATCTCTAAAAAATATTTCGTGTAACGACAAAGATAGCACGGGTTAGTTAACTATCCATGTCTCTATCCACTGGTACATACAAGACATCTGTGTTACAACCCAGCAATGTATTTAATATTATTTTATATATAATATACAAACAAAGTTATAAATGCGATATTAAAGTTAATAAATCCGTAAGTTGGTTTAGTTATTGTGTGTTTGTTTCGTAATTGTCTAAGACTTGTTTTTAAAATAATATTATATAATCAACAAATATATTACGTACTAGCAATGTCCCGCGGTTTCATACGCGTAGATACCGGATTTAGTAGTGGGCTTTTGAATGGAATGTCCAATTTTAAAAAGTATTTTGTAGGTGTTATAACGGTATTTGATAAAATACAACGCCACAGATTTTTTTTTGCCAATTTCTTAACACCTTGGGTCACATTATTGTATTTTTATTAGGGATCCCTATTAATTTTGAAAATGTAACATAGTCTGTGTCACTCAGCGAAGATGCAGCATTGCAGCAGCAAATCGGTCCAGCATTTTTTGTCAAAACATTACAAACATACATACAAAAACACGAATGTTTCCTCTTTATACTATTGGTATGATAATCTCAGTAACTGACGTAATGTTACACATGTATATATATATATATATATATATATATATATATATATATATATATATATATATATATATGTATATATATATATATATATATATTTATATCTGAATGAGGTGATGCACCTAATTTTATTACTAATAGAATTGGTAGCAGCTGAAAAGATATTTAAGTTGAAGTACCCCTTTGAAATCATTACTTTTAAAACATGTATGAAACAGTATAATATTTACTTGATTCTGGTAAAGTGAAGTGGGGTACCGAGTTTGGTTGTTCCTGATCCGAAGTTCCAAAGAACTATAAATCGTTCAATAGTGTTATCACGTATTAATAGATAATGAACGGGAAATTAATAGTTATAGTGTATCCGAGTATTACGTAAGTGAATTTACGCCAATATGAATTCTATGAATATATAATGAAACGCTTAGGACGTGTACACACTGAATATCTTAATTGTGAAAATTGTTTTTATGAATAAGATTCGATTGGATTTTATTGGATTAAAGTTTTTACTACTTTTGAAACGATGCTTGGAACAGTGATTATTTAGTGTAGCAAATTTTTTTCCATATGGTAGTTCAGTCTTAAACATACTAACTAGCTTTTGCCGGCGGTTTTGTCTGTTTTTCCTATTTTCATCATAAACCATAATCACTTCAAATTAATAGAAAATCTATATATTTTTATTTTTTATTATTATTAAAAAAAGAAGCGTCCTACAACATAGATAATTCTATTTATATTTAAACCAAAACCACATGAAATTTCATAAAAATCGGTTAAGTAGTTTTTTTTTTTGTACGGTATTAGTGTCAAAATGAGTTAGTTTATGGAGTGAAAAGTTCCATGTATAGACTTAGATAATAAGACATTACGATCAGTACCCTATGTTACCCGGGGTACAGTAGTCCGGGGTCCGGTTCAATCTAAAGCTTTACCAAATTTCATTAAAATCTATTTAAAAGTGTAATTTTTATAAATTTTGATATTTTAATACTTAATAATAGTTAACTTAATATCATTATTTTAAAGTAAATTAATTGTTAACTATTGTTTCTAATGTTAAACTAAAATAAGTTGAGAAAAAAATATTACAATTTAAGTCAACTAAGTAAGATTATAAGTTCTTATCAGACATTTTGATAGCTTACAATAGAAAGAGGATTATAAAAAACATCTAACATACCAAGAGTCTAAAGTTATGTAGTTATATTGATTAAATTGTTAAACATTTGGCAAGTAACAGGCGAATAAGAGCTCAAGCGAAATAGTTTCGCTTATTAAGAGAGTTACGTCGATTCCCGAGTTGCGCTGATAACTATTCCCGAAGTTGGGAAAATATGTGTTTATTTTAGCGTGTTGTGTTGTTGCTATTAACATATTCGGGACTTCATATAAAATAATATCGTTAGCAACAGATTTATATATATATTTAAAAATTTTAAAAACATTTTTATTAATAGAATTTTAAGTGTCTTGTGAAAATTTCAACATGCAATATAGTATCCCTCCAGAACTATTTTAATATATCACAAAAATATATTATTTATTTGATTTATGCATTTATTTTTATCTTAAAATAACAAAAGAGTTCAGTTATCTTTAATGTAACAGATAACACATTACTTTTACAAGAAAACTCATTGAAAAGTCGAATTTGAAACGTCGTTAATTCGGTCCAATTCATTAATTCAGGACGCCGGCGTGTTGCAGACGCTATAAAAATGCAAAGTCCCTGGAACTTTCTTAAATGTTCCCGCGACGTATAGATCCTTATCCCGTGCATACCGAGGGGATAATGGATGGGAATGTTATAAAAATAATAGTTTTATATACTTTATGTTTTTTAATTTATATGAGAAACAACAATATTCATCGCTTTATTAAAACATGCTGTGTGTTCGACGATATATATTTAATATTATAACAATTCAATACACATTTATAAACTTGTCATGTACGTCAAAGTTATATCTGAAATGCGTCACGTATGTGGTAATTTGTGAAGTTAATATAACATGATAATGGAGGAATTCTGACAACTCACTTGCTCTGGATAGAGTTGGGACGATCATCCGGCCACTGTTCACTACAATAGATTACACATATTACACGTATTACATGTATTACACATATTACACATATTACCCACCACTTTCAAGTGTCTACTTGAGGAACATTTAAATTACATCCTGTCACAGATTTATCAAACATTTAAGCATCTTGTAGTTTTAGTTGATAAGTTACATATAGTAAATTGAATCTACTAAAAACAGACTCGTATTTGATCTTATAATGTGACCTTAGCATAGTTAGGATCGTCCTAAAAGGGATGACATCATCTGGTGTTTATAGATTGGATGTATAACATTCATATTAAAATATTTGTAATTATAACAAAATACAATTAATTATAAACATAATTTAATTAAAGAGACTACGATTTTTAAAAGACTTCTTAAAGTGTAATTATATGTTACTGTTTTATGATTAATTTATTTTTATTTTTATTTATGAGATGTTTGAATGTCTGTGTATGTGTGTGTGTCTGTGTGTGTGTGTGTGTGTGTGCTGAATAGTAGAGAAACAATTGAGTTTCTTAACTATTCCACTCCGACTTGTGTTGGTTGCGTTGTTTCTAAAATCTACCGTCCCTCGTTCTGTTTCATCACATCTATATATATAAAATTTGTTTGTCAATCTCGTGACAACCAAATTATAAATATATTTGTGTTTCAAGTATCATAGTGTATTAATATTTATTGCCTCTAACATATAATAGCTCATACATCTTAAATATACAATGTTACAGGTAAATGATTTTCATATGGGATGGGCAAACAATAATGGGCAATTCCGTGTAATGACCATTATATGGACGGTACAGTCGGATACATAATTGTTAAGTTAATTAAATTATTCCAATAGTGTTCTTGTTTGCGTTTAAAACATATTTTCAATTAATACTTATTTGAAATGGAACATTATATTGCAATGGTAATTAGTAATTATTTATTACATTCTCATTCAATGATTTAATGTTAATCTTTTATCAAATAAAATAAAAATTATATTACGTATAAGAATGTATGTACCTACAACATCGGAGGTCGCGTTTTGAGTTCCATCCATGTTGATGGCGTTTTCATGGCTGTTCTTCGATACTTCGATGTTCTTCGATACTTTTATTAGTATTAACTCAAAAGTAAAGTAAAACTTACCGTAGATATGATATAATAAGTAGAAATATAAGTAGCCATTTAAAAAATGTAAGACACTTGACACTTGTGTCGACGACAGTACTCTCATGACTCCCCTAGATCACTTTATGCTGGTGATCATTGCCATGACATAATAATCCGTAGGTTAATAGAGCGAGTTAGGAAGCCATTACGTGTATATAATGTTTGATTATTTTTGGTATGCGTTATGGTCTTCGGAATTATTACAAAATGACACACCTTGTATATTAATATTGTTCATACAACTTTGTTACAAATAAGAAGTGACTTTGAACTACAGTATTATTAGTTAAAAATCCGTTTCTATCCGTTTCTTTCTATTTGTGGTAAATAAAATCGACATTTCGTTATTCAGATATAGTTTCAATGGGATAATATAGAGGTAGGTATATATAAGTCTGAGTGCAGTGCTAAGGCGTGGCGGAGCCGTCCCGCTGATTTATAGCTAGTCTCGCCCCCCGGGTACGGTCGCTGGCTCGTTCATTTTAAATTCATCTCGCTACACCCGAAATGCAGTGTTAGAAAAATATCCAGTAATAAATGTTTATGTTTGATGTTATATTTTAGTTAAAAGTGTTTTCTAATACATTTTAAAACTTTGGATGCTTTAAACTAATTATGATAATAAAAAAAATATATTTGATAAATGATAATGATAATATTTTCTGTGATTTTAAAACTATAATAAATGATAATGAAATACTCTCCAGTGGCGTCGGTACAACGTTTAAATGAAACATAAATCACTCAGACTTTGGCACGTTTATAAAAACGCTCAAACGTCTGAGCTAGTTTTATATTTTAGTTGGATACAGTCGTGAAAAACGTTGCAATTTCCAAAAAGCGACACCTAAAAGTTTCGTGTGCTCCGAATACGAATAAAATGAATGGATGTTACGCACTGGTTATTAAAACGCTCGGTTCGTTCGCTCGCTACATCACAACACAACTTCAAGTCCAACACATCACTATTAATTTGAGAGCATATATTCAAACAGTAGTAGTAGAAGTATTTATTTATTATTTATTTATTTATTTATTTATTTATTTACCTTCACGCCATATCCCTTGCGGGGTAGCCAGAGACGACGGAGCGCCAAACGCTACGGTCCCTGCATACCTCTTTCGCCTCGACCACATCAACCTCTTCATACATGCCCTCCTAGAAGTATTTAAAGTCAATAAATCTAAAGCACTAGAATCCTTTCTTAACGTAAGGCAGAAAACGCGTTGTTTTCCGACCAGTGCGTTCCTAACACGGTCCATCATAAAGTGTCTTTCTTAACGTAAAGCAGAAAACGCGTCGTTTTCCGACCAGTGCGTTCCTAACACGGTCCATCATAAAGTGTCGGGATCGCGTACATGTTAATCAGTCAACACGTCGCGTTCAATTACTCGCTCGCTTTCGCGGTTCAGATTAGCCTAATTAAAAACGCTACTCCAATAGATGGAATTTCAAATTTCAGTATCAAGTGAATTTACTACTGCGAGTGACGCAGTGGGTCGCTTCAATTCGATTGTAACTTATATTAAGTTTAACCAATGAGTTATTGGACACGTTATTGTATAATATGTTGAAAT
The DNA here is from genome assembly GCA_918358865.1 of Melinaea marsaeus rileyi. Taxonomy (NCBI): domain Eukaryota; kingdom Metazoa; phylum Arthropoda; class Insecta; order Lepidoptera; family Nymphalidae; genus Melinaea; species Melinaea marsaeus. Next base: position 6,619,913 of record OU911092.1, read on the forward strand.
AATTAAATTATTATTATATTATAAAAAAATATATATACTAATAGTTGTCTGTTCATCTGTTTGATGACTAGTAATAAATTGCAATTATATATATTTTTGATGTTAGTTTGCTAAGTATTATAGCCTGTTTAATGTTAATATTTGTACTAGATATTCAAAACAAAAGTTGGCACAAAACATACACAGATTGTATTAATATCTTCTCTCCCTCTCACACTAAATCGTAATCCTCTTCCATCCAATGTTCGTAGAAGCCATGCATCACCATCACAACAGTAACTGACGTAAATTCAGCTCGAGTGAAAATTTTACAGTCACCAGAACTACGAATTAGTTGAGACATGAGATTCTAGATTTATTATTTTAAAAGCTTTTATCCGGTATCACCTTGTGACCGTCTTGGCAATGTTCAGACTTTAGATCACTACCGGCTTAATATAAACATATGTATTTTGGTAACATTATACTATTTAATAAATTAAAATATTACATATATTATTTATAATTATTTAATATATAGTTTACAATAAAATGATGGAGTTCTCTTAACATTGATTGCACTTCAAGCGCCTGTTGAAATTGCATTGTATTCTCAAGAGGTAATTTTCTTGTTTTCTTCGCAGGGGTGTGCTGTTAAGATGTTTGTGAGTTATTATTATAAGTAAATTCAATAAATAACCTCCATTGTATAAAAACGAGTTATAACAGTACAGTAAAGGAAAACAAAAACAAAAATAACAATAAATTTTATTATCTAAAAAGCTGTTCGGTGACAAAGTAATTTATCACTCGATTTGGCAGTCTGTGGCTTATTTTTAAATAATCGTGACCGCCAGAAATACAACATGGCCGCCGGAAATTGTCATTGCGTTGTTAAATGAATCGAAATGGAAAAAATGTGAGGCCTCCTCTCTTCTTTTATTGTTTGGGTTTGCAATTACTGGTGTTTTAATTTTTGTTACATTATTCAAGAGATAATCGTAAAGCTTTTTAATTAAACTGTATTATTATTTAAATTTGAAGGTCAAATCATAATTGACGTAAGTTTTATACAAACATTTTTTTATTGTCAAAGCTACCAACTTTTGACTTTTGATTTATAACCACCTGGATATACCAATCTTAAATTTATATAAATTCTCAATATTAATAAATGATTACATTATTTTCGTTCAAATAAATCACTTGTATTTTTAAACTAATTATAAAAAAATTAAATATTGTATATCGAAAAGAATAGTTAATAGATATCTGAAGTGTTAATAAACTCAAACCAAAAAATTTGAGGGGATTGGAAAACCACTTCTTTTCTGGACGAAATTTTAATAAGATTTATCAAATATTATTATTGTTTTTATTGATTCTTTTAATGATCGTAATATTGCGATAAAAAATGTTATATCGTCGTATTAACTAACGATCAGTCTTGGCTATGGCATGTAATGGAAAATGGATTGATTTTAGTAAGTAATTTGACTGCGTCTTGGCCTAGTCGTTTGTGATCCAGTCTGAATCAAGGAGCGTCGGTTCGATTCTCGTAAAACGGTTGGTTCATTAGTGTTTTTTGTGTGTTATACATATATTTGTTAAACCTGGGACAGTTAAAAGAAAAACTGAAACTAAAAGCTTGATCGATACGGATTCTATATATGTTTAAACAGATCATATCCAGCCGTCTCCTATAAAATTCCTACATTAGAATATATAGTCCCTAATTCGTATAAGCTTTAACATACATAAATACATATATATATATACATATATGTCAGTTATTATCCTAATGAGAATATTTTCAAATTGTATAAATTGCTTCCATGAAGGTTAAAAAGCTAACAGCGTGTATTAAAACATTGCCCGAGATATTTAAGTTCCCGGTAAAATTCTTCTAATTTATACTAAAAACGTGAATTACGAGTAACGACGTAAAAGCTCTTAATTTCTCGAGTTACGAGGACTCCCGGGACACGTGGGAATTGTTTGAATTAATAATGTAAATGGTATCTGAATGTTTCTGGGGAAATGGACAAAATTTTGGGATCTCGATTGATGTTTGATGAACGTTTGAAAACACTAAAAAACATACCCTCGGGAAAGGGTGGAATAATATAGAATTTATGAATATATATTACGGTTTTTAGGTATATATATATATTGTCGATATTACATTTCCGATCCAAACAATCGATAGCATTAGTCATCTACTTAATATGTCTCCAACCTTTGTGTTTCCGTAATATATGTTTATACGAAACCATAGAACATAGAATGTCTATATAACTGTCTATATAACATAAAATATGGGTGAAATCTCTCACCTCGTCCTATTGTCGCATCCATACATTTATCCTTGTACAAATAGCCACAAACCGTGACTATACACAATATATTACATCATTACTAATCCCTATTTGAAGTCAAGCATTTGTGGATGCCACTGCCAAAACTACCACATTAGATTTGCTTCTCACCGACCCTTACTATCATATTAACAAGGTTTACTTTTGCTAAACGAACTTATAATTGAATAGTCGATTTGATGTATGAGTATGACAGAAACAATTTTAAAAGTTTTGAGAGACAAGAATTAAGTATTGTAATGGTAACATTTGGTATAATTAATATTAACTGTGAACTGACATAATGAGTTCTGGAATTCTATCATAATTGGACAATGGTGTCATAGATTCTTTGAGCTTGAAGCTTTATTGTGAAGGTAAATAATAGATTTAGAAACTGATTATTTTATGAGATCATCCTAATACCTAGCAACACTTACAATGTGCTATTAAATTTAGATAAAATCTTCTTGTCTAACTAATTAATATAACATAATTATATAACCACGTTTTTATATTTTGAGACATGATGTTTTCTTTAACCGGTTGCACTGAAATATTAATATCATCTTAAATATATTTGACAACCGGGATTGAATCCAGATTTCCTTAATTGTTATGTTAGTTTAAATCTAGCAAAGTTAAATGAATCGACTACGTAAGATGGTTCCCTGGAATAACCATATTGTGCTGATCATCATTATTTTTATTTAACAACGAAGGAGCTGTGACCTGATTCCTGAGGAGTGACTCATCCCCAAATCCTGCAATACTGACGCCTTTATAGGTGTTTGCTAGTTATATTTCACCATTAAAATTTAGTAATTTATTCTCCGCTTTACGATCTTTATTACTTTTATCGTAGAGTTCAAAGTTGTTAGCGGTTTGTAACAAATTTTGATGGTGTTAAAATTTCCTTTGATCGGTCAATAAATTTGGAAGTTGGACAACCTTTGAGTTATCGAATTCCTCAGTAACAAAAGAGCTGACGTGAAAATATGTTGAGAATTTTGATGTCTTATTTTATTACAAAGTGTAAATGTGGGAGATTTATGCATCTTTAAGATATTCAGGATTTTGTGGAGATTCCTACGTTATTTTCGAATATTATTGGCACTTAGTATCATATCATTTAAGTTAATACCTTTAAACTATTTTCAAACAGAGATTTTATTGCTCTCTCTTCCTTTATAAACATTTACCTGAATAATAAACAATAAAATCATATTTTTACATCATATTACATATTTAAATCGTAAAATACGTTTCTTTGTAAGTATATCGTCTTCAAAGAAACCTTACTTTGTCTATTTACATCATTAAGAATTTATGAATGTTGTAACATCTTTGTTCCACTAAGCACCGGTGTTAGATGATTAATTGTTGCCTCCGGCTCTCGCGCTTTTAAAATTGATATCTTCTATTATATATTGGCATTTTAAAAGAAATTATAACAGCCACCAGAGGAAATAGTGCATTATAATCAAATTATCAAACCATTTGTATATATTTTAGTTTCGTAATAGTCAACATGTGATCTTCAATAAATAATTGCGCAAGAGCTGTATCGTAAGTCGTTTGCTCGACATCTGGCGTCATTAGTAGACGTTCAGTTTCAGTGATATATTTAATTATTGCGTGTGCTACTTTTTTATTGATTTTTACATTGCCAGTTTTGTATCTTATACATCTAAGATTCTCTCAGCGTCCGTGCGATGGATGTTGAATTAAGTGAATGTCGTTTTCATGTCGTTTTCTGCTTTAATAACACGTGCTTAGTTTCACGATCGTTAAATATAGTAGTTGGAGACATACAATGGACTCGTTCATATGAACCATTTATTATTTTATTTTAAAGGGCCTTAACGATGTTTTTTTGTAAACGAATGCCATTATGTTGTGTAATTGTAAATACAAATAAGAATTAAGGGATTTGCATGAAAATAAAATATATCCAAAGAATTCTAACAATCTTAAGTTCAAAATAGTGTGTGGATTCCGGATTTTTGTTTGAGCGACGTGTGTGGTGGGTATCCCAAATGTACTATTATTAATAGTATGTACGCTGAAACTATTACAAATCACTAAATTGTAAGAACCTTAACGCCTAATATACTTAGGCAATTTAAAGCAAGGACTGGAAGAGATAATAAAACGTATTAAACTATAATCTATGTTAAACAACGACTCTTTAATTAGATCTATGTCAAGGATACAGATGAAGTCATCATGATAGTTAACGGGTACTTATGATGAGGTTAAATACAGCTTGTTTTGCTTTTATCTATTTGTCTAGTTCCAAAGATAATAAGAACTCCTCATAGGAAGTCGATCAAGAACTTCTAAAAGAAAGTAGAAAGTTACACAAGAGCAAAAATTGAGGCTATTATATAAGTTTCCTGAGTTGTCATCAACACGTCCAAACCTCGGCCATTGTGACAATTATCTTTGTTACTTATAACTTCAGAGAAAATACCTAATAATTACTTTCCGGTCGCAATCGACTTTTAACCTTTTACACAATTATTATGATTCAAAATGCAATAACCTATTTTGGAAATAAATGACAAATCTGTTTGTCATAGTTGGGAGGTTTTTACAAAAGAAATAATTACCCAATAAAGATCTTTGATACGTAATACGTACAAGGAAATGCTATTATCTAACAGGCGGGGGGAGGGGGGGAGCTGTCACGGGAAGAAGTTTTGATAAAGGGCCTTAGGTGGCCTAATTTCTTTTGGGAGTTGCGACGTTAATCACCTGTGACGTCAATGTTCACGAGTTGATTCAAAACAACATGGCTACTTATTCTTTTGAGCACGCTGATCCCGTCAGTTGTGTTCTCAAATGAGTAAAGCAAAGTAAAATTTCTAAGTCACGTTGAAAACCTGTAATGAAATTTCAGGAACTAAAAACTCTTATATTGGAAAGAAAATTATTATATTTATCTGTATCAAAAATATAATATAAAATAATGCGAATGTTTTTAGTTTTTGTTATTATTCACTAAATCAAGCGGTGTCTCCGTGATGCCAAAGCCAAGATTATAATAAATGTGAGAAACAATAAGTTCCTGGAGTTATAGTGACAAATAGCTCAGAGTTGGGGTCAGCCATAAATATCTCAGGGGAAATAGTATTTTATAAATCTGCTTTGTCTCAAAATTCATTTTATAATAGTTTTACTACCGCCTATAGTATATGGGAAAACTTTCTACCCGTTTATGGCTGAGTTAATGATGGGTTAAGATTTTTGAAAGAACTTATTTTCAAAATGCGTTAAGAAAATTGTCATTTAAATTAATTCTTTAATAATTCTTCTTTTTAAGTTATTATTTTTAATAAAATATTCAATTCTATATAACGCTTTCATCGGAATAACAAAATATATATTTTTCGAACTCAGCTCGCTGGTTTCATAGGAAAATAAAGTTTAAAGAAATATGAGATCATTATTATTTTTAAGCGATTCTTTAAAAGATTTCCAACTGTGAGTGGTTTTTTGTGTAAACTGAAGTTAGTTGAGGAGTCAGATTAAATTTTCTTAGTTCAGAGACCTTCGGAAATTTGTTTTTGTCGTTGAAATAGAAAATGCACAGTTATGTGCACTCTCTGTTATTGTTTGCGTCCGTGTAATGGTGGAATTTAGTTTTACCTTATTAACTTTGTTTGGCGAAGCATCTCAAGCAGTCTTGTGCTATTTTTGTAAAAATCTATTATAAGTATACATTTTAAACGTATTGACATAGTTTTAATGTTTTTATGTATGATCTATCTATCTATATATATATATATATATATATATATATATATATATATATATAACCGATTTACCACTCACTGACGAAATCATCATCATCATCATCACGAAATCAAAAACTATATGTCCGATTAACTTAAAATTTTACATAGTTACTTCTTTTGTGACGTAGACGTCCACTAAGAACGAATTTTACGGAATTTCTATCTCAACGGATTTCAAATTTTTGCATTTCGCCATGTTTTAAACCTGTAGGAACTATACACTTAACGCGGGAGTAAGAGTTAATATAGTAACGGTTACCATAGTAACGGTTACGATGACAACGGATAATATGACAAAGGTTACTATAGCAACATAAGTTCACAATTAATAGTGTGCCCAGCGAAGATATATATATATATATATATATAACCGATTTACCACTCACTGACGAAATCATCATCATCATGAAATCGCAAACTATCTGTCCGATTAACCTAAAAATTTTACATAGTTACTTCTTTTGTGACGTAGACGTCCACTAAGAACAGTTTTTACAGAATTTCTATCTCAACGGATTCCAACTTTATGCATTTCGCCATGTTTTAAACCTGTAGCTATACACTTAACGCGGGGCTAAGAGTTAATATAGTAACGGTTACCATAGCAACGGTTACGATGACAACGGATAATATGACAAGGGTTACTATAGCAACGTTTACAATTAATAGTGTGTCCAGCAAAGCGGGGGGGATTATGCTAGTGTATTGATTAAGTAGCATGGGTATCCAATAGCAATATATTTTTTAGGCGCCACCCCGTCACGTATAAACGGGTTCAAATCTAATTATATCGGATGTAGATTTATTTTGTCCGTCTGTCTGTGTAATTAATTGTGGTGCGGTCACGGCTTCGATTCTAGGGTGCGAATGGTCGATGTAATTACAATAATATATAGCTCGTTGTATCTGTGAAGTGTCTTTGATTGTCTGTTTATTGATATTTAGTTATTTTTAATTAATTTTTAGTATTTACGATACTTGATACATCACTTTTAATAAAATTGAATAATTGTATTATAAAGTAACAGTGACGTATGCTATAATCATGTTTCTGTCTATCTCAACTTATAAATTATATGACATAAGTATTGTACTTATAAGTCAATCCTATATTCACACAGACAATCCTATATTTATATTGTATGAATCTCTAAATTCGTATTTAAATTTTAATACAAAATTCCTGACATAACTGGGACATTACCAAATACATTGCGACATTTCACGCCAATATCTTGTAAACAAATTAAAAACAACCCTTCACAAATTTGTGAACCCCACGACATAAAATCCTCGTTGCCATGGCAACGTGATCCCAGATTACGTATATAATTAGTTCTAAAACTCAATGAATGGTGTTTTCAGACATGAAATATAGAGATAAAATCACGAATGTTATCTGAATAAAGTCATTTCCATTCAAACGGCTGGTGAAAACTGCGACCATTTCACCGGACCTCCGATGACCCGAGTCATGAACTCTCGCATATATTAAATAATAAAAAAATAAAATTGGTACTAACTTAATATATTAAATGTAACATATAATATTTAATATATCAATAATAATAGTTAATAAATAGTTTAATGTGTTATTCGCTAGATCTCATAACTTGGAGTCATTTGGTATATTCAAATACGGATATTCGATATAGTCGTAAAGGCGTACGAGTGCGGCCGCCGAATAAAATAAAAGAAATGTTACTATGTGTTACTAAATAACAGATATAGATGGTACATTTATATTCTATATTCACTAAACAATGAAAAAAATATTTTAAAAACTCACTCGTGTATACATTTTTTTACTGTGAAAATTGTATATGTATATTGTGAAGATATTTTTATATTTGTATATATACTATCAAAATAACTATATATATATATGTACAATAGTTAAATAATGTAATACAGCGTTTAAATGATGGATTTTTTTCTTTAAAATAACAATATTTGAAATATGTGATGTAAAAAAAGTTTTTAAACAATAAATTTGTAATTAATTTCTGGTTTCTCAGAATTCACCTTTCCCATTGGTGGAAGTCGTGATAGACGACCAATCACAGCTTGTTAATTCTGTCCAATCACGGTTAGTTTAAACATTTAAAATAAACGACCGTTACAGTTATACGAGTATATATTATGTAATATCGTAAATGGTAGAATAGACATGTAAATATCAAAAAGCTTCAACGAACATAAATACAGTGTACTTAACGTACAAGTAACGTTATGATGCGAAGGGGAATAGGGTGAATTTAGGAGAGCCTTTGTCACGGGTTGGCTTTTAAGGATATTATCTTAATAAAAATAACGATACATTTATGAAGGATATACCTTCTGAATTTATTTCCCTAAAATCCTAAAACTGACATGATTTTGATATTCAGTAAGTTAAAATTTGTTAGAAATATTATATTATGTATTTAGATAGTAACAACAAGGAAAACAACAAGTGTGCTTACTTTGTTTAGTTGTCAGGGTAGTAAGTTCGATTCCATTATAGATGTTTTTATAATCCGCAGATTCTAGATTCTAAAGTGTAACTCTAGCAGTATTTAGTGTATTTATATATTTGTAAAACTACAACACAAGAATTATTCCCTAATGCGATTTAATTTATAGAATAACAAACAAAATTGCATTTATCAATTTTTCAATTTTGTAATATTTAGCCTCATACGAACGCAAATCTACTTTAAAATAAATGAAGTAAGAAGGCCCCGGTGACTTAAAGTATGACAACAAAAAGAATTTTCTTTATACTAACGTATTTTTCTGAACAGAAACAACGGCCAGGGAGTCATTACGCCAACATTATATCTCTCGTTCATTAAAATCTAAATTTTTTCCTTATCGACCGTCCCTTGTTTCCCTGGATACGGGAAAATTCGTAAATAACTCCCTAACTTCCTGATATGTGAGGACCCAATGGAAATTTTGTTCATAAAAACAACTAAGTGTTTCCCGTTTCTTTTATAATTTCCGCTCTGGAGGTTTTATTTATATTTAAGATGTTTTTGTTGGATATTATTATTATACGTTATTAGGGTACAAATGTTGTCTCGAAGTTTTATTGCCTTAACATATTAAACAATGTGCTGTGTCGGTTCATCCGAGTTTTTGTGTTTGCGTATCTAAAGAGTCTTTGCACTACAATGTTATATATACATTTTAACGACAAACAAAAAACAACTTTTTAATAATCTTATGTAGATTACGTTATCGAAACGAAAGTTAGTAAATTGATGAATTTCCGTATTACAGTCGCGCGCCATTAAAACTTTTCTTTCGCCCAACTCAATCAGAATCGACACAAATTTACTGTTTGTTTACAAAGTAAAGTTTAATTATAATCTTTTAAAAGTTTGGTTATTATTTTCTATATATATATAACATACCTACTCAAGGATTGATAAGGATTGTGCAAACGCGCTTTGCGAAGACTATATCAGGAGTTCTTGGATACTGTAGACATATGAGTTAAAAGGTAAACATATGAGTTAAAGGGTGATTTAAAAGGTAAAAATTTAGAATAAAGAAGAAAGTGGGGGGGGGGCTTAAATACAGTTGAGCAATCGAGCATGCTTGATGAAAAGTGATCACCGCCACCTACAGTCTCTTGTAAGACTAGATAAATGACAAGTCTTGCGAGCGTTTGAGGAACAGGTAGACACTTTTTTTTGAAGAATGGAATTCCTCCGACGGAGATTCAATTCATATTTTTGTAGTGCGAGGAAAAAAAACCTGGATAATCACACTGTGGATGAACTACTCGTCTTCAGTTGGGGATGATTTTGTAGTTGATAGCGTGCGAGAACATGAAAAGTTCCCCCTAATAAATGCAACAAACGACGCACAAAGATGCGTCCTTAGGCAATTCCAAAGTATCTATGAAATGCAACCATATCAGTTGCATTCTGCATCTATTGAGATGTATGTTGTATGATGATGCTATACAGCCTTGATATGGTCAATTATTGCTAAAACTTATCCACAGCAGGTGTTTTAATAATTGTAAATATCTCAAGTTAAAGTCATTACAATATAGCCTGCAACAGTAAAGCGCAGACGCTCACAAACTTGTGCTTACCAACTTGGAAATGCTTACACTCCAAAATTATTTTAAGTTATCAGATTAAGCGAGTTATTACTTAGTATTCGTTTATTCTCATCAATATATTTTTACAATATTGTATCAGCGTCAATTCATTCAGACTCAAAATAAAAATGGACCAACAAAATTCAGAAACCACGAAAAAATATTTAAAAAAGTGTAAAAAACTGTATAGTCCGCGTTAATTCACTCTGACTGATTTAAAATGAATCAAAAAAGGTAAAAAATCATGAAAATATATCAAAAAAAGTGTTAAAATAGCTATTTATTTAAACGTTATAATATAAATAAGTGTAAACGGACTTTATTCAATTAATCGTTAATCGCTCCTCCTCTACCCTATACGGGATCCACGTATTATTTAAGCTAATATGAAAATTGTTGAACTAATTACAAGCGGAGCACGTGCCATCCATTCCCTCTACCTGCACTTCGGTAAAATTGTAATTAAGTTTAAATGATCCGAATGTGTCCTTTTCGGGATTATTATAATCGTTTTCGTTGTAAATGAACTTGGGAAAGTTTAGAATAGAATGAAATATGATATTTTTTTAAATATTTAATAAACTTAGCTAAATGAGTACTTAAACGTGAAGTCCCAAGAGTTTTCTCGATCCAAACTAGCTTTCATAAAATATTATGCAACGTTTAACTTCAGTTTAGAATTAAAAACGTTCCCCAGAGCTATTTTACTTACTTATAAGAGGTTTAACATAAGAGACGCGTCTTAAGTGGATTTTATAGCAGTCTCCCGCAAAATAAAATATTTATTATCTTAAAAATACTGCACTGTACTCCTGCGTTCTAGTATATATAATAAATAACTAATTTATTTATTTAAAAATATTTAATTACATAATCATAAGTATATATTTTATTAAGTTTAACTACACAATTAACTACTACATACTTGTGTTTTCTGTTTAATATTTTCTCTCAGTAAGAGAAGAAGAAGAAGAGCTCTCTCTCTCTCTCTCTCTCTCTCTCTCTCTAGATTTAAGAACCGTAACATCTCAATAATAAAAACTATATAGTTCAAAGAAAAAATAACTAAACCGTCCTTGGTTAACTGAGACTAAAGGTGTTCTAAAAGGTAATGTATTTATTAAAGCTTTTAGCAGACAATTATAATTTGAATATTGTCATGGCTTATTTGTTGAGGTAGAGGCCTATGTTAAGTGATACGTTGTCAAAGTGCTGTATGTGGGTTACCTGATACTACCGCTTGTGTGTGTGTGCGTGTGTGTGTGTGTGTGTGTGTGTGTGTGACTTAAAAATTATATAACGCCTTTTTAGGTACTTAACAAATATCTGTCTCATTCCTATCGACAGTTTCAGAAATAAGTGCTTTCAAAGCAAAAACAAATTTGCATTGTTATATTAATATAGAATAATTACTATGTTTGAATGGGTATATAAAGTTATACCTGAATGAATGAATCTGCGTTCGTTAATATAACTGTTTTTAACATAATGGATATGAAAAATAAATATATTATTATAGTAAAAAACAAATTTAAACAAAATAATAGACATAAAATCTGTTCTAAACTTTAAACAAACGAAGTTCGCAAACAAGACGAAATATCATGTAAACCGGACGAATCTAAAAGCCATTTAAACAAGTACAGGCAGGTACGGAACTGTTCGAGTATACTCGTGTGCAAAGTGCAAAGAAGAGGTGTAGTCGTTAGCACGAACCCTGGGGCGATGTCTGACAATACCTTCACAAACCCTGTAATGCTCTGTTATATATAATCGTTTGATATACATTGCTTGTTGCATTTGATTGTCTTTTACATTTTGTTCCATAACGAGCGATGTATATCAAATTAAACAAATAGTAGTACAGTCAGCAATAGAAGTGCTTATGCGAACGAGTAAACAATTTTGCGAGTAGCGGGAGTCGTTTTATTTCGTGCATTTGTTTGATGTTGGATATTTTATATTATTTATTTTACTATATTATTTCCTCAATTCAATTGACAATGACAATGGCTTCGTAAATAAAAATGACCGAATGATTGAAAGTTTAAGTTATTAAATGTTTATCTTTATCTTTAAAGGAAAGTTTGTACTGCATTTTGTTTGTAATATATTAAAAATTTTAAGACGTGTATATCAAATGATAAATGAATGAACGTCAAATTGAATTGGATTCACGAAAAGCTTCCGCGGGTAAACAGAAGATGGCGCTGTTTTATCTTTCTCATATTATTTACAGATTTGAAATAGGTTTTCAGTTTAGCTCTAACATTAAAGCATTATTATTTGTAATTAAAATATTTTAATAATTTAAATATATAATTTTAGGAGACACCAAATATCTATTTATTATGTATGTTCCCTAGATCACCAATAGATGTCGCTAGCGGTAGATAAAGTGACAACTCTGGCTACATGTTCTTTTCTAAAGAGAATTTCACTAAACCTAATTATGTTTTCTGGAAATATCTCAGGATAATGTTAAAGGGAAACACAACTGGCACTTAACGCTATTATGAAATATATTAATTAGCTATTAAAATGTAAATTAAGGTTTACATTACATGCAGCTGTCCAGTGTAGGGCGCAGATGTGGTCTGTTTATCTTATATAGCTGAGATTTTGTGATGACGACTTTTTAAGCAACACGCATTCCATAATCAGCTGGAAGAGAAGCTCGATAATTCCGAAAGAAATTTCTCCGTTCTTTATTTTATTTATTAGTATAATTTATTAAAAACCAGCAGGTTACCCGTGCTTCGCGACGGATGGCGAAAGTGATCAAACATTTTGTTTGAATTTCCACACCATCTATTAGGTATCAAACAGGCGCGTTATATTTTTTGCAGTTTTTTAGCTGTAACTTTGGAACGGTTTGGACCTTTGCAAAATCCTTTCTTATTGCACCTATTCAATATATCAGGAGTCTTGTGTCCAAATTACAGCTTTCTAGGTATTACGGTTTGTTCTGTAGAGCGATGAATGAGTCAGTGAGTCAGTGAGTGTCTTTGTGTTTTATATATTAATCTATCCTATACTTAAATTTAACGCTAAAACAATATAAGTTTGTATTTTATAGTGACACGTTTCTTATCACTGGAGAATTATTATTGAAAAGGATTTAAGAATTAAAAAAATAATAATAATAATATTGATTTAATTTTATAACAATGTGCAAAGGTAAGCAAAATTAATTATAAACTGTAAAAAATAATTATAAATTTCATAGTATAGAAATATAACGTGCTAAATCCCCGCGTTATATGGGGGAAAACGTATTATGTGAGCGACTAAAATCGCGTTATAAGAGTATAGTTATAGGGGGATTACTGTATTTCTAATTACATAATTAACTTTACTTTTATATATTATTATAAAGATAAATAAATTGTTTAATATCTTTTGCGTCAAATTTACACATTATATATATTTAAAGAAATTAATAATTTAATTAAAATATTTTTATATTAAATAGAGAAATTAGATTATTTAAAAATGTATATAATAATAAACCGGTAGTTCTGTATATCTAAAAAAATTTCACCACTTCACAAGGTCGATCAGCTGTTCGAATCAGCTGGTCTGGAGCATTTATCAATAATAACACATAATACATATTGAATAAGATCGATTATTGGTTAAAATGCGAATTAACTGTAATTCCGTTACTACAAATGGCGCGCTCCATTCACTAAATTCCATTTTTAAAATGTCTACTCTGCGCAGGCGCATGTGGGGGAAGTGGGGAGGAGTGTACATTTTATGTTTTACAATTTATTTTACGTAATTTCAAATAATTACATGTAATAAAAATATAAATATTTAATAATTGGTACATAAATAGTATTAATAGTTCAGGGTAGTGTTCCGATACCCCCCGCGTTATCACTTGTCACCTGGAGCAGGTGAGCCTCCAGCTGTTGGTCCGGTCTGACCGAATCTCACTTGACCATACGAATACCAAATAATTCATTCACAATTCACGACCAATTACGCGATCTTAATATTAATTTGGATAAATTTTTATCATATTTTTTTTTATATATTTGTCAAAAAAGTAATTAAACATATATTTACAATATTATATGAGTAATATTTTTTTGTTTTTTTCGTGATATATTGTTAACAGAATGCACAGACTATATATATATATATATAAAATAAAATTTAAATGTCCGTTTGTAATCTCAAATTTACAGCATTTCACTTTTATATAAAAATATATACGATATTTACATAACATAATACTTTTTTATATTTTTCTGTCGGTTTGTTCAAGATAATCTCGGAAACGGCTGAACCGATTTTAACTGGACTTCCACTGGCGGATAGTGAATGTTATTGGTGTAACTTAGGCTACTTTAATTTAAACACGAACGAAGACGTCGGCACAACTAGTATGTAAAATAAATTCTTAACCAGACGTTACTTACAGAGATTACTTGTTTCTAGTAGATACTTATTATAGAAATAGGTTTGAAACAATTTAAGAGTATTATGCATAGTCTATAATAAAAGGTCACGCAAATTGGGGGGTTATTGACCCCTGTCCGTACTTGTCGGCGCGTGTCCGATAATCTCAATTAAATTCCAACAGAAATAACATACAAAAACATTATTGAAAACCTTATATCCAAGGTAATAAGGGTTAAAATTTCCTTAAAAATATGCAAAATAGATTTTTTCTCTTCATCAATGGATTATTGTATTTTAAATCTTATTACTATTATAATAAAGTGGGTATTAAGTATGTTTGATTATTTTATAAGATACTGGGATGTGATTGTTTTTGGTCATGATCTGGAAATGTTTAATTACGTATGCAGAATAGTTAAAATGTTTATTTTAGTGTTAAGAACACTACAGACGATGTTTTCATTAAGGGCACTACAGACGATCATTTAACACTAACCCTACCAAGTACCGGTCAAATTGACCGTTCTTAAACTTTTGTAAAACTTACACATCTTTAAAGGTAAAATATCGTTATCAAACTACATGACAATTCTTAAAATATGCATATAATATTTTCTACACTCTTTACTTTTAGTTATTTCCATTATTACCTGCGTTATATAATAAAATAACTTTTAATTACCGGTCAATTTGACGGTGCGGTAGGAACAGGTATACAAGGATTGTCGGTAGGTTTAAGTGTTAAACTTAACATATCAATATAATAAAGTCTATAACATTGAAATTATTAGCCAAATAAATAAAAATAAGAAAATAAGAACAAACAAACAACAATTATTTTCATTACTATATCTATACTCAATATATTTTAATATAAAATAAATTAATAATTTTATATATATCAGCTGTTACATTATTATAATGTCTAACATTTAACATTTGTGACTCAAAGAAATTATAGAATTGCGTCATAATGGCCGCTGAAGCCATATTTCACACGTGTTCAAAAAGAATATAACCCTTTCAATTTAAATATCCCTATTCATACATACACCGTGAGATTGATGTGTCACATTTAAATGTGTATGGTAATAATTTATAATATATGCTAATAATAAGCGACCTTATTACCAATACTTAAGGATCAGAATTGCTTAAATTGAAACCAAATAATAGATTTGTAATTTTCACAACACAGTTTTGAACATATTTATTAAATGCGGTTAATTTGTTCTTATTGTAACGTAATAAAGTATAAAATGTGTTAATTTGTTGTAAAGTGTGTGAGCTTAGAGGTGACGAGGATGGAAAATATTCGGCTTAAGAACATAGATGTCGAGTGATAGTGCGTGACGATGAGACAGGGTTGTCGGATTTTATTTTTTATTATTTTGTTTATTAAGATTTATTGGACCCTAACTAGGTCTGGTATTTTATGTTACACCCTAAAATCTATAGTAACTCTAAAATAAAAAAAAAATAAAATGAAGATAAAAAATATATCATAAAGTACCATTAATTTTTTTTTTGCTCAAAATTTAAATATAGATTTTTTTTTTAATAATACTATTATAAATAATTATAAGTATATTGTAATATATATTAAATGTGATGTGTCAACCCTATGTTGTTCTATCTGCACTGGCTGACGCATTGGTGAGTCAGTGAGTTTAGGTAAACTCAGAATACACTGATTTCGTAACCTGTTACACTGACATTATTATTATTATATACATATATAGTATACACGTGTGTGTGTGTGTGCGTGTGTGCGAGTGTGTGTGTGCGTGCGTGCGAGTGTGTGTGTGTTTATTATATTACATAATAACACACACAAGTATACTTGTTCTCTTTCCTTCTTCATCTGTCTTCTTCGTATTTATAATAGAATATAATTTGATCTTTCTTATATGTTTCTAATCTTTTACTATCTTTTCCTGTACAAAGACTGTATCTATATTTAATATTTACTTGTAATTTGTTATAATTTTAACCTACATATATGTAATGTTTGACGATAATTTATTAGCGTTCTGCCAAATTTTACTGAGAACTTAAGTCATTTAAATATTTTCTGAGAATTAATTATAACAAAGTATTGAAGATTTTCAGTCTTCCTCTAAGGAAAATCATAATTTTAATAATATATAATAAAATATTATTATAATATTAATGTAATAGACTTAACAGTGTATCTTCATTTTCCAGGAGTTCTTATCTCTTATCAGTTGAATAAATTTAGTTTTAAATAACAGATTTTGTTTAGAAAAAATAAATAAATTTATTCTAAATACTAGGATCCGCCAACCGTGCGCGGCGGGTGTTGAGCTGAGCCCCTCTCCTTTCTTCTTTTCTCGATAACTTTTGAATGGCTTAACATTTTTTCAATCTGTTTTCGCTATAACATCCGCGTTCGGCTCAAACATACATGACAAAATTTTTAGCTAATTATCTCGTCGCATTCTGGAGACAACTAAACACAAAAAAGGTCTCCCAAACGGTTAATAATGTGTTATAATAATAAAAAATGTTTTAAATATATATTTTGATGCAAATTAACCGTCAAAATAGGTTATAAAAATTATATTTAATTTTGATATATTTATACTAGCTCTAGCTACGACTTCGTTCGGAATGTATTAAAAAAAGTCTAATTTACTTTATAATATAGCTATCAAGTGAAATTGATATTAAAGTCGGTCCAGCCGTTTTAAATATTAACAGATAGACAGAAAAAAATTCAAAATATTTTTTGTATGTACATACTTTACAAACAGACACTTAAATTTTATATATATATATATATATGATGAAATCATATATATATGATGAAATCAACCCATGTATAATAAACCTACATTTGCCTTTCATTGCATCGATTGTCGTTTCTTTTGATGCTTAAGCCATTATTATTTTTAATATTACCAACAAATGAGTGCTTTCTTTACAGTCCATGAGAAACTTGTCACGTGTTCGTTCCTTGTCATGTAAAAATAGTATTGGTTTTTCTTTGATACTTTATAATATATTGATTTGAAACATTTAATTGTCTACAAATTAGTAATTGTTTATTGTTAGGTTAGTCCAAGTAAGCTTCAGTCATTTGTATTTTAGGATTATAAATTGAGATCCTGTTAATAGCCAGGAATGAAAGCGGACCGAGATTTTGCGAGCGTATCGAGTCAAAAGAGTAGATCGGCGAATTGAGTGAAATAACCCATCTTTAATTCAGCGTTCAAAGCTGAAACTGACAGGTAAAAAATATATAATATAGAATAATCACATAGTGATTTTTTTTTACATTGAAGTCTATGAGACTGTCATTTTTTGGTGATTATTCCTCAACGACATGCGTTTTTTTTTCACTTTTTTATGTCATCGCCATAAATGTGCAAAATTTCATGAAGATCGGTATAGCCGTTCGTTCATGCCAACCCCGGACATGGGATGCTAAAAGTTTCACATAGAGCGCTCCGCTTGTTCCGCTCGCTTCGCTCGAAAAAATTAGTTTATTATAATAGTCTTTCTTTGTGCGTCTTCTACCGCATTTACAACGGGGAGTGTTCCGAAGAACTATTCGATCTGATGCCTGCCGCCGAATTTCATCACCGCACAGCGCGCCATCGCGTCCAATACCATCCTTACCACCTGGATGCGTGGCGATCCTCCGTTGTGCGGTTCTCAAAGACATTCTTTCCACGTACCACTCGAATGTGGAACGAACTCCCTTCGGCGGTATTTCCAGATCGATACGAAATGGGTACCTTCAAAAAAGGCGTTTATTCCTACCTACAAGGCCGGCAACACTCTTGTAAATCCTCGGATGTTGCAAGAGTTCATGGGCGGCGGTGATCACGTCCATCCGTGACCCGCCAGCTCGTTTGCCCTCCTCTTAAATAAAAAAAAATAAAAAAATAAAAAATTGTCTACAAATGTTAATAATGTTATTTACCTATTTTGTGGTCGACTTATCTGTTATATTTTAATGTAAATATTCTTTACTATATAGTTAATAACATATATGTATGTATGTATGTATGTATTAAATTCAAGCTTAATTTTATATTTTGTAAAGTAAGATTAGGGTGTTATTACTTCAAAATATTAATCTTACCCTTGCCCTTAATTGTTTGATAGTTGACAGCGCTTAACTTTTTCAAATGTACTAAAAATCAAATATTTCTCAAAGTTATTTAAATGCCTGTAGGTTTAATACTAACATTGAACCCTGTATATCCTCGGGGCCTACAACGGATATTGCTCTCACACGAATTCGACCACATATAGTAATATTGTACATAATAAAAGATTTGGAATGGAAACGTTTAATATCTTCTAGCTTATATATTTAATAATATAATGTATTTTATAGTATATTAGTTAGTTAGATAATACTTAAAATCGATAAATATAAATGTGTAGGATCCATAGTTAGAATACACGTCTGGAGAGGACATACTGAAGATTATATATGTATATATATATGTATAAGCGATTTACCACTCACTGACTCATCACGAAATCTCCGAAACTATCTGTCCGATTAACTTAAAATTTTACATAGTTACCTCTTTGTGACGTAGACGTCCATTAAGAACGGATTTTACGGAATTCCTATCCCAACGGATTTCAATTTTGCATTTCGCCAAGTTTTAAACCTTTAGGAGCTATACACTTAACGCGTTGGTAAGAGTTACTATAGCAACGGTTACTATGACAACTGATAATATCCTACTGATAATATAACCATAGCATCCTAAGTTCACATCCAACTTAATAGTGTGCTAAGCGAAGCTGGAGGGAATAAGCTAGTATATATATATATTGTATATAGTGTGTGCCTATATATATATATATATATATATACACACTATTATAGTTTAGGATACCTTGCCCTTTATGTCCTAACTCCATAGTGTTATAGAACAAACCAAAAAACAATCACAAAGATCTTAGAGTATTTAATACATAATGAAATGTCAAAGGGCGTGTCTCACCCTAATTCATATTTAATTGCGTAATATTTTACATCAACAATGGAAAAGAAAAGTACAATCTTTTGATTAACGATATAATTTATTACAAAAACTTTGCACTTTAAATAAATTTAATTACTTTTCAAAGATATTACGGATAATTTATGGTTTCTGAAAGAGTTTTTGTATTATTTATTTATTTATTTATCTACACGCCATATCCCTTGCGGGGTAGCCAGAGACGACGGAGCGCCAAACGCTACGGTCCACAGTGTTTCGTGTAGAACATGCTAGGTGGACAAAATTATTTTATGTTATATAACAAGGCTTTTACTATTTTACATATAGGTAGTCATGTTTTTGTAATAAAAAACGAAAAATTGGTATAAAAACAGAAAATATATTCAAAAATATTATACAAACAACAAAAACAAAATTAAAAATACTAAATTAACCTAATAATCATCATCAGAGTCTTCTGATGAATCTTTTATAGTGTAATCTTCATCATTTTGTGGCATTGTGCGACAATATGATGACGATTCCGGCCTTGATTCTACTATGCTAGGGCTTACAATTAACTTTAAAACTTCTGTACATATTTTTTCCGGTTTTTTTCGGGGAATCTCTCGAAGGCTATTGATCAAAGGATCAGATGTTATAACTAACATAGACAGTAAGTCTCTATTCGTGGCAACACGCGAGCACTTGCGGGTGTTGTACTCCCTAAATCTGCGGCAATCTTTGTTACGTGCTTCCTGAGCCTCTTCGGAAAGCTGCCCAATCGGAAGCAATGCTGCTTTGATGACCTCTGTACTGTGAATTAATATTTTATGTACAGTAGCAGGCATACAGTACCACGAATAGAGACTAAGATAATGTCTTCTGGTTTCGAGACAAAATTTATTGAATTCCGCTAAGTTTATTTCGAATCCAGAAGACAATGTCCTCAAAATAACATCAAATTGTTTGATAATTGTAACATCTAACCCTGTGATGTGAGCACTCATCTCAGCATTCTTAAAAAAGCGACATGCGACAAGCCTTTATGGACCACTTTCTTGTTTGTTTGTATGCATGCGTTGTTGATTTAGAATCTATATAGTAAGCTAAGGCTTCGTCATTACTTAACTGCCTAGGAATAACAGAACTGGTATTTTTAGACTTCTTAATATTATCTGGGTTCTCACTAATGTCTCTAATCACGTTGGCAATTTTTCTTTGGCCTGTTGAACGCACAGCAATTTCGGCAGCAGTCACTAATTCACTGACACTTCGCGATTTTACGAGATCCACAACGCGACGTTTCTTCGTCTTAAACGATGATTCTTCGAAATCTTTGCGAGGTCTTCCTGCAGGAGTCACAGCCCCACTCGATGTCGAAGGTTGTGACGCAGAAGAACTCGCGGTGAACTGTATGTCTGCTTCATCCAGCCACGTCTTGTTTTTAATTAAAAAACGCTCCTTCGACTTTCCTGAAGCCAACCATTTGGTACCAATCTTATTTGAAAAGCTCGGCCACAGACATCAACCTCTTCATACATGCCCTCCAGGGGGTTTTAATGCTTTTTACGTGACCTTCCTCCAGTATCATAGATACTGTGTTTTCGAGGCCTCCCCCTGTCTCTCTTTTTTTGTATTATGACAACTGTGGCTTAAGTATGAATACATTAGATGTTATTTTAAATATATTACTTAATTTGAACTTGAAACTTTCCAAAACGAAGGTTTTATTTAATATTAATTGACAGTTAATCACCTGCCCCTATTTTATATATACAAGGTGTATATTATAAGCCACATACACACGGATGGATTGTGTGGATGTCAAAGTTAATACACTGGGTGCCAAGAAGGCACGGACCGAAACAATTATTTGTTATTTTCTGGTTTCCATCCAAAATTTTTAAGTCGTAAATTTTGTGCTTTTTTCATCTTTTCAGAATACAAACAGACTGCGTCGTAAATCTTGATATATTGTGTTCATAGCTTTATAATTGCGATATCAATGTTACGTTTCGATTTCTTTAATTTAAAGTTTATAAATTATTTATATTTTTTATTATAGGTTATTTAATTAACGTTATTAATAAAAAACAAAAAAAAATCTGTTTAGTTTCCTTTTATAGCATATATATATATTATAGGTATCTAGCCGGTAAAAATACGAGCATATATATATGTATATATATATACATATTTATACATAAGGCGATCAAATTTCTTACCGAAAAATAGAAGAAACAAAATTAAATATAACTCGGTTAGTATTACATATTAAAAATAATATTTCTTATGAATTATATAACATTGTATTCGTGTGGTCGAAGCTTATTTTGGAGTAAACCAATACTGAGGCGACCGCGTAACAACGGTACGGTAAAAAACAACCTAATCTGGTAACTCCGACACAGCTAAGGGCTTTGACCTTTACGAGTATATCACGGATTTAAGGTGAGTGCAACCATTGTGGACTTTAATCAAATATATATATATATTAAAGAATAAAAATAGTAAAAAGTACTCTACACGCAAATTTTATCAAAAAATTAAATACTATAAGAAGATTTTAAGTTTGGTTGTAAAAAGTCATTAATAAAAGATTATATAAACACTTTTAAAAAAAAAGTAAAATAATATAAAACACTTTTTATCATAATACAGATATTAATTAATACATTTTAATATAGGACTATCAAGTAATAATTTTACCTAAAGGGTAGAAAACTCAGACTCAGAGGAGCTTAATATAAACTTAGACTTAGAAACTTGTTTCAATATTCCATATTAGACAGACTTTCGCTTTACGCCTTGTAATTAATATGTGGCTGGCAACTTATACACTTACTATAATATTAAAAGGAATAATCACTTAATAACATAATTAATAGTTAATTATAGCAATGTTTAAGCAAAAATACATATTTTAAACAACATCAAACTATGTATAACAATATTAAAATTGATAATTCAATTTTGATAGAATTGTTATTGAAAATATTGTAATAATTGAGCTCAGCGTATGCGAAGCTCTTAACCGTTTGGGAGACCTATTTTTGTGTTTAGTTGTCTCCAGAATGGACGAGATAATTAGCTAAAAATTTTCTCATGTATGTTTGAGCCGAACGCGGATGTTATAGCGAAAAAGCGAAAAAATGTTTAGCCATTCAAAAGTTATCAAGAAAAGAAGAAAGGAGAGAGGCTCAGCTCAACACCCGCCGGTTGGCGGATCTTAGTAGTAATGTCCACAACTAACACTTACCTTTGACCTATATGTCAGATAACTTAATATATTAAACAATACAACAGACAGATTGTTATATTAGATATAGCGATAAACAAGGGTAACCCTGATCACTATCAAATCACTTTCCAATTAAACATTATTAATTTATAAACAGTTGTGGGTTGCCTTATTTCAAGTCAAATGGATTGTCTGCACCAAATTGTTGATTTCATGGTGACGGTTTGTTTTAGTGTTAATTGATTTTGCACTAATAAGTGACGGGTAACCCTATTTTTTTTTATTTGGTTAAGTTTTAAGTTAGTTAGTCTTATATATTTTTCTGAGTGTTTCTTGATAAAAATACAGAATCTTAAGTAAGTGGTAGTTGATATATGATCGAAACATACTACTCTTCATAAACATGCAATTTATATTATATTAAAAATAACATAATAATAAGAATATTCTAAAAACTTAACTTTATCCTCTTTGGTTATCTTTTTTGTTATATTAAAATGCATAATATCTTTTTTGAAATAGGCTTACACACACTTACACACACACACACTTTTTAATCGTCAATTATTATCATAAAAGATCTGTGAGTAAGCCACCATTGGGTCGGAATGCTGTTCTGCTGAGAAGAGCCGTCCGGAAACTCATGTGCTTTTAAATATTGTATATAAATATTTTCAAAGTACCATAATAAATATACGTAAAGAACTAGATTTTCATCTCTTAATGAATAGATATTAATTAAATAAACGAAAAATATGGCGGAAAACCCGAAGTATTAAGGAAGCGAGTCTTAATCGCGGAGTGCGAGAACGCGTTGTCGTGGAAGAAAAAGTATCGGAGATCAGTGTTGTTCTTCAAAGCAACAACTTCTAGCCTTCACACCCTGTACCTACTTGGAATTTGCCACTAAATACCCAGTTAAGAACAAAAAGTGGCGATCAAAAATTTTGCAGCGTTCCTCGATACTTTCGCTTAAAGAAGACTGTTCATAAGCCACTTGAACTTTGTCTTTAGCATATCAACCATATCAGTGCTCCATTCCGTGCCGCTGCTCTGAGCATTTAAGGAAAATCATGATGATGGTAACCCATTCTGCAGATTGTAAGGTTCTCGTATGTGAGTCAGTCACGGAATGTTGTTACGGAGTCATTATGGACTCCGTAACAACAGTAGAAGCAGTTGGTTAAGAAGGCGTTATCCTTAAATTATATTTAAGTCAGTTAGTCTGACGAATCAAGTTAAAATAAGTTTTAAAATCACCCAACAAATATACTCGACGCAAATAATTTTTTCTGTGACACACGATTTTAAAAAATTATTAAAAAAATTGGAAAATGTAAATTTAGAACATATACTTTTACTTTTATGTAATCGATTTTTTCAAGTACCATAAAAAAACTTTTGTTAACAAAACTTTCTGATAAAGTATAAAAAGTTTTGAATATGGTTGCATACGAAGTTTCTAGTGTTACAGTGAAATATATTATGTAACAATAACAGTCCACAGAACAAGTTACAACAGGTATTGAGAAATAAGTAGAAATTCATTTGATATCGGATTAAGAAGATTTACAGCAAGGTATTAAATGCAGGTACTTGTTATATGATTGAATAGGGTACGGTCTGCAAAAATAATATTATATTTTAATGTATAGATAATTTATTAACAACGAATTAACAAACAAAGACAATATATATTATGAAAATATATATTGAATATGAAGGCCTTGTTTTGAAGAAATTACTATAAATTTTTTGAGCGAAGCGAACGAAGTGAGCGGAGCGTTTTACTGGAGACTTTTACATTCTTTGTCACAAATTGGCTCGAAAACTACTTAACGGAAAATTAAAAACTTTGCAATCAAAAAGACACACATTATTAGGTGAAGGTTTTAAAAATATATATATAAAAATGTTCTCAAAAAAAAATTTTTTTTATATCATTTAAAAATACTTATATCCCATTGAAGTCAATGGGAAACGATGAGTTAATATACTGGGCTCGCTTCGCTCAATATGCAAACGGCACCCGAGATTTCGCGAGCGTAGCGTGTCGAAATTGAGGGTTTGTTGGCGCCCCTAGTGTATTAAAGTTTCACTTTATAGAAGCCTTATAAGTAAGTATAGCCTAGTTGTTAGCAAGAGAAACAATTACCAACTCGACCTGGCTCGACTCAGTATTTCAGTTACTTCCTATCAGATAAACCATATGATTTTTCGTTTCAATCAATCAATCAATTATGAACTTTTTTGACTGATTACCTATTAAAATCAAATTGAATTTGTATTCTCACTGTACGTACACATATTGCGTACAATTTCATTGAAGTATTAAATCATTTCAACAATTAACTAAACCACATTATTATCTTAGTATGTACATACATATAATATATTCTTTCATATAAATGTAATTCATTTGTTGAGCCACTATTATAACTTTTAAATAAGGATTAATGATGTCATTACTACATTAATATTTCACTAGTATTGCGTGACATTTGCACCCGTTAAATTCCTCCTAAAAAAACATTATATTTAACAATAAATTAGTTTAATCTTGATACAGTTATATCACAACTAACCCTTCAGCTGTCGTGAACTATTCTCGCACGCGAATGAAGAAAAATAAACACGGCATACCTACTGTTTGTTTTAAATACCTAAGTATTTACAGATTAAAATTTACTTCATCATTTAAATCATACAGTTTAAAATACATGTAACTGAAATCAATAATTAAAATATTTTGTTGAACTTACATTTCGAATGTTCAGGAGAAATAACTTAAATTATACGTAATATTGTTATGAAGTTAATTTAAAAATAACAAGTCACTCTTGATAATTAACTGTTTTACTTGATAATTAACTTAATTAATACAAGTTACCGATTGGAGATTTAATTTTATTAGATTTAATCTTTCACTAAACCGATGCGTCTCAAACTCTCCATGTCACAACTAGATGTCGCTACTTGTAAGTTTTATACCCTTAGTTAAATTGCTTACAACTGTAACCTCAAATGAATCATTGATTTAAAATTAATTCATAAAAAAAAAACAATCTGAATATCGGATATTAAGATCCCAAGATTCCAAAAGGCCTAGTCAACTAAAATGCAGTTTAAAACAACCTTCGTATGATAGTTTTATTGGATGACTCATTTCTCGTCGGACTAAAATTATTATGGCTGATAATATTCAACTTTGTTTAAGAAATAAATAATATTAAAAGATGATCTGACAGACAATCAGTATTTATATAGTTACTTCTTTTGTGACGTAGACGTCCACCAAGAACGGATTTTACGGAATTCCTATCCCAAAGGATTTCAACAAATTTCAAGTCAATCAGCCTTATAGCTACAGCGGTTTCATGATGAGTGTGTATATAGATGGAGAAGAGCTACTATAGCAACGGTAACCATGACAACGGTTACTTTGAAAAGTAGTAGTAGTTACAATAGTGTATCCAGTTAAGCGGACAGGAATCAGCTAGTTATATATATATATATATATATATACAATAAATGCTCCACTATTACTCGTATCATGCGACACGCACTGAACCCATCGCTCGGACTTTTACTTTGAATTTGAATTTAAAAAAATTCAATATCTTAATGAAATAAATTAATTAACGTTTCAATTTTTAATAGTAACCCCCATATTTTATAAACCATAACTATTTAAACACGTTTAAATCAAACCGGCGGCGACCAATAAAAACTAATGCTTAAAACCCTAATTACAAGTAAAGTCGTGTAATAAAGCATTATCAAACACATACAAACACACAGTTAATACACCATTATATGATGTAATTTGAATAACATATTAATGTGACTGTAAAGTTTTACGAGCGTTTTACATTTACCAAATATAATTAGTATTATGGTCCTACTTTCTAAGATTAGAAATCTATAAACAAATGTTTATAAGTTGTTATTTTGAATTTTGTCTTTTGTCTTTGAATTATTGTTAATTTCTATATATTTAGTTGGCTGTATATATAGTTATGTATATATACTGACATATATATATATATATATATATATATATATATATATATATATATATATATATAAATAAATTTGTTGGTTTGTAATTCCAAATTAGCTTTTCGCTAAACGCGTGGTTGTATATATAAAAAATATTTTAATTTTTTTGTGTTTATTCCGACTAATCTCTGAAACGGCTGGATCGATTTTGACAGTATTTTCACCGGATCTCATGTTAGGATTAACTTGGCTACTTTTTTTTAATTCAATAAAAGTAGTGGGCAAAGCTAGTAGCATTCACCCAAAGCTAACCCATACATCAGAAATAAGATCACAAACTAATGATATCATTAATATATTATCATTAAAACATATTAATGATTAAAGCGGCATCATTAATGAACCACCCACAGCTAAATAATAATCATTAAATGTCTGTCCGTGTGTAATAAATTAGTTATTCAGTATATCAAAACAATTTTATAATTCAACTGAAGCGACCACCAATTACTGTACCGTAATTGATACGATTTATATTTATTCAAACATTTTGTAAATTTCTTTGATAGCCAATTAGGTACCAGTTTGATCAGACATTTTATAATTCTTTAATCAAGCTTATTTACTGTCAAAGAATTCTAATAGTTGTAATTGAGGGAACGATAATTGATCTATTTTTAACTTTAATAGTTCTATCTATCTATCTATCTATATATCTGTCTATCTATCTATCTATCTATCTATCTATCTATCTATCTATCTATCTATCTATCTATCTATCTATCTATCTATCTATCTATCTATCTATCTATCTATCTATCTATATATCTATATATCTATATATCTATCTCTATCTATCTCTCTTTCCTTCACTATGAAAAGAGATCGATCTCAAGGTATAACGAAATCAATGGTCCCAGTAATGAAACAGAACTGTTCAAGCTCATTGAACTACAACCACGGATACATAAGTGTAAAGTGTAAGGTCTCGGGTGTCAGGTGTCGGGTGTCAGGTAGACACTTGAAAGGATATCTCTACGGATATGACGTCAGGTATTCAGTCTAAAATCAAATCGCTCAGCTTGTCAAAGATCATATACACAGATGGGGTACTTGTGGTCTGAATCCTAATTATTCTTAAGGACTTAAAGTTGGGATATTAATTCAGTTGTAACGGGAAGATTGAAGAAAAATTATTATAAATACGCTTGGAATAACATTTTATTTCTTATAATTTTGTAACAATCATTAATATAATATTATCTCCCCTCTATAAGTTATAAATCTGTGTCCGATCGGATGGACCAAAGCGGAGCTCGTCTGACGAGTCCCTTTTTTGCCTGCGGCCACAGGCCTCACGTGCGTGTGTGAGTTGTGCGTGTGTGCGTGATCAGCTGATGCGACAGCTGTATGCAATGGAGACTTATGAGTATTTATAGTATTTTATTGCGGACTTCGTAGAAGATATTAGTTCTCGGAATATAAAAACCATAACGTATATCGTTTTTGTGTTATGCTGGTGTTGCTTAGATGATTGGACGAAAGTAATAGAATAAATAATACTTGGCTATATTATATATAGTATGGAATAATTTTAATAATAATAATTTGAATTTTACACATAATTGCAAATAAAACAGCATTTATAGTTATTGTTTCACTATAATATGTTCAAGGAAGTGTGTTCTTAATTCAAATTTAGTTTGCGGTTTTAAATTCTCTAAGTATTTGATGTTAAGATTATATTCACGTGGAATGCAGAGTAAAAACTCGACCAAGGAGCGTCACACATCACTCCGGTACAATTAAAATCGAATGCACCTTGCCTCCCAGTGAGCTTTTGAAAAAGGAACGCGTTGACGTCGCAAAATAAAACATTACGCGTCCCCCTCGCACACACACAACTTATATTCTACTTACACTTCCCCTCTCGCTCTGGGGTTGGAAGGTCTTATCACGTTGGATTTTTATGCAAATTTGACCTCTATGTAATGGTAATAAAGCACATATTCCATAGCTTAATATACTAATATAAGGCGGATATAAAAGAAATGTATTACCTCTTGTATTTTTTTCGAAACCCTCTCATTACGTTAGGAACAGTCAACATCCTACCAGTACAAGCGCAATTTGAACGTATTTAGATGTGTGTGTAGTCAGCTGATCGTGTGTGTGTGTGTGTGTTTTTGTTTTATTATATGCAAATATGTTGTTACTAGCTTGTATATTTGTATATCAATTTGTAGATTTAATTTACGACTTAATTAATTTGCATAGTTATTTTTATGATAATATAAATGTCATATGTTTTGTTTTTTTTTTTTTTTTATAAATATTAAATTGTTATTTTATTCATAATATTATTATAATTATAGAAATTATGTTTATTATAATATTATATGTTGAGTTATTGTTATGACTCGTATAATTAAATCAAATAAATATCAAAGGTTTATTTTTTTTATTGAACTAAATAATGCAATGTATGATTCTTTTTCAAAGTAATAGCAATATTTTATCTTTTTTTTTAATGTGTGAATGTTTTTGATTATGTTAGTGTAGTCAATAGTCAATAATCAGTAGTCAGTAGTCACTATCAATCCCTTGTCAACACTATATGCACTATCAACACGTGGTTTGTGAATCTTTAAATAAGTATATATATAATCCCATATTTACAAAATATTAAACGCAAAAAGTAATAATATTGTATCATTATTGTTTTTTATCATTTTGGTAATACTGACTACTGATTACTGACTACTGACTGTTGATTACTAATTACTGACTTTTGATTAGTGATTATTGACTATTGACTACTGACTATTGATTAGTGACTATTGATTAGTGATTATTGACTACTGACTACTGACTATTGATTTGTGATTATTGACTACTAACTACTAACTACTGATTACTGACTATTGATTAGTGATTATTGACTACTGATTATTGATTAGTGATATTGACTATTGACTACTGACTACTGACTACGACTACTGACTACTGACTACTGACTACTGACTACTGACTACTGACTACTGACTACTGACTACTGACTACTGACTACTGACTACGACTACTGACTACGGACTACTGACTACTGATTACTGATTACTCACTACTGATTACTAATTACATATACTGTTTATATTACAGAGAAGTTTATCTAGATAGGAAGATTAGTTATTAATAAATTAAGGCCATCTATAAAAATTTGTTATAATAAAATAATACTTTAACGTCACAGCAACAGTATTTATAAACTAAAAATAATAATTCTCAAACGAACTTCAGCAAAGAGAACCACGTCCTTGAAGTCATATGGGACGGGAACAGCTGATGCTACCTGACACACACACTAACATAACTTAGACGCACAATAACTTGTAATACACACACTAAAATACGTACACACACACACAAAGGAACACACATACAAATGTGTACACACACATGAGCAATGTGGATGCGCGTGAGTCTTAGGGTAATTTTATGGTTTTACACATGTTTTAGATACGTCATATAGTTTTTAATACTGACTATTTATAGAATGTAATATATTTCCCATTTTATTTATTAAACATACAAAAACTGTCAATTGATGCCAATTCTGATAGTAATAGTCAAAGTCTCTGGAGTGTGATCAGTCAGAACAGAAAGCAACAATCACTGAGTGACTGGACGATAAATGGTATTGTGGAGATTTTAACTGGAAGGACAGTGTATACTGATTTTTACCCCTAAGGGGTTTATGTAGGTATGGAATTGTATGGAATGAAGTAAGAAACACGATTTTAATATATATATCCGAATGAAAGTTGCAGCATTTTGTATATATATATATATATGGATATGGTATCCTACTGTTAGATAAGGTTTATGCCATTCAAGGTATCCTATGTCCAAATGAATTAGTGAGACTCAGATACGCTGATACAATATCGGAGTCTCTGAATATATATATATATATATGTGTGTGTGTATATCTATGTGTGCTCTCACTGTAGTTAATGACAGAAAAAAAATAGTTAACTGAAGTAACAATAATATTTCAAAAACATTCTTCAATGTCTTATCTATTGAAAGTCTAAATAATATATATTATATAATATTATAATAAATTAACTCAAAGAAACATCCACGTATTGAAATACACTTTAATAAAACAAATTAATAATGTTATATAAAAAGAAATATGGCGGTGTTATAACAGAAAGTAATTCACAAAATTCCGACCCTTATCATAATTGAATAGAGGACATCGGGCGTAAGAACGAAGATGGATCGAGAGGAGACGGGTCAAAACAATAACTTCTACATTAAATATTATCAACAAACCAAGATTATTTAGTTTATTTATAAGAGAACAGTACTCGAACAAACGTACAGACAAAACAGACTTTTTTTCAAGTTAATGACCCTTATAAGGGATTCGTAGGTTCAAAAAAACAAACGCACGTGAGACAAAAAATAAACTCGGAGTAGAATTACGAGAAATTGTAAATTACTGTACATTACTTTAGTCCTTTTGTTAGTGTTAATAAGGATTAATTTTCCATGATATATATACAGATAACACATCAGCTGTTTAAGTTAAGGGCCGAAGTATTCGTGGCATGGCTACCTCTTGGAATGATTTAGGGAAGCATATTTACTTACAATATAATATTAAATGTAATTTTTTGAGAAAACTAATTCAAAGGACATATTAAAAATAATTGTATTGAAAAAATCGCTACTTCTTAACAGGAGGTATTATTATTAAAACTCTAACAAGGGGAGGGGGGAGAGGGGGGAGAAAGAAACACGTGTTCTTAAACATTCAATTGAATCGTATAACATATTCAAACTTTAACAAAGGGTTAGTATTGGACAAATATAATTAAATATAAAATATTTAGCTACAACAGAAACACTATAGTACTATATTCTTAGAAGATGCATAGACATTCCGAGAACTACCTGTTGGTTTACAAAAGGTTTTTTGGGGTTTGTCGTCTAAAAAAAAATGTTCCCTTGACGTACCTCAAAAGATTTTAACTGTCAAGGAAATGTAAACTTTACACCAATGATTTTAAGGTTGTATTTATAAAAGTTTAGAGGAATAAAAAAAAAATGTAAATTATCAACAATAAAATTATCTATAGGGTCGGTCCGTACCAATAAATCAACGCAGGTATTGGAAGTAAATCATGACCAAATAGTACTATGAAATTTAACTTGTTACTGGGATATAAAACAAATCTGGACGCATTATCCCATTTTTTAATTGAAATTAAATCGGGGTATACATAAAACAGGAATCGTGGACGCATTGTCGAGGTATAAAACGGGAATCGTGGACGCATTGTCCCTTTAAAATATCTTGTATTCAATCCAATCCAATCCAGAATATCGTATATTCAAAAACGATATAAAGATTCATCTCACGAACAGTGGCAACTGCCAAAGTTTCCTCAACTCCAACAGTATCCTATAAAGCGAAGTGAACATCTGTTGTATGAACAGCGAGACAAAGTTTTTTACAGCTGACTTCACTTTTAACTTTAAGACATAGAGGTGCTTTTTCTTGAGCCGTCCTTTTGGTATCGGAGTATCGGAGTTGAGTTCTTGATAGACTCTTCGAAAAAGGGTTGAATGTTCGTATAAAATTAAATCATAGCTTGATGGACTTTCTGTTTGTCTATCATTTTGATAACGAAATATTGGTTTATATTTAATTGTTTAAGTTTTGTTCTGTTTTGTTTTTCATTGGTATAATGTACATTTACATTAATACTAGCTTATTCCCTCCCGCTTCGCTGGCACACTATTAATTTGGATGTTAACTTAGGTTGCTATGGTAATCTTTGTCATATTATCCGTTGTCATCGTAACCGTTGCTATGGTAACCGTTGTTTTTTTTTTTTTTGTGTTTGTCTCTGCTGTTAGCCCTACTGGCCATGACAGCGTCACCGGTGTAATGGACGGGTGCAGAGACCCGCCCTTGAAAAGGGGGGCCTGAAGGGCCCCAGGGGAACGCGCGTCCTGAGGGCGCCTCCTGTGAGGCTCGGACCACGGCTCAGGACGCCGTTAGGTGGGAAGCGAGGGTTGGATGTGGGCTAGAATTTGACACTAACGTCCTCCGACGGCAGAACGCCGGAGCAACGTGCTTGGATGGGGACCTCGTCTTCGCCGGCGAAGACGCTGTGTGTGTGTATGTGTAGTATTTATGTTCGCTTTGCCGCTTTTACGTAGCGTTCCCTAACGTAATCGCGTCGTCCGGGTCGAAAAGTACCGACTTGGGTCTTCTCTTTCTGACTTTAGGAGTCTTACGGGCCGTGTATCCTGTGGCCTTAACCACCAGCGGGTTTGGGTGTCCCACAGCATTGTCAAAGTAGCTTTTGGAGAGCCCCTTGAAATACTGTGCGATCGTCGGTAGATGGTAACCGTTGTTATCCGTGTATATCTCCTACAGGTTTAATACTCGGAGAAATGCAAAAATTTTAAATGCGTTTTGATAGTAGTTCCATAAAATCCGTTCTTAATGGACGTCTCCGTCACAAAAGACGTAACTATGTGAAATTTTAAGTTAATCTTACAGATAGTTTCGTAATATATAGATATAAATATATATGATTATTAAACACAATTATCTTAATGTTACATGATTTATCCGTGTTTATTTTATTGAATATTTATATTTATAATAAACGTATAAATAAGTAATATATAAATATGTGAGAAAAAAAAATATTTCAAAAGAATTAATATAATAGAAGGAAACATCTAACAAGGACGGTAAATAAACAAATTGAAATGAATACACGTTGAAATATATGAGACGTGTTACTCGTAGTTCGTGATACCAACTATCCAGATAAAACCTTCACCAAAATAATATAAAAACAATCACACAAACAAAACATCCAATTAACTGTCAGATGCACTTGTATAAGTTGACAGTAAATTAAGGTGGTTGAGCTAATACGGTCTGAGCTGTTCATACGTAAGCACGGACAGACCCCTCGCAACACTGATGTACGAAACTTCTATGGATACGATATATATATGTATATATACCACTCAATGACTCTTTACAAAATCTTTAAAATTTTATGTAGTAACTTCTTTTGTGACGTAGACGTCCACTAAGAACGGATTTTACGGAATTCCTATCCTAACTTCAATTTTTTGCATTTCGCCAAGTTTTAAACCTGTAGAAGCTATACATTTAACGTAGAGATAAAAGATACTATAGCAACGGTTACGATGACAACGGATAATATGACAAAGGTTACCATAGCAACCTAAGTTCACATCCAAATTAATAGTGTGCCCAGCGAAGCGGTAGGGAATAAGATAGTATTCTTTATATATTTAAAATGATTATACCATGTGGCGGTTGATATTTGTCAATTAATGTTTAATCACATAACACACTAGTTATAATTAAATTGAGTTTAACTCAAAATAAATTTACTAAACGATTATGATATGTTAAAATGTATTGAATAATTTGAATAATGCGTTTGACACAGAAATAGTAATTTCAGTGCAATTTATAATAATATAAAATACCATATCCACCCTTCTTACTCCGATTCCGGCCGCGACAGTAGTGTTGTCCCGGATATTCTCTGCTCCCCAATTAATTACCCGGACTGTTCCCGGAACGTTCCCGGATCGTTCCCCGTCGATTTAACTTGTAAACGAGTGCATACTTCTGGATTGCATTGCGATATCTCAAGCCGTTTATGAGATGCGTTATTTTGATTTGAGGGGAATTTGTATTGTCTTATTCGTTGTGTTTTAAATTACTTTCTTTATATATAGATATGTATATATGTATGTATGTATGTGAGTCATTCTTCTTCAACGAATTACCCCGTTCTAAGGTTAATTTTAGTAGTGTTTTCAGACGGATAACTAATGACTTTTATAGCCCGTAACCGAAATTTAAATGAGCTTTAAAGCTTCACTAACATGAAATCACTAACCCATAAATATGAACCGTCCCGTGCACTAAATATTTATCTTAACTCCGTAATGACAAAATATCACCTATAGCCAGTTAAATCCTCCTAAGAAGCTTTTTCTTCCCATTTCCTTGTCCCATTTAACTCTAACCGATTTAGAGTGCATCTTAAATGGTATAAAGTGTACATTAATAGTGAAATAGAGTTGGAATTACGGCTATTTGTTAGTGGCCAGTAGTTTAGGAGATTTACCGTTTGCTGTATTCAATTAGCCAAAGCAACTTACTCGGGACGCGCAAATTTACTTGTTTACTGTTTTATAGCGATCACCTTGCACTGCTTAAAGTTTATATTGTATAAAACAATATTACTAATTACCATATTTGTTTTTAAGCCAAAACTTACTGTAAAATTAAGTTGTGAAGCTATGACATGTTATATATGACTATAATGCAGCCTATATCTATATATATAATATATAACGATTTAAATTCACTGACTCATCACAAAATCTCTGAAATTATCTGTCCGATTAACTTAAAATTTTACATATTTATTTCTTTTATGACGTAGACGTCCATTAAGAACGGATTTTATGGATTAACTATATCAACGAATTTAAACTTTTTGTATTTCTCCAAGCTTTAAATCTGTAAGAGCTATATACTTAACGCGGTTACCATAGCAACGGTAACGATGACAACGGTTACCATAGCAACCTAAATTCACATCCAAATTAATAGTGTGCAAAGCGAAGCGGGCGGGAATCGGCTATGTATACTTGTATTTTTCATTTATGTTTTCTAATCGAGTAACAACAATTTATTCAATGTTATTATCGCAGAGAAATGTTATGTATTTCATTAACAGAATTCCACAAGTCATCGTGATACACCCAGATGTTAACAAGGGTTGATAGTACACTGAACGGGGCTCAAATGCCCAGATCATAGCTACATGACGTCATTGTTGCTCGCAATTTTTTTTATTATTACACAGTATTACACTATGGAACATTTGAGGTAAACTTTATTAAGAAATTACGCTTTTATCCGTTGTTAAATATCTGTATTTAGTTTCTCTATTCTACGCTTAAACTACTAAAACTAACAACCAAAACAATCACCGTAACAATACTGAAATCAGATCTGTATCTCGTATAATCCGCTCATTAATTCTTCATAAACGTGAACCAGGTGCAGGAGACGTCATGCGTATATATTTATTAAACGTTGGTATTATATTAAACAAAGCATTCAGTAACAGCTAATAAAGCCGCTCGCGATACAGTGTTAGCGTCGTAGCCACACAAATTAATCAAAGGGAAATATTCATGCCGACACATGCCATGAAATGATAATGAACCCCTATCTGGGATAGGTTATGAGCGGTGGGTGGCCGCTGTGGTGGCGGGTGACTGAGCTGAAGCGGGAGCGGGAGCTTTTTATTTATGTTGTTGGCGTGTCGAGATTGATGAAGTATTTTTGGATACATTTTTTTTAATTTAAAATATTTTTACAATTAAAAATAAATAATTTATGGCCGTATTATATTATGATCTTGTTCGATCCAGAATACGGCTGCTTTCACTTTTACGACTATATCTCCATATCCTATGCCTTGAACCACCCACTACACACGGGCTTAGATATGGGACGTGTAAAACAATACGGTTTACAGCGGAATGCCTTTGTCTTTGGGAACAATTAGTATAGAGAAATTGCTTCTGACCGACTCCGAATTAATAAATGTATTCACTATTAATTTATTATATGCCCATTTGTTTACTTCGACTATACCATATAAAATTTACTGAGTATAACTTTCAAACTTATGTATTTTACCGGTCTATTATGTTTTAATTCGATATTATTGTTAACTAGGATCCGCCAATCGTGCGCGGCGGGTGTTGAGCTGAGCCCCTCTCCTTTCTTCTTTTCTTGATAACTTTTGAATGGTTAAACATTTTTTCAATCTGTTTTCGCTATAACATCCTCGTTCGGCTCAAACATACATGAGAAAATTTTTAGCTAACTCGTCGTCACTTTCTGGAGACAACTAAACACAAAAAAAGGTAGCTCAAACGATTAAGAGCTTCGCTTACTCTCAACTCGATAAGTTAAAATAAGATATAGCAAGGTTTAAAAAAATATTATCAATTGAATTTTGGTGGACGAAAAATTATAATATGGACGAGTTTTTTTATTTCAAAAACATGCATCGAAATGATGAACATGAGTTTCGACAGACCTCAAGATCTCAAGTGACATACTAACATGTCAAGCTAGAAAACACATCTCTTATTACGAGAAGTTTGTTAAAAGTAGGTAATAATATAAATAAGAATTCCTCTAATTCCTAGTTCCAATATAACTTAAACAGAGTTCTTTATACATATATAACCACAGATCTGTATAACAGCTTGTAAAGATGGTATAAACATTACGGCTCCATGTCAAAATGTCAGAAGCGTTACGAATTTGAGATGAGCAGTGAAATTAATAATTGTTTGATACGAGATGTGTTCGCGACGCACGATTTATATCATTTGATTGGTTTGTAATGGATATAACATACATATAACACATTAAAATCAGGTACATTATAATATATTTGACCAGAAAACGGTACCTTGGAAGTAACACTTTGTCTACATATTCAGCATATAGCTAAAGGTTTTCGAGCAGACCTTTTCAATAAATTGTCATGGGATTATAAAATGTAGGAGAAGATATCTGAGTTTTATGATATCTTCTTCTTAGATCTATTTTATTATTATCATCTAAGGTTGTTATATTACATATACATCATCTAAAATTGTTATATTTCTTTTAAAAAGAGCAACTGTTGAGATTCTGGCCGGCTCTTCTCAACAGCGCAGCATTCCGAGCCGGTGGTAGCTTACTCACGGACTGACTACACTGACCTTTTTTTGTATTGTAATAATTGACGATTCAAAAGTGCGTGTAAATGCCTACATGAATAAAGATATTATTTAGACCTATTGTATTATTGTTTCAGCTCAAGATAAAAAATATGCGTTTCCCAAATGGAAGTTGAAGATTAATTGAGTTTGAAACTTTCTTTTCACTTATCCGATGGGGATACAAATAATAACCAAGAATGCTTCAAAATTTGATACCCCGACTTCAGGCACAAAAGAATTTTCAATTAACAAACAACAAATTTAATTAACAACTGTACATAATACCAAAAATGATAGCTGTCATGCACATGCAGCGTAATTAACAGTCCTTGTAATACTTACGCAAACTTGACAAGCAAATTAGAAGCGAATTTAACAGTCTCCGAGTTTAATCCGACGAGAGTTAATTGAAAATTGCTGTCACGAAGCACACCTGATACGAAATGTGCATCTTATTTAGTAAACACGTCCCATATAGGATATATACCTCCCAATTTACTAAAACCCTAGCGTAACTGTCTTCAAATGTTCGTTCTAAAATAAATGGTATTTTTGTTTTATATGAAAAAAGCTCTTAATATATAAAGATCCAAAGTAGTAAAATCAAATATTCTATCAAAGTGCCTACGAGTACTTATCGTTGAGGTGTGTGGGGAAGGAATTAAACCAGTGTTTGCTTTCGCCCTCGATGTTTACACAACTTTGAACACCCACACCACATTATGTTGTGATTATTTATGTATCAAAATACATTTATATCTTATGACTCCAGTCGTTATTAACTTGTGTATACATACGAGTAGTGTAAACTATATAAATTAACTCGACTCTACCTTCGAACGTTTTTAATACCTGAATTGAAGTTTTGAGAGAAATTTATATTTTTAATTTATTATTATATGTTTTTAATATTTAAGATATAAAACGAAGCACAAGAACATAGAAATATCGTGGTAAATCGACAAATTAATATGTAATTACTACGTACAGACAGGTATAATAAACAATGTATATATGTATATATATATATATATATAGTTTACTATACTATGAGCATAGTTGTACAAACACACACAAATATAACTTCAAAACACAAAACCAGAATCAGGAAACGTTTAAATTTAAACATAAATAAAGTCTTAAAAAATATTCCAAATAATAAAAACGTTCATAAGCAATTATCAAAGAAACTTAAATAAAATAAACCATAAACGGACTCGATGGTTTTTTAAAAACGGTCTGCCATATTGATTTATTAGTCGTGTAAATTTAGGTGGTACCATTAAAAGTAAATCAAAGTGCGTTGTAAATCGCCAAAGCACGAGAGCAACCATCGTATCCTGGCCTCGCTGGATGCTTTGCTAAAAGCTTTTCGGTTTAACTATATCAGAGTTAAGGGGATGGAAGGACCAGCTTAAAATGGTGGCTGAACTCCAATACCCGTCACGTGGTCTCACATAGCACTAGAAAAGTCAATGATTGGTGTATGTCGATAAAAACGGTCAAGCGTTGTACTTAATACCACAGAAAGTTATTTTATTGGTACACTAGTTTTTGAGCGCGGGTGTGCATGTATTTTATGTATACGTATAACATATTAAAAAAGATTTTTTAAAACTACGATTTCGTGTTTATGGTTCAGAAAACAGTTCAGTTTAAACAGCTGTAGAAATTAAGATAGAGATTAAGTACCTATATATATTGTGATTAAAAAAGTTGTTTGTCTGTCCGTCCGCGATTTAGATTTAGTTTTATTCTAATATACTTTATATATTACTTTGAACCTAACAATAATGTGTAATGCAATCGTGTTTATTAATTTCCTGTGTTATTGTTATCCATTTCAATAATCCTTATCCAAATAATAGAATATACTGCGTCGTTGTGACGATATGGTACTTTAAAAACTCGATTCGAACTAGAACTGAAATACGATTTTGATTTCATATTATATATTGTTATTGTGGTGAGATGAAGGAAGACATGAGTTTAAATAGTAAATCTTAAACTTGTGTTGTTGAATTTACCGTTGTTTGGCTGACATTTTAAAACATATATATATTTGTTAATATATATATGTATATATATACAAATAGTAGTGCTAATAAAACTTTATTTCGTCTTATTCTATAGTATTGATAGTTCCTAACAATAATAACCCATTGTGTGTTTTTGCGTCGTTCCAGATATCTAGTGTGATTTGTTTTATAATATCGTAACATTTGCGTCGAGTTTATATTTATAGTATAATAATAATGGCTCTTTTGATAATATGGACCTTGATATGTTTACGGATTT
The DNA here is from genome assembly GCA_918358865.1 of Melinaea marsaeus rileyi. Lineage (NCBI taxonomy): Eukaryota > Metazoa > Arthropoda > Insecta > Lepidoptera > Nymphalidae > Melinaea > Melinaea marsaeus. The sequence goes on from OU911092.1 coordinate 6,659,977, forward strand.
GCAAATAAATGTATGTGGTTATATTTTTTGTTTGCTGGTTTGAACATATTTTCGATAAGTTATGTAAGTATTATAAATTTTTAAAATATTATTAATAATTGTATAGAAGTATCTTTCAATATTTGTATATCGTTAGGCGAACCAATTATAACAACAAGGCGTCATTGAGTAACGTTTTAGAATGCATACTTGTATTTAAAGATTTTTTTTACTGTATACGTTTTTCTACATACATATCTGATATTATGAAATTACTTAAGAAAGAAAAGTACTTAGGAAGAGGACATGGTGAGTGACGGTATTGAATATTTTATAATCTCCGCGCTTTGAGAACACGAAATACGAAATTAAACTATCAATTATGATTAATTATCTTTTAAACTGATGAATTTGGGTAAATCAATTGCTATCCTCCTGAATTATCCCGAGTCCCTAATTGGGGTACAAAAAATTATAATCCGACACACGTTTAGATTATCTGTGTATTCTAACGCGCGAAAAAATAACAAAAGCCCTCCGAAAATCACCTCTAATCCGTCCAGATCGGAATTTTACACGCGAGGGTTGGTTTGAGGGAATGTCGATTTTTTATTCCCGGAAAAAAGGGATTTGTGAGGATTTGGAAAATAAATAATTCAATTTGTGAAAAACTATTTTCTTTTCCGTTAAGAAGAGTTAGTTGTTTTTCATGTTATTAAATATCTTAATACGTACGAGACTTGGGATTTGTGGCATTTTCATAAGGATATTAACACAAAAAGCAATCGAAATGCAAGATTGACTACAATATTTGACTAAAACAACGACAAAATAACTCTTAGAGTGCGGCAACACAAAGACAAGGTATAAACATAAATTTAATATTAATTAGCATATAAAGATATATATTTGAAAGTAATTATTCAGCTTCCAATTACGATGTATTTTCTATTGTATTACCATTTCTTTAGAACAAAAGCTACCATAAACAACTTGTGAGTCACTCATGAACGTGAAATCGCAAAACCATTATTGCCTCTAAGTCTAATTTTATTATTAGCCGTAAATTAACTTTGTTTGGTCCAAACTAAAAGAATACTTAAACATTATATTAAATTATATCTTATTGTTCTTAAATATACGTATTTTTTTAAATATTTTTACTATCATGTCAAAAAATCCATACAAATAGGGTTCAAATCGTTCATACCGAATCAGCTGATAAAACGTAATATACAGACCGACAAAATTGTAAACTATTGTACATTCATACCATAACAATCGTAATCAAAATATAAAAGTTAAGAGATATAATATATAATTTTATTATTATATATATATATATATATATATATCAATATATTTTTTATTATATATATATATATATATATATATATCAGTCAATATCAGTTAACTTAACCCATTTACCGAATACAATCGCCAAATCTTACCTCTTGCATAGCTGAGTGCAGTTAGCAGTATTTGTTTATCGTCACGTATGGAAAGTTTATCAGTGGCGACTAGAATTCAGGACGGATATCAGTTGCAGACTAAATTAGGATAGGATAAATCAGACCTCGGATTATAGGAATATTGTTTGCATTTCTACGGTTACATCTATTCTGGTATCATTTTATGTTCCTTTTCGAACCTCAAAACAAATTTTAAGTCATTAATATAACTAGGGGCGCCAACAAACCGTTTGCATATTGAGCGAAGCGAGCCCAGTGTATTGACTCATCGTTTATATCAGTTAATATAATTTTTTGACATGATATTTTTTTTTTTTTAAACCATCACCTAATGTGTGTCTTTTTGATCGCAAAGTTTCATAATTTTTCGACAAGTTTTTTTCGAGCCAATTCGTGACAAAGAATGTAAAAAGTCTCCAGTAAAACGCTCCGCTCACTTCGTTCGCTTCGCTGGACACACTATTAATTTGGATGTGAACTTAGGTTGCTATAGTAACCTTGTCATATTATCCGTTGTCATCGTAACCGTTGCTATGCTAACCGTTGATATAGCAACTCCTTCAACAACAACATCCAACATCCATCAACTACAACATCCGCCTTATGTGTTTAGCTCTTACAGTTTTAAAACTTGGCGAAATGGAAAAAGTTGATAAGAATTCCGTAAAATCCGTTCTTAGTGGACGTCTACGACACAAAAGAAGTAACTATGTAAAATTTTAAGTTAGTCGGGCAAATAGTTTAGGAGATTTTGTGATGAGTCTGTGACTGGTAAATCGCTTATATATATATATATATATATATATATATAGATAAATAAGACAATATTGATTAATTATCATGGAGTTATAGTTTATAGTTCATCACATGTTCGTCATCACTATGACGCGGGTGTCTTGCGCAAGTTAGATAGCGGTCAGTGATTCAGAGTGCGCCTGCGCACAACACCTGGGCTTTAGTAAATCATTTGTAATCTTTATTATAATATATTGATCTATTTATTATTTGTTTATGATTTTATTGATTATTTAATAGGATCGAAGTCAAAGTGATTTTTATTTTAAATATTGCACTTATGAAACATCACTATAGCAAAATAAATATAATATTCATATATTAAATCAGGAATTCAATTTGGAGATAAAAATATTTTAACATAATATCGTAATATTAATACGTGAAAGAAAACAATTGTACGCTTATTGTATATATACCTATATATATACAATACTTCTATATATGTATATATGTATGTATATACAACAAAAAACACATGCAGACATGTCAAACTTAACCCTCGTTTTTGCGTTAGTTGTTTGTTGTCTTTCTACAGACCATTTGCTACAAATATGTATCAAGAAAATCCTTGATTATATATTTAATAATTTATTAGAAAGTCGTCGGCGATTTTAACAAAAATTCAATATCTATTTGGCAACAAACCTTATTTTATCGGATTATCTTTTGTCAATCCATTCGATACTTTATTGGTATTTTACAACAAACTAAAAACAGTTAAAATACCTACAATGTTCATAATTAAGTTACACAGTAAGAAAGCTATAGCCCTGTGAGGAACCAAACCAAACAAGACCTGGATCTCCAGAACTAATATTTGATCAAGTAATAGTAGTTAGTTATAATTACAAACTTAACTCTGAGATATTCTAGGCTTCAATTACGAATCGATTTGCGTTAGTTGCTTTCAGATTTGTCAGATTAATTACATTATTTTAAAGTAGGTAAATATGTCCGTAGTAACTTGAGATTAGTAGTAGTAGGTTAGCAATAAAAAATATATTATTATTCTATACATTTCAAGTATCATGTTAAGGCAAAGTCTAGTCAAATCGATCGGGGGTTATTGAGTTATGGACGAACGGACAACAGAATTATTAATGCGGTTAGCGTTTTTTGCGATCTGACACCGTCTCAATTGTACTCGACTCGAGTCGTTTCAAATTTATTATTTTAATAATATTCGTTTCTACTTTCGCTCAAACTCATATATCTTTCCAGATTTTGGCAATCAAGCCGTTCAAAGCTATCAAAGCTAACGCAAAAATAAATATGTAACAAATATATATATATATATATACTATCTACTGTATTTAATTTAGTATATATTAAATTCCAAACATATTCAGAAATGGCATAGTCTAAATAGGTAATGGGTGTGGAATTAATTAATGCGTAGTAGCAATTAACAGTAAATACATTTAATTATGCACCCAAAACCGACCCATAAACGTGATGTACATTAGATTCGGGTGCCATGGTGATAGGATGAGCGGACCTAAAAACTTACAAAAAAAAAAAAAAATAATTATGTTAATAATTTATCACTCTCCAGTGTTTTTGAGCTGAGCGTAGGCGAAGCTAACCGTTTGGGAAACTTCTTTTTGAAGCAACATAACATAACTACTACTGCACTGATTTGAATGAAAATTGGGTAAGCTATAGAGCTTGGGAATGTTTTAAAAAACAGAATTAAAATATTTCATTCCGTTCAGAAAAGATGGTTAAAAAACTGTTTCTCCCATAGACTTAACGTTATCAGAACTTCCTCGCGTTTGCCGATCGTCAACCTACGAGTAGAAATGCGCTTATAAGTTTATAAGCAACATCACATAAGAACTACTAAATAAAATAAATAAAATATAATATATATATATATATATATATATATATATATATATATATATATATATTATATTTTATTTATAAGCGGAGAGGAGCTTAGCTCAACTCCCGCAGCGCTCGGCAGCTTTTGGATCCTAGTTTAAATTATATATAAGTTTTTTTACAACCGCTCTGAAACGCTATCTCTCATATCGCTCGAATCGCTCATATCGCTCGCTTATGTAATGTAACCCGATAGGCGCATGATTGTGACGTGCAGACAGACAAGTTAATCGGACCCTTTGAAATCTCAGATCTAAATTAATTCAGACTCCCTCTAAGTTGCGCTCAGAAAACATTTTAAATAAAAACTATTAACATATATTAACTGTGTTTCATATAAAGACATTTCCTTAAAACAAATATATCTGGTTTAAGATATTAATAAGGCCATAATCGCAATTAAATTAGTTATCGTATCACATCTGTAACTTATCGGACGCCTACTCAAAAATACTGTTAAATCAATCTAAGCTCTAATTATAAGTATATAAAGTTTAAAATCTATTAATAAAGTAATAACAATTGAACTTTTGACTCCATATGAGAATGGCCTTTACCACGATTATCACTTGATCAAGATATTATACTAAAGTGTTTGAATTATTGAATTTGACGTGTTTTTTTATTGTTCCGACAATTGTATTGAGATCTTGAACTTTATGACCGATAAATATATATATATATATATATATATATTTATAAATATATATATATATATATATATATTTATGTAAGAGACGAGACGAAGAGAGTAAACGAGTTTGCGGGTCACTGTTGATGTGTGATCACCGCCGCCCATGAACTCTTGCAGCATCCGAGGATTCACAATAGCGTTGCCGGCCTTGGAGGTAGGAGTATACGCCTTTTTTTAAGGTACCCATGTATGGATCTGGAAATACCACCTAAGGTAGTTCGTTCCACGTTCGCGTGGTGCGTGGAAAAAAGTCTTTGAAAACCGCACAATGGAAGATTGCTACGCATCCAGGTGGTATGGATGGTAAAAGAGGCGATGGTGAGCTGTGCGGTAATGGAATTCGGCGGTAGGCATCAAATCGAATAGTTCTTTGAAACACTCCCCGTTGTAAATGCGGTAGAAGACGCACAAAGAAGCCACGTCTCTACGCATTGCCAAAGAGTTCGTCAATCGTTCCCAGAGCACCGGGTCCCCGATAATCCGAACGGCTCTCTATTGTATGCGGCCAAATGGTAGAAGCTGATATTGGGGTGATCCGGACCAGAGATGAAAACAGTACTCCATGTGTGGCCGGACCTGCGCCTTATAGAGTGCAAGTCTTTGGCCAGGTTTGATATACTGCCTCGCTCTATTGATCACTCCCAATTTCTTCGAAGGTAACTTGACCTTGCTCTCCAGATGATCACGAAACTGTTAATCACTCGATCAAATGTCGAGACCCAGAATTTTGATACTTGGCGAGGCAATAAGAGGAGTGCTCTCGAAAAAAGATACATTATATAATATTTCAAAAACGTTTTACAATTTTACTATTATTAAAACTGAACGAAGCGATTAAATAAAAGAAACACTATTTTTCATTACATCAAATTGACCTTATTATGTAGAATATTTTACAAAACTGAAAACAGAGTCGCGTGATATTACTATAGCGACAATTAAATGGAATTGCTCTCAGACTGAGTGAATTTACATATTTTCGTGGCCGGAGCTAGCTCGCTCTCCGAAAATATTAAACTTCAAGTCGCTTAATGAAATACATTGAACAACTAAAGTTGTTATTCGCTTTATTATGAAAACAAATGAAAAGGACACCGTGGTTTGTTTTTGTTTTTGGTCAAAGAAATTTGAAGCTTTTGTTTAAATTAATAGAGTTATTTATTCATTGAATATTTTTTTGTTATACCAATTAACGAATCTGGGGACTCCTTTACTTTTAAGGAATGCAATAGCTATTAATTGAGTATATTTTATATTACAAATATAATAAGTAAGAATCGATCATGGTATAAGGATGAGAAGCATCTAAGATGTTATAGAAGACCTGGGTTAAATGAGTCAGACGTATAACCTGGACCCCAAATAAGGATAAGAGTGGATAAATATTAACCTATTGCTGTTGTATTATGAACATAACAATTGAAATGATATTAATATTTGTTAACATGAAGCGAAAATATGAACCTAAAATTTTTATTGTTTTCAATCTGTATTAAAAACAAAAGTTATTTTCATTTATTTTATCGAACGATATTATTATTAAATATCGAGTATATTACAACAATTTCGTATAAATAGGGTAAGGTTACATTTAGGAGCTATCTGTGACAGACCGACAGATATGGGAACGTGTCACGCTATTCGATATCAACACGAACAGTCAGGACTTAAATTGTATTTGTTTTTTTTGTTTAAAGACATGCCTGTTAACAAAAACTTTGGAGTCAAAATATTTTGTTACTTTTAAGTAAAATTTTATAGCTTATAATTTTATGCAACTGATTTTAAATGACTCTAATATATTTTATAAGTTTTGTCAAAAAAATGTCTACAAAATTAATGATAAAATATGATGAGATACATTTTAATCAAACTCCAATTAATCGTTTACATAAAAACATAATAACATTAAAAAGATCCCAATTCCAGACGTAGCGTGGTTGAGAACGACATTAAAAGTTAAATAGTTAATTTTGGGTCAAAACGCTATTCGCTCGGAAATTGATGTGAAAATGGGTTTTCTTTGAAAAGTTTTTAAGTTATTTTTAACATTAACCGCCACATGCCCTTGTTTTGTTTAGGGACCGCGTTGTATCCGTTCTATCAACGTAAGTTTTAACGAGAAATGAATTAAAAGACAAAAAAGGTGAAGTGCTGTAAGTATATATATATATATATATATATATATATATATATATATATATATTTACATAGCAATAGACTTAGCCAAAAGAAATTATTAAAATTAAATTACTAGCCGTATTTATTTGTATATATGTATTTTCTGTATATTTAGCAAAAAGTGTCTCTGGTTGGCTGTAAACCTGTATTTTTTCATAATGGCGGCAAGTACGTGGCCTAATTGTAAACAGATGAGGTTTAAAACAATAAAAACGAAATTACGCATTCAAAATGAAAGCCTCAAAGCTCTGGTGCTTAATGGAGAGCTTTTACGGGATTTACTTTAAAAATATTCGGCCGCTTCCTCTGTCAATGTTCTTTAATGTATCATTATATAATTATCAGAAAAGTGTTTAAATGGAATAGTTTATAATTATAATATTTATCGGCTATATATATATAATATAAATTGATATTTTATTTATAACCCCAAATTTTATCTCCTCCCCTTTTCCTCCTTCTCCTTCTCTCCTTGTGTTCTCATTTCCTTTATTCCTCCCAAATTTTGAAGATTTGTTGTGTTTGATACACATCTATGAGCGTCTACCATCAGGCATCTAGTTTGCCACACTGTTAACTTCCTTTTAAAACAAAAATGCATAAAAATTTACATAAACAAAATATGTTTTATTATTTAAGGGTAAATAGAATTCGTAAACTGAATTTTACAAATCTGGAACCTCCATAAAAGACACTGAAAATACATTATTAAAATCATTTTCATTTTACCTTCGGAATGGGCATAAAACAAAACGCAATGCCGGAGTGGACATTATGTGTCCAATTTAATTTGATCCTACCACTCGTGAAATACTCCGCCAATTTCGTATATTTAGCAAAAATGGAAGAGTGGCTTGGGGTCTTTATATATTGGATATTCCACGAGCTTGCTAGACGTATACCGTGGTTACGTTTGTATTATTAAATTTTTATTACATTTAAGAAACTAAATGATATTTAACGTAAGCAATATAATATTTTTGTGAACAATTAACGTGAACAAATGTGAACAATGTTGGAACATACGATATGTATATATATATAGTTGGTGGTTCTAGTCCGTGTGTATACAGACTAAAAGCCTCCATGGCGACGTGAGTGCTCCCGAGGCGAGTCGAGCCTTTTATTTTTATTCATTACGACCGAGCGATAATCAATAATTTCGTTTCCATATAAAACTGCAATTATTCTCAAATTCATCATAGCTTTATTATAAATAAAAATTATATAATACATGAACAAAATATTTTATCCTGTATAAAGATAAACTTAAACACCATATGAATCTTTGTTTAAAAATCTACAATGTCATCAGCGAACAGTGAAGTAAAATATATTTATTTTCAAGGAAGCATTATTACAAGTGATTACTTTTAATTACATGCAAATTGTCTTTCTTTATATCGTTTTATCGCATTTCCATGAGCACTAGCTATCTGTTGTCCTTGTTAACGCTGACATTGCCTCAAGGAAACAAACTAACAAAGACACTAAGTAAATGTACATATATATATATATTTTAATCATACAAAAATTTTATATATAATTTTTATGATGATGAATTATAAAAACCGTAAAATAGATTTAATTTTTAAATATCAAAGATGTATTCATAACATTTTTAATAGACATTAAAAAAAGCACAAACGAAATATGCAACGGCGCATTGAGAAACATAAATCCCAGTTTAAGCTTGTAGAGATAAAATTGTATGTGGATACGTTGATGCATATTCAAACGGTACACGCGGCGACGCGGGGCACCACTAGGCCTTATCACCTCACAATAAAGCCTATTTCATAGCCTGTTTGTGCGGCACTCGAGTTGTACACCATACTAAATTCAGAACGCTATTTAAATGCAAAAGTTATGAATTTCAAAGTAAAATGTTAACGTATTTTAACGGCCATTAACTTTAATATTTCAAAAAAAATTATTTGCGAGTTATTGTTTGTATATATTTAAGATGTATTACAACAGTATTAATATAATATAGGTATAACAATACTTATATATTCTTTAATATAATCTTAATCATTTATATCAAAAAGATAAGTACATTAAACAAAGAGAATCCAAAAGAAATGCACTTAACATTAAAACAACGGAGTACCTACTTGTTGGAAATTTTAATACAAGACCCGCTAATTAAGATGACTCTCAAAGACATGAAAAAATAAACCATCCCAGAGCAACCCCTCGTGGAGTGATTTCAAAATGGAAATAGAGATCTTTACAAGTGGTCGGTACACTATCTTTAAAACTAACTATATTTGTCAGATAATTACTATTATTTGTATTTTATGTTTAAAATATAAATATAATTAGAATAATTAAATATATTTGCATTCTAACTTAAATTAATTACTTGTTAAGTCTAAGTATTATTTAATGTTAATGTTTAAAAGTGAATTCATTTTGTTATTTATTGTACCATAGAATACGGCTCGTATAACAACACATTTTTAGAACACAAATACATTCGAAAACCTTGCAAAGGATTCCTGAAGCTGAAGGGTTGTTGAAGCGACTGCAATTTTGAAACCAGACCCTCGTACTCGCTGCACGTCTATCGGCATGTTAATTGTCAGAACGATATAATATAACTTAGTAAAAAATATTTAACGTACCTTTGAAAATATGTTAATTAATTAAGGTAATAAAAATCAGAGCGGTCCGGCTGAAAACTCACCGTTACAAATTTAACAGCGATGAAAGTTCACATCGAATACCCGCTGCAGGGCGGGCTATATTGAAATTTGAAATACATATTTCTACTATAACGCCCGGGGCCGGAACGGCGAAACTATTCAAATATTCCCCGTGAGAACTTTTAAACTTTTTTTTTTCATCGAATACGTTTGTGGGTTTTTAGATATTGCGACTTTTTCAGCTCAGCTAAGCTCAGCGTCAGCAAGGCCCAAAGATTGAGACGATGACCGCTCTTTAGCTCATATTTCAAAGAAGTATAATTAAAATTTAAAAATATATTGCAATAATAATTCAGTTAATTTCTTTGATAATATCGATAAAATAAAAAGAGTGCAACACATCATTATGTTATGTTATTTATCACATTTTAGAGTTATCACAATATCGTATCGTGATCGTTAGTTTAAACGGTCTTGTTTCAAATAAGTATACCTGCACTGCACTATAATACTGGGACAATATGGGATGAAAAATGATTTAAAAACTGAATTTTATCGTTTGCTTTAATTAACATCGTAAAAACTTTTTAATTCATCGTAAAAATTTTATTAAAAAAAATACGAAATAATAATCTATTTTTAAAACACTTTTAGAACAAAAAAATACATATATACAACAAACCGACTTAAAAATACAATAGCCAAATATTTCCCTTCCCTAGTCCTAATCCCTAACAAAGGCCCTAAAAAAATCGTAACACCGAAAATATTTTTTGTCGGTCGGTCTGTCCGAAAAACAAAATCCTTTGTAAGTACATTGGGAATTGTAAGCCGCGAATTGGATTTTTCCTATAGCTGATTTACAATTCCGTTGCGAAACTACAATTACAGCTCCAAATAAATTTAACTAGTCGAATCGGTTACCGACAGACCGAAAAATTCAACTGTTTTTACAACGAATTGAATACAAAATCGATACATTTTATTGATATTATTCGATACTCGAGTTAAGTTACAGATTTTCATTTGCTGCACAAATCAAAACAGTTATGAGTGTTAATGCTAAAGATATAGATCTCCAGATGTCTTATTACAAAATAATAGACTGTATTACTTTGTAATAAGAATCATATTTAAACGGATCCTGATATACAATGTTGCAAACAGGATAGTATGTTTTTTAGTTTGTAAGAGGTTTATATGAACGTCTTCACTTTTTACAAAGTTGATCAACCTGTATTGCATTTTTCAACTTTAAATTAGAATAGAAAAATAATTTACTATTATATGTAAGAGAGAGAGAGAGAATATATATATATATATATGATGACAGTTGAAACAGTATTTCAGTAATCCTTTTTCTATCTGTAAAAATGGTTCAACGATACAGATGTTGTATAAAATTAGTTCTTTGCATATAAAACAGCTGGACAAAATGGAAACCATTAGGCCATGCTTAACCCGATGCTTAATGCGAACATTGAATAGGCTTTCATCAAAGGGATTTTTTTATTCCGACCACCGCCACTCCTTTGAATCGCGATTCGAGCAAAATATAAAAAGGTACACAACTTTAAACAATTTATGCGGCATTTGATGATTTGCGGAATTGGGTATTTTAGTATTCAATGGCAATTTTGTGTAATCACTTAGAAAATCGATCAAATTGACGTATACACTACAACTTGTATACAAAACATGTCTTGACTTGGTCTTTAGTGTAAGTGTTTAGAATGTCCATAATGAAACTATATATAAATATATTAAATACATTTCTTTCATTTATGGCTGATAAGTTAGATATTCTTAGTGTCTTTATAATTAAAAAACAAACTGAAATATTTTTGTCTGTCATTTCCTTCTGTCATCTGTCATCTGTCATGTGAAAAATTGTTTAATTTTTTTTTTATAAATATTACATGCACTATTAATAATAATGTATTCCATATTCTAATTATAAATGAATAAATGAATAATAATATTTTATATAAGGATCTATAAGAATGCCTCCTGCATGATAATATATACCCTTGAATATATTTGGAGGTATAATTCCTAATTCTACCGATGTTATCAACGTCCTAGGTTCTTCCTGGTGACCTTAAAATGACACCTAAATTACTACCATTAGTAAAACATACATTAAAAATATAATCTTAGTATTATTTTAAGTAATTTAATAAATTAATTACTAATTGATAGAATTAGTAATATGTTTGAATTGTAATAAATTAATAAATTTTCCGCCCATACCTTGCTTCCATCATTGTTGGTTGTTTTCCAATATCAATATTGTGTAGTTTAAGTAATAATTGATTAGTTTGTGATTTGTTTATGAAAAACAAATACTGCGGTTCCGTGTGCTACCGTGTTCGATTTTTGCGGTTGTTCGACAACAACAAATAATGTTTATATAAAATGAGCACTTTAAATTAATTATTGTTTTAATATATAAATAAAACATGTAAAAGAAATTTAATCCCGTGTTCAGTCCTCCGATTTTTGAAGCTCCATATTTGATTGATTGATTACAAGACTTCACTTGCAGCTTAAGCCATAACACACGTTAAGAGCAATAACAAAAATATTATATACTAGCTTATTCCATCCCGATGACAAAGGTAACTATAGCAACTTAGGTTGCTATAGTTACCTTTGTCATCATAACCGTTGCTATGGTAACCGTTGCTATAGTAACCTTTACCGCCGCGTTAAGTGTATAGCTTCTACAGGTTTAAAACGAAATGGCGAAATGCAAAACGTTTAAATCCGTTGGGATAGGAATTCTGTAAAATCCGTTCTTAGTGGTCGGTTACGTCACAAAGAGCTAACTATGTAAAATCCTAAGTTTATCGGACAGAT